>CM074512.1:53621841-54237020 GCA_037379345.1 Perna viridis | reverse complement strand
GTTGTTCGGAACATGTAGAGTATTTCCTTCCCCTTGTAAATGTAAATTTAAATGTCATCCAAAACCGTGACCTACTATATACATGTATTTCATTTACTTTTGTATTATAAGCTTTATTACACTTACAACATGATCACATGTCTCTCCATTAAAGATTTCGTGCAACTGTTTTACATATTATCCACGTAAACCAAATATTTATAACATGTAAATAAATCTATACTGTTTCTATTTCTTTAATTAGCACCAGATCAAAATATCCCCGTCAAAATACATCGGTATGTATATTCTCCGGTCATCGATTTTAGGAAGAAGAAAAGTAAAACCAACCGAAGAGAAAGCTCTTGACAAAACATCACATGGAACACTAAAATCACAACATACAAAGATTTATTACAATAAATAAACGGAGTGTACGGAGAGAAAAAAAAACATTAAAATGATATATAAGGAGCCCACTTAAAACGGGGATAAACTCATGCGCCCGAGAGGTTGAACACTGGTGGCTCCTTAAAAGAAATCAGTAATACTGTTCCTTGAAGTTAAAATCCAGTGATGAAGAAGACAGTTTGAAGTCGCTAATCATATTCGGAAAAGATCACTAATTCTTTATATCACTCCTGGTCGATCACGGCGACGACCGTAGAACATTTGACATGTTGACTTTAAACTAGCCCCCTTGCAGCGTTATTTCTAGAAAAGTGCATAATGCCTTGCAAATAACTGCTTTACATGTACCAATGATCTTGAACTTGCCTAAAATTACTGACAAGTTGAGGATCGTAGTACCCCCGGTGTTACAAATTTTGATATAATTAATTTCTTTTTAATCCATCTTACATAAAGCTGATTTGTATGACACTTTGAGGTCACTGGTCATATTGGATATATATCATATTTACCAGTAAGGTATGGTCATAGAACGTTTGAAATAATGACTAAATTTATTGGCCACAAATCCCCGTCTTATTAGTTTATGCGTCATTCGCTGAGCACTCCAGGAAATAGACGTAGTTGTCGCAATATCTAGAAAAGCGTACGAGTCGAACCATAGGTTCCATTAGCTGGAATGTTACCGGTAAAGGAAAGAATAAATGATTTTCCATAAGAAAATCAAAGTTGTCGCGTTTATCATACACTTAACTAGTACATGAATGCTATATATAATAACTTTGTTGCTAAATGTATCGTACCAATCTATCCACCAAACTCAACAATTTTTGTAACTTTTGACATGAAGTGTGAACAGCTTCTTATAGCGGAAATTGAAACTAAAATACTGCCAATTTGCGTTCCTTTCGTTTGGGTCAATTTTTGGACAAAGTACGGTTACAGGTGCACAATAAGCGCCCATAAGGACACCTACTGTTGAAAAATAAACATTCCAAGTTTTTCGAATTTGTCTTTCAAAAATGGTCTCATCATCTGTACACTTGTTGTTAAACAGAATTATTTTTCACGACGTAAGATTTCTGGATACCTTTTATGACAAGCTGTATTTACCTCTTTTGACCGTAGTACGCATATCACCAGCTTTAAACTGATTTTTTAGTTTTGTTTTCAGTTGCGAATGAGGCATGCATGGTGCTATAAAGAGTACAAAAAAGAATTTTTTTTTACGTTGCTACACCGAAAGTCGTAAAGGTTATTTTATATATGAGGTCATCAGGTAAGGCTAATATTTTTTTTCCCGAAATCAAGTACAAACGCATAAGGAAAAAAATCTTTAAAACTAGTAAAAGTTATATACAAGTCAGAAACATGTTCCACGCACGTCAAAATTATGTCAAACAAGTGTTTGCTTCTCACTCATAAGGAGTCCGAATACAAAGTCATCCGAAGTTTATCCCATCCATTTGAGTCTTCAGTTTCTGACCATACAATTATAGTTATATGATCCCAAATGTCATAAAACTCACTCGGAAACTTATCTCGTGAAACATCCTTCAGAATAACAATAATTTTCTGTATCTCTTTTCTAACCTTTCCAAAAGTTGTTCGCTGGATTTCAAAACTACTCCATTCTCTCTTAATGAAATCGTTTGTTATGACAAATATCGTATGTCTGCTGTGTTTGATTCCCTTCATCAAGCAACTTATAAAAGCTTCACCGGCTAAAAAATCTTTATGTTCAAAGCAAATCTTCATATTCCATGAATCTTCTATTCTAACCATAAGTGTATATTTTACCCATCGAATAGTTTCATCATCTGGCCCACAAGACAGATAGATATCATGGTCAAACTCTCTCTTGACTTCTCTTTCTACAACTTTCTTAAATTTTTTATATACCCAATACAAGATGTGCCATCTAAAGTTATATATAACAGCAGTGACAACAATTACCACTAATAACACGGAAACACTCCATATCCCAATCTGTACCCACACGCCGCTATCACAAGCTGAGAACAAATGGTGAAACTGCCTTTGTATATCTGACATTGAAGCTATAGTTCCGTTTCCTAACCTACACGTGTAGTTTTTCTTCACGCTGTCTAATGTAACTTTAGTCTGAAAAATCCATTTGATAAAATCGAGAGTGTCACACGTGCAAAATACATTTTCGGCTAACAACAGAGTAAAACCTGACCGAATCTTAACCTGCTCGTCCAGCCAATTGGTCACTATGACGTCAATTGCTTGGATAAGGTTATCTTGTAAATCTAACCACTCCAGTTCTTTTAATTGAAGCACTTCCATTGGAACTGACGAAAAGAAGTTGTTTGTCAGAATCAGACGTTTAATTTTTTTGTTATTTTCGAAAGCAAATTTTTCCAAATACCACATATTATTAGTAGTTAAATCTAGTGTTTTGATATTAGGGAATAGTCCTAAAACATTTTCTCTTTAATTTATTCTTTTACCAAGGTTGGCATTCTGCATGACGAGAGTTTCTAATTTGTCCATGCGAGATAAAACATCGGACACTTTTGGTCCATAAAGCACTGAATCTATACCGGAAATATCCAAATGTTGTACATTATTTTCGCCATCAATTTTAATACCATTAAACAAAGATGTTTCAGCTATTTGACAGTATGAAATATCAACGTATCGGAGTTTGGACGCATTTTTCAGTACCAAACCATGTCCTGGTACTATTCCATAAGACATATAATGTGAGATTCTCAGTGTTTCTAGCTTACGTGGCAAATAAGTTGTGATTGTCCATTCTGTATCATAGTAATTTCTGTTGCCTTTAGCGTCATTGTCTGTTGTACGTACTGAATCTGTCTGAACTCCTTTTGTCATGAACGGTCTAGGATAAGAAGATAATCCATAATTGTAAAGGTAAAGCGACGAAAGATATTTATTTTCAGTTGGAAAATCTGTTTTTCTCTTATAGGTATATGAAGGAAAGTCATTAAGTTTGAGGTAATTGACAGGGAAATATGAAATAGCTGTATACGAATAATCAAAAAGTCGTAAATTCTTTAGTGCGCTGATCAATAAAGTTAGATCCCTTGACTTTTGCTCAGTGAGCAATCGAAATCTATTCCCTGTCAAGACTAGTCTTTCTATGCAATGAGGATATCTAAAGTAGAGTAAAGTCCCTTTTTCAAACGTAACAATGTTATTTTCTCCCAGAACTAAGGTTTTGATGCATATTGCTTGTAGATACTGCACCATGTATTTCTGTAGAACTATTGGTTGGTCCTCTTTATAACCAGTCCGTACAAACGATACTGTATCAAGACATTTGTTGACGAACGGAAATAGAATTTTGAGAAAAGTCGCCACTGAACAATAATGAGTCCAATAAACACTCAATTTCTTTAATCTATTAAAAGGTCCCAATGCATTAACTCCAGGAACGTCTAGTAAATTAAAACATTCATTGAGGGAGAGTTCTTCCAAAGTGTCAGGCAAGTCGATAAATGTTTCATTCTTAATATGTAAAATGTGGCATCTTTCGAACTTTATTACTCTTAACAACCTAAGGTCTTTTAACCCACTGCTTTTAAAATTTGCCTCAAAAGTCAAGTCAGTGTAAAGATATTCCAAACCTGTCAAGTTTCCAAAGTTTGGGTAGGTCCTAGTACTGGGTGTTCCTGGTCCGGTCTGCCTAGGTACGTTTCGGCTTAAGTCCAGATGCTTTAGCGACTGTATTACCCGAAAAGAATCATTGTATGCATTTAACTCAATACAATTATTGCTCAAAATCAAAGTCTGTAAATGCTTTAAGTTGGTAAATGCATCGTGACCTATTGATGTTAAGTTGTTGACTTCGAATGTTGCAGAAGCGAGGTTTGGGTAGTAACTCAATGCCGTCGATGACAATTCTTTCATATTATTATGATTCATGTTTAGATGAGCAATATTTGGTCCTAAATCATCCGGCACTTCATTTAATTGTCGACTATTACAGTCAGCGTACACTTCTAGATTATTTATAGTGATTGTGCAATTGTGACAGAATGTTAATCTCAGCAATAAACATAATATTTCCAAAGTACAAGCTAAATATGCTAAAACCCTCATACTTCGAGTTTCTTAAAAACAAAAATATCATCTAATTATTTTTTTTCCTTTCCAGCAGGAAGAAAAAGATCACAAAAAATATTACGAAAGAAAAGTTATCGCTGATATTATTGTTTTCTGCCTGTTTATTATATTTTGTTTTTAAAACAAAACAAAATATTTAAAAAAATTAAAAAAAAAAAAGATGATACTTATACAGTATGACGTCGTCAGTTCAAAGCTTTGAACTTTTCAACTGAATAAGAAATTCATGATTCGCTCAAACATAGTTTCTAATGTAAAGGCAAAGCTGATATCAATTTTTTGTTTCACATCAGAATTGATATTCATGTTTGGTGTCCTAATAAAATTGCTTTTGGCTAAAATACATTACGAATGATCCCATGAGAAATCGTGAGTAAAAGTCCAATTTGATCAGAGATTTAACAAAATGTGTATAGTATAAAGCTTTCTACCGCTGTCCAAGTGAGGTCCCCCCCCCCACCGTTTTATAGTTGGAAAACTTTCGATCTTTTTCATTTTGAAATGAAATGATTTTATTATCGGCTTTATAAGAAATAAAATTGATGGTTCGTAATGGTATACTTTGATTTTTAGGTTATCAGATATGAACATACAATTATTCGCTTTTAATTGTTCACTAGCTTCAGCCTAGCTTTATTAATTGGACTTGTGATAGGATTTTGCCTTATTGATTAAAATTTCATGCAAAACCTATCACAAGCTGAGAACAAATGGTGAAACTGCCTTTGTATATCTGACATTTAAGCTATAGTTCCGTTTCCTAACCTACACGTGTAGTTTTTCTTCACGTTGTCTAATGTAACTTTAGTCTGAAAAATCCATTTGATAAAATCGAGAGTGTCACACGTGCAAATGAATACATTTTCGACTAACTACAGAGTAAAACCTGACCGAATCTTAACCTGCTTGTCCAGCCAATTGGTCACTATGACGTCAATTGCTTGGTTATCTTGTAAATCTAACCACTCCAATTCTTTTAATTGAAGCACATCCATTGGAACTGACGAAAAGAAGTTGTTTGTCAGAATCAGACGTTTAATTTGTTTGTTATTTTCGAAAGCAAATTTTTCCAAATACCAAATATTATTAGTAGTTAAATCTAGTGTTTTGATATTAGGGAATAGTCCTAAAACATTTTCTCTTTAATTTATTCTTTTACCAAGGTTGGCATTCTGCATGACGAGAGTTTCTAATTTGTCCATGCGAGATAAAACATCGGACACTTTTGGTCCATAAAGCACTGAATCTATACCGGAAATATCCAAATGTTGTACATTATTTTCGCCATCAATTTTAATACCATTAAACAAAGATGTTTCAGCTATTTGACAGTATGAAATATCAACGTATCGGAGTTTGGACGCATTTTTCAGTACCAAACCATGTCCTGGTACTATTCCATAAGATATATAATGTGAGATTCTCAGTGTTTCTAGCTTACGTGGCAAATAAGTTGTGATTGTCCATTCTGTATCATAGTAATTTCTGTTGCCTTTAGCGTCATTGTCTGTTGTACGTACTGAATCTGTCTGAACTCCTTTTGTCATGAACGGTCTAGGATAAGAAGATAACCCATAATTGTAAAGGTAAAGCGACGAAAGATGACATTTTTAAAGATAATTCAACATATTTTTGAGGGCACCTTGTCTCTGTAGTGTGGGTCGGTAGTTGTTTTCTTTTCAATACATTTCGTCCCTGACGAAAGCTGTAAGGCCGAAAATTTGTTCCCATAATCATTAATTTTTTACGTTTTATATATATTTTATTTGTATGTAGTTCCTTTTTATTTTTAAAACGCGGCTATTGTTCACTTATTCATTATTCTTATTTACATTTAATTCGATCCACTTCACAACATATATAATTTTTAATTTAACAATGGAATGCCAATAATAATTAGGTGTAAGTTATGTTATAACGTGGCATATAGTTATAGAATTATATAAATGACATATTTTGGGCTTAAATAGATACTGGAATCCTCCTTGAAGTTCACAACTTACTTTATACTAATAATTATAAGGAGCAACGTATCAATAAACTGTAAAATTAAACATTTAAAATATAACAAAGAAGTCATTTTAACGGTTGTAGCTCTAGATCTTAAGGTTGAAAATGCTTCTAATAACAATATTTAAATTCTTGTTAATCCTTTCAAGGATCAATTCAGTGTCAAAAAATGTAGAAAGATTCAAAAAGAGCTTTTTGAATTGAAACAAAGAAAGATGTCTTTATCATCATTTGCCTTGAACCAAAACGTATTTGCCTAAAATAATATGAGTTACGATAGATTAAAGGGGCATGATAGGATATGTGAAATGGTTGTTTATTGGAAAAAGAGGTAATTAAGCATACCGGATCAAGATGCTGTAAATATTTAAAACAATTATGTTCTGTTTATGATCTGATTTAAATCAATTGAAAAGCTACTTTCACTTTAAATTCACTCCACTGACACATTTCTATAGATCTGTCTGATGCCTATTCATGTGGGCTGGACGTACATGTATATCGTTAGACTTTTTATGAGCAACTCGGCGGGTGTTTCTAGAAAAGCAGAGGACGCTTACCCTACCGGTGCACCTGGTCCATGCTCCTAGTTTTTAGTGGAGTCCGAATTACTCATTTGTTTTTGTTACTTTGTATGTATGATTTTAGTTACATTATAGTCTTTGTTGTGTATGTATGTTTCCATGTCTGGTCTTTGTCCCTGGATTACATTCTTTTGATTACCCTATTAACCTTGATTCCCTTGATTGCTCTTAGAGCCTGATAGTTTTGGAAAGGCACCCCATCTCGAGCTCAGTGACGGCCTAGACAGTTAAACATAATTTCCTTTCTTTAACGAAATCTTTTCTTGCTTTTACATTTGATACTTTCTTGAAGTCTGTCGCAGAGTGATTTTCTCCACAAAACACGCATGCATGCTTTTTCTTTTCCATAGTAGGACTATCGTTTACTTGTCTCTTGTTTTCGGGTTTCGTACAAGTAAAACATGAAACAGTTGACTTGGGCTCATTTATTGTTTTCAAATGTCCGACTTCTAAAATATTCAATTCCTTCAAAATTGCCTTCCATAAGTCTCTAAGTGTTATATCATCAGTTCCGTTCTCTCTTGCAATTTGTCTCATTATATCAACTGGTAATTTCCCAACAAGTCGGTTACGAATAGTGCTCCATACATACTTTGTGTCTTACCTAAAGATTCAAGATTCCTGAAGTAGGCCTCTAATTTATCGGTATTACTCCTTAAGCTGTGAAGTTCATTTGAAGGTGCAGGCAAATCCACGAGGGCCTTCATATATTCGTGTATTATCTTGTGGGGTCACCCGAAACGTCTACCAATAATTGAACTGCGGTAACGTTATTATCTCGAGTAAGGGGAAATCCCTCTACTGCGTCGGTAGTTGTCATGCGAAGTTGCGCCTTTAGATCACTGAATTTCTGTATCTCAGTGAGAGTTGTATTGTGATTGTAGTGTATTGCGTGAGATATTGATTGAGCGTGATCTTGCGTGTATGTGTAATGTGAAACATCTTTGCTGTGTGATGCACTATCATGCATGCCATGTGTGTATTGACTCATTGTTTGACTCACGGCGAGATTGGAGATGGGAACACTTTCGCAAGATGCGGTGGGTTGTCTCCCTGGTGCTCTGATCTCATCGGTATTACATTGTAGCAGTGTTTTATGAGTCACTCGTACTTGCGTCAAAGCTTTCGGCCATTGGGTTTAGTTTTTTACGTTGATGTGTGATTGGAGTTGGGTTTGATGACTTTAGGGATAACATATAGTTTTTGATTTGTTTTAGTTTAGTGTAAAGTGCGAACATATACTCATCTGTTTCGTCGACTTCTTCTGCCATATCTTCTTCCGATATCTCCTCCGAATCAAACTGAGAATTCCTGGCGATTGTCATCATTTGTGTATTTTAACTTCAATTCCATACTACCTCAAATTTCACACCATTATTTAGACGAGGATGTGGAATGGCCAAAAATGAATACCGCTGAATGTTTTACGTTTACTTCAAACTCTCTTGCACCCAAGACGACGTCACTAACGTGACGACGTCGACAAAACAAAAGTGTAGTATAGTGGCATAGTACTTTGCGTTTACTGTCTTCATGATAGTCATTCACTGCTCGAGGATTCAAAAACAAAGGGACTCAAAAGTGCACTTATAATCAATCAAATCGAATAAGAAATCACATCATGCACAGATGCATAGTCAAACAAAGATTTGTTATAAATCTAATGAAAGGCATCATCAATACGATCATATAAACAATATGCTGACCTATTCTTTAACGATAATGGAAATGGTGGATATGCCAAGGAGATAACAACCACACCGGGATGACAAAGGCCAGCTCAAGGCCATCCATTGATCTTCAATGAACGATGAAGGAATCATCACACCACAGGGCAGAATGCGGGTTGCCCTATAACAACATTATACACAAGAGTAGCAAAATAATAGCCCCTACATACTCCAACAGCATAAAAGTAAACTGAAGGTGAAAACGAAACAATAACATAGAGAAGCCCGAAATTCCTGACCTATGACAGACACAAAAAAGCTGTAGGGATAAAGTTCTTAGGCGCGACCATAACCTACCCCCTTTTAAATATTGCCACTGTTGGAACAATATAACACGATTAAACACACCTAAAATCAGTTCAAACAGGTCTGAGTCTCTTTTAAAAAAAGAAACTAATTATACGTTACACAAATATACAAAGTAAGGACTACTAACAGTTAATTGACATGCCAGCTCCAGACCAGTTTAAACCTACGAAAAGTTGTGTCCCCATCAAATGTAAAATCAATCTCAATTTTTCCCGTACTGGGTTGAGAATTACGGTACATCACAAGTCATACTATAAGGACACAACCTATGTCATGTCAAAAACCGTATTTAAAGATAGTGTTTTAATTTCTATCTAAAGACCCTATGATCTAATTAATATTAATATCAAAAAAATGCACAAAGACAGGACTACTAACATAGGTTTGAATAACTGTCAGTTATGATCATCTTGTCATAATTTACCCCATATTTGATGGTGTGTTGTATCAGTTCAGTTGAAGTTCAATGGGCTTCAATTCAATTTTGATAGATGGTGATAGTTAAATTCGGAACAACTTTTGTCATTTCGATCCATCACTTCCATCGGATTTTTCTGCACCAAGCCAGGACCATTGCAGTTCTTTCCAATTTTAGGTCTTTTAGGTTTTGCCTTGGTAGTATCATCTATTATATGGGCTTTCCTTCTTTGACTATGGCAAAAAATTGGCCGATCATTTTGGATCATTTGTTATCATCATTAATTAAATAGATTAGTAATTGAAACATTCAAATCGAAATGTTACTGACTTTTGAAGCAACTTTTAAAAGCAGTGGGTTAAAAGACCTTAGGTTGTTAAGAGTAATAAAGTTCGAAAGATGTTACATTTTACATATTAAGAATGAAACATTTATCGACTTGCCTGACACTTTGGAAGAACTCTCCCTCAACGAATGTCTTAATTTACTAGACGTTCCTGGAGTTAATGCATTTGGACCTTTTAATAGATTAAAGACATTGAGTGTTTATTGGACTTATTGTTGTTCAGTGGCGACTTTTCTCAAAATTCTATTTCCGTTCGTCAGCAAATGTCTTGATACAGTATCGTTTGTACGGACTGGTTATAAAGAAGACCAACCGATAGTTCTACAGAAATACATGGTGCAGTACCTACAAGCAATTTGCATCAAAACCTTACTTCTGGGAGAAAATAACATTGTTACGTTTGAAAAAGGGACTTTACTCTACTTTAGATATCTTCATTGCATAGAAAGACTAGTCTTGACAGGGAATAGATTTCGAATGCTCACTGAGCAAAAGTCAATTGATCTTATTTCATTTATCAGCGCACTAAAGAATTTACGACTTTTTGATTATTCGTATACAGCTATTTCATATTTCCCTGTCAATTACCTCAAACTTAATGACTTTCCTTCATATAACTATAAAAGAAAAACAGATTTTCCAACTGAAAATAAATATCTTTCGTCGCTTTACCTTTACAATTATGGATTATCTTCTTATCCTAGACCGTTCATGACAAAAGGAGTTCAGACAGATTCAGTATTTACAACAGACAATGACGCTAAAGGCAACAGAAATTACTACGATACAGAATGGACGATCATAAGCTAGAAACACTGAGAATCTCACATTATATGTCTGATGGAATAGTACCAGGACATGGTTTGATACTGAAAAATGCGTCCAACCTCCGATACGTTGATGTTTCATATGTGGTATTTGGAAAAATTTGCTTTCGAAAATAACAAACAAATTAAACGTCTGAAAAATAATTCTGTTTAACAAAAAGTGTACAGATGATGAGACCAAAGACAAATTCGAAAAACTTGGAATGTTTATTTTTCAACAGTAGGTGTCCTTATGGGCACTTATTGTGCACCTGTAACCATACTTTGTCCAAACATTGACTCAAAGGAAAGGAACGCAAATTGGCAGTATTTTAGTTTCAATTTCCGCTATAAGAAGCTGTTCACACTTCATATAAGAAGTTACAAAAATTGTTGAGTTTGGTGGATGGATTGGTACGATACATTTAGCAACAAAGTTATTATATATATATAGCATTCATCTACTAGTAAAGTGTGTGATAAACGCGACAACTTTGATTTTCTTATTTATCCTTTCCTTTACCGGTAACATTCCAGCTGATGGAACCTGTGGTTTTTTGTCGTCCGGCTCGTACGCTTTTCTAGATATTGCGACAACTACGTCTATTTCCTGGAGTGTTCAGCGAATGACGCATAAACTAATAAGACGGGGATTTGTTGCCAATAGATTTAGTCATTATTTCAAACGTTCTATGACCATACCTTACTGGTAAATATGATATATATCCAATATGACCAGTGACCTCAAAGTGTCATACGAATCAGCTTTATGTTAGATGGATTAAAAAGAAATAATTATATCAAAATTTGTAACACCGTGGGTACTACGATCCTTAACTTGTCAGTAATTTTGGGCAAGTTCAAGATCATTGGTACAAGTAAAGCAGTTATTTGCAAGGCATTATGCACTTTTCTAGAAATAAGGCTGCAAGGGGGCTAGTTTAAAGTCGACATGTCAAATGTTCTACGGTCGTCGCCATGATCGACCAGTAGTAATATAAAGAATTAGTGATCTTTTCCGAATAT
This sequence comes from Perna viridis, assembly GCA_037379345.1. Taxonomy (NCBI): domain Eukaryota; kingdom Metazoa; phylum Mollusca; class Bivalvia; order Mytilida; family Mytilidae; genus Perna; species Perna viridis. The sequence continues at coordinate 54,225,282 of CM074512.1, read as the reverse complement.
GGTTAGCGACTTAAAACTGTCTTCCTCTTCACTGGACTTGAACTTTAAGGAATAGTATGACTTAAGTAAGGAGCCACCAGTATTCAACCTCCCGGGCGCATGAGTTTATCCCCGTTTTAAGTGGGCTCCTTGTAGATCATTTTAATGTTTTTTTTCTATGTGTACACTCCGGTTATTTATTGTAATAAATATTTGTATGTTGTGATTTTGGTGTTCCATGTGATGTTTTGTCAAGGGCTTTCTCTTCGTTTGGTTTTACTTCTCTTCTTCCTAAAATCAATCACCGGAAAATATACATACCGATGTATTTTGACGGGGATATTTTGATCTGGTGCTAATTAAGGAAATAGAAACATTTATTTACATGTCATAAATATTTGGTTTACGTGTATAATATGTAAAACAGTTGCACGAAATCTTTAATGGAGAGACTCGTGATCATGTTGTAAGTGTAATAGAGCTTATAATACAAACGTAAATGAAATACATGTATATAGTAGGTCAAGGTTTTGCACGACATTTAAATTTTCATTTTTACAAAAGGAGAGGGAAATAATGTACATGTTCCGAACAACTCTTCCGTTTGTACTTCTTAGTCAATGCTCTGGGTCATATTTTATTGGAATTACAAATAATTCGGTATTATGATACAAAGCCTACACAAACGTTAGATAATAAGCATACCAAGACTATTGTACCATGTGCACAGATAATATATTGACAATACATGGCAATCACAGTCACGTGCTCACAGTGATTGTACTATCGATTGGCGATTTCCGCTGCCTTTTGGGATATATAAATTCCTGGTCAAATCCCCAACAAATCTAATTTAGATGATTATTTTATCGTATCTTTAGAACTTTAATGTGCAGAAATTTGCATAGTTGCTCTCCGGTTTACTGATTGTTGCAGTGGCGGAACCAGAGAACCTCCAAAGGGGCCCATCAGGGCCCACAAAAAATCCTTGATCAACAGTGACACATTTTGTTGCATGCATTTAAACACAAAATCATAAATTCTGTAAATTGATAAAGGGACGGGTCATCCATCTATGAGTTGAAAACATGCTTAGTTTTGCTTAAATTGTGATACTTCCTAAAACATTTGCCCCTAAAAAGTTTTAAATGGAGCCCCGCTCCGCTTAGCTGTATAGTTCAATTATACGCCTCTATTTATTTAAGAAATATTGAATTGTTAGATCCGCCCCTGCTTATGGGAATGTTTTGTCTATTTACACATTTTGGTTTGTGAACTGATAACTACTATATAAATAAATGTGTGCTGATGTTCCATCGATTATTTTATTATTTACATTGGTTTGACCTGCCTTGGTCTTCGGCGTTTACTTTTGATAAGTTTAATATTTTTACTTTAATTTTTAAATAGTTTTGATTCAATCTATAAATACTACCATTTTTTGGAGTGTTTCTGGGACGAAATCGGAATGGAACGAAATATCCGGTACTCTAAACATATATTGATGTTTCTTTCCCTTTTATACAACATCCTCTTTACGAAGGCAAGTTGCTCGTGTTGAAATCATAAATTAAACTCTAATGTGAGTTTTATGGAAAGAACTGACAAAAGCAACCTTATGTTATCTTTAAAAAGAATTTGATAGAGGTATGTCTATTGTCCTCGTATTAGTTTTCAAATTCATAACAGTTTGTATCCATTCCCATAAACTTCTGTTCTGCAGTACACATGTACATTGTCAGTGAAATGCATATCTTTAGGATTGCTGTAAAATTAAAATGAAATGATTCAATAATTCCTTCGCTCGTGCATTACTAACGACATGTAGAAATTTAATTTTCTGCCAAAATATATATAAGGGGTGTCCACGAAGATCAGGAAGAAAAGTACATTGTAGTCTTGACCTACAATAAATTATGTATAAATAGGCATTTACTCTACTTTCAATTTCAATTTGCACTCATCAAACCTGCCTTTTCAGAGAGACATTGCTATGTTATAGTGTTTGATTTTCATAACAAAAACTTTGCTCTTTTTTAAAAGTCTTAAGTTCATATACATGTACATTGTACATGTACAAGTAGTTAATATTTTTTGACAAAATTAATTTATATAGCAACAAAAAGAAAAGCACTTTTTATAATACTCTCTATGTTTTAACACGCACCAACTCACGGATTTGAAATGCAAGACTGGTACATTAAGTCCATGAGTAATGTGGATAACACTGGCTAAAACTATTTAAAATACAATAAAATATGCTCATGACAGTAGTGAATTGATGTCATGAGTAAAAAATACCAAAAAAAAAATACAAAAACATGTATGATAATATAATAACCAGTTACATGTAGGAATTGAACTATTTTTGTAAGTTCTCTTTTTTTCACTGTAGATTACACTGTAAGGTGCAATGTCTTACATTGTAAGTCTTTTTAAGTAAAAATCTATGTAATCATTTTATTTGTTAAGTACATGTACATGTAGAAGCCACCTTGGGTATTGGTTATCAGTTAATTTTAAATGCTCTGTGATTTTATCTACTTATCGAACTTTTAGATAATTGTGACATCACATCATTCAGTAGTATTGTTTGCTTAAATTTATCTCTGAAGTATTAAAGGCTGTTTCCCCAAATGAAAGTTTCCCAATTTGTCAAAATAATGGCTCAAAAATAATCGCAAACTTGATGAACTACATGTACATGTATTTCCCAATTGGTAGCCAAAGGGTAGAATATAGTGTTTCAAAATTACAATGATCAATTGTTTATGACTTACAGTTTGTATCTTTTTTCTTTACATCTTCTTTGAGATTAATTCTTTGAACTACAAATTCAAGGTTTCATATGGTTATTTAAAATTTCCCAAATTTAAAAAGTGCTGCATAATTTCCCAATAGAAAAAAGATGAGGTAGTATTGTATAGTATAGTCTGTCTATAAAATCTAAAGCAATGTTGTTACACATAAGTTTCTTACATCACTTTCCTAAACAACTGGTGACATACATTGTAACAGGTAGACAATTGCCAGAATGTACATGTACATGTATTTGCCATAACGTAGTGAAGGCCAATTGTCAAGCAGTCAAGTATTCCTTCAGAAATATATATTACTGAACTTGATTTTCACAAAATACCAATATTGGTTTATTCAAATTCATCACCAAACATGTACATACATGTACATTTTTATATGTATGTAGTACAGTACTTGTTGAGGCTTGTTTGTTACATATATGTACATTGTAACTTGAGTTGATACATGGTTGTATCATCAATTGGGTTCAGTATACTTATGGCTAGAAAAACCATCAATATCCAGTTTGTGCATGTAAAATCAAGAGCTTAAAAACAGCATCCTGGCAGCTTCATTTTCGTATACTAATTGAGAACCACACCAGTCTAGGAAACATAGCTAGCTTCGATGATTAAATACAATCAAATCTTAGCTTTTTCCAAGATATGGATGGTCAAACATGGCAGCCAAATGTTACGAAACTGATAACCCAAAGTTCCAAAGCTGGACATTTTAAACCATGACAATAACATGTAACAGGGATGACAAAAATTATTAAAGGACTTACATGTAGGTGTTTCTTTGGGAGTATTTAAGGTTTCACCTTTCTCATATTATTTTGTGATATCAAACTTTTACACATTATGAAACCTATAATTATAATTTGAATATCTTTATTTTATGAAAATGTTTATTCAGGAGTTCAAATAAGCTCTGTTACAGGGTCAAGGACCCTCAAAATCTGATGCAGGACTTTTTAAATTTCATCTACCAACATGTAGTATATGGGCCTACTTGTACCATGTTTTTTTTAAATTACTTTTATTGAGGACTTTTTACTTTCCTGTTGAGGATCTTTCATCATGGAATAGGATGCAAAAAAAGTCCAGGACCTTTCACTCCAGAGAGTAAATCTGAACCCTTGTTATCCTTTCATCTTTTCATTTAAGGAGGTAGACCTAGGATAAGGGACTTAACTCATGCAGTCAGTGATATGTTTGTATCACATTCAATTTCACTAAAGTCTTTCAAGCTTTTATTTGAAACAGAATGAAATCAGACCAAGTTACTTCGATGCTTACATGAGATTGATGTAAAATGCTCAATGCAAACGTTCCAACGATTTGTGTCCCTTACCCTAGGTCTACCTCCTCAAGATCACAAAAATGTACTACAGTTAATGTGTTTGTTTAACTTTATGAAAGAACTTCTCAAAACTGAGGTTCCTAGATGTCACTAATAAAGAAAGTGGAGAAAACCAGTATTGCATGTCAATGAAGAAGAAAATATTACTATAAAACCCTCTGAAATTGCCTCCAATAGTATTGTATTGTTGTCAAGTATCAGCACAAAATGGAGGGTGCTGATCTTCACAAAATGCATTTTATTTGTTGTTGGATATTGAGTAGATGTGATTAATGTCAATCAGCAATAATTTGGGAATGGCTTAGTGTCACTGTTACATAATGTAGGTAGTAAACAGTCCATAACATTATTTGAGATGTTAGCTTTTAATAACCTGGTTAAATTTTAAGTCCATCATGAAATTATCAGTGAAGCATATTCGAAATGACATTGGTGGTTTCTTGTAAAAAAAATACTAAATGTGATATTTTGTTGTTTATAATGGTTGCTTTTCATTTGGTATTGTAGATGTCAAAAGCCACAAAAAGAAAGCATGTAACCAAAGAAGTTTTAGATGAGTTTGTTTTACCAGAGGACAAACAACAAATTGTCAAAGTAAGTATACTGTGCATAACTACATGTACAAACAAGTGCACATGACAATGCAAATGAATATGACATTGTTTATATCCCTCTGGATGAGTGGGTGGTATATCAGAATGGCTTTGTCCACTCCTCTGAATGTGGTCACAGTTATATTGAGCCCCCAATGGATGAATTTATTTCAAATTTGATTTGGTTGATTTCAAATGTGGTGTATGACTTTAATTAGATGGGGGCATACATTGTTGTGACTAGCAGATATCAATTTCTCATTTCTTGGGATTGCTGTACAAGTAGGAGTATGTATACCCAGCACATGTGCAACTGCTAACTTCATGTTATATCTATGGTAAATAAGGCTTAAGATAAGAATCTATTTGGTACATGTATATGTTTACTTGTTGAATAAGGCCACACTTAAAATAAAGCTTGTTTCCCCTTACCTGACCCTACTTCTTGGTTTTGGGAAGTTGCATTTGTAGGTAGGAAAATTTTTTTCCCCAAAGTTCATCTGGTTCTGTAAAAATCATCGTCAAAGAAGCGAAAAGTGCTGCTTTGAAAAAACTTGTTTAAATCTTGTCAGAGAATGGCAATAAAATTATTTGGAAAGGGCCAATTTTTATGGTTAGGTAGGGATAATTGGAAACAAAATTAATATCGATTTTGTCCTAATATAAACAGTCCAGTTTTTAGCTCACCTGGCCAAAAGGCCATATGAGCTATTGCCATCACTATGGGTCCGTCATCCGTCGTCTTCATCCGTAAACTTTTTCAAACATCTTCTGCTCTGAAACTACTTAAGAAATTGTTATGAAACTTTGCTTGATTGTTCCTTAGGGTATTTTGAACAATCCTGGTGTGGGGATTTTTGATCTGGCTAAAAGCATGGCTGCCATTTCGGAAAATAGACCATAGCAGTTACATTGTAGAATTATGCATATTACTCAAAAATAGTTGGGTTTAGCTAATATCTGGTACTGGGTAAAATTGTTCAGCATGATTGGATGGACATATGCCAAAATTTCAGAAAGATCCATTGACAAATGAATGAGTAATGTGTCCCGAAATGAATTTTTTTCCCAAATTTTACATTTTCAACTTTGAATATCTTCTCTTCTGAATTTACAGAATGGATTGAAACAAAACTTTGCTTGAATGTTATGTAGAGTATGTTTAACAATCTGATTCCAGGGATTTCTGATTTTGCCAAAAATGTGGCCACCATTTAAAAAAAAAATAGACCATAGGGATAAAATTGCTGAATTATGCAAATAGATAAAAAATAGTTGGGTTTAGCTCAAATCTGGTAGGGGTTAAAATTGTTCAGCATGATGGAATGGACCTTATATATGCCGATATTTTTAGAAAAGATCTGTTGACCAATGAATGAATTAGTTATGGGTTCTGAAATGGATTTTTTCCCGAATTTTGCATTTCCAATTTCGAGATTTTCCACTCAAGTATTGTACATCTGTTTTTCAACTGTTGATCAGTAGTTTTGTCTTTCTGCAATGAGTAATAAATAAACCCAAATTATGGCAAATGGGCTAAAATTTTATTTTCTCTGGAATTAAAATTATATTTTATATTTATTTTATGTATTCATAATTCAAAAGCTATACTTCTTTAAAATATTTCACTGAATTCTAGTTCAAACAATTTGGCCTTGTCTGAAACAGTATCTGGAGTAGTACCAATGAATAGTGTCCCATTAATTTTAAATGTCATGCAGTGTGGATATATTATGCCAATAGTCTTGGTGTCAAAGTAGGTCATGAAGTCTCTCGAACTGTTCAGTAGATGTAAGGTGTCTGTGTTATAATCACAATTAAAATGTTATTACATGTATTTGAGTTTGTGTTATGGCATGTGGCATGAAAATTGTTCCATCTCTATGTATGTCTCGATGTCCAGTGTATGTGTTCAGTATCCCTCCATCTTCCTTCAAAATCACTATCCTCCCATCCAGTTCCTTTGAAAGTATGTCTGACACAAAAATATTCCCATTACTGGCACTTGATAAAAGTCGAGGAGATGTGAAAATCTTCCTATTGTCATTGTCGTATTTCCATGTCCTTTCCATATTCCCTCAGCTGTGATATTTTATAATTACTCATCGACTGTCAGGGAGGAATGCCTTTTCAGTGTTTCTTGCTCCTATTATAATCCTGTTGTCCCAAGTGACATGAAGGGCTATAGTAAAGTAAGGGTGGGCATTGTATTTGGAATCTTTAATTGTACCATCTTCACTCTGTATAATCTTCAGTGTTGAGGTTTTATCAGCTATTATGACAGTACTATAGGAATAAGGTTGCATATCATATGGATGATGGTTAAGTGTATCTTGATTTGTAATAGTATTTCCATTTAGACTATAAATGATAGTTTTATTAGTATGATTACCCATACAAATTGTTCCATTTTCCCAGGCAGCTATATAGTGACATCATTGTAATTCTATGGTGAACTCATTTTTTACTGATAGTTTCAGAATATGCACTTTATTGCTTTTGTCAATTTCACTCATTTGAAGTTCTTCATGTTTCCTGATATAGATATCCTTAATATCTATGAAGTCATGACCTTTTAACCTTGGGTAATACACACAGGACACACCAGGAGCTCACATGTAGAGCAATATAGGCAACATGCTTGGGTCTCTTGTTGCCTACATTTGATGTCTAAAAGGTCTGCTTCAGTAATTTGACCAGCATATCTTCCCACATCTTTAATGTCTATTATTCTGTGTTCCTTGGCATTTTTGAATTTTGGATGAATCTTTTTATAACACTTGTGACACATAAACAGCTGACAGTTCAGGCACTTCCATTTCAGTTTTGGGTCCACTTCACACAAATTACAGGAAATAATGTCTTGAGCTCTTACAACTGAATTTGACGACCCCATACATGTATCTTAAGTATCATGCACAATGATATCTCACTTGCTGGTTCCTTTCTTCTTGACAGTATATATAATATCAGTATATACCACTGTTCATATAGGATAAAATCAATATTTAGTAGATACCAGGTAAATACATTTGTACCTAGATTGAAGGATTTTAAATTGAAAAAAAAATCTTATTATATGGTGTATTTTTAGCTCACCTGGCGGTAGGCCATGTAAGCTATGACCATCACTTGGCATCTGTCGTTGTCGTTGTTAACAAATTTTCATAATCTTCTCCTCTGACACTATTTGACCAATTGAAACCAAACTTGGTATGAAAGTTCTTTGGGGTATCCTGCATAGAACTGATTTGGGGATTTCCAATTCATCAAAAAACATGGCCACCTTAACTGAAAATAGAACATAGGGGTCAGACATTCTTCAGCCGATATCTTGAAAACTATGATAGATAGAATGAAACTTTAAATTGCAGAAATGATCCTTATGATGAAGCCTACAAAGATTTGCAGGGATCAAAGGTTTCGAAGGACTCCATGTTAGAGTTATTGCCCTCAAAAGGTAAAAATTATGTTTTTAGCAGTTTTTAGTCAATTAAAACTATGATAGATAAATGTAACTTTCAATTAATGAAAGGGTCCTTATGATAAGTCCTACCAAAGTCTTTTTGAGTCAATTGTCAGACCACTTCTTATTAGAGTTTTTGCCCTTGAAAGGCAAAAATTTAACAAGGTGAGCGATTCAGGCTCCTTGGAGCCCCTGGTTCAACTGATAAGATTTATACTTTATCACTGGATTATGAAGGAAAGTTTTGTTAATGTATAAATATGGGTCCAGAGTCAACATACAGGTACATGTATTATGTTACCAAGAAGGCATGTTACTTTAATTTAGAAATTAATACACGAATTATCACTAATTTGAATTTATACAGAGAGGCTTTTTCACTCTGCAATTGAGACAAAATTCGTTGGAATGAACATGTTTGTCTATATCTTAAAATTGATTTGGTACATGTACATGTACATACAAGTACTTTAAGTACTTTTCCCTTTCATTATACCTGATAACCACCAGAAATAACCATCAGAGTGTTTTTCAAATTTGTCTTTTTGAGATATTGATAGGTCAAATTTAGTTGAAATGCACTATGGAAAAATGATGGGAAATTTTTCCTGCACTTTTCCCCTATATAAGCAGTCAAAAAATATCTACATGACAGATGCTTCAGGATAAACTTTAAATGCTTTTTGGTTGTTTTCTAGATGCACTGAATATGTTTTAGGCAAAAATGACTAAATTGGGGAAAATTATGTGCCATTCATTTCCTTTACATAGTATGGTACTAAATTATATTACAATTTTTTTGTTGGTATGAACCTATAATGTACTCTTTTATCACAAGACACTTATATGTGTATTGTTATGTCGTAGTTAGTAGTGATATGGGCGAGAGAAACTTGTCAGAATGTTCTAAAAAACGTACATGAGAAGGCATTTACATTTAACTGTATGTAATATCTTTATTTTAATTTAAATATCAAAATAAAAATGAAAAATTGTAAGGGACCCATCTTTTATACCTTACTCCTCCTACATCACTGAATGGAATTAAATGAAACTTTTACAGAATCTTTATTACATATTTCTTTTGTGCACCTCATAATTATGATTTTAATCCAAATCAATTTGTGGATTTCAAATTTTAAGCAAGACATGTTCTTTTTTTCATTTTTGAAAATGGGGACATGGGTTTACCCACCTCTTATTGGTTACTCCTCCTACACCCCTGAGTAGAATTTAAAGCATTTATTGTCCCATGCGACGCATATGGTATGTGACCTTATTATGAAGAGTTATAGATTAAGTTCGACTTTGGTTAGGGTTGATTGATTTTTACAAAAGTTACGGCCTTTGGACTTAGAAAATTTCAGTGAATTTACAGTTTTCCACAATTTTTTTTGTAATGCTTTCACCAATTGATTTTAGATTTCGTATGTAGTCTTACTATGAGAAGTTACAGATTAAGTTCAACGTTGGTTACGGTTGAATGATTTTTACGGAAGTTATGGCCCTTGGACTTAGAAAATTTCAATGAATTTACAGTTTTCTGCATTTTTTTTTTTGTAATGCTTTTACCTATTGATTTTAGATTTTGTATGTAGTCTTACTATGAGAAGTTACAGATTAAGTTCGACTTTGGTTATGGTTGATTGATTTTTATGGAAGTTATGCGCATGGACTTCAGTGAATTTAATGTTTTGCTCACTATTTTTTTTGCGTGGGGGACATTGGAAGGTTGTTCTTTTATTTAGTATTGAATATATCCACCTTCAATTTTTAGATTTTTATCTTATGTTTTTTTGTTATTAAAAAGGTTTTAGGAGGAAGAGGCAACAACCTACATGAAATACAGACTGCTGATAATGAAACATTCCTTGTTAGTATGCCAACCAGGTTTAGGAAAAATGTATGGATCAAGAGAGGTAACTCTTTTTTGTTCTATTGTATCAATGCATGATTCATCAGGCTATCCTCCTTTATAGTTTTTGAGATGGAGATGTTAGGTAGCAGTCATTATAGCAATGCATGCTTCATCTGACTATCCTCATTTATAGTTTATGAGGTAGAGATGTAGGGTAGCAGTCTTTATAAGAACCATGCAAATTCTGTAAAATGTGATACACCTTAAAAAAGACTACATATTTTTTACTTTTGTTATTAAGTTTCTTGATAGGTTTGTATGATGAAATGTATAATTATTCATTCCAATCTGTCTGATCTCATTAAATAATCCACAAGGAAAATCCAATAGTTTCTGTTGTATTTTAGTGTCATAGAGACATATATTACAAAGATATAGATATTGTCCAATACTGCATGAAACCACATAATATTACTTGAGGTATATACAAATGTATAATAAAAGAAATGTAACAGTCAGAAAAATTAAGAAACATTTAATTAGCAGTCTTTGTTAGAATCATGCAAATTCTTTTTAATGTGATACACCCCAAATAGGTAAAGGCTGCACATTTTAATTTTGTTATTAAGCGGTTTTAAGGGTTTTTATGATGAAGTGCGTAATAATTCAATGCAATCTGTCTTGTCTTAGCAGGTAATTTACATAGAAAAATCCAATCTTACATTTCTTTTGTGTACATCAGGTCTCACTAACCACTTCTAACGTTTCCATTACTTTACATGTTAAAAAAGTAATTTTCAAAGTCTCACTGTGAATTCCCAGGACAAATGACATCTTAAAGCTGCATACCGTTGCAAAGCTTGGAAAATATGGTTCCAAAATCATTATGCTAATGGTACGATCATAGTAGAAATTCTTCACAAAATTTGCTTGAATAAATAATACTGAAAATCCACATTTTTACCTGTTCTGCTAACTGACAGCATGGAGGCAAATTACTCACACATGTAAACAATATTCATACACTTTTGTAGTTAATTACATATATGATTTTAAAGTACACATTCTCAGCTTTATTTTGACTACTTTTAATCATAATACACACAAATAATGCACTTACAATGCATATGTCTAGGTTCAGTGTGTTTTTGGTACTACATAGGGGGGTGGCCATTTGACCCGGAAGTGGTTAGTGAGACCTTAAAAACATTTTATGAGTTTTTATGTTTTTCTTTTTTTACATTTTATGAAAGCTTGTGGTATTGTGAGTCTAATAAGACCAAAACTATCAAAATCAGACATAGGATTACAAAGAAATGGTCATTTTTATATCATGCCCCTCAGTGATATTTTCCCTAAATTACTAAAAAATTACAATTTTAACTAACTTGTCACACCAAATTGATACCTATGATAATTCAAGAAGTTGTAATAGTAAATATCATTTATCATTATGAAAAAATAACAGATTTCAACAATTTATATCATACCTATTTCATTACTGTGTGATTCTTAGTCTGTGCTGTGTGACTATTTGAGTACTTTGAATATCCCAAGCAGAGACGTTGTGTATTTCATGGATGACGTCAAGTTATGAGTCACTGTTACTGATAAAAATCTTGTTGCTATGTTGTTTTTTAAAATACCTTGCACAATGCACCTCTTAAAATATAGCCAGATTACCAATATCACAATACTGATTTTATGGGGAAATGGAAATAATGACCAGGAAAGGCAATTTTCCTCAAATTATGCATTTCTCTGAAATATGCCATAATTTAATTTATGGTCTCACTAACCACTTCTAACGTTTCCATTACTTTACATGTTAAAAAAGTAATTTTCAAAGTCTCACTGTGAATTCCCAGGACAAATGACATCTTAAAGCTGCATACCGTTGCGAAGCTTGGAAAATAAGGCTTCCAAAATCATTATGCTAATAGTACGATCATAGTAGAAATTCTTCACAAAATTTGCTTGAATAAATAATACTGAAAATCCACATTTTTACCTGTTCTGCTAACTGACAGCATGGAGGCAAATTACTCACACATGTAAACAATATTCATACACTTTTGTAGTTAATTACATATATGATTTTAAAGTACACATTCTCAGCTTTATTTTGACTACTTTTAATCATAATACACACAAATAATGCACTTACAATGCATATGTCTAGGTTCAGTGTGTTTTTGGTACTACATAGGGGGTGGTCATTTGACCCGGAAGTGGTTAGTGAGACCTCAGTGTCATTTATAGAATTATCTCCCTTAGTTTTTAATTCTACAGTACATTCCATATAATTTTTAAATCCTATGAACAAGTTTTATATGAAAAGCCACATGTTAATTTCTGTTTACTATAACATTCTAAACAAAATATCAAAAATAAAAATATGTAGGCCTTCCAACCATGAATCACATTTTGCATTATTCTTACTTGGAGTGCTACTTACATGTAAATATTGTAGGATGGTCATACACTAAATGGAGGTATGAAGGGCAGAAAGATTTGGTTTTGTTAAATGTTCCCAAAATTAGAGATAGTTTGACTTATCCATGTGAATATATTATTAGGGTACATGGCTTATTTTATGTACATAACTTATTTTCCCTTGTATGCCCTGTTTTGATAAAAGTCAATGTATTATATGTGTTGGGTTATCAACCGTGTCTCCTGGATATAAATTAAGTTTCTAAGGCAGTCCTTCTATAAGTGTTCTTTGTAAAACACATGCTTCCATGTGGTGTGCAGGGGAATAACTTTGTCTAGTTTTCAAGCCTAATTTTTTTTTACTTTTTAATGGAATTCCGCTGTTTGAAATCTGGATTTTACCATCACAATTCCTTTTTTTGTTATTGTATACTTACTTCTGATTTTGCCAATTTTCACTTTGTTTGTTGACCTCGTTAAATCATCCTTGAGTTTTGTTATTCATATGTTGAAAGGAAATTCACTTTTATTATACCCCAAGCAATGAAGTTGCGAAGGGTATAATGTTTTTGACCATCAGTCAGTCCATTTTCAGTTTTCCGGATTTTTTTTTTAAACGCTTGCAGATTTTGACATGATTTTTTTGTATATAAGTTCACCATGGTAAGTTACAGGTCAGGTTTACATTTTGATGATTTTTATCGAAATTACAGGCCTTGAACTTAGCAAAATTCACAGAAAAAAAAAAACGTTTTCTGGACTTCTTTTCTGAACAATTGCAGATAGTAACATGATTTTTAGTATATAAATCATCATGAAAAGTTACATGACAAGTTTGTAGTTGGTTCCGCTCCAATGATTTTTACCAAAATTACAGGCCTTGAACTTAGCTAAATTCACAGAAATAACCGTTTTTCTGACATTTTTTTCTAAATGCTTGCAGATTATGACATGGTTTTTGATTTATAAGTTCACCGTGATAAGTTACAGGTCAAGTGTATGTTTTGTTCCGCCACAATTATATTTACTTTGGTTTAACTAAAACTCCAAGAAATCACAGTCTGGAGTTTGACAGAATTTAGTTAGAAGATAAAGGTCTAAAGCCTAAAAAACACTCTTTTTCCTTTTTTATCAGGGTCCTTCCACATGTATTTCTCTTACAAACAAATTTACTTAAGTATCCAACATTGAGACACATGGGGTATGTGAGCGCCTTCACTAAGGTTCTTCAATTTTTAGTTGTTTTTTTCTGTTTGTTTTTGTTTTTTTTTTTTATATGTTTTAGAATTTCAGTGCTTCCTGATATTCATGAGCTTTATTATTGGTATTTTTACTGTAAAGAGGCTAGTTTGGCACATGTGTTCCAGTTTTTTTGCTAATTTTGTTGTTTTGAAATGTTTACATGTCATTATTCCTATTTCAGGAGATTTTGTGTTTATAGAACCTATTGAAGAAGGCGATAGAGTAAAAGCAGAAATCTGTAGAATTCTTTACAAGGAACAAATCAAGTTCATTAAAGATGAAGGAAAATGGTAAATGTGTATATTTTTATCAAGACTAACTTTATTTGATGAAGGGAGTTTTTTATCAAATTTCATGTCAGTAAAAATGATTCTAAGCTGTAAGTAGATTTAGTATCTTATATCACTAGTCTCTCTATTCCAGGGAGATTTGCCAAAATTGTCCAGAAAGGGAGAGGGGTTGACCTTTTAAACCCCTTGGATCTACCACTGCTACTTTACATCCAAATAGTTTTTCTTTTACCATTGAATTAGTGAACTTTCCATTTTATAAATTCAAAATTGAATGCTATATTTTGTAATTTTGAGTTATCTCCCATTTTACTGTATATAATTGACCAGCTTTGTTACAAAGACAATTTAGAATAGAAGAAACCTGTCATGATATTACATCCCCAATCAATGAGTGGCTGATACATTTGAATCACTTTGACTGTCAGTCATTCTGTCTGTCCATCCAAATTTCATCACAATTATCTCAGCTGCCAATAGATGTAGATGTGTATATTGTAAATGATTTTGGTTACTGTCCGACACCAGTATTACCACCCTGTACGAGTGGAGGTATATATGTACCTAGCAGGACATTGCTTGCAACTTAATGTTAGCATCAAAAGACATACATTGTATTTTTTTTTACACATTGTTATAGATAGAGATATGCTTGACTCATATTCAGTATGGAATTCCACAAAAAAAGATAACTTTATGGAAAATACTTTTTGCCAATTTGTTGAAGTCTATGTCTAGATAGACAAACAAGGTTGTGTTATTCTTACTACTGTTTCTCATGATATCTATCTATTTCAAGTTGGCTTAAATTTAAAAAAAATAGATTTTACTTCATAGGGATATTTTTTATCATTGTCTTTTAAGACAGGTCTTTGTTGAAAACTGGTGGTTGCTAAGGCAGGTCTTTGTTGAAAACTGGTGGTTACTAAGACAGATCTTTGTTGAAAACTGGTGGTTACTAAGCCAGGTCTTTGTTGAAAACTGGTGGTTACTAAAGCAGGTCTTTGTTGAAAACTGGTGGTTGCTGAGGCAGATCTTTGTTGAAAACTGGTGGTTACTAAGGCAGATTTGACTTTATTCTACTTAATTGTCTTTTTCAACCTTTGAAATCTGGTTGACCATGAAAAAAAAAATTGTATTCTTATGCATCCATTTCTTATGTTTATTCTTCATGATCCTCCTACATGGCATATTTCTTTTTGGTGACCTACTGGCAGTTATATGGTAGAAATTTCCACTCTTTACTGCAATGATTCATATATGTTCGTTACTACTGATAGATGTGTCTATTTATATATACTGTTACAGATCCTCTACTGTCTTATCCAATACCGTTAGAGTCACCTTATTGTAAATTTGGGTATGACAATTGATTTTCGCTTTTTGGCTCTCCTGGCCTACAGGCCATGTGAGCTAATGCCATCACTGTCGTCCATCGTCATGGTCTGTAAACTTTTTCAGAATCTTGTCCTTTTAAACTACTCTACAGATTGCAACTAAACTTTGCATGAATGTTCCTAAGGATATTTTAACAGTCTTATGTGAGGATTTTTGATCTGGCAAAAAATTTGTCTGCTGTTATTAAAAATAGACCACAGGGGTCAAATTGCAGAATTTTGCAAATAACTCAGAAACATTTGGGTTTATCTAAAATTTAGTTGAATAAAATTGTTCAGCTTGATAGGATGGACCTATGCTGAAATTTTTGGAAAGATCTGTTGACGAATGAATGAGTTAAAGGTCCTGAAATTTTTTTTTTCCCCAATTTTACATTTCCAATTTAAAAATCTTCTCCTCTGATACTACTGGATAGATTGAAACAAAACTTAGCATGAATGTTATGTAGAACATTTGTAACAATATGTGTGTGGGATTTTTGATCTGGCGAAAAACATGGCCACTGTTACTAAAAATAGAACAAAGGATTCAAATTGCAAAATAATGCAAATAACTCAAAACATTTGGGTTTAGCTAAAATCTGGCAGGGTTCGAAATTTTCAGAAAGATCCATATACCAAACATGGTGTGAATCTTTAATATGATATCCTTTACAATTTTTTATTTTTATCTGTTTAAAACGTGGCCATCACTTCTAAAAATTGAAGATTTGTTGAAATTAATCAAAAACCAATGGGTTTAGCCAAATTTTCTCAGGGAAAAATTTATCAGCTTGGTGAGGCAGACCTATGTCAAAATTTCATAAAATCCGTTGCTTAAAGTTGGAGCTATTCCCCTGGAGGGTAAAAAAATGACTATGAGAGATTTATTTTTTAATATGAAAACTGGTTGGATAACTTGTATGCTCTCTATTGATTAAATGATTCTTGTGACAATAGTATGGTAGGGTCAAGAGTCCAGCTTTAGAAAGCTAAAAAGAATATTTTTGACCAGGTGAGTGATTCAGGCTCTCTAGAGTCTCTAGGTTTTTTTTTATTGTTTCTTAGTAGGATTACTAATCAAGATATATGTATTCAGTAGATTTTACAGAACCATTAAGGTTACAATTGTTTACTTTGTGTAAGTATTTAAAATTCATCTGAGAGATTTCAAGCTCCTTGGGATTTCTCCATTTTTATTTTATCATATTGGTGAGCTTGTTTGCAAGGTTTTGAGCTTTTAAATCTAATTTTATCAAATTGTAAGCAAAAATTTATTTGTTTCTAGGCCAGAGGCTTTCACAGATTCCAGCGCTACTGAAGATGACAAAATGATACCAGATGACATGCTGCCCCCTAGTGACAGTTCTGATGATGAAATCGGAGATTTAGTTGTCAATGCTAATCGTAAAAATGTGGCTGTTTATGAGGAAAATGACAATGACTCTAGTGATGAAAATGTGAATGGGACATGAAAAAAAAAAATGTTTCCTTGGACTGAAGTTTCAAGGGGGGAGTATTATGCTGTGCAGCTGGTACATATTTCCATCAGGGATCACCCATTTTGGTATCAATGACTGTCATGAATAATTGTTGGACAGATTTGAACTTCACAGAGAATATTCTGAATATCTTCATCTTAATAATAATAATAAAACATGGAACAGATGTTGATCTGTTAGTTAGACAAGGTCTTTGTGGTGTTATGCCATTACTTTGTGATATCCACGAACCTCAGATGTAATCTGAAATAATATTCAAACATTTTAAAATCTTTTCTGTGAGTACTTCTCTGTCTAAGAATCAGGCAAAATGTGTATAAGGTGTGGCACATTAAGGAAAAAACAATTTAATTACGTCATTTAAGTATTTTTACCTAATAACCTCCAGAAATAATTATCAAAGTTTTTGTAAAGTATGATTTTTAAGATATTGATGCATTGTAAGCCAAAATTAGTTAAAATGCACTATGGAAAATGGAGGAAAATTTTTCCTGCTTTTATTCCCTTTAAAGGCAGTTAAAAAATAACTACAACAAAAATGTTTGAGGATAAATTTGAATGACTTTTTGGTCATTTTTCTAGTTATATTGAATATATTTGAGATATTAAAAGACAACCAAAATCAAGGCCTTATCTACAGGGAGAAATAAGCAAAAACTTCTCCTTGCTTTTGCTCAACTCTCCCAGTTGTCTTGACAGGTAGAAGCTTTTGTAATAGATTACATAAACAGAAAAGTCAATATTGCTAATTTTTATACAAAATTTACTAAATTCATGAATATCTAAATAAGGCCCTGCCAAGCTGAGAATAATTATGTACCCCATTGCCTGATACTTACACAGAATGGTACTTAAGATTGATCATACCTAATATTTCTGGTAGATAGATTTTGCTGGGTTTTTTTACGGGAAGATGACCTTGAATGAGCATACTTTTGAATCATAGGTGCCCGAACTTATCTAGATATTCGAGTCATTTTTATATGGATTCTGTGGGGAATTTCGCTTTTTAGCAAACTATCAAAAATCTGGTAATTAGAATTTCTTCTCAATTCAGATAATGAACACTTACATGTAACTGACATTCTGTCAAATTTCAAAAAGAAAACTGGGGGTCACTGAACTTTTTTCTTGTAATATAAAAAAAAACTAAAAAATTTCCATTACATTTCCCACCAATTATTTCCCCTTTAACTAGGCTATATTTAATTAATGTTTGTTATTTTACCATACAAACTTTATATCAAAAAATTTTTAAAAATAATTTAAACATACTATTTTTACATCATTTTAAATATAATAACTTCCTTGAAAATAAATATGTCTGTATGATTTTGTAAGATGACAGAAAAGAATGTTCAGTGTTATAGGTACATGTATGATCTACCACAAGGCAGATCATACTGATTTGAAAAAAGAAAACATCTTTTTTATTTCATCATGGAAAGTTATATAGAAATATATATGATCAAATAAGTTCTGATATGGCATAAAAACTTTGTTGTATATCCTTAAAATATCTTAAAAATGTCATAAAAAATATGGTAAATTTCCAAACATTTATTTTTCAAATGCCAATTTCAAGGCAGAGGTAATTGACTAAAATATGTCCTATGGAAATGGATATAAATTTGGGGTTTTTTTTAACAGGAAAAAAGTTTGAAGTCCCCTAGTTTTTTTTTTTTTTAAATCTTAAAAGTTTTGTTAATTGTAAAATAGTGAAAAATGTGTGTATAATCTATATAAAATCTTGTAAAAAAAAAACTGTCAACAGTAAGGCTCACTTATCTTGATGTACTATGTTCTTAAATTAATATTTTAAAGTAGGTTCTTTAAACAGATTATGAAAATCTTTTGATATAATATTAATTATGACCTAAGTGAAAAGGCTGTCTCGGTTTTATCATCATAACTATAAATATTTAGACATGAAGTTAAATCCATGTACTAATTTACATAGAAAATATTATGTGCCTATTGCATGTTCATCTGACAATTAACATATGGTAAAAAGCTAGATCATGTTGCTTGTCAATCAGCTGTAATATGTTAAGTGTAAGTATTTGTAAAAATCAGGCAAAATGGGAAAATTCAGAAACATGCATGTCAAAACCCCACCAATCTGACAATATAATTTCAATCAAGGATGCTTTCTCTATTTGAACCACCATTATTTGATCTTATTTGTTCTGTGCATCTTTGGATTTTTCAATAGAATGATAGGAAAATGAGGTTTTTTGACAGAGTTATCTGCCCTTTAAATGTTCATTTTACAGTGCATCTGAATGAAATTATATCTCAATGCACTAATATGATATGAAAAATCTTGTTTTTTCCCTCGATTCTATTCATGCAAATAGTCAAATTACACTATCAAAATGTTTTTTTTAATACCATGTTTCACCCACTGCCTGATTCTTACAAAGACTGACACTTAATCAATATACGGTAAAAGCAGGTATATTAGCCACTTGATTATATCTGTACGTCCGTCTGTCCGTCATTATTAATGGTTAGGGAGTACCTGGGGGTACTCTGTGTAATATGTAACTCAAATAGTATCAAACTTTGATCAGTGTTTTATATTATAATTTTCATTTTAATTGAATTGGTTAAATGCAAAATTAAAACCATTGGGCATTGGGAAACTAACAGTTTGGATTAGTACACAGTCAAATTTACATCGATAGATTTAACCACTTTGTTCTCCATGTTACTTATAGTTTGAACGAAAAGCTTTAGATTGTGACTACATGTACCATTTTTTAAAGTCTGGGTGATTCAGCCTGGAAACCCACGATCTCTTGCACTAGCCGAGGCGAGCACGATATTCAAAGACCACTCAGACGGCCATTTTTAGAACAAATAAAAAACACACTCATCATTTCAAACATATATATATATATATATATATTGACCATGCTTTTCACGGATGGCTTTCCTCTGGCCAATTTAGTAAGTTCAGAATACCACATTGTCCACGTGATTTGGGGTATTTCCCGTATATTTCGAGCTTTGTACTAGACTTCCAACCAATCCATCTAGAAGTGGTATCCGGAATGTTAGGTTTCTTCCGTTTATGTTGGGGTACTATTGGAGGTAGTTTTAGGTCAGCTGTTTTTTTAGACGCATAGGAAGGAACACACTTCATTTCTGGTCCCAGAAGTTCTCTTGTAAGCTGAAAGATTGTATGAGATACAAGGTAATCGGTTTCAATTGACGCTTATGCAGAGCTAGAACTGAGTCTTGTTTTTTTTTTTTTTTGTTAGTATTGAATTTATGTTAGTCAATAAAGAATAAGCAAGGGGGTGTGTCTTGAGTGTTATCACTGCAGTTTTGTAATTTTCCATCTAGTTTTAGTTAATGAAATTTTACTTTAAGATGCCATACCACTAAAGGATGTGGGGGTTGTGACTTGAAGCGTTTAGGACTTTAGGGACCAAAATGGGGACAGGAACGGTCAAATTCGTAAAGTCGGAACAATAACTTTACCATAATTAAATGGATCTCTTTCTAATTACCTATGCATTGTGACATGTCGTCAGAAGGTGCTGGGACTGATTTTGGGGTTGTGATTGAAACCATTCACGAATAAGGGACAAACAAGGGACACTTACCTTATGGTTGCAGTCTAAAATGTGTCAAATATTTAATCATTGCATTTTCAGAGTTGATGATAGCTTGAATGCCAGTGTCTTTAATTGCCCCCTCCCCCCCCCCCCAAAAAAAAAAAAAAAAAAAAAAAAAAAAACTGTTCAGGATTCCATTTTTGAGGCGGTCTCAAACTGTGCCAGGTTGAGCATTTTATTTTCCAAATAATAAACCGACATATATAAAGTAGTTTTATAAAAACAATTACGTCTGCTAGCGTTGGAAGTTCCTACCGGTTTCCCTTAACAAGTAATGACACAAGTTTAAATATAGAATCTATGTAACTAAGCCAATTCATTTCATTCAATTCATCGTTAATATTTTTTCAAAACTCTTTTCCTCTGAAACCACTTGACCAATTGGAACCAAACTTGGTATGAATGTTCCTTTGGGGTATCCTGCATAGAACTGATGTGGGGATTTTTGATCCGTCAAAAACATGGCCGCTGATACTAAAAATAGAACATTAGGGTCATGCAGTAGTTGTTCGCATATATCTCCAAAACCGTTAGGTTTAGCTAAAGTCTGACTGGGTAAAAGTGTTCAGCATGATGAGATCCAGCAGCGGTCAAATTTTCATTTTAATCCATTAAGCCATGTTGGAGTTATTGTCCTTTTTCAACGGTTTTTGCTATTTTGAATGTTATTTCTTTCAAAAATCTTCTCCTCTGAACATAGAACATAGGGGTCAGACAGTAGTTTTTCGCATATATCTCCAAAAACCGTTAGGTTTAGCCAAATCTTTCAATAGCTGAAATGATCTTTATTTTTAAGACTACGAAAGTCTTCATGCATAAAAGTTGTCAGACGACTCCTTATAAGATTTATTGCCCTTGAAATGGGAAAAATGACGGGGTTTTTTTTACAGTTTTCAGCCAATATTTTGAAAACTATGATAGACAGAAACTTTCAAGTCCTGCCAAATTCTTCTTGAATCAAAATCGTTGGACAACTTGTTAAATGTATTGCCCTTGAAAGACGGAATTCAACCAGGTGAGCGATTCAGGCTCCTGGGAGCCTCTTGTTTTGTTTAGAAAAAAGTGGATAGCTTCATTATCAGAAAAGGTAAAATAAGGTATTGTGATAATTTTCTGTTATACTTTATCAAACAAACCCCTAAATCATTTTGTTTAGGACGTTCTCTGATCAGCAAATCACTTACATAACACAAATTAGTGAGACCATTATAATTGAATACGACCACCCAATAAGGTTCCGGCCTGACTAAAAGATCAAGACGTGTAAGACACACACAAACACACACACACGTATGTATAGAAAAAAAATCAAAAGTTGAGGGAAATACATGTATCTAATCAGTACAATTACGAACTTTGTGTTATTGAAATTTATATTGTTCTACGTTCACTGATTTGATACCCCATTCCCCTATTGACAACATGCTCCTAAAAATTGATTTGCATCAAATCCCAAAAAAATAGATATACAAATTGTTTCTTTCAATCACTGTATGTAGAATCAAACAATCCATTCTTCTTTCTGTTCTAGTGACCTTATCAAAATGCTCGGCTTTAACAAAATAAATTTAAAAATCAAGGAAGCTGGAAACTGGTTGTAATTTTAAAGGATGTTTTCCAAAAACAGATAAATTCGTGTTATGAAGAATTCTAATATGGCATGCTTCAAAGCTCTTTTGACCACAGCCGTGGTAAAAAAATGATAAACACATGACTAACATGTCGAGTAACACATAGGCCACGTCTATTAAAAAAATATGGAAAAAAAACTAGTCCTATTAGAATCGAAATAGATCACGGAAGCTTCATTTTATCATTGTTTTTGCACGGGCTGGCCTCTTATGTCGTTATTCAACCCCTCTGGCTAAACAATGATAAATGGAGTTTCCGTGATTTATTTCTTAAATAATGGCCATACCACGTTCAGTTTTTTTCTCACTTCGTGAGTACATGTCATGCACGTGTGGCTTTTGTTTGTCATTTTTACCTCGAAACTTCAAACAAGTACTACCTTAAAAAAAACAGCCGACGCATAAGTTCGTTTTGTTAATACCGAAATGTGAGATCACTGTACTACGTTTCATATTTCAATAATTTCCTTGGTTCAGCACGTAGACTATTTCCAATTATTCAATGTATAAAAGATTGTTCAATATATATATGTAATCGAAAATATTCCGGACACCAATGTTCCCAATGGAGCCTTAAATTTCACGGTTGCTATCACGTTTGTCCAATGAAATTCGAGGTTGCAAGATACATTGGTTAGGTTGCTATGGTTAACCAGCATGGATGTCACGTGATGTCAAAGCGAACTCAATACCGACTGCGTCGGGGGAAAAAACCTTTATAGCAATTTGAAATAGAGTGATGCTGTCTTACAAGTTGGAATACGCGTACATGTAGCTGCCAATTTTGATAATCTTGTCATAATTAACCAGGTAATTGACAGATATTCAAACTTAAAAGGCAGTGTCGAAAAGATCACGCAGATGTTCTGTGGTAATAGGACACATTGGTCTAATGTCGGGTAGATTTCTACCTATAGAGCTATTAAAATGACTCAGAAACCTGGCTAGATTTGTGTCGAAATCAGAATCACTATAAATTGCTATAATAACTGACTGTAGGATAAGCGCTGAGTCTCTCTTTAAAATGATGTTTCCATACTTACTGAATTGTACTCATCAACCAGATATCCCCATCTTTCTGGCCATTTGGATCTTTGTGAGAAAAATTCGTGTCTAACGTGGTCCTTCCTTTAATAAAAGAATCGAAAAGGAATTCAAAATAACTTTACCATGCTTACAATCATAATAAATTTGTTGTTCTTAAAAATATACAATTCAGACAATGCCTATGGTAGATGTGATTCAGGGTGAGAGAAAAAATACCGAACAAATGTCTTTTTGTTTTTTGTTTTGTTTTTGTTTTTGGCTTTTTTATCGTGAATTTTTTATATCTTCATGTAACGATAGCCTTTTCTGCATTCAAAGCTGCATTTTTGAAAAAGAAAATCATCCAAATCGAGAACGATAACTCTTGCAAAATACAAATTGCATTGCCAATCTATATAAGTCGATTAACGAACTAAGATAAGCTATGTGGACTGAATTAGAAATGAAGGTGAATTTAATAGATTTTGTTATTTATGAATCACCTCAAGGACTGTCTAATTTTTATAAAGACTGCTACCTATAAAAAAAATAAAAAAATATAAATATAAATCATTTCAATGCAGTCATTTAATTTTGGGAGTAGGTATATCGATACTAATAGCCTTCGCGTACAGACTTAAGTAGTACTCCAATTAAGAATCATGCAAAATGTGATTCATGTTTGGAAAACCTACACATTTTTTTTATATTTTGTTATTTTTTTTTTGTTAACAGAAACATGTGGCTTTTCATATAACCCCTGTTCATATGAGATAAAAATTATATAGAATGTACTATAGAATTCAATATTAAGGGAGATAAGTTAACATTAAAATAAAAAAGAAACTATTGGATTTTCAGTGTGAATTATCTGCTACGAGCAGACAGATTGGAATAAATAATTATACATTTCACCACATTTACCAAAAATGCAACTTAATAACAAAAATAAAAATATGTAGCCTTTTAAGGGTATATCACAAATTATAGACTTTGCAACAAGATTCTTACAAAGACTGCTACTTAATTATTATATAATTAAATTGTCTAGAGGAAAAACGCCTTCAGTTTTGCATAACATATTAAGTCTCATTCTTTTCGGATAAAAGGGAAAAACGAAAAAAAAGTCGGACCTTCTAAATGTAATTAATTAAATTCACAATTTAAACATGCAGGACTTAAAGCTCCCTTTGAAGCACTAGTATCATAGAGTACGTCTCAAATTCGACAATACACCTGATTGTTCGTAGACTTCTTTACACAAGAACAAATTAACAACTCACCATATCTCATCGTTATGTACTAAATTAAGGTTCAATCTTTTCCCGTTGTTAGCCATTTATGCACTAAATGACAAATGGCAGTGACTATATGTCACATAATAACGTTTATGACGTCGACGTAAGAGGACGACGTCGATCTGCGGTAGACAGGGGTTTGATGCAGTCATGGTGTTCGTTTTTGTTCGGCATGGTGAAAATGAAGACATAATCGTTAACACAAACTGTACTATAAAGAACATGTCGGACTATATAATATCAAACTGTCATCTTCGAAGAGATTCAATTATAGACCTGACGGATGGAAACGCCACAATGACGAATATGTACTCAAAAGAACCAACAAAATATGCCAGTCAGTCGTTCAAGAATAGACATATTTATTTGTTGTGCACTATTGAGTTGAATGCAGACAAATCAGTAAAAATGTTACACCGAGATTAAAGAATTGGGAGAAACAATATCCACTTCTGGAAAGAAAAATAAGATATAGAGAAGATCCAACAAATGTAGAGATAAAAAAGAGAAATTTCTGTGGCGGGAAAACTGAAACTACCAAAGATAAATTAGCGCCATCTTCTGGGACGAAGAAGAAGTCAGTGAGTAAAAAGAAAAGAAAAGAAAAGGAAAGGGAAGGAAAAGTTAATTATTGCATCAATTCAAATAATGAAGAACTACCTTTAAATGTTTTCTTTTCCTAAAGAATCAAGTACATTATGGATAAATTACTTCTGTTATGCCTACCATCTTGAGCATACAAAAAGTCTTCATCACTGTATGGCACGTTCTGATTAACCTTAAAACGCGAAACTTTTATTTTTTGAAATGCATCAGACCGTTTTTTTTTATGTTTTGTATCAAATAATGAAGACCATAGTAGCAATATTCATGAGAACTCAAAATGATGATATCTGCTTCTACAAATTATGTTGTTAGAATGGAACACAACATTCACGATCAGTTCACCCAGATTTTGTTAAACTAGGACAAGATTCTATTCAGGAAAATAATTTCATTGTATTTTGGTCATTTGTCATCTGTGTCCCGTTTTAATATGACACATTTAAATCCGCTAACACTAATTCAAAATATCTATAGTTGCAACATTATGAGGTAATCCTTTTCGTATATCAATTACTGTCCTATTAATTTGGTGTTGTTTTTATTAGCTTTATCTATGTTACACGGGCTCATGGCTAGTTCATCTAATAACGGAAAATCCTAATCGAATCGGAATTCATTGGGATTCACTAAAGTGATCAGTTTGTGTTCTGTTCCGAATGTATACCAGTTAATTGTCTTTTTGCATTTGTACCTTAGAGAATCCGTCCTGCGATTCGATACGTGTAATTACAATTAACGAAACCCGCTGATGATATTATTAGAACATTGATGTTATCTATCGTCTGTTTATAATATCCATTGATTGACTACAAGCTCAGAACTCCCGCGACGATTGTTGTATCATTGCTCAGATAGCTGATGATGCTACTTTTTCGGTCAGTGTATCATTTATGATAATAACTATTATTTGTATGTTCATGGTAGTGAAGTCAGATTCTTGAGAAAAAAATACGTAATGATTTAAAAATACAGTAAACTCGTCTAAACCAAACCCTGGATCTACGGGAAGCATGCGTAAATCAGACATCTAATGATGTCCATTCATACCAGTTTCAATGCGTTTTGAATTTTTGTACTGTATACTGAATACCTGCCTAAAACGAACGAAATATGTAGTCCGAAAGGTTTCGGTTTTTAACTATGTGATATTTTGAAACAACAACAAAAAATAACAATTATTTAATATTTCATTCATGTACATGTACTTGTATTTTATATTATGTAAATACACACAAAAAAGGTCGAAGTTGGTTCCAAATCCTTGAAGCTTGCGTAATCGAGCATGCCGTCGAAAAGAAAAAGAAGATCGTCTTAAAGTACATTATAATTGCTCCTCTGAGTTACATAAAGATAACTGCTTGGTCTGTAAAAGAAAGAAATGAGAAGAATCATATAGAAAATTCGACGTTCACTGATAACAAATGACTCTAACGCTCTACAATCTTTCTGATTACAAGAATAGTTTCATAAGCAAATCAGCCAGACTACGATGAAAGAATGTAATATAGATAAGATGAAGTTTGAGGAGCATATGTTTTTGTCAATGAAAAACAATTTCAATAGCAGGATTCCCCGTTATTCTATGATGAACTATAGTGATTGATTGTGTATTTTACGGTAATCTCTTTTTTGATTTATAGATAAGCAAAAACTATGCAAGCTTTCGTCGACGGATTGGATTGTATCCATTCGGGTGCTTGTTAGTATCCTCTGCATGATTGAGTTGTAATTTACAAGCGCTCGATATAAACTAAAGTGTCTTAAATAATCACTGACAGGAACATTCGTATTAAATTGTATATATTTCCTGGTGCTTGAATTGTATATATTTCCTGGTATTTGGTTATAATCATTCTTACATAGTATATTTAACATTTCTGGAAGCTAAAGGGATCTTTGTGTATCTTTAAAGAAATACCAATCATCGGAAATACTAAAGTTTGTTTTCTGTTTTCCTAATTTTCTCAAAATGTAATAGCTGTTCATTTTGAGACAAAGAATTCGAATCACAGAGTATGCTCTGTATATGCATCCAGAACAATGAACTATCACAGTATCACGGTTGATAGAGAGACGGGGGCCAATAAAACAGGATGACACACATAGGAAAATCTCATAGAGTTTAATGAGAAAGCGACAACAACAGTTAACAGAAAATTGATATTCCATATTGGTATTTGTGTATGCAATAATCCAGATAATCAGTCAATAGCAATAAACAGATACTATCAATATAAGGAAAGTCATTCCAAGGTAGGCCATCTATTTCTACTTGTTATTACGCATATGCTCATATTCTCAATTTCAATCAGAAAAAGTTTATACAAATATGGAAAAAATTGACGCAGTTAATATTTTTTCTATACAAATGTGTGTTTTTTTAATTTAATCTAAAGTTTGGTGAATATTTAAACGTTAGTTAATTGATAGGATTAGTCTGTAAATTGCTTCACCATATTTACAGAACCGTCAGTTTCTACGGGAGCGAAAAGTATTTGCATGTGTTACTTGTTAGGACCAAATAAGAGAGACCACGAATTACTGTTAAAAACTGGTGTATTGTCATCGCAATGCATATGAGTGTCTATTTTTTTTTCTCCGTAGAACTTGTTTAATAAAGTTTTCTGTATGCCAATGTAAATTAGGGGAATACCATCTACTGCATTTGATTCATGATGTCACTATGTTTAAAGAAAGCTGCCATACTTAAGAGTTAACTTAGGTCGTGTTTGACCAGCTTAATAGCAAACAGCACACATAATTAAATTTATATCAAGACCAACAAAGCAAGGATTTAAAGCAACTTGTAAATATACTTATCACTGCATATTTAATCTTGATGCGTACAGTTTTTTATCTTACAATACCGGAAGTGAAAGTAAGTTATCAGCCAGGGACAATGGAAGTTATCAATCTGGACTGATATGCGTTAAAGTTCCGGTAATTGAATAGCATGCGCATTGTTACACGTTGGCGGGAGATAACATCATAACAGGTGTCGAACATATAACAGTAGTTGAAAAAAACTCATTTAATTTATTGAAGTCATTTAACAGACATAAATATTTCAAAGGGTTTAGGACCAAAATTTTCAATTCTTCCAAATGCTTTTATTGGAAAAGTGAAATTATTATTTATAGTTCTGATAATTGTTTTTATCACTTTTTTCTGTTTGCATATATATTTAAAAAATGCCCTGTCGTACTAAAAAAGTATATTATAGCAAAACCTGTAGAAGACGTAGCAATGCCAAAAGTACAAAGAAGGGAAGTCGATACAGAAAAAACATCATCGAGAACACACACGACACAAAAGAACTAAAAAGTACACACACAAAAAATAAAAAAACACACGGCCTACAGTCAAAACCGAGTATAAACTCAGGTGCTCCGGAGGCGCAAGAGTTTGAACGTAGGAGCTCCGGAGACGTGAGCAGTTCCTGCTTCTTATATAATACCAGCCTTGCTGCAAGCTGAAGGTTATGTCCGGTAAAGGGTGAAGATAAGGACAGTTAGATTATTTATGTTAAATACTCCATATTGGTCAATCAAGCCATGGTGACGACTATACAATGTTTATAGTGACGAGTTTCAGGAGGTCGACGTAGAGTGAGAGACAAAACTCTTACAAATCATTGGAACATTTGTATTCAGCACTTTACATTAATCTCGTGCAAGCATCAAATAACTTGGACTGATTTCATTCTGTTTCAAATGAAAGCTTGATAGGCTTTGGTGAAATTGAATATGATACAAACATATCACTGATTTCAAGAGTTATGTCCCTTACCCTAGGTCTACCACCTTAATCTACACTCTTTTCTGAACAGTGTTTGCGCAAGTTCCTGTGCCCTGCTTAGAAAACAATGTAATATAATTACAAAATTTTCTTTCCAATGAACGTAATTTTTAAAATATTTTACTAATTTGACTAAAGAAATTTGCTGCATAATTTAAATTTACAGTTTTTTAGACCCGTTACATACACTCTGCGGCATGACCTTGTCAGTTGTAGACTGATGTAATAACAAAATTACCGAAATGATAAACACAAAATTACAGGCAAAAGTAAATAGCACAATCAAAGCAGAAACCGAAAGGTTGAAAACAACCCAACAGTCCTGGTTTGAAAAAGGCATTTCCTTTGGTAAATGGTGCGCTAATTCCTCTTGCTTCCGTAGTAATTAATTATACTTCTTGGACAAGGATATGTGGCCCATAGATAAGGTCGTCCCTTTAAACATTTTACGGTCGTTGCCATGAATTGAATGTTTGTTGTCCAAAATAACAAACGACCTCCAACTGTATCCTGTCAGTGCAGTAATTTTGTACATCACCTGGGAGTTTGCTTTTTGCTACTGCAAATAAAACAGCAATGTAAGTCACTGTAAATGAGAATGAAGACTGCAGTCATCTTATTCTGATATAAGAATTATCAGAAAATTACTTACCATTAAAAATTGAAATCCGAAAAATAAAATATGGTATTTGCATTGCGTATTTTTGATGAATTATACATGTATCATTAAAATTCCAATATTACCTTGAAATCATATTTTTGACGTAAACAACAGAGGTGCGCTCAACATTGCTAATTGCCAGTCTCTACAAACAGTAATCAAGGGAACCAAGATTCAAGAGGAAAGCGAAACAGACATACACAACATAGAACACAAAATAATCAAAATAAAACGTACAAAGCAACAAAAGTTTATGAGCAACTCGGACTCCACTAAAACTGGGAGCATGAACCAGGTGCACCGGTAGGGTGATTGTCCTCTGTAACCCAATAACTGTACTGGAACCCTTCAGGCTAAAATATTGGTAATAACGAACAAATAAATCACAAATTGAAAGGACATATTAATGAGACATGAACTGGCCAAGTCAAGTATTAACCCCTAAAAACCCTTTATGTTCCTGTGTCGGTAAAAACATTTCTTCAGGGACTAGGTTTCGAGGCTAGCCAAAGCTGCCGATTCCATAGTGGTCATAAGAGTTCCGTTGTAGGTTTCTATTGTGTACTCAAAGGAGAAAATTAAACATAATTAGACTAGACGACGAGTGTAGTGAAAACATGTTATTATTAACAGTTCTTGTTTCATTATATATTTTATATCAGTCCATTAGATGATTTTATCACTAATAAAAACAAAATGCAAGCTAAATACTAAACTGACTGCCAGTTCTATTTCATCAGTCATCAGTGGACTGGCTTCTGATACCGATTCATTGCTTTACATAACTTCCGGGAGCTTGACCTTGTGATACATGCATCACATAAGTTGACAACCTTGAGTTCGTTCGTATTATTGTGTCTACGTGGAAGATATTTGCAATACATCTGCAACACTTTTACTATTAACTTTAACGAGGTTCATGCTCATTCGACTTACATGTAAAACTAATTTAAGCAGTCTTCCGTCACGATTACCTTACAACACGTTAATTTTATAGGTATTATATCCGCCATTGTTCTTAAGTGGCTACCGTGCAAATGAGAGTATGTTTCTCTGTCTTGAATTGCATTTACATAACTTTGCAAATTTCATCTTTTGATCTTCTACAAATCAATTTAATCATTTAAAAACAATCTGCTGTTGGTTACCCAGTTCATTCATGTACCTTAATATATTGGTGATCAATATACATTATCTCATCACAGGTATGCAATGATGGTTTGAGAGGAATGGAAAGAAAAAAATAGGTAAGTTCATTTTCTTACTCTGCTTAATAGAAAAAATAATATTTATCCAGCAAGTAAGCTGTCTACTATACAAATAAAGAGTGTCGCATAATATCGTCTCCTGGTTACCTTTTCAGTTGTGAGCAACGTCAAAAACAGGTAACAAGTTTAAAGGTACCCTCGCCCCACTCAAAAGATTACTGAAAAATTTAAAGTATTGTGGACAAATTTCGCTTGTTTTATTTAGAAAATGTGGTTGTAGGATAAAAACAGTATATATTCATTGCTGAAAATATCAGTATATTTGTACTCGCTGCGAAACAGTCAGATTAGCTCGGGGAACCCTCGCGATCTGACTGTTCCTAAACTTGATATTTCCCGGCAATATACATGTATTTTATATTTATTTACTTGGGAATGCTTCATCTTCAATGGAACGGAATGTAAAGAAATATGAATTGAATAGTTGATCCATATACACTGTATATATATTAATGAGTTGAGTTAATGACGATCTTACAAACTTTATAAAAATGGCATATTATCGTTTTCTCTAAAAGATTATACTTTTGAGTCAAAGATTGGTTTTGATGGGGATATTACATGTACTACATACATGCATTTTTGTACCCAATGACATTATCGAATTTCATGAAAAAGAACAACGCCTGGAATTTGCTTTGACTGGAAAAGATTCTCGTCTTGTTGGCCTTATATGCCATTCTTATACCCTTTTTCTATCGTGCTTCTCGATGTCCATTTCATCTCGTAGTTGTTTAAAAAATTATACTAAAAAAATAACAATACTTTCTCGTAAAGATGGCAAAGGACGTTTTAATCTACGTTCAAACATGTGATGTGTAACGGTTTTAATAAAGACTCGTAAAACTCCCCAATGTATACAGAGCACTTGTCTTAAACGTTTTAATTTGAAATACGAAATTCTCTTTTATGCAATATAAATAAATCTTGTGATATCACAAAATAACGCTTTTCGAGGTAGTGGGTCAGTGATCAAGACATGTTATGTAATTTAGGCCAAGGCAACGAACTTCTTGTACATTAAGCCAAACGTAACAATGCTTTATAACAATTACTGGGTAATATCCGTATTGTTGTTCGACTTTATTGCTTAGAGATAGTCGAGATAGACCATTACGGTACAATTAACTCTATAATTTGTCACAGAGAATAACAACCGTATTATCTGTAAGCGGTTTCACAGTTAAGAGGAGATCTATGCGAGGAACTAACGCTTTATGTGTCTGGCGCAGTGCTGGGATTTTACGAGTTTTGTCGGACATGGTGAATCCATTCTATAAAATATTTATATGAGCAATGATGAATTAGGACTGGTTAGGACATTACTGCCATTTTACTAGAAAACAATTTTCTAGTTCAACAGAAAGGCTTTTCAATTTGATTTCTAGATATTCTCAAACTTTGGA
This sequence comes from Perna viridis, assembly GCA_037379345.1. NCBI lineage: Eukaryota > Metazoa > Mollusca > Bivalvia > Mytilida > Mytilidae > Perna > Perna viridis. The sequence continues at coordinate 54,193,053 of CM074512.1, read as the reverse complement.
ATAAATTTTAAATACAGTGAAAAGTATTCCAGTAAGCCTATTTTTTTATGAAGTGTACAAGCAATCGAACTTGTTGAGTACTTGTTTTGTTTGTTTGTTTGTTTGTTTTTGTTTGTTTTGTTTTTCTATACGTGCTCTTAATTATTTGTCACAATGATTTCCATCTGACAGAATTTAAATAAAATAGTTATGAAAAAACAAGGAAGCCGTGGTGAAACTCTAGAACGCTACACAAGCCACATGTGGGTTCCCTTAAATAGACTTTAATTGCCCAATTAAAGTCAATTAAGCTAACTGGTGTCTTTTTACCATTGCTTATACGCCTACAACATTCATCTTAGGCGTATATGTATTGTACAGTTTTAAAAATGTCATTCCGTAATTGTTCGTTTGTCAGTTTACAAAAAGTTTAATGCAGAACTGATTTTGCGTTTGCACGAAGACCTTTTATCATATTTTTTTCACCGAATCATGTTGAACGTGTTTTTATTAATAGTTTTGTTTAAGTAAAACAAAGTGTACTTATCAGTTGCAATTGGATTTTGAACAAGCTTACAGAAAAAGCGAGTACTCTTTCGAAGTAGATACAGCTTTTGTTGCCTTTTGTCCTAGTTGTTAAAGTAATTGTATTCTGTATCAATCTCAAGAGTCAAATCCGAATTCAACAGATTTTTAGTTGTATTTTCCCACCACTGTCCCAGATTAGTGGAGCGTTGAGCGCTCACAAACAATTTTAGCCTCCGCCACATACTTTATATGTCTGTTTCAAGTCAGAAACCTGTAGTCCAGTGGCTGTCATTGTTTTTGCGTTCATTGTTATTTGTCTTACGTTTATTTTTTCTATTATAGATAATGTCGACTTTCGTCTTTTATTAATAGTTTCACTTCATTTATTTTTGGGGCTATTACAGCTTTAAGGTACGGATTTTCCTTATCATTGAAGACCGTGTGGTGTCCTGTAGAAGTTTAATTACTTTTGGATGATGACTGTCTCATCGGCAAACATGCCACATCACCTATTTTTATGTTATAAATCATTTGTCTTTTCGTGACATAAGATTGTATTCGAGGGTACTTAACTACCGTCTGCACAAGGAATCCTTTTTAAAAAAACTACTTCACCATATTAAACAATAAAGATATTGTCACGCTAACAAAATTTAGGACAACTAAACGCGAGCTTTCAATAGAAAGCGGCTGCGCCAGCAAAATATACCTAGAAACTAAAGAATATTTCTTTAACGGGGCGACGAATGTTATAACAATATTAAGTTCATCTACGGATAATATTTAACGAATTGTAATATTATCAAATTCAAGAAGATAATGACCTAACAATAGCATTCTAATCTGTAAAAAATGTACAATTTTAGTAGAATAAATAAGTTGGATTATCTCTGATTTTTTTTTAATTCCCGAATACAAACTACCTGATTCAAAACATGAGAAGCAAGCTCCAAGCTGCGGCAGACGTTCGTTTCCTCGTTCGCTAACCGCTGCAGACATGCCTTCGATCGGGCGTTATTCAAATTGTACGTCGTTTGACAGTCGGATGACGTCGCGTAATATTCGCATTTTCTTTGCAAGATTCTTGCATTTTCTGAGACGGCTGGCTGCAGCGTCGACGATGAATTTCGAACATCAGATGCTGTTCGGAGCTTGGAATAGAAATAGTATTTCTAAAATTTAAAAAGGAGGTGATTCATCAAAAAGACACCAAATTTAATTTTTTTTCTAATTCAGGAGTAGTTAAGGTAAAAATATTCAGCCTTAACTTGTCATTTGGTTTTTGCGATTTTTAAGATAAAAATTATATAGAAACTTGAAACTTTTTGAAACTTTTATTTCACTAAAGGTCTCATATGAGACATAATAGTACAACTTATGAACTGAATATAAATAATGCATGAACAAATACGTGTGACTATATTTGAAATAAAAAATGATGAATGCAGATGTAAGTTGAACATATTATAATTATAGTTACAATGAAGTTATAGTGATTGCAGATGGAAGTTTAGCAATTAATGTAACTCGTCACCTGTATATATTTTTCCTTGCTACATAAAAGTCAAACTCTTCCAGATCTGGATCTATCATTAGTGAAGAATCTACCACCTTCAATTAGCAATATATGACTTAAATTCTGAATATTCAAACCAGGTCAGAGAATAGCGACGATTCTCAAAATCAATAACAAACCAACCATGCAAGTTTTGTTATAAGCGTAATAGTTGGTTGACTGTCAAACCACTTTTGAATTCTTACAATTTTGTAACGTTCTTAATTATATACTTAACTAGAGGCAACTCTTTTGCTGTACCTGTGTATAAGGATGTTTTGGGGGCAGCTGCAGCCTTCCCTGTGGTGTGAGGGTTTCCTCATTGTTCATTAAAGACTGATGGGTAGCCTTGGGCTGATATTTTCACCCAAGTGGGGATTGTTGTCTCTTTGACATATACACCATACTCATACTCGTTATACTTTATCACTCAAAACAATAAATTACATTAAATTATATAAAATAATGCAAGGCGTTCCTAATTTTGCGCTGTATGGGTAGAGATTTTATCTGACACTTACATGTCAAATGGAATTGAAAAAAAAAACTTCTCTGTTCACTTGAGAACGGTCTATAAATTTCCAGTATTGATGATCAAATCGACCGCAGACCAACCCTACATGTAATACAATGTTAAACCTATATGCTCAATGCAAAACACAGCCTTGGATATTGAATACCTATTTATCTCCTTGTGTTAACTTCAAGTACCTTTAAAACTAATGTTGACATTGTTAATTGATTGTCATTCTAAGTAAAAATCGGGCAGTGGTTGAAACATGGTATAAAAAACCAGCGTTTTGAAAGTGTAATTTGACTATTTGCACTATCAGAATCAAGGAAAAAAGTTAATATTTTTCATATTAAATTGGTCAATTGAGTTATAGTGGTTTTAGAAAAAGCATCCTTGAGTGACATTATATTGTCAGATCGGTGGGTTTTTGGCATGCATGTTTCTGATTTTTCCAATTTTGCCTGATTTTTACAGAAACACTGAACATCAAATATTTGAAAATGATTATGACCATAATTTGCTGTACATGCAGAGATTATTTCTACGTGAACAACGCAAATAGTTTACCATAAATCTATTTTAGTAGTCTAGTAACTGAAAGTTCTATCATAGCCTGTCTAAAAAGAAAGAAATCAAGACTAAAACAACTACCACCTGTTTTGAAATATAATCATTTTGTCTAAATAATATTATAGAATGTATATATACATTATGCAGGAAGTATAAATACTTAGTTGATAGACTGATTTCAACAATAAGAATGTTTAAGAAATATTGTATCCAACGACCCCTATAACATACGTACGCAACAAACAAGATAAAAATTTAGAACATTTGAATCCGTGTCTTGAATCGTGTCATTCCCAACCCAAAGTGGTTTCAAGTTTATTCCAAATTTGAGTTGACCAAGTTTTGTTGATAAATATAATCGAACATGAATTGACCTAATATATCAGAAAGGTTGATTCAAAGAACAGAAGAAGAAGAAAACTTATTGTCCGTATCAATGGGCTCGTGAGAGCGTGGTATATGTTACACATTAAAATTAGAAGTTAATATGTACCGGTATACATGATAAGCATTTCCAGATATATGGAAGACGTACATATCATATAAACATCGTATTTGTATAAATTTATGAGTATATATTTACTTCAATCATTTTTAAAGAATGATTTTACAGTATTTTGCAGCTTCGAACATAAAGTTCATTGTCTGAGTTAAATAAAGCATGAAATTTAAAAGCATTTTGCAGTGAATCCTTTTTGACAATTCTCCTCTCATTTGTAAAGATAAATATGATGTCACATAAGAGGAAAAACTCATTAGAACGTTTATATTCAGCATTTTACATCAATATTCTGTAAGCATCAAAGTAACTCGGACTGATAGGCTTTGGTGAAATTGAATATGATACAAATGTATCATTGATTTCAAGACTTATGTCCCTTATCCTAGCTCTACCTCCTTAAATTGTAGGTAAAATCATGATTGTTGTACGTTAACGTAGTTGCAGCATTCAGAAATGACACAATTAGAGTTTTAAACCATGTGAAAATAAAAGTGATAGACGTTCATCTGATTTGATTACGATGGTCGGGCAGCATAACCAGGACTATATCTACTGCCGAACGTCTTGTTGACATCAATGATAATTGTTTTCTTCATAAGTATGTAAAACACATCCTAACGAAACAAAACAGTGGACAGCTGTTACTGATAGGGTGAATATGTAATTGTTTGTGAACATGATTGTTTTTTCTAGTTCAGTAGACAGTCTTGTTTACCGTTATTCTTTATGCGAACAGCTGTTGACCATATATTTATTACCAATGATAGTAATAAAGTTTATGCCAATTAACTGTGAAAAAATGCATTTAAAATCTTGTTCATAAATTCCTATAGCATCATTGAAAAACTCAAAACACTTACCGTGAACAGATCTGCATGTATAGACAGATACAAAAAAACTGTATTGGTATTCTAACTACTGGTTCTTGGAATTGTTTTACAAAACACTCGAAAGACTTATGTACAAATAAATCATTAACAAACCAAAGGGACTTACGTGAATGTGGGTCTTACGTTGGCTTTGTGAAGCGATGCCCTGCTAAATGTACCACCAAACCCTTTTATAATGCTACCGATAAGCGGGACTATATAACTTTCATGGCATGTTGATTAATTCTTTTTTGAAAACTCAAAAACCTCCACATCTTATTTACTTTAATGTGATTGGTAAACCAAGAGATTCCGAGGATCAGGACTCTTGTTTTCGCCTGTCAGGTGTTCAGTTCCACGTGTATACCTCAAATCATGATAGAAAAAGATATAAAGGTTCTTTACCTTGTTATGACCTCATCAAAGATAAGAGCAAACAGATTCATTAGTATTTTTGCATGTTCTTTCTCAACAGGAAGTGTGCGAAATGTTTTCTCGTTGCACAAACGACTTTTTTCTCCAATTAGGGATATACATTTTTTAACGAAATATAAGGGTGCACTATCCAGTTACATTTATGCGCACTGTTTCGTACAGCAAGTTGACCCGGTCAAATTTGGTAAAACTTAAACTTAAAAGTTGAAATTTGGTGGATATATTGTTTAAATGTAGTTAAGCATTTATACATAGACAGATGTAATATATGTAATGATAAACAGGTGTAATTTAAATGGTATCCGGAACGTTTCAGTCTCCAGTTGTATTTGGTTCTCTCCACAGCATCAGCTGGCTAATTTTCAAAATACATTATTTCACACGAACTTTAGGAACTAAAATTGCGAAAAAATGAATCGAAAAGAGTGTTATTTTTACCCTTTTTCAACCTCTTCCATGCATGCTTTCATCCTGTCTAGGGCCTGGGTGCCTGATATTTTATAAAACATAGTATTTGGATGTTAGTTTGGGAAAGGCAGTCTTTATTTGTAATGAAAACAGTTATATTTTTTCATTATGTTACCATGGCTACTGGATTTTGTAACAATAATCTCTAAATTAATTGAACCTCATTTACTATAGATTAGAAAAATATGTACTTTTGAAACACTTGAAATTTCTGTGCGGACTGCCTCAAAATAGCTTTACTTCAACAAAATGAGACCATATTCTTAGAATTGACCTAACCGTGTAGTAATAACTAAGCATTAAAATGGAAATATTCGGAACCCCCTGCATTCCGCCGTCTTGTTTCTGCGTTCCTGTTTGGTGGATTAGACCACGCCTCTTTCGGATGCCAAGTCCCGTTATTTCATCGTCCCGAAAACGAGATGATGATAAAATGTTTAACAAAACGAAATTTCGGGGTTTCCTCCATCGCATTTCACAAACAGAACGGAATGTAAGATTGAAGTTACCACACACTCTATGAAATTTGTCTCGTACTTACCTGCTCAGGCAAATTGATGAAGAGGAAATACTTTTGACCAAACTTTTCAAAAAATGCTGTGATCTATCTTGGATAACATTTCATGTGCTCCTTCAGATGTGTTTTTTTTTTCTTTTTATCTTTCAACAATTACGTTATTTAAGATTTTGCTGACGTAACAATGACTTAAATATCTTGTTCATCGTCTAAAGGAAGATTTTCTTAAAAGCTGCAAATTTGAAAACATAGTATCACGACCACTATCTTGACTTGCTAATCGATTTATAATGTATATATCAGCGGTAAAACTGTAGGTCATGAATAAACAACTTAGTATGTGTTTTAAGCAGTGGACTCGTTCTTTCCCAGTATACCTGATATATGATCCTATTAAGAATATAAGTTTTAATATGTATCATTGTATTCTGCTGTCAGTACAATCATCTTTAAAAATAAAAACGGTTTGAGACATTTAAAAAAAATTGTCTTCCCAATGTACGAATTCATGATTAACGATTTTGCATTATTCTTAGTGTTACCCCTGAATTTATTTCAGTCATCGTTGCTGGATCTAGTTTCACATTTCAATATGTTTGGTTTTTTAGCACTTTGTGTTAATTTGTATATAATTTATTTTTGGATCTTAAACTTCTTAAAAATGTTTGGGTTTCTATGATGCTGATGATAGGTACGTTGTACTTTTTGTATGATTGATATTATTTTGTATTTTAAAGTATAGTTAACATCCAATATCTTTTAAACCTTATGCCACTCACAGGGACATTCCTACATGGAAAATTGTCATAAAAAGGCATGATTTAACATGCAAAGGTACTTTTTGTTGTTATATACTACAAATGACTCTAGGTTCAAAACAGCTGCGCTAAGGCACATGGTACGCCGTCCCTTTCTAATCCATTTATTGCAAATGTAGTTTAGTTTAAAACATGCTTCATTCCTGAAATTAGAAAAAAAAATTAAAAACTTGTCATATTGACAAAGATAAAAACAAACGAGAAGGAGTGATGAAGTAATAATACCACTGAAAGTTATTCTTACAGTGTTTAAAGATTTTATTGTGAATTTGGAGACTGGAATCCATGCCAAAAGAGAACACACAAAGACTTTCGATAATGCTTGTATAAAAAGAACAAACGAGTAGCTTGAAGTTGTCTAAAATTCAGATATACTGTCAATTTTCACTTTTTGTTCACTTTCCGTTCATATTTTTGTCAAGGAAATGATGTCCACTCCCAAGAAACAACTTCATATTCAGTGAAAACATTTACATCATATGTGAAATTAATAAGTTCGTTTTTTTTGTGTGGACATAGTTTTCTGGATGTGAATATGTTCGAAAAAAGACCAAAATTTACAATTCTTGGCAGTTCTTTTAAATGACGTATAATTGTGGCACCATAAAAACCTCCTTGCAATGAACGAATACCGCAGTTTTCCTTGTATGTACATATTTTACTATGTTATGAATAATTTTTATGCCCCTACATCTTTTCACTATTATTATACTAGTATGTTTCGAAATAAATAGACCTACGTATGTTTGTTTTTCAATCTTACTGTTGAGTAATTATTAAAATACAAAATGATAGTAACTATATTAACAAATAAAATATTGAACAGTATCATATTTCCACCAAATGCCACTTAAGTATGTCTAGTATCAAAATTTCATATTGAGATAAAATCGATCTATGATGTTAGTTAAAATTACAACCTTGTCAGTAGTGTTCGACACGTGTCGCGGAATTGCATTATTATTGCTAGATTATACTCACTTGCAATATGGCGGGAATCACTGGCGGAGCAGGACACTCTTACCTTATTTTTTAAACAAAAGGTCTTACGGTAAAAAAAAAAAATTGCGAAATCATTCACAATCAGCGCTTTATTGTTCTTAAATCATCACAATTACGTACACATATAAAGCACATGACGATGACAATTCTATCTCTCGCATGTATTTTGAAAGGTAAAAAATGTACCCTTTAACTGTACCATCCAATTTATATTTCATAATTATCATGAAGAAATGTGCTCACATGCATACATGTTGAAGTAAGTGAGAGTAATAAATTTAGATCTAACCAAAATTGTCACTTCATGCAGTGTTTTGTTTTATATTTTTTTATGTTTTGTGTGATTTTTGTTTGTTTGTTTGTTGTTTCTTTTTGTTTTTTGGGGTATATTTTGTGTTTTTTTGTGGTTCTTGTTTGGTTTTTTTTTCGTATTTTTTTTTGTTTGTTTTTTCTTTTTGTCTTTTTGTTTTGTTTTTTTTTTTTGGGAGGGGTGTTTTTGTTTTTTGTTTTTTGTTTGAGACGAATGTCTTATTTTACACTCAAATGTACTAATCAATGCAGAATCACTATTAATTGTTGTGTATTAAAGCATTAAATACAGTTGTACCTGTTTTCAAACGTTCTGATATTAATTACTCAATGATGACACCATTCTATGATTGCATAATTAAAACGATACATATTATAAACCTGCTATTATATTACGTAAACAAAATTATATTCCAAGGCCAAAGACTATATCATATACTGTATTTATCTGTTGCATCAAAATAATTTGTAAGTAAATAAGCGAAGTACAAAAGAAGGAAGAGGGATATTTATGCCTGTCTGTACTTATCCTTCATCTTGACTTAAGTTTCTTTATTGTTGGGTATAAACTTTATGCAGTGTTTCAAATGACTTTTATACGATAACATCTACAATGATGATATTCGGAATAATTTGAAGTGACTGCTATATTTTCTTGGTCTATGAGGAAAAAACTTCAATCACATTGTGCACACTAAATTACCTGCCTAGCAGGTTATTTTGAAAAGTGCCCCCACGGGTTATTTCAAATAGACCGAAAAATATAACAGTCATTCGTTATAATTTAATTTTAGTATCAAAATTCAAGGAGTAAATCAGCAAAACTGGTTGATGACGTCACAGTCACATTACAAAGTTTGGTCTATGAGATGATCGACATAATTTTCCATCCAATCAGAAAGCGTGTTACATCAGAAATTAAATTATGGATGGGTATCCAAATGTCCTTACAGTCAAAATATAAATTAAGTATGCAGACTCGTTAAGAACAAGCATGCATATAATTATAAATGAAAAAAGAACGGAAGTAATGACAATCTCCAAATGCACAAACAAATAATACCTTCAGAAGGTAGTCATAAGGTCTTGAACCAATGTAAACACATACAACGTGTCGTAGTTTTCCTTTGCTCTTTCGTCTACCCCGGACTTGACTTTTTATGAGCAACTCGGCGGGTGTTTCTAGAAAAGCAGAGGACGCTTACCCTACCGATGCACCTGGTCCATCTCCCAGTTTTCAGTGTTTTTAGTTTTTAGTCCGAGTTGCTCCTTTACTTTTGTTACCTTGTATGTATGATTGGTTATTCTATATTCTTTGTTGTGTGAGTCTGTTTTCCATGTCTGGTCTTTGTCCCTGGATTACATTCTTATGATTACCGCTATAACCTTGGTTCCCTTGATTACTCTTTTAAATAGTTTTGAAAAGCTATATTTGCACCTGGTCCATACTCCCAGTTCTAGTGAAGTCTGGGTTGCTTGTATTCTTTTGTCTCTTTGTACGTGATATTTTGGTTTTTTCGTTTTCTTTGTTATGTTGGTCTATTTACCTGTCTAGTCTTTTTCCTTTGAATATGTTCTTTAAATTTCCGCTCGAATCTTTGGTCCCTATAACCGCTTTAATCAAAAGCTTATTCTTCGATCATGGAAAGCTAAATTAAAAAAAAGTGTACTTTAAAAAAAAACGAAATCATAAATTTTGCATATGAAAAATTAGCAGTAAAAAGTAGAATACATTTTTGCTTTGAAGATTATTTGAGTATAATTTAATTCCAGAAGTAACATGCTTTCTATTTGGATTAACAAAAATTTGTCCATCATCTCATAGACCAAATTTTGTATATGACCATGTCGTCATCAACCTTTTTCAGTACTTTACGCGTTAAATTTTGATACTAAAAATAAATTATCATGAATGACTGTTATATGTTTTCGGCCTATTTGAAATAACCGCAATGCCCGTGGTGTACACAGGTTATCTAGTGTGCACAACGTGATTGAGAAAGTAATCAAGGGAACCAAGGTTATAGCGGTAATCAAAAGAATGTAATCCAGGGACAAAGACCAGATATTGAAAACAGACATACACAACCAAGAACATAAAGTAACTAAAATCATACATACAAAGTAACATAGTCAAATGAGCAACTCGGACTTCACTAAAAATGGTAGCATGGACCAGGTGCACCGAGGTTATTTCCTCCTAGACCGAAAAAATATAGCAGTCATTCCTCAATCAATAAACAAAATACCAATCATATAGATATTGTTAATTGATTAATGAGTGACCAATCAAACGACGTGTTACGTACATTTGGGTAAAATTGGAAGTGCAATCAGTTTTATATTCGCTGTACGTGTCTGTTGGCGAGGATGTACATAATTTGTTCATTGAATAAAAATTAAGGCAATTTTACTGTTGGGAAGGAAGCTTGAAGTAAAGCCCGTTTAAAGGAAAAGTGATTATTTAAGGAATGACTGTTATATTTTTTCGGTCTATGAAAAAAATTATTTCGTTATGCTATACATGTGTTTAAAGAAGTAATTTCTTATCGAAAGTTTTACAACAATACACTTAGGAAGTTCAAGACTCAAAAATTAATTATGTACATAAGGAACCCAAAACCAAAATTATCGGAATGGGAAGACCTTTGAGGTCTAAAAAGTATGTCAAAGACTCTACAACATTGTATGCCCGTGTTTATTACAAGGAACGATGCCTCAGTGTTTTAAGGGTTTTGACTTTATGTGCATCGGCAAAAAATACACGCTTTAATGTTTCAAAAGTTCAACATCTCGGTACAGCACACAAATCACTTTTTTAACCAAAATAAAATGCATCTCCAAGATACAAGTGAATCGGAATCGAAATTTCATTACGAAAAAGGATTAAAGGCATATAAAAGATTGACATATACTTTTCCTATATAGTATGAATTTTGTCGAGCAATCTTTTTTTTACAATGGGAACAAGTAGTAGATACTTTTTATATTTGTATGTAACTCTTACAAAGTTTTTTGTTCAAATAGAAATTGACTTTGGTCAAGTCCATAACTCCATATTATTTTCAACTAGTTTTGTATTATTAAAAGATTCACATCGACGATGATCTTATACAAAATTATCAAACATATAAAGCAATACTGCAACTCCTATATCCGGACATGCACATATTACTGCAGGATTTTACCGTCAACTCTGCGGCCAATTTAAAAAAAACCATTTGTAGTATGCAAAGTATGTTAAATGTGAAAAAAAATTGAAATAAAAGTTATAAATTAATGATCATGTATCATCGACATATTTTGCTTTAAATTGAATGCAAATTTTGTTTGTTTTTACTCGGGTTTGTTTGATTTGTTTTGTCTTTTTTTGTTGTTGTTGTTGTTTGGTGAGAGTTTTTGTTTTTATTTATTTTATTTATTTATTTTTTATTTTTCCGTATTTTTTAAATAGAAATCTGACTTATGTAAGCGGAACGTTTTATATCTTCCAATTTTTTGTGTAATCTACGCCAATTTTGATACAGCTGACCAAGTACGTTCTCAAGATAAGAGTAGTAGAGTGGAAAATAATTCGCAACATTAGTAGCATAGTATGTCAAAACAAATGGTTTTATATAAAGATGGTTAAACTGAGATATTTAATTTTGTGTAAGAAAAAACCAAGTTACTAATTTACTTTAGTTGTTTTGTACGTATTATTACTTTGGTTATTTTATGTTCTTTGTCGTGTGTGTCTGTTTTAATGCTCGGTAATTTTGTTGTTACCCTTATTCCCTGTCTGGTCTTTGTCCCTTGATTACATTCTTTTTCACTTATTTATATGTTCTTGATGCTTCCTTTGGCGATGTGATGTGGGTAGTACTACAAGGCATTGCAAAATATACGGAAATTCAGTTCAAGTATTTTTCAAATGCTTAATATTTAATTTCCGGTAAACGTAGGTTTGTTTGGTTTTTTTCTGACAAAACAATTATTTGTTCATGTACAATATGGGTTTTAAGTATACGCTCTCATAATCATTTAAAAACTATATATTTAATTCAAATGAAATGATTTTTACTAGCATTATGATGAAAAACTTCGGGGCCGAGTTTCACCCTTAAAAGTAAGTTACTTAAACAGGTGTCAAGCCTAACCCTAATTTTAAATTCCTATTTACTTAAACTCAAACTGCTTTTTTATGGGTGTGCTCTTTCTAATGCTTAGTGTGAAAGTTGGATAAGGCACAAGGTTTTTTTTTAAAACAACGATGTCTATTAACATTTTTGTTGAACAAATGTACATTTAGTTAATAGTTGTGGCGCTTCTTGATATATGTAAGCGGTGTTTGTTAATAAATGTTGGTAGATCTTCAGATGTTTAAATAACTTAATGCAATTTAAATATTTTATTTATTGTTGTTTTATTTAATGCATGTGTATTGTGAAAATATATGTACATGAAAGTACATAAAAAGGAAAGAAGGAATCGAAGTTCAAGTTATGTAGATGAAAATGGAGCAATAGTCTGACCACGTCCAATTTCATTGGTAATTATTATATAATATAATTGGACAGTTGTAATTCAGAAGAAATAACAAATTTAATTTAGCGCTAAGATGGTGACATTTATTGCTATAAAGTTTATTCTTATTTTTGACTCTGGGCTATGTTAAGTACTAGATGTAATTACATTGACAATTAAATGTAAAGGTCATAGAGATATACACACTCAGTGGTAAAGGTCTACACAAAAACTAAATGTACTCTATATAATATCAAACGTATGACTATACTTTGTTGTACAAGTAGTTCTTAAGAAATGAATTTTAATTGACACTGTGAAATTTGAGTTCCATGGCATTTGAAATTTCAACGATTCGACGAAGCATTCATATGATATCAAGTGAAACCTCCACCCATATATTTTTGATTTTTGGCAAGCTGGAGGATTTCAGTGTGATAACATGTATCATGATGGATAAGCAGCATATGTTATAGTGTTCTGACCACATTATTATATTGTTTGCGTTACTGGATTAAATATATACATGTGTATGTAAGTGCATTTTATATTTATAGCAATATTACAGTATTTGATATGACGAGTGAATATGAATCAATCTTAGTTTAGTTGTTACAGGAAATGTGCTAATTTTTTGTCAATTAACAGGAAGTGTTTATAAGTGTAGTGACATGACATGCTAATAGTACCCTAAGACCTGTCTAATCTGAAACACTTTTTTATTTTAAATAAAATTGTTCGGTTTAGAGAGATAAATATCGTAAAAAAAGCATTTGCTACATATTCACTTATGCTTAATACTGTATTCTAGTTGTGACAACACTCCCATGGCCCGTCGTATCCCGTGGTAGCAAGTTGACAGAGTTATTTATTTTGTGTCTATGAAATCAGGATTTAAATTACGGGTGCTAATGATAATGCCTTTTTATCACTGATATAGTTTGCGTAAGTAGAGGTCAACAATTAAGGCACAATGAATAACTTGAAATAGTTGCGGTAAGAAATCTTTGCACCAAATTCCTTTTTTAAAAATCTTAGGCAATGTTATTTGAATAATTCATTTTGTTGTAAGTTACATAATACTGACTTACAATGAATATTTACAGTGTTGATATGAATGTAGTAAATTTTGAAATTATGGTTAAAGAGAGTATGTGAGATGTATGGATGTGCATGGAAGCAATTACATGTCTTGTAGCGAAAATAATACGTACATTTCTGATGTGTAAAGGTACATTATCAAGTCTTGTATTGCTTTAGTTGTAAATAGATTCAAGATTTATAAATATTCTTTTTCATCACAATGTTCACAAATATAAATATTGAAAAAAATTTTTATTGTTAAATATTCGTTATGAAAACAGGCACCGAAGTATTACTTTTTATTTTTTTCTCGGTATCATTTCATCAATTCATATTAAGTGTTATGGCCAGTTATGATTCTGCCGTCAATTGAACAAAACGCTGTTAGTGTTAAATCAACAATACTTTGTGACGTTATTATAAAGCATTTATGTGACGTCATTACTTTCTATCTACTTAACAATTAAATATTTTTGTGAAGTTGTTGGCTTTTATCTCTATGTCTGTCTAATTTTTGATAAACAATCTTATTGTTTTAGACTGGCATTTTGTTCCAACTTCTGAAGTTTCATTACATAATATCTAATTTACCTCATCTTAGCAAAAACAGGTTGATGATAAAAACCAGTTTTCTAGATAAATGTTCATACATAACATTTCTATGTTTTAGAGGGATATTTTATAAAAACCGGATGTCTATGTAAATTTTATTCCTATTTCGTAAGAGGCTATGTTTTAATAGTCGTCTTGAGATATGTGCTCAAAATGACTTAGAATAGACGATAATGGGTAAGACATTTTTTTATCCATTGGATAATGTTAACCCATAATATACAATGTTTAAGCAACTAGCCGTCGCAGCATGGTTGCTTTAAAGGGTAAAAAAGATGTCTACATGCAAAATTTACAGTTATTTTTCTGTTTACTACATGTAGTTATTTTTATAATTGTTCTAGGTTAGCGTATGTTTATTGGTATTATAAATGATATCAATCCTGCTTATTATATTACATATTGTGTTGATAATTGGCAACATATGGATACTGCTTGATATAAAGTGTTATTTTTTCTGATGAGACAGGTTTATGAATATCGACATCTGCAAATCATTTCATTTGACAGTTTTCTGTTCATCTCCACATGATTTGTTGCTGGTTTGAAAAAAAAATAGTTCTAAATAACTTTTGATCCTTTTTCTTATTTTGGTCTAAGTCTAACGAACTTTCTCCTTTTTCTTTTCTTTTTTTTTTTTTTAAATTTATCCATCTTTATTCGTGAATTCCTGTACACTGTTGAAACCTCGCGATTGAAACGAATATATTAACTTTTTTTGTTTTATATCGATAACATATTCAATACATCATACAGTAGATCTTCAGTGATCGATTGTATAAAAGCGCCTAATTAGATAACTAATGATGATAAATGCTAGGTTTCTCAAGATTACCTACCTGCATATCGCGTGAGGAAACAGATCTTAGCACTCCGACCTGTATACATCGATTTCAGATTACCATTTATCATCCTAAGCTTCCTTACATCTCCCGATATATCTCATCAGATACATGGTCAATGGTCATATATTTATATGGGTGCAGTCCATCTGGGATTGTTTTAAGTTTTGTGAATTGCGTTTTATCGATATATTTCTGCATTTTTTTCCATGTATAGGGCGAAACAAATAAGAGCTTATACTTAATAGGATACAATTAGAATTTCAAAGACATACATATCATTTTATATCAGAATCAGAATTTTGATAATGGACAAAACATTTTCCTTCATCTTGAAAAAAAACCTGTTAAGTAGCAGTCTTTATAAAAATCAGACAGGAGGTGATTCATGCATGTCAAAAACTCAACAAATTCACTTTTATTTCTTATTCAGATTCAGGTACAGAAAACATAACCAGTCATAGTTTTCCATTTGGGTGTTGCGCTTTTGGGAGAAATTGTATATAGATTGTACATGAAATTAGCACTTTGCAAGAGTTAACGTTCTTGATTTTGTTCAATATGGTTGATTTTAATGGAAGATAAATGTATGATTTTCTCAAAAGTACAGATCTCAATATTGAAAGGAGAATTGTTACGTCAATATGTAGCATACGAAGATTGAAAAATCATTGTTTGACCTGTAGGTTTTTCTTCACCGTGAATAATAAGGACAATGTCTGAATTTTAGATGGACTGATACTGAAATTCTCAGGAATTTCTTTATCAAAGATATCGTCAAAATTATGTTCATTATTTTTTTTTTGAAAGCTAGATCACACAAATAATGACTTCTCTATATAAGAAAAGCGACAGGCAGTAAAAAAATTCTTACTGATAAAAGTCAAATCGCTGTTGTTGAAACATTTTCGTGGAGGAATCGGCGATATGAGTCACAAATAAAATGGAATATCGAAAAATTATCAAGCTAATTTGTAGAAGACTGTTATTTTATTAGCTCAATATAGAATATCAAAACACTATAAAAGTATGTGTTGTATTTAATTAAGTGTGATTTATCTCCGTCATTACCAAAACTTTTTTCGAGAAGGATAGAGTATTTTGAAACTTAATTTAGAGAAGTAATGATAATTAAAACGATATGTCTGTTGACATGATAATTCCAGTGTAATAGTGAAATATTTTAAGACAGAAAATGAGATTTGTTAAACGATATATTCCTTGGGTCGAATGTCACGTACGATTTTAAAGTGAACATCAAATCATGCTTTTGTTTATCGTGATTTTTCCCACGGTATACGTTGTACTTTTCTTCCTCTTTTGTCATGCATATTCATATACTTAACTATACCATTAGTGCCATAATGCCAGTTTGAATCCAAGTTTTTAGTGGAGTCTGTTTGTTTGTTTGTTGGGGTTTAACGTTCGAGCAGCAATATTTCAGCTATATTCAGACGATGAACATAAAATGGATGATAAAATGAACATGAAATGAACAAAAAAAAAGAATGGGACACTAGGATAATAGGGTCGACAAATTTTGATTGCCACTAGAAAAAGGGAGGATGGGTAAAGTCGGGCAATTTAGCATCCTATGGCGGAGCGCAAAGGTTCCTACTCCTATCGAATACCACATCAGGGTTCTTGAACGTGCGAGGAACGTGCATCTTTCCCAACACGGTGCACCACTATGGTTTGCGGTCAGGTTTTCCGTATTATAGCCTGAAAACCCCAGCATGTAACATGCCAGGGGTACCCCATTCCACCACCTGGGGTAAACATCCCAGTTGCTCTGTGGGCAGAGCGCCGAGCCCCCGGCTAGGTTTCTGAGCACTATTTAGTCGCCTTTTACGACAAGCTTAGCGCTGCTGCAGGCCTATTCTTTTAACACCCGGACCTGCACGGGCTAGTAGAGTCTGAGTTTCTCGTTTACTTTTGTTACTTTGTATGTATTATTATATTTATTTTATGTTCTTAATTGTGTTTGTCTGTTGTCCATGTCTGGTCTTTGCCCCTGGATTACATTTTTTTATTTCTGCTAGAATCTTGGTTCCCCTTGAGTACTCTTTCACATTTTTATACATACGAATGTCTTGTTCAATTATATATTTCTCATACATCTGAATATATGCAATTGCTGTATTTGTCAATTAAGGTCGAAGATAGGAACTGATATTTTGAGGCTGTAAAACCTATTAATACCATCCGTGGGAAGTATTTCCATGACATATTGTAAAAATATGAATATTTGCCGTGTACTAATTTTCGCTATTTTCGCGGTAAATGTAAAAGCGAAAAATAGTATCCGCAAAAATGACTTTTTACTTCATATAACGGAAATGATTCTCTGACGCTGACTTTAAAGTTTTCATTGTCTTCCGTTTTGAAGACAACGTTCTTTGTTGTGTGTGTCTATTTTCCCTGTCTATTCACTATATTTGTAATATATTCTTTTGATTTTCGCTAGAATCTTTGTTCCCTTGGTTACAGTAACTGTTAAAACTATGCAATAACGTGCATATCTAATAACCGAGTATGTAATTAAACGAACTGTAAAAACTTCTTGACATATCATAAACCACTCTGAAAGTTTATGTTGCTTGGGATGTTCGACTTTTGAAGGGTTGTCAAACGATTGTACTTTGCAATTCCTCATTACAAAAAAAAAATTAATGTGATGCACTGAATGACATAAAGGAGTAATTCCAATGGATATCAACTTATCTCATTTAGAATTAATACCAAGCTCTATATATTTAGAAAATTACCTTCCCTCTCGTTTAATATATAGGATTTATTAAAGCTATCGTTTCAAAAAAATCGAATGACCTTTAAAAAAAATGCTGTAAATGTCTTTCTACTTGAAAATAATCTGATAATTATCAATGAGTACTCTAGTCGAGAGATCGTCTTGCGTCCATTGCCACGTTCATTACGTAGTACTTGAAGTTGTTTTTTTTTTTTATTTCAGAAAAAAAATCAAATGAAATAGTGTCTTTTCACATCCATTTAAGAAATGAATGTTATATTTTTTTCGTCTATGAAGAAATAACCTCCATCACGTGGTGCACACTACTTATAAATAAACTGCAGGTTATTTTAAAGTGTGCACCACGGGCATTGAGGTCATTTCCGAAAAAAATATAACAGTCATTCCTCATAACTTAATTTAAGTATCAAAATATAACGAGTAAATGATTAAAAGATTGATGGCGTCACAATCCTTACAAAATGTGGTCTATGGGATGATAAACGACATTTTTTTACTTCTTTGTTACTTCTGAAATTAAATAATATATAATATAATATATAATAAATTAGATAACTTTTTGAAACGCTAAAATATGATATCTTTCAATATACTAGTATATTAAAACTGAAATAAAACTTATTTTTCTTATTTTCTTCTTTTTTTTCAGGCAATGGACACAAATGTCCTGATTATATGCGTGATGACACTTTTACCGGAAGTTTCACTCGGCAGCTCACAGTGGCACTATGGTGCTATTTTAGATGCTGGAAGTACCAGTACTAAAGTAAAAATATACCGTTGGCCGCCACGAACTTCTTTGGATACAGTGTTGAAAATAGCTCAAGTCGGTAAAGTACACAAGGAATCTCCGGGAATTTCAAACTTTGTACATAATCTTACTGCTTTGGACGACTATATCGGACAATTGGTTTCCAAAGTAAAGGAAAGTATTCCAGAGTCAGTACATAGCACGACGTCTTTGTACCTATTAGCCACAGCTGGTAAGTTTATTTTGTTTGATAAACACTCGAATAAACATAACTATTTTTTTTTTTAATTTGCAATAAACTTTACTGTAAAATCAAAGAATAATATTTATGTAATTACTTGATTCCGTCACGTTCGTCATTTTGAAGTTCTAATTCTTATTCGCTCAAGCTGTTTTTCTTCCATACTCTTAACTTCAATCTTTTCATCTCTTACTGTAAATGGTCCTTATATTTGTTGCGTTTTGGCCTGGTTTTCATTTTTAAAAAATGAAATATCTTTAATTCTTGAATTTTTCCGAAAATGATTTGATTGGTCAAAATTTGAGTGGAGAAAGAATTTGATGAAACTCTTCATGAAATTGGTCTTAGAAAATGTATGCATATGGAGATCCGAAACTATAATTACATTAAATCATACTTGTCTTTGAAAATGCTCGTCGTAATTACGTGAACTTTCATACGTCGTGGTAAATTTCCTATATATATGATTTTTTTATGTGCAATTTTTTTTACTTTCTTATCGTCCTCTTTTTGGGTGAAAAGTATGGCTAGAAAACAATGTAGTTCTTGTTTCCTGCTACCGGCAAGGAAAAAATAGTGTAAGTAAGTAGGGCATTGGTTTTATTTTTCAAAAACATTTTACATTGAATTAGTTGGTAAACAAGCTAGACTTCAAAGGTGCTTACGGCAAAATGCCTTTAAAATGTTTAGGGTAAGCACAACAAAATAGGTAAGAAGGGTAGCAGGAAACAGACATATAATTTCATTGCCTTTACAGATAAAAGCTATTCCTCTTTCGACATCTTTTCAGGTCTTCGGGTGTTGCCGGAATCAGATGCAGCTGCCCTAATGGGTAAAATCAGGGCAATATTAAGTAATAAATCATTAAATCCGTTTGTTTTTAATCGACATAATGTGAGGATCCTTTCCGGGGAGGAGGAGGGTGTATTCGCCTGGATAACAGTTAACTACCTCAAAGAATTTTTTGGGTCCAACCGGTAAGACATCTTCATCACATAAACCTTCTGTATTTTAAGAAGATAGCATTAGTTTAAACCAGCTGAGTCATCGCCTTCCGTTTAATTGCACATTCTTGGCAAATAGGGTATGCGAGTAACCGAAATCCAGTGTATTATAAAATGAATTATTAACGGTTTCACACAGACAAATATCAAAACATTGTAACACGTTTGGCATAAGATGCCTTTTCACCCCTTGAGGATGCTGTTCTGACGCCCCTTGCCAGAGTTTCCAGTACTTAAATCTGAAAAGAGTGTGGTCAGTGACTTAGCTACGAGGCACACTCCATTGATTTTCTATATATTCCACCAAATTATCGTGCATAAGGATCGGGGTCTCCTTTTGAAACCCCTTATTTAATAATTATTGTTTACACCGTGTTATCTTAAAATTTCATATGTTTAAAAATACAAAATAAGGAATCTTTTTAACAGATAAAGGCCAATAATAAAAGAGTTAAGAACAAGATTTCCTGAGATTAGATAATAAACACGAAGTAATCAGTATTTCTTGAAGAGAAATCTGTTTAGACAAGGGTAACCTAGAAATACCCAAAAAAACATTCATTGTTTACATTGATGATGCCAGCAGTCGCAAGTGCATCTAAATCAATCTTTGATTTGTTAATACTTGTTGATATCTACAGAATTGATGGTACCGCTTTCTTTAATTAAGAAATACAGAACTAAGATTATGCAAGGAGTTTATCTGTTACCACATGAGATTCTTATCGTTTCTACAATGTAATGTAATTTCCTGAAAATTGATTGCTTTAATGTAAAACATACATTTAATGCGCCTCTAATTTAGTACAAAGTGCACACAATGCAGTAACGAGCGTTGGATGCAATAACAAGCAACGTAATAAAATAAACAAGTGTTCATTTAATGTGTCTCACGTTTGGGTATAGCTGATTTCACCAAAATTTTATTTCCTTACGGTCGGTCCGGTGCAGTGCTTAAAAATATTGTTGGAAGGTTAATCATAACGGCCTAATGACACAGACTGCTTTAACATGGCTTTCGACTACAATTAATATTTAGGAAAGTTGCATTTTTTTTTTCAGTATCAGACGGATGAACGGGTGGGTCTCATAGCTACTTTGGAGTAAAGCAAAGATAATAGATGATTCTTACTACAAGAAATAGTTAAATTGTGTCTCAAAGCCATGCTTGCAACAGTTTAAATTTAAGGGAAAAAATAATATTCTCAAGGTTTCGCGCATATGTTTAGCTCCATGGTCTGTGTTTACAAAAATGTATATAAGGTAGGGCTGCAGATAAACCTTACCGAGCGGAGCGGAGAGTAAATCGCAGATAAGTGCATTTGTATAAAAAGCTACGCGAAAAAAGTTCAGAAAATAAGATTAAAAGTAAGAGGATAAAAACTTACACTTGGCTAGACGACTAAGTAGGTAGAATTAGTAATCAAGGGAACCAAGATTCTTGGGGAAATCAAAAGAAAGTAATTCAGGGATTAAAACTAGACAGGGAAACAGACATACAAAACAAAGATCATGAAATAACTATGATAACACATACAAAGAACAAAAGTAAACTCAGACTCCACTGAAAACTGGGAGCATGGACCAGGTGCGCGGGTAGGTTAAACGTCTTCTGCTTTTCTAGAAACACTCGCCAGGTTGCACAAAGTCAAATTTGTCTATTTCAAATTGTGTGACAGTATGATTATGAATGGCATTTTTCATTGATAAATTATATCATGTTATAGAAATAAATATGATATTCTTTTATTTATATCCCTAAGTAATGTATAATTTGTAGTGGTCCATCTGAAGCCATTGGAGTGCTGGAAATGGGCGGTGGCTCGACGCAGATTGTCTTTTTGCCCGACGGACCATTACTTGCTAACATGTTTCAAGTCCGCATCGCTGGAAAACGATACAGTCTTTACGCACATAGCTATCTTTATTATGGACAATCCTATATGATAGAAAGAGTAGGAAAATATGTTATTCAGCAAAACCCAAAACTTTCATCCTATCACAATCCATGCATGCTAAAAGGTAATTACACCAGTTAATTGAATAATATAATGACCATATTAAGTAATTAGAATGGGCTCTTTCAAGAGAGATAATTGATTTCAAGTATGCTTTAGTCCTTTAAGAGCGATATAAAGTATAAGTATGCACTTGATATAAACAACGATATGAGCCGACTACTTGTAGTAGATACATGTAACATTGAGAAATTGATTGGAAATTGGCTTCCTGTCATTATCCGATATATAAAATGTCACATTTGATTACACGCAAGATACTTATTATATATGTATATTTTACAGCAAGTAATATAATTATCTTCAGGGAATAGAGTTGGTTTTACCTTGATTGTATGGCCATTACCTGATAAAATGTCTTGGGTAGTTAACTGGTCAGGTGACAAAACAGATGAGTTTTAAACTTTCCATTTACCTTGGATCACTAAATATATATGCAATGATAGAAAGTTTTTAAAAAAGAGATCTTCATAATTGGGCAATTAACTAACCAAGATTTTTTATCAGGTAATGGTCAATAAATCAAGGAAAGACCAACTATATCCCCTGAATATCATCATAATATGCGCTGTAATATTCGAAAACTAGTCATATGAAAACTTTCTGCATTTTGTGAAGCTCCTTTTTTGGTGAACTAAATTTAAATACATTAGAAAAAAAAACTTTTTGGGGTTTCCAGCTAACTACATGTAATACATTAGAAAAAAACTATTAAAACTATGCAATCACGTAGAATAATCAAGATACATGCATATGTTGAAAATTTGTTAACGTTGACAAAATTGTAAGACAAAAATACAATAGTTCATAAGTTTTAAACTATTAAAACTTTTGAAAAAAGTTATCCACAGTATATCGAAATGAAAAAACACAACCTGTCCTTGCAATTTAGATAAAGAAAAAGTACTTTTGTGTGTAACTGTATTCTTTAGCAAAGAGAGATCAATATAATCGAAAAAGATTTATCTAAAATAATTTAGCAAATTAGAAAATATGGAAAATAAAAAATGAGCGAACAAGAAATTTGCGAGAAGTAAGGTATAGGGAAAGATAAATAGATACTTTCCAATTGAGAAATGTTCACAC
This sequence comes from Perna viridis, assembly GCA_037379345.1. Taxonomy (NCBI): domain Eukaryota; kingdom Metazoa; phylum Mollusca; class Bivalvia; order Mytilida; family Mytilidae; genus Perna; species Perna viridis. The sequence continues at coordinate 54,170,074 of CM074512.1, read as the reverse complement.
ATTCTGAATACAAGAATACCACTCATACTAGAATTGCAAATTTCGGTACATGTATATTATATACGTGTTACGAGATTGAAGTAATATCTCATTAGCGGAATTTGAACCAAATACATGTATTGTATGACTATTTAAATTCAAAAATATTAAAATGGGAAGACAAATCCGGCACCGGAAGTTCTACTAAGTGGAACACCATTAATGAAGCCTCGGTGTAAACAAATTTATAATTTTGGAAAAATCAGTTATATGTAAATATGATGTAATGTTTTCAATTTAACAGAAGATATTAGGGACACGAAATATGGAGGAGAAACAAAAACATTAAATGGAGAGGGAAATCCATCAAAGTGCCTTAAAATAATCAATTCCTTCCTTAAAAGTGCCGCAGACGATATGTGTTATCCAAAACCTTGTGCAATTGGTCGGACATATCAGCCTTCTATAGGAACAGATCACTTCTATGCTATAGCTGCCTTTACTTATGCACCAAATTCCTTAAATGCAGCTGACCAATCAGGGATATTAGATATAGATAAACTCAATACCACAGCATTCGAATACTGTGAAAAGGTAGGTAAATACAAAAAAAATCACAAGTCCGCAAAGTCTAAAATCTTAAGTTTTGATATTCTCAAGATCATTTTATTTTCTGTCTTCTGGGTTGGCTGTTTGTGTTGCTTCTCTTGTCCAGTGATATTTGTTCCTGACGAAATGCGCAAGACAGAAAATTTAGACCTCCCTTCATTCTTTTTTTCCATGTTTTATTTGTTTTTATTTCTTTTTTACCTTTTGGATGTGGAAATATTTTACTTATTTATTATTCACAATTATGAAAATACTACTCACAATATTGCTCTACAAGTGTTTCAAGAAGTAACCTCTCATCAGCTGCATTAGAACCAAATATAAACATAGGAAGATCTAAATAAAACAATAATAAATAAAAAAAAAATAATAAACTGTGCAATACAAGAAAAGTAGCCTAAGTGTGTGATGGCTTTTTGGCATTTTGTAATACTGACGGTTTTGGTAAATAATCTTTGAGTATACAGGTATTTTTGAAAAAAACCTGTTGGAACTTCTATCGTACTAAATGCATGTTACCTGACTGAATGGCTTATTCAAGGACATTGACCCTGAGCTGGTTAACGGCTGCAATAGTAGGATATAAACATTTTAATTCAACCTTGTAATTTGAAAATTCGAATACTCAGATCATGACTTCATTTTTCAATAAAAACAAATGTCGCCAACAAGCTCTCGGGAATACATGAATAAGAATTAATTGACTTTATTGACGGAAACATATTATTACAGAATATTTTTTTTCCATTCAAAATAATTTAAAAAGGCATTTCTTTTTGCACTTTAAAAATGCCACTTATCTAATTTTTTCACAGCATTTTAAACAGGGTGGGAAGGACTGGGATAAAAATTTAGCACATTTTTATATTGTATGTAAGTCATGTAAATTGCCAAGAAATGGCGCATGGACATATATTTTGTGAAAGTTGAAAAATATAAGTTGGCTTATGAACCTTTCAGAGTAATTTTCCATAAAACTTCTTGATTTCTAAACGTTCATTTACAAGAAGCATAACTTAGAAAATGGGTTTGCATTAAAGCGGTTTTTTTTACTGAATTTATTCCTATTAATAAGCACAAGAATATGTTCTGTAGAAAGTAGTTCTTACGTTTACATAAATGGCTAACGCGATCTCTTCTACAGAAATATGTTATTAAAGTATTGCTTATTTCACGTCGACATATCAATGGTAGATCAAGGGGGGTTCAGATTAGAGGTCGAAACACCTTTTTCTGTCGAAAAAATGGGTTAATTTCGTGTAAAATTTTGGCTAAAATGAGCAAACCACAGCTTGGAACCTATTTTTAGGAATGGACCCAGCTGAAACTGCCAGAATAATGATATCGAACACTATCAAAATGAGCAAAACGAAGTTGACATATTATCAATTTCAAGTTAGAGAAAAACGACATTTAAAAACAGTGTATAACATCCGTTTCATGTTTTTTTTTCAGACATTAACCGATGCAACAAATAACACTTCCATTTTACGGAAGTACGGATCGTCATATTGCATGATGGGACTTTACATACCTGCCTTACTGTCCCAAGCCTATGGCTTCACTCCTGATACTAAAAAAATCAAATTAGTCAGTAAAATAGGTGGTATATCTGTTGGTAAGTATACTGAAACAGTTCTACACTGAATCGATTTTATACAGTGAAACCTGTTAACTAAAACCCTTTGGACTTTTAAATTCGTTCCATTTAGACAGTTCTTTGGTCTACTAAGGTACAAAATACATTTGAAATTATATGAAGGGACTGTGTCTGGTTTAGAGAGGCTTTTGGATTATTCAGGGTTCGATTAGGATCAGTTTTATTGTACCATATTTTATATGGTAAACGTTAACAGCCTGGGATGTAGGTAGTTATGTACAGTGGCGGATCCAGAGGAGGTGCAAGGGGTTGGCTCCCCCTTTTAAATGATTTTTTTTCATTTTCATGCGTAAAATTAACCCAAAAAAATGGCAAATAATGTCCAAGCACACCCCTCTCCCACTTATTCTTCAGAACCTCGTCTGGCAGCCTTCCTTTTCAAAGTGTCTGGATCCGGCCCTGATATACTTTTGAAGTTTTTAATTCACTTACATACAATATACATACTAAGTTCACTTTAAAATTGATTGAAGCTTAAATTATTATTCGATTACAGCAAAACAAATAAACAGCTGCTCTAAAGCACTTAACACGTTCGTTCCTCTTCTATTGGTGTTCTAAACCCCAGAAATCTGAATTGGAATGTTTGAAACTAATAAAACAAATAACGGAATAGTGCTTTGATTTATAAAATAGTGTATTGAGTGCAACGTGTGGACATCTGCCAGAGTGTCGCAATATTATTGGGTTATTGCATAAAAACTACATAATAAAACAATAAAACATTAAACAGTGTAACTGAGAAACGATAATGTACAAAGACAAGTCAATAGAGTCGCTTATTTTTTACAAGTTTTTCACGCTTTTTAATACGGTGCCACCTGTCGAAAACGAAAGCTAAATAATCCCAAAACCTGTCTAAACATGACACTTATATCAAAATATATATTGATAAAAGTATTTTGAACCTTAGTAAACCGGAAACCCGTATAAACCAAACCAATTTTAAGTCCAAAAGGGCTACGTTTAAGGAGGTAGACTTGGGGTATGGGACTTAATTCTTGAAATCAGTGATATGTTTGTATCATATTCAATTGCACCAAAGCATATCAAGCTTTCATTTGAAACGCAATGAAATTAGTCAAAGTTACTTTGATGCTTACACGAGATTGATGTAAAATGCTGAATACAAACGTTCCAATGATTTGTAAGAGTTGTGTCTCTTACCTAGGTCTACCTTCTGAAATATGTTTCACTGTAATTAGAAATTCACAATTAACAATTAGAACTATTAAAAAGTCTTATATCTATCGATTCTCCATTTTCCCATTAAAATACAAAATGTCATCTTCCAAATCTCACCGTCTTTTACTAAACGACCTCTTTGACAATTTATCTGTCCTCATTATAAACTACTTTAAGGTTTTGACATAACAAGCCCTTTATTTTACAGGAAGCACTAAAAGAAGGAAACGGTCAGTGTCCTCTGAATCCCGATCACTTATAAACTTGATTTAATTAATGACCTTGTTATTTTATATTCAAACCATAGTACATAGTAAGAAAATATCACAGTTTGTCATCATATCGAAGTCGAAGTAACAACTATTTACTGAATTTGATGGGCAAAGATAACAATAGCAAATTGAACATGAAGTAGCACGCGTTGTCGTTATAGGTATATCCCAACTCGTAAAGGAAGTTAATATCGTAGTGCAACCAAAATAACTTCTGTAACAACATATGCCCAATCTATATGAATCCCCACACCAAATGTGAAATAAATCAATGCACAATTGGGAACCAAGATTTTTGTGACAAAAATGTTCTCTATCATTCCATGCAGTGAAAAGTGGCAAAGTCCCACGAAACCGTAAGTTGATATCCGACAGTACTCTAAATGGTTTACAACGTATGTCCCATCTATATGAAGCAACACACCATATTTGAAATCAATTCATCCATTGGGATACTTTATTCGGACGGACGGACTGAATGACGAACCGACAAGGTGATTCCAATACCCATCCACTCGTTGAGTTTGGGGTAAATGAGGAAAAATAATTATAGACCTATGTGGTTTTTTTTTACAAATAGTAAAGGTGGTCTTCCCTTGATTGAGTGTCCATTACCGGAACTGAGAATCTATTATTCCATAGGTAGATAATAGCTTAGTTAAATACCTAAGGAAGTTCATCGGATGATTGGAATTTAATCAAGTTAACTATATCACTCGCTGTAGTTAAATACTAGTATAATCATATTAATTTCTATTACAGACTGGACATTAGGAGCTATAGTTTATGAAACAGAAGTCTTTGAGACATATTGCGGAACTTCAGCAGGTTCAATTTCATATCCAAACATTTTGTGTCTAAATGTATTAATATCATTTGTATACTTAGTTTCCAGTGTTGCAAAATTGTAACTAGTTTCTTTATTTCGTGATTAATACTGTGAATGCATGAATGTAAATAACCTTATAACTTATCTTTCTCACTTTCATACTTTTTACTACAAATTATAATAAATATACTACTAAATACATGAAGATAATGTTTATCTATTTTGTCTCAGAAGGTGATTCGGTTTGACATATACTTAAAATATAGTAATTCGTGAATATCAAGTTGAACGGGGAAAAGAAAGTTAACTGAAAAAAAGTCGTACATATTTCACAAAAGCCTGCTTCCAGTATTAAATACAGTGTTTATAAACAGATTAGTACTAGCCGGACTGCGTGTTTGATAGTATACTTATCGATCTGCAAATTTGATAGTGGGAGCAAGCCCCTGTGTATAAATAAAATAAAAGTACTGTAACATTTCCAATTTACTTTACCATTGACACATATTATAAAGCAAAGATGAAATAGTGTTTATTAGTTTACCCTAAGGCTAGAATTCCTCAAAGATATCATCTACCGCCACTATCACAAACAGCATCTTGTACTAACAAACTAATTATATTACACACCGGAAAAATAAAATCAAGAACTTTCAGACACCACAATAATACTAGAACACTTACGTCTTTTTTAATTTGTATCGCCTGAATATAGCTGAAATATTGCTGCTCGGGCGTTAAACCCTAACAATCAATCAATCAATCAATCAATCAATTAGTCCAACACAAGTTACTAATTGTTAAAGAAAATATTGTAAAATAGCGGCAAAAAATACTGAAGCGTCCAAAAAAAAGAGGGGCAAGTCAGAGCCATCTAAATAACCTAAACGTAAAACAGAAAACTGAAACGATTTGCATACACAGGGTAGAGAACAGAATAAAATACAATAACTAAAACGTGAGACGAGACACCACAGAAAAATAAATCAATTGCAGTATGAACTCCAAAATAAAATGCTTCACGGAACGTAGCTGGATATGCCCGCAGAGGTCCAACACTGACAAATGAGGCAACTATAGACGCAAAATTCAAGATTGGTACAGCTCTGAAATTTGATTGTGATTAAACATTGACGTAAAATATTTAACTTACATTTAATAAAAAAGGAAAGCAGTTAAACTTCTAAAAAGTTCCATGAAAATTGCTTGAATCAAGTATTGTGCAATGATGAGAAAGCATCCGTTTTTTATGAATAAAGTCTGAAAGCTCGGGAAAAAAATCACAAATTTATATTGTTTTATACATCAATAGTAATTGTTATGAAAATATGTGCAACCACTACTAAAATTAAAATCTTTCGTTTTTATAAATAAAGTCCAATAACTCTAAATCGTAAAATCGGAAATATACAAAAATTAAAAGAGAGCTTACATAAAAATAAGTAAATAATTCACTAAAGTTTCATTGACATAGCTGCAAGGGTTTCGAAAATCATTCAATCTTTGTACGAATAAAATCCCATAATTAATCACAGAAAATCAAACAATAAAATGCAGATCGGTCTTCGGACTTCAACACGTTCTTCATAGAAAATTCCGGTAAGAAAAATGAAATTAGAACGAGACTTACAAACGCTATAGGAGACGAAGTTCACACCAACAAAATAAGGTATAATGTTTTGAAAGAAGAACAAAAAACTGCCAATAAACTGCAATAAAAAAATAGACGCAACAACTCAAATTCAAAAATTAAACAGTTTCAAAAGCTAAAACTACCCGTCATATCACCCTATTTTAAACGATTCATATCGTCTTGTCAAATACTTAGTAATCTCTTCACAAAGAACTTTCCTTTTCTTCCCAAACTTCTCCACGTCTACACGATCAGGATGGTAATGTACAACAGCCTTCTGTAGAACCTTTTTCAGGTCTGACGGATCCATCGGACCTTGATCAGGAACGCCTTCTAATTTGTTCGCGGGGTTAGTTGGTGGATATGTCTTGTACACAAACTTGAGGAAGCCCTCCGATCTAGAATATGTGTTTTGTTGATCATTTGTTTTTAAATCTTTTAATTCTTTCTCTAACTCTTTCAGAAACGATTCTCGTTCTTTTTGCCACGCTTCACTTTCCTGTTCTACAACATCTTTTTGATATCTCTCAAGAATTTCTTTACATTCCTCAAACCACTCTACAATGATTTATTTAAAAATAAGTTACTGTTTGATATTTCTTTTTTCAGGGATGGGGCTTGTCAAGTCCTGAGGAGAAGTTTAATGGGATACCTTATTTTACAATATCTATGTTGATACAAAAGGCAAAATATTAAATATACATGTACTAACAATCGTAAGTATTTAACTTGGACTTTCCATTACTGCTGATTATGGAAGGGTGCTTATTTTAGCATTTTATCGGTTTGTCTACCAACGCAAACATTTTTCAAATCAAACCCTTTGCCCCAAAACCGCAATACCGTACTTTTTTTTTAGTGAAAGACATTAATTAATTCTATTTAAAGGTCACTGCAACCCCTCAGTATATACCCCTTCAATCACATAAGCCGAAATAAGTGTCTTTTTAAATATTTTAAATTTGATATTTTTAAAAGTTTGAAATTTTTTATTCATCCTCCCTTAACTTGCTAAAAACAATACCTTCTCCATGGAATGTCCTAGGATGCATTGAATTTGCAAGCTGCATTGATCTCATCAAGTATTCTTTAGCCTTAGATTTCAATTTGAGCACTCTATCGTATACTTTGCCAATTCTGCTAAGCGCTATTGCCTCTACTTCAACTTCTGTAATCTCCCTTGTCCGTAGCACGGCCTGTTTATGCCAATCGATTACCTCGTATACCATATCAATGTTGAGATTTTCTTCTTCCATCAACAACTTCTTGAATAAGTCTTCACCTTAAGTCATAAATTTTATGTAAATATGTAACGATTACAGCCTAAATTTTGGTACTTGATCGTTATTACAAGGATGTTATGGTTTCTTTTGTGCGTTGAATGTTTGTGTGAATTCGCAGCATGCATAATATGCGTTTCTTAATCATCTCTCTCCTACAGAAAAGATTCAGGCACATGGCATTTGAGCCAAAATAAAAAACACATACTTGTCATTTGAGCGCCGACAAAAATTAACTATACCTACATTTTCAAGAGAGAAATTCCCCAGTGATATTTTGACATCAATTCACAAAATATGTTAAGAAATAAGAAAAAAATACAAAAACACACAAAACACACAAAACCATGATCATTGATTGCGACAATAAAGTTTACGCAGTGTTGGATCCAGAGGGGTGAAGGGGGTTGCCACCCCTCTTTTTATTGGAAAATATGTCATTTTCATGTGAAAAATTGACAAAAAATGGCAAATAATGTTCAGCACCCTCTTTTTCTGAGGAACCTCGGCTGGCACCCCTCCTTCTCAAAGCGTATGGATCCGGTCATGACACGTCATACGCTCCACTAAGGTAAGCGCACAACCTACTTGGCGCGCGACGATAAAGCTCAACGTCCGTTGAAATTTTTCCGAACTAGGTTCATTAAGGTTAGTTAGATGATGACTTTTATAATTCGATGGCATATAAGGTAACCCCTAATAATTAAATAAGATGGATGTTGACATTCAATAATAAGATTTCACCAGGTGAAATGTACTGGTTGATTTTGCCCCAAAATGCGTCGTGAGCCATATGTTGGTTAAAAATAGTTTTGTATGAATTTATACTGTGGTCTATAGAAAGACATTGTGGTGAGATTTCGTTCCACTATTATTATAATGCTTAATTTCAATTTTTTAAGTTAAAATTTTAATGAAAATAAATAGCGTTTTTGCTATTGCTCTCCGTATTTGTACTGTGAATTATAATATGATTTAATAAAAGAGTAATCAAGGGAAGCAAGGTTATAGCGGTGATCAAAAGAATGTACTCCTGGGACAAAGACCAGACATGGACAACAGACATACACTAAAAACTGGGAGCATGGACCAGGTGCATCGGTAGGGTAAGCGTCCTCTGCTTTTCTAGAAACAGTTGCTCATAAAAAGTCAAGTCCTGGGTAGACAAACGAGGGAAGGAAAACTATGACTCGTTGAATAAATCAGTTTTCATGGTGCAGATGGATACACCATAACGATCCACAAGTTCATGATGACGACCATAAAACTTCTGTAATGATGACATCAATCTTGTAGCAACATAACCCTGTTCCAGAAGCCTCTTTGTTAGAGTTCTGGCGCGATACAAAAAGTCTGCGTAGTTTCGGCAAGCTCTGGCATAACGTATGAGTTGTGATATGAACACTCCATACGCAGGTGCTGAAGGGATGTTGCCACAGATGAAAGGAAAGTTGACGATTTTGAATGAAAAGACATTACGTTTGTCGTAAAGTTTGGTCAATAGTTTTCCTTTACCATCGATTTCTAAGTGCACGTCAAGATATGATGCTGACTTCACAGTGTCTGTAATATCCTTTATCTCAAGTTCATTGGGGTAGATGCGATGTATCAAATCCCCGAAATTCGGATTGTTTAAAGATAATACGTCATCTATATAGCGGGAGCTGAGATTAAAGGATCTAGCTAAACGATATTCTTTCTTTCGGATTAGATCAGCTATAAAGTTAGCCTCATAAGAGATAAGGAAAAGGTCAGCAAGTAGAGGGGCACAATCTGTTCCCATTGGAATGCCGACCGTTTGTTGAAAAACACGTCCACCACACTGGACAAATATGTTGTCGATTAAAAATTCCAGCATTTTGCAAACATCTTCCTCTGTATATTTGGAAGATGATTTGGAATTATTTCTTACAAAGTATGAGGAATCTCTATCAAGAACTATATATTTGTATCTAGGTGTACCACCTTTTTTGGAAAAACAACGATGAATAATATTCTTAAGTCGGGATTTTAACTGAGTATGGGGAATAGAAGTATACAGTGTTAGAAAATCATAGGTTATAATGCTATTATATTCAGATAATAGTCTTGAACTGATTGTCTCCAAAAGATCTTTCGAATTTTTTAAGATCCACACTGAATTAATACCACTACAGGAGTAACAAGTATTGTGGTAGGACTGTAGACCCTCTTTGACAGTTGTGAGTATAGAAGTTAAAAGTTTTGAAAGAGGTTTGGTGGTACATTTTGCAGATCCAGCTATGAAACGTTGTTTGTATGGATTCTTGTGGAGTTTAGGAATCCAGTACATAGGCGGTAAATCACAATCATCGTCCTTGGCAGAGAGATAAAAAGAGGATAGCACAGATTTATGGCTTCGGAGAGTGTGGTAGCAATATAGGTCTTATCACTGCTATTATTTTCCACATCTACCTCTGATAATAAACATTGGATGTAAAAGGTTTTGCAGACAAAAACAATGTTGTTTGGGGCTTTGTCTGCTGGTACGACAACATATTTGTCATGTATAGTAGACAATGTTTTTGCTACATCGGGGTCTTTGAAAACCGATGCAGCTTTGGCACTCATTGACCTACTTAAACGTTCATTCGTTTCAAAATTAAAGACCTCACGGCCTTTAACCACTCTGACAGAGAATCAATGTCTTCTTGTTCTCGTTTTATCCATTTTATAAAACTTTGCAACTACTTTTTTGCGTTTCCCTATCCGTAAATGTAAGTTCCGTATTATAATGCATCGTACCTAATATGTTTTACGTTATATCCCCAGGGCTTTGAAAAGGAGGGTGCCAACCGGAGTTCCTCAGAAAAGGGGGGTTTAGGTCATTGTTTACCATTTTTTGTTAATTTTCCACATGAAAATGACAAATTTTCAAATAAAGGGCGGGGCGCCAACCCTTGCACCCCCTTTGGATCCACCTCTGATCTTTGCTGACTTGGCTTAACGTCAGTTTGTGAAACGCTTGAAACGATATGACGCCATGAGCGCACATGAGTACACTGTGTAGTATACATGTATATATCGCCCGAGATACTCATACCCTGAACAAACATTTTCTATGGAAGGAAATTTGAATATTTCATCTGTTTTTTTTTTAAATTAGCAGTTTTGAAGAAACTTGCAAAGTATTGCAATAATTTTTTAATGATTCATTATACCAGAAGGGCTTATGAAGTGTTGTAAAGGTAAAAATTCATTAAAATCAACTGACAGTATCAACGACGTGAAATTCTTGCCAGAGATATTTTAGTTTTCCTATGGAAGATCACATGCCAATAACTCAAGTTCCAGCTAATTTTCCCCAAAAACTATGTAGAGTGACAGCAATTTTGTATTATAATATTAAAGTTAGCAATAACAAGATGAAACCATGCTCAGAGGCAACACCAATATATCAATATTATACCTATTTGGTTAGCCTGCATGGATTCAGCCAGACATAAATGCATGGTTACGTCACTTTCTAGAGTATCGGCGTCCTTCGTGATATGATCCAATGATAGACTTTTTCCTAGTGATGTAGCCTCGGTAACAGGTAGGTAACATTCTTTCATTTCGTACATTGCAGTCTTGAAGTCCTTCGCCTGAATAGCTGTTACACCGGCATGAAAATGACAAGTTCCTAAGTGTACATAGCATTCTGCCCGAACTGTTGGTATCGAAATTTTCTGAAGAATATCATACCATATTTTAACCCTTATGCCGATTTCTATTTCACCGAGTCTGCCTTGTTTAAACTCCTCCCAGACATTTAGGGCAGACGAGCATATTCCATCCCGCCAGTTTTCAGGCTTTACGTCACGTGATTTCTGCCATGCTTCTGATAAGTGTTGAAATGCTTCTTTGTAGAAATGTAAAACCAGAGAGTTCTTTTCATTAAGCTGATCCATTAATGTGCCTATTCTCCATGAAACCATTCCTATATTTTTAGCTGAGGAAACTTTTTCTTCCATATTTTTACTTGTATTATATGATTTGTAGTACAAGTTTGAAGCTGTTTGCAGTCTTTCCAGCTGAATTTTTGCTGGAACGTTATCTTTGGCAGTAATGTACACTTTATTGCCCTCTTCACGGAACCCAACTGAAGTGGATGTCATCTTTGAACCTGAATAAGAACTATATATATAAACGTCTCAGAATGTGACGACTCTATTCGCTACATTGCTCCATCGGATCAAATTGATACAGGGAAGACAACGTAAACTTATAGAAGGGTCTGAAAAATTCCCAACGATGTTAGAACTGTCAAATTTGCTATGCAAATGTTTAGTCGTTCCCTCCGCAATATTCCCTGTATCAATTTAATCCGATGGAACAATGTAGCGAATAGAGTCGTCACATTCTGAGACGTTTGTATAATATTGATTTGTTGTGACATACATCATTAATTTGATCCTATATACTACATAATAACACCTACATGAACTGTCCCGTACTACCATACATCGTGTACTAAGTTAGAGCCCTAGATTAATCCTACGAGGTGGAATGACCCGGCCAGCGAAAGCTATACATGTATTTTTATATAGACTAGCTGGCCGAGTGGTCTAGGGCACTGGACTTTGTGCAGACTGTGTTGCCATATATGTCACAGCGGTACGAGTTCGAATCCTGCGGAGGGTACGACTAAAAATTTGCATCGCAAATTTGACAGTTCTAACATCGTTGGGAAATTTTTAGATCCTTCTATATATGTGTGTGTGTGTGTGTTGTAAACAAACAAATGTGCATCATATAATATGTATTGAGAGAGAGTAATCAAGGGAGCCAAGATTCTAGATTTCAAAAGAATGTAATCCAGGGACAAAGACTGGACATGGAAAGCAGACACACACAACACAGAACACAAAATAACTAAATTAATACACACAAAGTAACAAAAGTAAATGAGCAACTCGGACTCCACTAAAAACTGGGAACATGAACCAGGTGCACAGGTAGGGTAAACGTCCCCTGCTTTTATAGACACACCCGCCGAGTTGCTCATAAAATGCGAAGTCCAGGGTAGACGAAAGAGGAAATGGAAACTGACACGTTGAAAAAATCAGTTCTCATGGTGCAGATGGGTATATTGAGGCACGGGATATTCACACCCGCCAAATTTTTTAACCAAAATATTGCTTCATCGGAATAGTTCATAATGGATATAAACGTAGAGAAGTATTGTATTTAACTGGGACAATGTGCATTGAGCATGTGTTTATATATCAGTGGCCGTTCATGTCAAAATAGGGATATTTCTATCGGCTTACTTTTAACAAGTACCGGCTTACTTTTCAAAAGTATCGGCTTACTTGTTAAAAGTATCGGCATACTTATCAAAAGTATCGGCATACTTTTCAAAAGTAAGCCGATACAAAAACTTTATGCATAGTGAAAAAAGTATCGGCATACTTTTCAAAAGTATCGGCTTACTTTTCAAAAGTAACGGCTTACATTTTGTTTTAGATATTAACCAATCCAATGTTCCGTTACATCTGAGCATTTTCTCACCTAAACCACGCGATAGCTTGAACGCCAGGGATCTGCCTATAAACTATGTCTGTCCCATCAGGAGGTCATTAATGATGCTTAGTGAAGACTTTAAAATTAGTAGCGTTTCCTTTTATTAAATAAACAATCTCTCTATATATTGTACATAAAATCGCTTGCCCACTTTGGGCATGTGACAGTTAAAAATTCAGCTATAAATAATTAAAAAGATCAAATTAAAGAAGCAATAGCAAACAATAAACAATTAATTGTATAATTATGAATCAGTCAAGTAAGGCTGACAGGTAATAATTAACTCATTTTATTAGTAGCAATAAGGGCTATAATAATTGGTGCCTACATGTATGATGTATTGCATTAATTCAATTAACCATAATGGTATAAAATGTTGTCTCCTTTATTTAATCTATTATCCTGTTTATATCCTTATCCAAAAGTCTTAACATAGTCACCGCAAATTTCTTCTTTCTCTGAAAACCAACACAAATGATCTATGTGAGGCTTTCGTTCAAATTCAAGTAGCAGAGATGACGACGATAGGAGTTTAAAGACCTGTATATAGGCTAAAAACCACTAATTCCACTTCCCATAGGCTTCTATGCTAATTTCACAATATTCAATGGCTTCTCTGGACTTTACCTTAACTTTAACCTGCAGAGGACTATATATCAGCATGATTCTACATATGTCAGCTCACAATCCTCAGAATGGCATGTGGGGTTAGCAGACTTGCAGTGCAGTACTGGTCACCGGAAGTGAAGGGTCTATAAATAGCATGGGAAATCCCAGTGTTTTCACAAGATAGGGGTATATTTAAAAATCATTATGGAGATTAGGCTTCACATCACAAGAAGCAAAATGCACCTATAAAATGTACAGAAATGTTTTTCCTTTCAGAAACTGTTTAAATTTTTTAAATAAGATGAGAACTTTTTTCACAGCACTATGAGGAACAGGGGTAATTTCTGCGTAGGACTATTTTTGCGTACGTTCCAAATGCTCATTGGTTGGTGGTCTGTAACCTATATATCCCAGTGACTCTGTATGGTCGACCCTTTATCCCGCTATAATATTGTAATTTATAGTTTAAATATATTATATAATTTAGAAGATTGAAATTGATAACCTAACAAAATAAAGAAAGAAAAAAATATGTATACTAATGAAACTATAACGAACTAAGTGATAATACAAAATATACAAAAATCATAAAAAAGTAAAAGAAAAATAAATGTTTAACGTACGAGGAAAAGCAAGACCAGGTGCAGTAAACCAAGTGAGAAATTTGGAAATAAAAAAAATACGCCAAAGGTTGATAGGGGGTCGTTTTGGGAAAGAAAATAATAAACTGTAGATGCGCGTTATTGATATGGAAAGAAAAAAAATAAAACCAAAGTATATGACCAGGAGGTTTGTGGAACGAAAAATTAAAGTCCATAGGTAATGGACTGCTTGTAATTTTAAAGTTTGCTTAATATGTGTATGCAGTTTTAATGACAGAATACTTGATGAAGAAATCTTTCCCTTTCCGATCTAGGTCCAACGTCCGCCATGAGGTTTGTTTAATCTTAACTCTCGCATAGAAGAAAGCGCGCGTTTAATTATGGGTTCACACCTTTGATACGATCGATTTGATTGGCTACACATCTCTGTAAACTCTGTCAAAAGTATCGGCATACTTTTGAAAAGTAAGCCGATACTTTTGAAAAGTATGCCGTTACTTTTTTCACTATGCATAAAGTTTTTGTATCGGCTTACTTTTGAAAAGTATGCCGATACTTTTGATAAGTATGCCGATACTTTTGACAAGTAAGCCGATACTTTTGAAAAGTAAGCCGGTACTTGTTGAAAGTAAGCCGATAGAAATATCCCTATTTTGACATGAACGGCCACTGATATTTATACATAAATTGATAGCAGTGATTTATCGAATTGTTCCATGTGTGATAAATTTCAACAATTCACAGCTGAAAAAGGGAACTTTCTCCCGCCAAATTTTCACAACACAAATATCAATATGCCGACCACCCCATTAATTAAAAATTCATATTGAAAATAAACAATACACGTACTCTATATATGTACCCCGATAATAGTAAATTTGTTTTCCTGAATAAGCAGAATGTATTAATTACTCGTACCAAGAACGCTTCACGATTTAAGAGGGTACCTAACATCTTCTCTCATATTTATTGTCTTGAAATTTAATTCAATGTTATATATTGATAAAAGAAGCATAATATATAAATTTCAAGAAATTTTCACCACATTTTTGATTGGAATAATTTTCTATGGGCATAGAGTAGCTTCATCAACAAAACTTGTTTATGACTAAGATGCTTTGAGTTTGATAAAATAAAACGTTTTGCTGATTAATTTCCATTAGGTGTCAGTGGCGGATCCAGAGGGGGTTACAGTGGTTGGCACCCCCTTTTTCTTGGAAAATTTGTCATTTTCATGTGTAAAATTGACAAAAACTGGCAAATAATGTAACAGTTCTACTCCCTTTTTACTGAGGAACCAAGACTGGCACTCCCACCTCTTTTCAAAGTATCTTAGTCCGCCCTTGGGTGTTGTGTACCCCTTTCGGTTATTCAATCTGAAATATGAGAACGGAAAGGCGGCCCGGGGTAATAACAACCAAAAACTCACCAAAATGGTTTACCAAATTGGCACGACTGTACGCATTTTACATACATATTTTAATTATAAGAAACACATAGTACAGTAGATTGTCGCTTATTTATACAGTCAGAATATACTACATTATCGTCTTACCTGAGTGGCACTGTGCCATGGAACATGCAAATAAGGAACAATTATGTAGCTTAATAAATCATTATTTATACAGTCAGAATATACTACATTATCGTCTTACCTGAGTGGCACTGTGCCACGGAACATGCAAATAAGGAACAATTATGTAGCTTTTAAACACACTGACAAACTGGTTTTCGGGAAAATAAAATCATAATCCCGATCGACCTATTTAACGGCTGCCCTTTTACTGTTCAAAGTATCATTCATTGCTGGATTATTTGACATTTAATAGTACTTATCACCTCAAACCTACAGTATATATATACATGTTTTAATCTACTTACCTTCTTGATAATAATGCGGGAGTTTTATTATGAAGTCATGTCTATTTTTAAAGCCATTGGATAACTAGTACTGGTTCAATAAGTCGGGATAATCAATACTACTAAAGGAAGAGACCGATTTCTTTGAGCCGCAACTCCTCTAAAACTATACAAGGTCGAATATATTTGTGGTATGAGGTATAAATTTAGTGTTGTGTACTTCCTAAATTTGTCTTTGAAACAATCATTTTTCTACGAAAAACGCGAATTTTTGGGAAAATATCCCAATTTGGAGACCGTCATTGGTGCATGTGTGTTATAATACGCTTTTCAATCGACGTAAAGTGAAATTAGATATAAATAAACTTCAATATATGTAAATTAGTACGCGATCATCTGGCACTATTCTATTGCGGGGGATCTCTGGTCACCATTGAGCAACAGAAATATCCTCGTGTCGTACTGTCCGGATCAGGCGCGGATTCAAGGACTGGCGTACCGGGCGTACGCCACCCCCCCCTAAATCGGTAAGAACCACAAATTTCACCCCATAATATGTTTTGCCTTGCTTTGCACGACATTTAATTCAATTAACGCTCCCCCTAAACTCAAATCCTGGATCCGCCCCTGTGTATCATGTGTACATGTGTTACACCTGTACTGTACGTTCGTTATTTTGCTTAATTAAACGACATCAACCATTTTTCTGAATTGCAAAACTGTCCAGACATGGAAAGGCCTAGCACATTTCGAAATAAACCTACCCCCTTCTGTGTGTAAACATCTGCTCCCGAAGTAAGGCCCCTCCCCCTTTTTATGTGTAACCGGGCATGACTGGTAAACCCCTACTCATTGTTTTTAGTAAAATATTGAGTTATAAAAAAGCAAACAAAAAACCGACTGGATCATCAATCACAAACAAACAGAAAATGACATTTATTTTCACACATTTAGTGTGCACTATACAGTTACATTAAGGCGCACTGTTTCGCACACTAAGTTACCCCGGTCAAATTTTGTAAAACTTAAAATTAAAAGTTGAAATTTGGTGGATATATTGTTTAAATGTAGGTATGCATTTATACATAGACAGATGTAATATACGTTATAGTAAACGGGTGTAATTTAAATGAAAAATGGTATCCGGTACGTTTCAGTCCCCTGCCGTATTAGGTTCTCTCCTCAGCATCAGATGGCTGATTTTCAAAATACCTTATTTCGCACGAACTTTTGGGACTAAAACTGTGAGAGAATGAATCGAAAAGGGTCTTATTATTTTTACCTTTTTTTCCACGTACTCCATGCATGCTTTCATCCTGTGGTAGTGTCTAAGTGCCTGATATCTTATAAAACATTGTATTTGGCTATTAGTTTTGGAAAGGCACCCCTGACTTGTACTAAAACTCAATAATATTTTTTTCAGTACGTTACCATGGCTACTGGATTTTATAAGAATAATCACTAAATTACTTATAAATGACTTGAACCTCCACACACCAAGGATTTAAAAAATATGCACTTTTTTATGACAAAACACTAGAAATTTCTGTGTGGACTGCCTCAAAACAGCTTTATTTCAACAAAATGAGACCAAATTTTCAGAAATGACCCAACTGTATTGTACTACCTAAAAACGTAGTATTGTCAACGTATATTTGTTCCTAATAATATTTATTCCAAAAGGAAACAATGTTATAATAATATATGTTCTGCAGAATTTCTGTCATGGAATATTTTTCCTACAGTATTATATTTGTTCCAGTAATATAAGGAACTTATGTTATATTTTTATTGACATAACAGTTGTTCCTGATAAGCACTTAATTTTTACACTTGGCTGATTACTATCTAAATCAGAAAGTTGTTTTAATCAAGGGCTTATTATTGACAATTAATAGTGTTCATTATGAGTTAGATGGATTAAACTATAGAATTTTCAAAACAAAATTTGAATTCGAAGAATATCTTAATATTCTTCATATTTCCGAAGCTAAGAAACTGCAGATACAAAACTACAAGTCATTTTTACCTATCGAAACTGGTTGATTGGCAAGGTATAGAGAGAGAAAACAGACACTGTGTATTATGCAATAAACAAGGACTAGGTGATGGATATCATTATATTCTCAAATGTTCCTCTTTCTCAGAGAAACGCAAACAGTTTTTACCAAAATATTATCTAAATCATTGCAATACTTTCAAGTTTTCGAACTTACTATCAACTAAAAAGCCATATCTACTTCTTAAACTTTGTAATTTAATGAAAAATATGAATTCCCGCATTGGTACTCCTGAGTAAGCATCCACATCTTTTGTCTGTGTTCTTGTATTTTACATGTAAATAGTGTGTGTTTGTGTGTGTTTTTTTTTTGTTTTTTTTTGTGCGTGCGTGCGTGCGTGCGTGTGTGTGTGGACAAAAATCAAAATTTTGTAATATTAGAAAATGAATTAGAAAATCATTTTTTTTAATATATGAAATTCATTTTGTAATATTAAAAATTCATTTTCTAATAATACAAATTTCTGACTTAGTAATATTATAAAATATCACACATTTTGTAACATTACAAACTGAATTTGTAATATTAGAAAATGAATTTGTAATATTGGAAAATGAATTTGTAATATTAGAAAATCAGTCACATTTTTTAATATTACAAAATGAATTTCTAAAATTAAAAAATCGCAACTGAATAGGGCAAATCCATTTTCTAATATTAGAAAATCAATTTCTTATATTAAAAATCGTTTTTTTAATATTACAAATTCAACTGAATTTTTAATATCAAAAAGTGTTTTGTGATATTAGAAATATAATTCGTAATATTAGAAAATGAATTTGTAATATTAAAAAATCATTTTTTTGATATTAGGAAACACTTATTTTCTAATATCACAAATTCATTTTCTAATATTAAAAATTCATTTTCTAATATTACAAATTTCTGATTTAGTAATATTATAAAATATCACACATTTTGTTATATTATAAAGTGAATTTGTAATATTAGAAAATGAATTTGTAATATTAGAAAATGAATGGGTAATATTAGAAAATCTGTCACCTTTTTTTAATATTACAAAATGATTTTCTAATATTAAAAAACGTCATTGAATAAGACAAATCCATTTTCTAATATTAGAAAATCAAATTTTAAAAGAAGTTTAGTAAATATCTTAACAAATGAAGTTGCGATATAAACCTAAATTTCAGTGAAAAAACTGTTTTACAATTTTGTTTACATGCAAACAAGTGAATAATTGTGACTAATTCTAAAGATATTACATTTTTGCCATTTCAAATGAATACTATGTAATATTATTACAATTCGGAATGAATATAACATTATACTTTCACATTGCACCTTTTGTGGATTTATTATCACACAATATTTCCGCACGAAACATCAGAGCAAATATTCTATAATACTTTTACCATTCAGAATAAATATTCTGTAATAATATTACCATTCAGAATAAATATTCTATAGGACTTTTACCATTCAGAACAAATATTTTATAACATTTTCACCATTCAGAACAAATATTATATAACATTTTCACCATTCAGAACAAATATTACTTAATATTTCTACCTTTTTAATAAACATTTATATTTGTGTATTATTTTTACCATTTTGAACAAAAGTAGCATAATGTTCTTTTTAAAAATATATATATTCTGTTCGAGCAAAATGCACAGTTCGGATAAAGTGTGAATGAAGCCTAAACTTTTTATTATGCATAAAAAAAATCAGTTGAGTGTGTCTGTCCGTTCGTCTCCCGGCGTTTTCCATTTGATAAACAAACCTGTGTACAGTTGTTGAGCACAAAAATTCATGCAAGTTCGATTTTTAGCTATTTGAAAAAAACATTTTTCGAGTTAGCAAGAAACCACTTTGATGACGTACTTGAAAGCATTATTGGGCCTAATTCTTTGATAACTAACAGGAAATTTCACAGAATAATAGGACAAAATGCTAGAAATTCCCCTTTCGACTTTTCTCTCAAATTCAACCATTAAAAAATTTACAAGCGAACAAGTCCCAGTTTGGGGGTTGATTTCATATTTGTATATACATATATATAAAAAGGTGGTCACGGAGTGAATGTGCGTCTGAAAAACTTCACACGACACATTGAAAATAAACGACATCAAGGAACAGGGCTTTACTGCCTCTTTTGCGTCTTGACGTTGTATGAGGGTCTTCAATAATGAAAAAAAAACGTTAACAACCTCAAAGCAGACCAAGAAGGCCCCCTATAACGTGCACATAAGCAGAATTCTTGATAAAATAAAAATCAAGGTTACTCTCTTGCTGCCCACTGGCCATGGAGTGAAAACGGGCGAAGCCTCAGGATAACCAGCTAACAGCACCAGGGTTACAGGTAGAGACTGCTGTCCGTGATGGTGTTTAATGGTAAGGACAAAAATACAAATTATATATTGTAAATTTTGGTATGTATATTTTACACGTTTATTAAGGAGCAACTTCAGATCAGCAGCATTAGAACCAAATACTAGGGAAGTTCAATACTTAAAAAAAAATGTACACAAAAAGCACTTAAAACAAAAATATCAAAAAGGAAACCAAGTCCAGCACGAGTAATAAGCTCTACCAGAGCATGTCAAAGGAGCTAAATCATTGTAGTCACGCATGTTTACTACCCCCGTCCATATTAGATATGACACTGACACACTTTTATTCCTTAAAGGTATTTTAACTCCAAAATGAAAGACAGAAGTTTTCCAGTACCGCATGGCTATCTTCATCATATACAGGACACAGATGTTATCGGTTGGTGAAACGGATAAGAGAAGAACTGACTTTTTTTTATATCGGACAGCAACCAAAACCGCTTACAACGTAAACCCGATCTATATGAAGCCACACATCAAATCAATCCATTCATTAGGAGTCGATATTTTTGTAACGATTTTGTTTTCTATCATTCTATATACACAGTGAAAATGGTAAAGTCATACAAAGCAGGAAGTTGATATCGGACAGCAGTTTACAACGTATGACCAAACTTGCCAATGTTTGGAATGACTGACAAGGTGATTCCAATGTACTCGTTGAGCGGAGGTATAAAATAAAACTATAAAACCAGCAGTAAATACTGAGTATCCTTTTTAGCTCACCTTGCTGAAGGCCATGTGAGCTTTTACCATTACTTGGCGTCCGTTGTACTGGTCGTCGTAGTCCGTCGTCATTAACATTTTTTTTTTTCAAAATCTTCTCCTCTGACACTTCTTGACCAACTGGAACCAAATTTGGTATGAATGTTCATTACAGTATTTTTCATAGAACCAATGTAGGGATTTTCGATCAGTGGAAAAACATTGCCGCTGTTACTAGAGATAGAACAAAGGGTCAGTCAGAAGTTTTTCTCCCTATATATCCAAAACCGTTAGGTTTAGCCAAATTCTTTTTATTGCTGAAATGATCTGATTGAATTTCTTCACTTTGACATTCAGAGCACTAGGCAGAAATCACATTGCGTCAACACCAGATTTCCTTAAAGTTATTATAAGGCCTATAAAAGTATCCAGAGTACAAAGTTATCATACGACTCCTTGTAAGAGTAATTGCACATGAAAGGTGAAAAATAGTGTTGGTTTTTTTTTACAGTTTTCAGCAAATATCTTGAAAAGTATGATAGATAGAACGGACTTTTCAATTGATGAAATGATCCTTATGATAAATCCTATTAAATCTACATTGAGTTAAAATTGTCGGAATGCTCCATGTTATAGCTATTGCCCTTGAAAGACAAAAAAATAACCACGTGAGCGATTCAGGCTCCTGGGAGCCTCTTGTTTATCATGATAATGCAATTTATATGCAAAATAAATATAGTAAGTCTAATAATTCTTTACGTGAAGTGTAAAATGCAATAAAACACAACGTTATAATCAACGAACGTAAGTAAAAGCTGCTTGAAATGACTGATTCAGAGAATAATTGAGTTTGTTTTACCTTCTACGATGACGATGCTTTGTTATCCGGGTATGTCTTTTCATGGATATTTTAGTGTTTGATACGATGATAGTAAATAACAGGGGCGGATTCAGGCGGGGGCGTGGTGGGCGTCCGCCCCCTCTAAATTTGCAAAGCATGGGTTGTCAGGGGTAGATTTAGGCGGTTTTAGGTTGAAACTTTAATTACTATTACTCGCTAATTTTAAAACAAGAGATAGCTACATTGCACCCATTTCAGAAGAACAGGTAAAAAATTTGACCTAAAAAAAATAACTGCGCTCCCAAACCCCCCCCCCCCCCCCCCACTCGGTACGTTAATTTACATTTTTAAAATCAGATAGATTAAACAAGTTTGTGGGTCTGTCCAACAAACCGGTTGGCTCTTTCTAAGTTTTTCGTCAATATACTTCAAAAAAACTTTGATCAGGAGAATTAGGTCAATGATGCAGAGTTTATTTCAGATGAGTCGTCAAGGTGCTAAATTATATGGATCGGACTAGGCGTACCATCATCCGGTGTCTTCTCACTTAGCCAACATTTTGTATTTCAGGTACCTACAGGTAATTAAATTCATGTAGGCTAGGTGAGACTTTGCAATTGCTTTTACTGCAATTATTTAATTGATTGGGGCCTCTTCCATGGGGACTATAATAATTATTCAAGGTAAATGTGTCAATTTGTTGAGGTTTTTTTATAATATGCAGGGGTTTGATAGAAAAAGTAATAAATATGTATATATTTATATTTTTTTATTTCAGAAATAGTAATTGATCAAATCACAATTTCAAGCAATAACACATAACAACATTTTATTATATGAAAGCAATGGTATTTTTTTATAATCAGCACTATATTCATATAAAAACATTGTCTGCATGTTATTACATTTAATGTATATAGCTGATAGAAAATCCCAGGACATGAATAAAATGTGCCATCACCAAACACTGTTTGTGAGTTGCATAACAGTTCCAAGTTGTTGTCTGTAGCAAACACTAACATTCGCTGATGTTGGTTGTTGGTGTTGTCTATTAGAAGAAAGCGATCACCGGCTGGTGTGTTTTTGAAGTTTTCATCGAGGTCTATATCGGCCTGAGTTTATGGTAGCTTTGGTAGCACCTTAGAACGGCTTCTGTAGAGTGCAGCTTTACAACTTTCAAACGTCGGAATTTTCTCTATCATCTCATTGACATCATCGTCAAACTCATTATTACGAAGACTACTAAGCTCCTCATCAAAAATGGAAGGTATTGGTGACACCTCTTCCCTGCAACGCTTTTTTACTTTATTAATAAAGGCTGCTGCTGCTAAACCAATGTTATCTGAGTCATGGTTGTGGTTGTTGTTTATGGTAACAGGAACATTATCTAGTGTTGTCAGAGTAGCAGGACATTGACGTGAGACGCATCTCCAGTAGCAACGGTCGTTGCGTCTAGTTTTTATTGAATATTTGTAACCATTATGAAGCAAATAATGACCACCGCGGCCATTTTCAAGAAAGTCTACGTGTACTTGAGCGTTAGCTATGAGAACTGAAATGATAAATCTGCTAGTTGGCCCCACATTTATATACTCTTCCATAGCATCCCAAGCTATAGTGAGTATGCATCTGTCAAGTAGAGTGGTGCAAGCTGAACATATCTTATCTTTAATTATTTTAATTTATATTTATTAATATCAATTAATAATAATTATTCTCAATTAAGAATAACAGTCATTTCATTTTATTAAATTTTATTTACAGAATTTAAAAATTAAACTTATATTTTTTTATTTTTATATTTGAAATATATATATTTATATATTTTTTTTAAAGATAATTAAAAAATGTTTTGTGTTATTTTATAAATACTTTTAAAAATATATCATTAATATTTTTTTTATTTTACCCAACATAAATGTAGCCCTTTGGGTGGCCTCAATAAAACAGTTATAAAAACAATATTTCTAAATGTTATTTTAACACCCCAATTACCTATGTTGGCCAGATGAGACTATCAATTTTCAAAATGTTGGCTAAGTGAGAATGAACCCATCATCCCTAAAATTGAGAATTTTTTGGCATGAAATCTTGATTTTTAACAAATTTTCCCACCGAAAAATTTCTTGCCCTGCTTCGCTTGGTCTTTCATTCTATTTACACCCCCTTACTTGAAATCCTGGATTAAACAGCGCTTGTCATGTTTGCACACAGTAAAATTGTTCCATTAAATATGTCACTAAAGAATGGTTTCCTTGTCCTTAAAAATACTGTTTCTTTTGTCTGTTACCATCTTGAGGTGAAGAATATGAAAATCGCAAGAGTTGGTAACTTCCTGTGTTTAAAATGATTATTTCAGTTAATTTGTCCACTTTTTTAATACTTTTTTTAGCTTTTTTAGGTGGAAGTCCTGGTCTTTTATTTCATTGTGGAAAGAAAGATAACTCTGAATGACGTATTTAAATTTCACAAGAAATGTCAACTAAATTCCAACGATGCCGAAATGGAGAACTAACGTGTATACATTTTGTGCCAGTGTAAAAGGGAGTCAGGCGCGTAGCTGAGGCCAAATTGAAGTGTAGGCAAAATTACGGCAGGGGGTCTGGGGTCAGATAGAAAAAAGGGGGAGGAAACTCATAGGCTCAAATAGGGATCTGTCCTCGCGTATCTATATCTAAACTGTGCTTCTTGTTACAGTGAAACCTACCAAAACCAGACCCTGATTAATCATGTCTGAACCAGACACTTTCTAAAGTCCCTCTATATCAATTTGAATGTATTTTCAACCTTTGTAAACAGAACACCTGTCTAAACCGGAATAATTTTAAAGTCCAAAATGGGGGTGGGGGTTAATTGTTTTAGTTTCCCTATAATACCTTCAGTTGAGACAAACGTCCGGAAAATTAAGTAGATTTAATAATCCTCATTTATACCGACTCACTTATTTCACTGTTCATTGTAACAAAATTATCGCTATTTTGAATTGAAATGAATATTGATCGTTTATTTGCAATGCTATGAATGCGGTTAATTAACCATTTTTAGTAATCATTTGTTCTCCACAAGTCTTGTGAGAGGTAATGCTCAATATAACTGATTAATTTTGAGAACACAAAAATCAACATTGGAGGTGAAACAGGAACCTGAGTAAAAAGGTAAGCTGGCTTTCGATTTTTGTATTTTTTGTTTTGTTTTTGTTTTTGTTTTTAATTTTCTTTAATTTCTGGTATATTAGTTTACATTGTTTTTGGTTTGTATTTTTGGGGGTTCAATTGGTTTGTCTTGTTTTAATTTCATTTGCCCATTTCACAATAAATCCAAGAAAATTATAACCCCTGGAATGTAATGTGAGGCAAATGTAACCTGTAAGAGGGCGAAGTTGAATGTATAGATATTAAAAAAATAAGTATGTGTTTTACAGTTTTACAGCAACTATGATTTATTTTTTAACAAAACGTTATAAAGACGTCGTCCTCAATTAATCATATTAACGCGAATTTTATTCCGTCACTACTATTGTATTGTTTAGTCACTACATGTACTTAGAGAAGATACTCTTGGTTTAACCTATCGAGTACACTTCTTTTCACCTTAGTCTGCTTAGATCATTGAGTGTTAAATTGCATCCAGTACATGACGTTTATCGTATAAATGTCACATCACTATATTGATGCATTGGATATGCATCAGCACCAAATCGAAATTAGTACTGCACATTGTTAATGCTTTTGTTGTTACAATCATGTAATCAAAGCTTTAAGAATGACATGCCTTCATATGCCTTTAATTGGGTAATATATTATCGGTCTTCAACAGTAGTTGTTTTCTTCGTCTTCAACTGGAGTTGTCCTTTTGGTCTCCTCAACAGGAGTTGTCACCTTGGTTTTCAAAAGGAGTTGTTCTCTCGGTCTTCATCAGGAGTTGTGCCCTTGGTCTCCTACAGGGAGTCGTTTTCTTGGTTTTCAACAAGAGTTGTGTTTTTGGTCTTCAACAGGAGTTGTTTTCTTCTTCAACAGGATTTGTTTTCTTCTTCAACAGAAGTTGTGCCATTGGTCTTCAACAGTTGTTTTATTCGTCTTCAACAGGATTTGTCGTTTTGGTCTTCAACGCTTAAATTTCACTCAATGAAGTGATCTTCAATAGATATAGAAATGAAACAAAACTCTATCATTTGTTATAGTGCTTGTAGAATGTCATTTTGGTAAGTAATAATCGCCCACAATTAGAGTTTGAAGGTATTTATGAACCGCTTTATCCATCTGTCTGTCCGTCGTAGTATTTTGAAAGACCAACTCTTCCGTTACCGTTATATGGAATTTGTTGAGACTTGATATGAAGGTTGGATATGAAAGTTTGCATGAAGCAAACTAATTACAGTCCGAGACAATCCAACTTATTGGTAAGTGTGTTATAAATCTTAAAGCACAGCGCACTCTAAAATGTCCAGTAAATGAATGTTATATTTGAGCATGTATATACATTATGGGCGTTTTTTAGGGGTAAACATGCTCCAAGCAAGCGAAGGTGTCACGCGGCGAGTTCACTCTCAATTAATTCCATTAAAAAGTATGAACTATACTAACATGTAGCTATGATAGACTTGGTCCAAGTAGATATGACGCAATTCATACATTCAATATCTAATTGACTTCCTCTTGTAAGATATTTGACTCTCTGTTTGTGGTATTAAGTGGTCCACAAGGCTTTAATAGTATTCTTAAAAATTCTTTTATTCAACAGCCATTTACTGAATTTTACGACGTACTAATGTACAAGAGTTATGCTTTTCAATTATAAGTATCGACTTCCTAAATATCAAACACTCATACATACCACCAACCGCTTATATTTTTAATTAACCTGAGTTTGTTTTCATTTATCATCAATGCCAACAGCGACCAGCCATTTTAATTATTGCAATAATATTTACTTTAGATGTCATTAACTCATTCAGTTTTGTATCATATTTATTTTGCAGATTTTTAGGTATTAATTCTGCAGTAATTCACCTGTGAACATAGAAGATATAGTATTTTATTTTTCTGTTTGAGGGTCTTTTGTTATCTACAACTAGTATAAAAACATTATGATATTAAAATCTATCTCGAACAGAGTACGTAAAGGGCGATAATTACATGGGAGGATTTAATCTCCGTTGAACTATCGATCAAGGGAGATTACTGTCTGATCTCGGAAGATTTTGAAGGAATAAAGTATAGCTCATTCCAATAGTAACAATGCAAATATGTTTATCTCGAAGATAAGGAAGGAATATATAAAGGCAAATAATCGCATTATAACGTGTAAAAATTTAAATGTTAAAAGTTGACATAAGGTATTGCAGATGGGAATATTCAGTGCTCTATTCCGTTAAGAAGATTCGCGCGGCTATGAAAATATTTAATCAGTCTGAAAATATTACTGGATTGTACAAATTGACCGATTTTTAATTCTTGGATATTTTTAATTTGGGATTTATTTTAATCTAAGTGTGAACGTGTAACTTTATGTATAATTTGGGACTTTTAAATAAATTATTAGAATGCGACTATTTTAAATAAAAAAAGAATCTAAAGTTTCACCCCATTGACTGGGGTAATGGCATATAGACTTATAATGGAAACATTGAATTTAAAAAGAATGATCAATTTAACATGTAATTGACAAATAAACTAGTGAATTGGAAATTCGGCGATTGGACCTATAAAACGACTAGTACGCATCGAAACAGGAGAAAACGACCAAAGTTCACTTATTCCATTATAAACGCGCTTGTTTTTGTTTTTATTGGATTTGACTAATTATCTCGAGTGTATTGTTCGGACGTACTTTTTATTAGTTCCAATTGTCAAAATGAAACACAGGGTAAAGTCAATAGAAACAATGAGGTGTTCAAAGCGAAAACAAAACGTTAAAACTATTATAGAAAGAAAAGAGATACCGACGTCAACTGAAGTCACGTCAAGGCAAATTGGTTCTGAAACTAATGGAGTTGCGAATCAACCTACTGAGACAGAAATCGCTGAAATTGAAAGTGAAAATTTAATACAAATTACGCAAGGATCTCATAAATCAACAGAAAATGAAGAAAATGATTTAGATGATCATAAAACCATCGAAGTGAGTCAGGATATAAAACAATTTTCTAATGAAAACAACTTTGAATCCAACGACAATAATTCTAACTGTGAATCTCCGGAGACAAACATCACACATACTCAGCAATGTTCAAAGGAATCTGATATTGAACAAAACAATAGAATGCCGCCATCACCTAATGGTGGCAAAGGGACTAGAGCAGGGCACTCTATGGGTCTATCAACGATTGTAGAGAATATTAAAGGCGAAGAGAAGGAGATTAAAAAGTCAACAAATAATCAGACTATAGTACAATCGGATCAAAATATAGATAGCCATGAAGTTTCTGGTGATAAAAACAATATACATAAACGAGCGTTTAACGGTGAAACAGTGGAAGCCATGTCAACGAGAATTCTGTCTTCGTCTTTGTCAGATTCTGATGCTGAAGTCATCAAAACATTAAGGAAGAGTAATAGGCCAACAAAAGGAGAAAGAGTACTTTGTCGTAAAGCAAGTAGTAATTCGTTAAGGAATGACAAACATGATACCCGTATATCCGTGTCGTTATCTCGACCGTCTTCATCTCAGTCAGAACCTAGTGTTATTAGTGCTAGATCTAACAAATCGCAAAAAACTAAAAAGTCAAGTTATGGTATCAGTTTTACGAAAAAAGAGCTGGAATATTATTTACCGCGAAAAAGTACATTTAGTTGTCACGAGAAAGCTTTGAAAGACGCAGGATATGACTTGGAAGCCATTGAAACGAAGCGAAAGAGGAGATTAAGAAGACGTAAACAACAAATAAATGATGTAGATATAGAGGAAAACCTGAAAATTGTTGAGGACTCTAACACTGCTCCGGAATCAAAACTGTCTCCGGTAGAAGACGAAGATCAGAAATGTGAACAGACGACAATTCTTGAAGACGAACAAACTGAAATGGAGCGTTTAAAATCTAGAAGGAAAGGGAAGAAAAAAGATGAATACGAAGTCAAAGTGGATCACACAGTTTTACTTCAGTATCTTAGATATGTTCTCGAAAATCGGGATGAATATCTTAACCACAAGCGTCAAAATATTCAACAAAACTCAGCTTGGCTTAATGTTGACCCACAATGCTCTATTGCAAGGTTCGGTCGTGCTTTTCAGCGAGGACAACACGGTCAAATGGAAGAAACGTTTCTTCTAGAAGTCGCACATAGTATCAAAGCAAATTATGGCGACGGTCCGTTTGTTGTTGTCCAAAATAAAGACAAACAATCTCCGGCATTGCCTCCTTTGAAAAGTGACCAACAGGAGACGACCATTGACGAAAAAGACAAAACCGAATATGAAAAGGTGAGACAAAAACTAGATAGGTGGTTAAAAACAATTACTTCTGCCCAATTAATTAAAGCTAAAGAATTGTCATTAAAAGAGCTCGGTGAGGAGGATAGACTTCAGAGTCAATGGTGGTCTACGTTACAACCGTGTCGGTACCTCAGACAGAGAACTAGCCTGTTCTAACATTATATGACTTTCACACAATTCCTATTGTAATATTTCGTTTCAGAATAGTGCTCATATCTGAAAGGAGATATGTTTTATTGTGATTTATTTTCTGTAAATGTACTTATTCACATAAGAAATAGAGGTTGTCTAACTGACACATGGGTTTTCAATAATATAGTAATTACACATTTTTTTACATTTACACTCTAACATTTAGTAGAATGGTGGAATAATGTTCAATTGGTGTCATTTCAAATGGCAATGAGTTCAACATACCGGCTTTATCGGCTATAGATTTTCTGACAGTTTTCAAATATATTGACATCCTAATGAGAATAAATTATAGATTTGATAGGACAAGGTATATAACAAACGAACAAAGTGCTTAGAAAACATTCAAATTTAAACAAAAAAGTTTACCTAGGGAAACTTATTTGTAATTGTTTACATGTACATTAAATTCTTCATACGAAACTGTCAATCATCTCTGTTCTCTATACGTGTACATGCACAGTGAGACCTGTCTAATTAGAACCCTTTTTTGGCTGTAAACTTTCGTTTATTTAGGTTAAACATACATTTTAAGTAACACTCCACATAAGAATCATGCAAAATGTGATTCATGGTTGGAAAGCCTGCATATTTTTATTTTCGATATTTTGTTGAAAATGTCATAGTAAACAGAAAGTAACATGTGGTTTTTCATATAACCCTTGTTCATAGGAGATAAAATTTATATAGAATGTACTGTAGAATTCAAAATTAAGGGAGCTAACTCTGTAAATGGATTTTCCATGTGGATTGTCTCCTAAGAGCTGACAGATTGGAATGAATAATACATTTTATCATATAGACCTATAAAGCATCTTAATAACAAAAATAAAAATATGTAGCCTTTTCAGGAGTATCACATTTTACATAACTTGCATGATTCTTAATAAGACTAAACATACATTGGGACTTTTAAAAGTGCCTGGTTTAGACAGATATTTTTTTTTATCAGGGATCTATCTAGGTAGGTTTCACTGTATTATGTGACTCATTTTATATTTTGATGTTTAATCACGAAAAACAGATTTAAAATGGAGATAAAAAGGGAGCTCAACCGATTATGCGAAATATTTGGCATTACAATACACTTCCTCAAAAGTCAAATCCTTTTCTGCTTTCTATAATGCCGTAATAAGTCGTGATTTTTTTAACTTCTATTCATTTTTCATGCTAGAATTAATTAAAGTTTTAACGAAAATTCTTTGTTGTGTTTTTTTTAGATAATACCTACCTTGAATTTTTTCGAACAAAAAAAGACCGAAATAACCTATTAATGCCCCATTGACTGTAGCCTTGTCAATTGTAACTGATACGAGGTTGTTATTGGGAAGTTCATTATCTACAATGCATTCATACAAGGGTATTCCTTTTGATGACTTGATAGCTTTTGGAATAAATATTTATTCTTTTTAAAAGCCTTCAAGAGTGTGTTCGTAAAGTTACTTTCATTCTAATGAAGAACTGTTACAGTAGTTCGTAATTCAATATTATCTCAACACTTGCCTCAGAAATATGAAAAAACATGGTGACTTAGTGAAAGCCTGTAATAACAATATCACTGGTATCTCAGGCAAATGTGTTCTTGAAACAACGAAAGTGCATGGCCGCTGTTAAAAACCTAACGCCGAACCCTTCAGTTTTTGTGAATACCACTGCGCAAAATTCCATATACTCGCTTTAGTACTGTAAAACATCAGATCAGTATGGAATCATTGCGACTTTGAAAAGGGAAAGTATCCATGAAACAACTACACGCATTAATAATCCAAGGGTTAGCCCCCCCCTCCCTTATTGCTTGTCAGGTTTGGTTGGTTATATAGAAAAAAAATGGAAATGAATGAAGCGCCTGCCCTTCGACCCTTATGGAGTTTGTTGATCCACCACTTTACACGAATACAACAAACGCTCCTATTGACTGTTGGTCTAAGTAAAAAAAATATTGCCCAAAACATTAGTTACTAGATCATCTAAGATTCTCACATATCTTAGTTAATGGTTATAGATTTTAACAACTGCTTATTGAATGCTGTACGTTCCCTTTTTTCCATTAAAGTCGTCTAAACAAGGATCGGCTGTTTCCACCACGTAAGCGTGTACCTACACCGTTTACCTTTGAATAGGAAAATTATACCTTGTTACAAATTAGCTCTATCTACATTCATACTTTATGTTGTAAAAGTATATTGGAAAATATCCCGTTCATAGTTTAAAACGATTATTGGACCATCAATATCTAATTTCGTTAATATTAAACGCCTAGGTCTAATGCACAAAACCATCCTCTGGCGTTAACAAGTACTATGATATATAAATCAAGATTTTAAAAGTGATGTGTGTGTGATTTTCTCTTTGCTACTACACGAATGACAGAGAGTATATTACATTTTAAAAAGTATAAAAGAATAATAGAGCAAATAATTCGTGACACTATAATAATTTTTTTTTTTTTTTTTTGGGGGGGGGGGCGGCCAGCCAGGACATATATTGTCATATGACCCTAAGCATCATGAAATATTTGCTAATATTCTGATATAAGTCATTCAGTTGATAAGTCATGTACTTGAACCCGTCGCATTTTTGCGCCTGTCCCAAGTCAGGAATTTCTGGCCTCTGTATGAATAGTTTTCGCTTATGTTGCAAGAGTATATGGGGGCAAATATTTGGCTGTACGGTACACTGAGTATACATGTGTATAATGTTCTTTTGGGGCCTGCTGCAGCCTGTCCTGTGGTGTGAGGGATTCCGCGTCATTCATTGAAGACCCGTTCCCGGTGGGATAGTTTTCTATTTGGCATATTCACCATATCCATTCTCGTTATATTCAAAGTCTTTCTTGTCAATATATGCTAATTTTGCATATGCTAAAAACGACACCAATCGCTGAAAAACGACCTTTTTCTGGGATAAGAATAGAGGCTGGTGATTGCTTAATCCGGGTTCCTAGAACCTTGAAAATCATTGAGTTTTGACACGAAGACAGTGAAGCTCTTAACAATTTGTAAACAACAACCAAAATTTAACACTGTTCAACTTGGAACTTTTTTTTTGGCCACTCATGTTACACTTATTCAAATAGTACTATTTTAGATTTTACCAAATACGGTTTTGGAAATAAATATGAAATCACTTTCATACATCGCCGTCTTAAGAGGTTCACTAATTGATGTTAACAGCGGGTGCGTGATCAACAAAGAAATGTATGAGGAGTAGTTGACATAAGGAAACCGATATTATAGATAAACAAATACCTACATACAGTTATATATCCTTAAACTTCTTATGTGTAGAAAACTTTCAAGTGTTCATGTGCGAATCGTGATATATCTCAAAATATGAAAAAAGAAAACCTTTTAAAAATTATTTGGCGTGTCAATTTGTCATATAAATTGTCTGTCGCAGACTTGACTAAGAGTCGCCGTAACATATATTAATAAGATATTGTAATTTATCACCCGTGCACCTGTATATATCAATACATAGCAGTTCTTGAGACAAAAAAAAAAAAAAACTGTCAGTCTATTTTGACATTAATGATACATGCAGTAGGCGTCGATGAAAATAACACGGGAACAGTAATAAAGTAAAATGATAAAGATGCAAATTACCACCATTCTATAAATCTAAAGTCTGTTTTTTTGTAACCAAAATTGTCCAGTCATGGTCATGATCAAAGTAAAACGGTTAACAATTAGTTCACATGTATTTTGTTACTGGCGCGTATTCATCGTATATTTTTTTAAATTAGATTCCTACTACTATGGGGATTTTTAACGTTAGATTCCGGGACGCAAGTCTTATCTATTGCCAATTGACATTACGGCACAAACCATTTTATTAGCGATGGTGTACTGGAATATATTTGAAATAAAAAAATATTCACCATCGTAGCAAAAATATTTTACGTAGCTATCGTCAGAAAAAAAAGATTCAATATTGCCAGCATCAATTATCAATGTAGAACCCCTGCAGCTGTTAAAAAAAGACAAAAAAATCTTACTCGACAAGCAATCCCAGGTCTCCCCCTCGAGAGAAAAATGGTTTGTGCCTAAAGACAAAAAAATGCACTTACTCTAGATATATACTTAATTACGAGCAAAAGAAAACGAGGATTTATTTTTTCGATTTAAATGTCGGTCTCTGTAAATGTCAGGAAATTGGTGAAACATGGTATAAACAAAATTTACACACCAATTGAAAGTTTAAATTGACTATTTGCACCATCAGATTGAAGAAAAAAAGATAAGACTTTCCATATCATGTTGGTAAATTGATTAATAATTTAATTGAAATGCACTGAAAATGAACATTTCAAGGGCAGATAACTCTGTCAAAAGCCTCATTTTTCTAGCATTCCATTAAAAAATACTAAGCAAATCTAGCGGCGCAGAGGTCAAATAATAGTCTTTTCAATATAAAAAAACATCCTTGCGTGAAATTATAGTGTCATATTGGTGGGATTTTGACATCGAGGTTCTGATTTTTCCCATTTTGCCTGATCATTACAAATACATACACTTAAAATAAAAAAATATTATCAATTATATGATATAGTCTTATATTTTAAGAAAATAAATAAGCCTTAGGTCCTCATCTCAGACGATTTCATTTGATTGTGTACCAAAGTCTGTTTTAAAATCAACCTTTTACAAACAAAATTTCCTGCTCAAACCATTACGAAATTAAGTTTATATAAATGAAACTTAGATAAATTCAGATTCTGTTTTCTTTCAAACTGAACCAACTTGAAGTACTTGAAAGATATCAAAGAAGGGTTTTGGTGTTGATAAGCAAATTTCGTCCGAGCAATACAGCCAGAAATGTGAGTAATTGATAAGGAAATACCAACAAAAACGAAAAACATCAGAAGAACATATAGGCAAATCAGCCCTGCTCAAATATCTGTTTATATTTGCTTGAAGTTTCGCAAAATATGAAATTTTAGTACAGCATTGGCAAGTGTTTGAATGACGTATAAACGCATATGCAGAAACACTGATGGAAAGATAAATGGAAAATTGACAACATGGAATGTGCAGTATGTTTGTTCGTTATCTTGTTTTTTTTTTTTTTTTTTTTCATGAATTTTACAACAGTAACAGCGCATCAACTATATAGTGAAAAGAGTGATGAAGAAAAACTTTGCCAAAAATCTGGTGTATTGTTTGCTTCTTACGAGTGAAAAAAGTGGGTCATTTGGGGAGGGGCGCAGTTTGTACTCAAATGAATGCCAAATTTTTTTTGTTGAAAAACATGTCCACCACCTTGGTAAAATACATTTCAATAAAAAGCACTAAACATTATGAAATAATCGTGGTCTTCCATTACGTGCCTCTATATTATATCGTAGGCGTTTGCTATAATCGCAACTAAAACCATAAGTGCCTGCAATTTTTAAAAAAAAAAATGCATAACTATGTACAGCAAAAATTACTTAATTTATGGAAACCAGCACAAACCAATAACTTCATTGTGTTTTGTCATTTCGTTCGAAGATACTAACATACACGAAATAATTTACGTGTCGACAAAATTATAAATGATGTGGCTGCTG
Organism: Perna viridis; assembly: GCA_037379345.1. Classification (NCBI taxonomy): domain Eukaryota; kingdom Metazoa; phylum Mollusca; class Bivalvia; order Mytilida; family Mytilidae; genus Perna; species Perna viridis. The sequence goes on along the minus strand of CM074512.1, from coordinate 54,134,890 downwards.
CATATCTTCTTAGTTAAATACAATACCTATGTAATATAGTTATTAAATCTATTGATGTATTCACAGCACTAAACATAAAATCTTTAGCTTTAACCCTTTTTATTTCCAAACATGATTATGAATACCACTCACACCAAACTGGTTGTTTGAATTGTCCGTGGCTCTGTGAAGATGGTGTAAATCGTCGGCTGTAAGGTGTTCATTAGCAGATAGAATGGAAAATATATTGTCAAAACCTCCTCTTGAAGCAAGAAATTTGTCGTTTCTCATTTTGTCGAACGGACTTTCTGCGTTCTGTTTGTTTTTGTTAAATGATGTTTTGGCATCGGCGTTGTTGTGACCAAAAGCATGTTGACCCACACCTGTTGTTCCACTGAAATGATTCATATGATGTCTTGCATGATGATTAATATGGCTAGGTTTCGGATTATGAGCTTGAGATATTGGAAAATTGTTAGAGTGTAGGGCCCCTGTATGCGACACGACTGGGAAGGATAGTTGGCCTGTATGTGGTGAGTTGTTATTATTTACATTGCGGCTGACAGGTGAGGCCCCTGCTGGAGGGTATCTATAATGTTGGGGTACCGGTGCGGGTGGATACACGCTAAAAGAAGATTGAGGTCTGTTGTTTCTAATTCTACCATTAGCTGTTGCTGCAACATGAGACCCATGAAATTTCTGTAGTTTCTGTAGGTTATGTCGAGAACCAGAAGGTACTTGGGATCCACGTGAATGCCAGTTAAAGGGGGAGTTGTTATTCCCTCCATGAATACCTGTTTGTGTTGGAGAATGGTGTGCGTTATTAAACAATGAAGCGTGTGCTATGTTGTTTTGGTGATTCTGAACATTGTGTCTAAAGTTTCTCGATATGGAACTAGATTGCATAGATGGTTGTGGAAGATTGTGTTGGGGATAAAAATTCTGGTTATGACCTCCTAGTAAACCGTTCCCGGGTAGCGGTGGTGGAAGAGCATTTCCGCTCGTCAAAATTGAGAATATATCGCTAAAATCTTTCTTTGTTTTTAGATATTTCTTCCTTTGTTCAATATCTTCTGGTGTATCTTGTGTTGAATAATTTGATAGAGCTTTGATACTATGAACGTTCATAGTATTTTCAGGTAATTTGTTAGAAGAATGACGGGATCCTGCTCCCATGGGAGATGGTAAACTGCCGTATTGTCCAATAGACGCTTGTTGGGTTTCTCCACTGCTAGTGAATGGGCTACCGTAGCCTCCAGAATGTCCATCTGCATTATCTTGGTTTGCGCCTATCTCGCTGATTGGTCCATATGACTTCCTTGAACCTGTTCCGTAAGAACTCCCAGAAATTAATGGGGATCCATATGACCCGACAGATGATGTTTTGTCACCATAATTTCCACCATATCCACTTCCTGATTGTTTCTTTGTGCCATAAGATCCACCTGATACTTGTTGCCCACCATAAGAACTACCATAAGATTTGGGGTTTGAACCGTATTTTCCGGGTTTTGCAACGACACCATTCTTAAATACTTCATTAACAGATACATGATGCCATACATCGTCTGAAGCTTTAGAGTATGTATGTGCTTTTATGCCGGTTTGGTTCTTGACAGCTGCATTTAGTAAGCCGTGGTACCATTTTCTATATTCTTCCTTATAGTCTGTGAAGTTATTGGAATTCCAATACGTCTTCTCGGTAGTTGGTGCTGGTGTTGTCGTAATTACTTCTAAGTTTTCGTTCATGATTGCCGACTTTTTGTAATGGTTCACAAGAACATGGGCAAGAGGCTTAGTATTGACTTTGTATGAGGGTAATATATAGTAACGATCCAAGGGTCTCGGGTTTTGGATGAAGTATTTCTTGTACACTGTTTTCAAAAACTTTGGCAATTTTCCTTTTGTTTTATCGGTTTTATTTGCAATGTCTTCATTCCCTTGTATTATATTCACTTCAGCTATTTTCGAAACGAAATTTGGGTCAGATTCTTCTTTCTGTTTATCAGAAGTTGAACTATGCCCATTTTGAGTAGTTTCCTGTTTCGTTTCACCAGAATCAGTTATCGTAGTTTCATTTAATGAATCTTCGCCCGTGTTAACAACTTTATAGTCAAGTTCTTTATAAATGTCAAAGTTAGTTTTGTTACTATGTCTCCTTTCTACCAATGGGAAGTCAGGTCCAAGAAAAGCTCGAATACAAAATCCATACGCAGTCCGTGACCTTTTCATGACCCCCGTTATATCTGGTAAAGACCAATCTGACCATTTGGACACTATTGGTGGGTGAATCAACACTGAAAACAAAAATTAAAACCAAATTTATATACATTAGGTGGTGTGTGTTCTTCTTTTTGAATGTAATTCAAGTTGTTTGTTTGTTCTTTTGTTTTTTGGGTTTTTTTTTCATCACTTGTATTTAAATATTTTTTTTAATTTGATTTATTTTGTCTTTTTTGTTTTTGTTTTTGTTTTTGTTTTTGTTTTGTTTTTGTTTTGTTGTTCGTATTTGTTTTATCAGTTTAACTTCCAATTACATCAGCTAAATTTTGATTTATTTTTGTTTTGGTAGTATAGTATCAAAAACAAAACTTAACAACAGCGTATATCGTAATTCTACCTCGTCTAGCCTCGTACAGTATCTCTGGACAATGTTCCCTGTTCCCAGAGATGATTTCCCTGGTTCTTTCTACCTCTTTGCTAACACAGTTCACGTTGCTCCATGGTGACCATTCACTAACTACACAGTGCCCTGTAAACACAATGATATCGAATTGTATTCCAATCATATTTTTACAGACTGAACTAATAGTATGCACAATTGTAACGATAATTGGTGTTTCAAAAAATTCAAGTGAGAATTAAAAACAATAATGTATTTTTTATTTCTTTTTTGTTGAATACTAGGTGGGATTTAATTTAACTTTATTTCTTTCTGATTCTAGCCTTTAATCTAATTTGCCCACTGTGGCTTTACTTGAAATCGGCCGTTTATCAACTCCCGGTGTTTGCTTAAGATTAAAACTAAACTCTGGAACCTTCATTTTCGAAATTTTTTCCCTTTAAACAAGTATGGACGCAGACTGGTATTGCCCGAAGAGCACATTTGAACATACATAAGTTTTGTCTTGAAAGTATTTTAACTTACATGCACATATGCGTACAATTACCATAATAAAATGAGCCCAGAAAAGGAGATTATTACAACCTCATTTCTAATTCCTAAACTATTTCTCGACTTATTACTATTTAAAGACTTCAATAATGTAATACACGTAACAGTTTAATATGGAATAAACAGTAGCGATTATTATCAAAGAAGCAAACTGTTTCCTTTTTAAGTGCTAAGAAGGGTTGTTTTTTTTCCTTGAGTTTACATTGTACCTTCACCATGTCTATGGTCATGTCCAGAAATGATTGGAGATCCATGTATTGTAACAAACCAACATAACAGAAACAGTGATTTCGACAGCCCTATAAGTAAATAAAGAAACCGCGTTTCTTGACAGTTTACAAATTTTACATGAGGTGTCAAAAGAGGAATAAATCTTAGTAATATATATTACCTATTTAACAGGGACGGATCCTGAAATTTTGAAAATGAGGTCCAGGCTACTTTTGCTCAATATTGCCCAAATTTGGCACAAAATTAACAAAATGTTACACTAAAAGGGGGTTCCGTCCCTCGGTTCCCTCCCCTGGATCCACCACTACCCCAAAAGTGTCTGATTTAGTTTCTGAGCATTATTTAATGTACATGTTATTTGTCCACTTTGACTCTTGTTAACCATGGTTAGAACATTTAAACATTTTCATCTCCTTTAATTTATTATTATTGGAATCGTTACTTGTAATTGTCATTTTTTGTTAATTTCTTAAAAAATATATTAAAATACATAACTAACGGTATCAACCTTACATTTTCGGTAGCCATTCCTCTGTCCCATCATCACTGGATTTGTGTGAGTTTAAAATTATTAATTTTGTAATCAAATGTCTATGAATCTGTCAATATTTCTGAGTGCCTTGAAGGTTTATGTCCCACATGTTGCGGGATTAGACGGTGGAATAATCTTCCCTCACTAGTAAATAAACTTTTATAAACAGTCATTATTTAATAACTATGGACTTTCAATAGATGATGAATGATATTATTTATTGTAATGTCAATAATTACATTCACCACAAACTGATGAATTTTAAACTGTTGTGTTGAAGGTACTCCACACGCAGCTTCTTTAGTATGTTTATTTTATCTTATTATTATTTTTTTTTTGTCAATTTGGATATTATTATGAGGAAATAATTTTAAGGAATACATCGAGCATTGCTCTGAAAATTTTGCTTTTTTCTAAACTGAAATCAATATAAGTGTTTGTATGAAGAATGTAATATACTATGACCTACTGGTGTAAAATATTAATCTTTTGCCAATAAAAGTAAATATCTGAATAAGAATACTTTAGTAGCTATTCGAAAATGCTAGACTTTTTTATTGACAACACGTTTGTCCAGTGTGGTGGATGTGTTTTTCAACAGACGATTGTCATCCCAATGGGAACAATTGTGCTCCACTAATGGCTAACCGATTCCTTCACTCTTATGAGGCCAACTTGATAAGACGAAACAACGCTTAGCCAGATCCTTTCTTTCCAGTTTCCGCTTATTGGTGACGTTTTGTCTTAAAACAATCATAGATTTGGGGATTTTATACATCACATTACCTGCCCAAAGAACTTGAGATAAAGGACACTACAGACACTATAAAGTCGGTCTCATATCTTGATTTTCTCGAAGAGATGGATGAAAAGTGAAAACCAGTGAACAAACTACACAACAAATGCCGATTACTTCTAAATTCGTGTCGTCAACTTTCCTTTTATCGTGGCAACATCCCTTTAGTATTTGTGTATGTAGTTTTCAAATCATAACTCATACTTTATAGCAGAGCTAACCGAAATAAGCGCTTTTTGTACCGTGCTAGACGTCTTACAATTAGGCTCCTGGAACATGCATAGTTATGTTGTCATCACTACAAAAGTTTCATGGTCGTCATCATGAACTCGTGAGTCATTATGGTGTATCCATCTACACCATGAAAACCGATTTGTTCACCGTGTCTTAGTTTTCTTTTCCTCTTTCGTCTACCCCGAAATTTTATGAGTTTCTAAAAATGCACAGGACGCTTATCTGGTCCAGCCTCCCAATTTTATGCGGGTTGTTTATTTACTTTTGTTTCATTGTACGTGTTTTTTTTATTTATCAAAAAAATTTTTTGTTTTTGCTTATTGTTTTTTGTGGTTTTTGTTTTTGTTTTTGTTTTGTTTTTGTTTTGTTTGTTTTTTTGTTTTTTTGCTTTTTTATGCTATTTGATATGTTTGATTTTGATTCCCTTGATTTCTGGTTCTTCGGAAAAAGAGAGGTGACATTTCGTACGTCACTTATTTTCAGACTTCCGATTTTACATTTTAAGCAACTTCGAAGTTCAGATTCCCCCTTTAATACTCCGAAGTTCAGATTCCCCCCTTTAATACTCCGAAGTTCAGATTCCCCCTTTAATACTCCGAAGTCCACATTTCTTTTCATACTATAGATTTTTTTCAATACTTTTTGCTTCCAACTCAGTGTCAAGATTGAATAAAGGGAAAATTAGTTAAAATGCACTATTCACACAAAGAAACCTCCACTCTGTCAATGTACATGTGTAAACATAACATTTGTAAGCCTTAAACATACGAAAATATTTATATACAAAAATATATATCTATATTTATAAAAAGATACAGAATTACATATCTCTCTTGAAGTTGGTGAATACGTTGAGAAAGTGATTGTTCGGTTTTAGAAAAGGTGTAACTGACATTATAAGTCATATCATGGAAGGCTCCGCCAGATTTTTTCCCTAAAGTAATATTTGACTTATTGTGATGTCAGAGAGAACAGAGATTTTTTCTGTATGAAAAATGGACCTAAATTCTACATAATATACGCTCCGTGAAATCCCTTACGAATCAACTAAATTGCGAAAAGATCAAATAGTTATATCCCTTCATTTTAAAGTTTGTTGTGGATTCTGCGTAATTTTATTTTACTTATTACCATTTCTGTTAATTATAAACCAAAATTTACTTTTTAGGAAACTATTGTCTAAGTTGCATACAAATCTAATCAGAGCAAGCAGTCTGGGTCCAAGTAGACTTTTAGTCCGAGTTGTCCTAAAACTTTATATGTCGTTTCGATCCCCAACATACTCTATACCCATTGAAAAGTTTTTGAAAGTTATGTAACAAATGTAGCTGTGGGCATTAGAGCTCTTAAACAGTTGATGCAACGTTTTACCAACAGGAAATCTTATTCGAAGCCTTGTTTGAAGAGAAAATGTTGCTCGAATTTCTCATTCCTAGTTTTTCTTCATTCATCACTATAATCTGTACAATTCTAGCAGTAATTTTGTGTTATGCTGCTTATTGCTTACATGAAGTACACAAGAAGTATGACCACATTCCTGGACCTAAAAGAACTAGGTGAATTTCATAGCAAATTATGTCAAAATAGTTTTTTTGTAAAAAGTCTTCAGAGCATGTAGACTTATTATGTAGTACATGCTTTGACTTCAAGTTAAGTTTTTGTCTGTCTGTCTGTCAGTTAAAACATAGACCTGTAATTAATGAGGTTTGCAACTGACTGAAATTATGCATTATCACTTGGGGGAAACAAGATCTCATACTTACTTAAGCAACAATACAACTTTAAATGACTTTAGATGATCATAACTAAAAATAGTATTGCAAATACTGAAATAAAACCTTCAGTTTCCTATTTGACAATATCTTAGCTTCATGTTCTTACCCCATTTTCTTTCTACCAAAACAAACCAACAAGAAGTTTTGAAAACAAGTTAACTACCCCTGATTTTTACGAAAATGAAAAGTATTCAAAATTAAATTCATGATTTTCACATTAACCTATCACAACTTTTTTTGTTTTTAAAGACAAATGGATAAAATTGTCAGTTTTACATTTTTACATCTTCTGAGCGTCTGCTACAATTAATTATAGATCATTTCATCAAAAGGGGAAAAAGAAGTTTAATAAATAGGTGGAAAGGTCAGGGAATCTTGTTCTCCACCGGGTGATAATTTTGTAGATAAACTGGCAAATTAACAAGTTTCTAATTATCTCTTTAATTATATGTCTCTGGTTAAAATGTATAAAACTGCTATAAAGGCCATGCAGGAAAAATACAAAAACTTTTTTCAATGAATTATCAGCTCTCACTGATAGCTCATAACTACATGTATTTCTTTATTGCAAACTAAAAACAGAATTTAAAATAGAAGATATCTCTATGTCATATAACATTTTAGGAGAATTAAATCAAGTTTTAAAATTAGACAATGTATAACCAAGTTAAGGATAGATTGTAAGTGATTATCCACTGGCAATTGAAACTGGTCATTATTAGAATGCTCTCAGAGAAAGTAGATTATGCCCTCTATGTAATTTTTTTCTATTGAAATATAGTATAAAGAGATCCTTTTTTTAGATACATTTGTAAGTGATACTGTAAAAGTCTGTTACATTTGTACATTATTCAGTATGGTTCTGTCTAAAACCGTGCACAGGATGATTCATCATATCTCAAGATAATCAATGAAACTGTTCAAACAAATTTGTTATGTTTTAAAAACAACTCTTCCTTTGTTCATTTTCTTGAATCTGCTATACATTGTGAAATATTTTTAGTGTATTTATAGCGTATAATTCTAAAATTTTCCTGTACTTTTCTGAAGTAGAACATATCCAAATTTTAAGTGTGAATAATCCCAGTGGGCAACTTGCATGTCTATGTTTTTTAAATACAATTTCTATGAGGCCTACAGAAGGATTTCCAACACCAAATAATAGGGATAAAAAATGCACGAATCACTAATCATAAGCCTCTGCCTGATTTTAAGGGAGAGCTGTACTTAAGCACTGACCAACCATTCAATCAACTAATAACTCATCTTACATGTTCTCCAAACATTGAACTTTTGCCTGAAATAGGCAGCAATAGAATTGCCAAAATGAGGGCTATGTCGGTCAAGAGATCTCTCTACATCTAGATGTATTGTATTATCTTTTTTGTGTTGATATTGTGTTTTTGGTGTTTTTTTTTTTTTGTTTATTCTTTTGTATTTACTTGACCCATATGGGTTTGCATGTAGTTTTGCAAATAAAAAGGTAAATTTATAACTCTTTGGCTTATCTAGTCGTGTGTAAACCAAAGGATCATGTACTTGTAATTTTTTTCAATTTAAAATCTTTTAGATTTTAGATGTCAAAAATGCGTTTATTAGGGTAATTTCAAACAACATCTGTAGATTACTTGCTTATGGGATTGGTGCATGCCTACATGTACTTTTGTAATCCAGTATCGGCTTACAAAGGGAATTACAATGTATATGTAAATGTATATTAATTAACAAATTCAACTAAATACAGTATTTTCTTTCATGTGCAGTACATTGTGTATTACAGGAGTAACAACAAATTTGATTTGCCATGTATCTTTAATTCACAGCTTCTGGTTTGGAAATTTAGATTACTTGATGTCAGAATCAAAGAAAGGAATTCATCTTGGAGATGTATTTCTCAACTTGTAAGTGTTTAATTGAATTTTGTCTTTCAAAATAAACTAAAGTCGTCATCATATAAATTTAAGTTAAAAGTAGTTTAGTTTACAAATGTAAATACCTCTGTTGTATTCATGAAATGATTTTTCATTAAATAACAATTTACACAGACCATAGAAATACCCAAGAATACCCCAGAATACTCAAGAATACCTTAAGAATACCCAAGAATACGTACAAATGACAAAGAATACCTCAAAATATACATTAAATCTCCTAATTCATTTAAATATGTATTTATTTGATAAGAGATAATGTTTTTATTTTAAGTTATTTGTGATTTGTTTTTTTTTTTTTAACGAACACCTGAATTTATCAGTGTAACCAGTAATGCAATGGTAATTATGCATAATTGTGGCAAGCCATTTTGAAATTTATTCTCTATTTATTGTTATGAAAAAATCGAAAATATTAGTTAATATATTGTACCATGATTTGTGGTGTAGTTTTTACAAGAATTGATGATTTACTCACCGCCTAGACATATTTAATATAAAATTAATGCAATACTGAAGTTCTTATGTAGATCAAATATTCAACACTATTTCATCAATTTTTCGTAGTTAAAAAAAATCCATTCAAATATATCATGTCTCAATTGAAAAAATAATATTTTCTGTAATTATTATGACTATCCTATAATGTTAGTGTTATTCAGGGGTATTCTTGGGTATTTCTATGGCCCCCATTTTAAATTGTCAAATGAGGAGGAACTATTAAGTAGCACTCCAGCTAAGAATCATGCAAAATGTGATTCATGGGTAAAAAGCCTACATATTTTTATTTTTTTATATATTGTTTGAATTGCCATAGTAAACAGAAATTAACATTCAGTTTTTCATATAACCTGTGTTCTTAGGAGATAAAAATTATATAGAATGCACTGTAGATTTCAAAATTAAGGGAGATAACTCTGTAAATGACACTCCAAATACAATAAAATCTATTGGATTTTCAATGTTGATTATCTCCTAGGAGCAGACACATTTTAATGAATAATTACACATTTCATAGTATAGGCCCATAAAACAACTTAATTACAAAGATAAAAATATGTAGCCTTTTTTGGGGTGTGTCACATTTTTTCAGACTTTGCATGATTCTTACACAGACAGTTACTTAAAATGTGAACACTACATATTTACGTTGTCAAATCAGCTGTATCAAGATGAATATAGTATAAAATTATTATGACTATCTTCTAATGTTTTGTAGTATTTTGGGGGTATTATTGGGTATTTCTATGGACCCCCATTTTGATTTGTCAAATCAGGAGAAACTGAACTTTATTAAAATGTGTAACACTACATATTCAAATCAGCTGTAGCAAGATGATCTTTGTATATTAGATGTTCTACTAAAACTTAACACTGAACTTTTGGAACTATTCATATAGATGTAGAACCTGTACACATGTAGCTCATTAAATTGTGTTATTTTTTCTTTATCTTAAATTTGGCACTGCCAGTTTATACTATAACATAAATATAAATCTATAGAAAAATATTATTAGACAAACTGATGACCTGCCATTACTGTCAGCTTAACTGCCCTTTTCAGAAACAAAATGTAACCGGTTTTATTTTTATTTTTAGAGCAAAAACTTATGGACATACATTCAAACTGATGGTGGTTTCAAGACCAATTATAGTATCTGTCGACCAAGAGGCTGTAAAGGTGTGCATTGGGAATAACAACATTTTACATTTGCACTACTATGCAGTATCTATGTGAAATTTGAATTTTTTTATATTTACACCAATTTAGGTAAATATTGTATATTTTTACCTGCGTCACCCCCAAGAGTGAAAGCAGGTATGGTAGCTGCTCAACTGTGTCCACCCGTCCGTTATGCTTACCTCCTGTTACGGAAAAAATTCACAAATGTTTTCCTACATTTTTAGCATGTTTAACTTAAAAAGTTTTTGACAGTTTTTGCTGTCATGGGTACCTTCTTTATCTAGTCGGTAACTCCAAAAGTATTAAACCAATGTTAGTTCAACTGTGCACAGAATTCAATGAATTCAGACACACTTTGATAAGGAAGGGTTCCAGCCGGGGTTCCTCAAAAAAAGGGGGGTGTTAGGACATTTACCATATTTTGACCTATGAAAAATACAAATTATCCAATAAAAAGAAGGAGTGCCAACCTCCTGTTCCCTTCCCCTTGATCTGCCACTGTGTTGTTTTAACTTTAAAATTTTGCTACTTGATAACCTCTTCTGTAATTCTCAAATTATTTTTGCCACGTGAGATTTTCTTACAGTGTATTGTTAAATGTCACTGTCACCATAGTCCAAAGCATCACAGCAGCTTGAAATTTTAACACATTCTTCCTGTAGGTATGCTGTATAGTGGGATCCTTTTTTGGGAAAATTTGAGAACAACTTTGTTTATTTTCCATATTTCAGGATTGAAAGGGGGGGTATCACTAGTGAGTCATTGCTCACAAAATTCTTGTTTATTTTTTTCTTCAGGAATTGCTTGTGTCTGGTAAATATGAGAAGTCAGAGGATGTTTACAGTAGAGCAGGAAAAGTGTTTGGTTCTAGGTATAAATGAATAAGTTAGATGTTAGATGTTCATTTTGACTTCTTAATGAAAGTATTGAGATAAAGAAAAGGGTACAAAAGATTTATAAATATCTTTTTATACTTCAGTGGGGGTATACAGTGATAGGATGTCAGTACTTACGTCCTTCCTTTTCTTATACAGAAAGGTACACTGGTGAATGGAATTTAATGAAACTTTCACAGAATCACATTACGTATTCCCCTGTTGTACCTCCTTGTTTAGAATTTGATCCAAATCATTTTAGAGGTGAAAAGTTGCTTGCAAATTATTTAAGAGTTTTGCTAAATTCTTACGTAAATGTAAAGATTTGATGCTGAAGTTTGGTTGGACTTGTCATAACTTGATCAAAAATGGAATTTCACATCTTAGTTTTATGGTAATTTAATAAATAAATCTCGAAAGTTTAAACAGAATCCTTTGGATTTGGAAAAATAAACTTATCTGTAAGGGTTATCTTCACCATACCATTGTTAAATCTTTGGATTATGTTTTTATTGGTTCTAACTTTGACTCTCTTGTTAACAAATTAAATATAAATTAACTATATTGCATTTTGTCCTACTTTACATCATTACTTTTTATCCTGGTGTTTGCACAAATACCTTGTTTTTCTTTGACATTTTGTTATATGGTTTCAATAAATCCTGTTGTTTAACATATGGACAGCTGTATGATCCATTGAAGTAATCAGTTCTTTACAAAGGTACTCTATTCCATGTTTTCTAGTATGCTGGTGGCATTAAATAGTTCTTTCACAACCTTCAAGATTAATGAATTACATGTAACATTATTATGTTAATATGCCATGTGAACATCATTGCTTTTTATCTTGGCATGTGCACAAAGACCTTGTTTTACTTTGACATTTTATGATATATTTTCCCTAAATCCTGTTGGCTGTGTTTTTATTGATACTTTTTGTTTGAGTAAACAAGGTGTGCTTATAAGTTGCTTTATGGATTTTGAAGTAGCTTACAGAAAAAGTGAGTATTATTTTGAGGTAGTGCCACTTGTCGTATTTGTTAAACAGTTTGTATTCTGTATCGATCTCAAGATCTCAATCCAAAGTCAACAGATTTTTATATTTCATTTTATTGTTGTATTTCCCCACTACTGTTCCAAGTAAGGGGGAGGTTTTAATGCTCAAAAACATATTTAATCCTGCCACATACTTTATATGCCTGTCCCAAGCCAGGAACCTGTAGTCCAGTGGCTGTCTTTATTTGTTATGTTCATTGTTATTTGTTTTACATTTTTTTTTTAATAGATAAGGTCAATTGTCTTTTTGAATAATATTACTTCATTTATTTTGGGGCCTTTTCCAGCTTGCTTTATGGTATGGTTTTTGCCCATCATTGGAGACCATGTCATGACCTGTAGAGGTTTAATTGTTCATTGCTTGACTTTAGGTGGATGACTGTCTCATCAGCAATCATTACACATCTCCTATTTTTATATGCTATCAAATGGGGAGAGTGTTGGGTATCAAGTTACTGAGCATTGCTCACAGTTTATCTAGTACATTGTACATGTATTTAGTTGTACTTTTATTTTTCTAACTGTTTACCTGCCATTTAATTAGTTTGATAAGTTGCTGAAAAAAAAACATGTTAAAATTTTAGAATAAGAAATGGTCCAAATTTTTTATAAGGTTGTAAAGTCTTAGAGGACTTTAATCTGAAGTTATTAATTGGTTGCCAACCCCAACCCCCCCCCTCCCCCCCCAAAAAAAAAAAAAAAATCATGAAGTCATCCCTGCTTTGTACTCTAATATTCTTCAGTTGAAATGCTGCCTTAAATCTATCTTTAAATGTCATCATGTTTTCCGCAGGTGTCTGGGTAATGGACTGGTAACCATCACTAACACAGAGACTTGGTACAGAAATAGAACCATCATGAACCCTGTGTTTAAAAAGGAGTAGGTATATTAAAACTAAATTAGGTAGTTACACTTGGAAATATTTTAAAAAAACACACACACACTCTTTATATTTTGAGCATCTAAGAGACTGCTACATATGAGGTTAAAAACTTCTTTATCTTTATAAAAAATGTATTTTACTTGGAAATAAATAGTCTCAACTGTTGTTTTTTTTAATCTGTATGTACAATTAAGGGTTTTAAGTGCTGTGAAAAAGCACTAAATGAGTGTACTTAAGAGAGTTTCCAGAAAAGGAGTGGTCCAGGCTATTTTTCCACCAAAAGAGGAAGTTCCAACTCCTGGATTTGCAACTGATAAGATACTATAAGATGCTCTCATTAAATACAGAAAAAAAGCTATGATAATTAATAAGCTGATAATTGACATAATACCAAATTTAACCAATGTTTTTTTTTATCAATTTTAAACAATGTACAACAGAAGTTTGAAGGAACTGATCATTAAGTTTAATGAAAGTATCGATCAGCTGTTGATACAGCTACAGAAGATTAGACATGCCAAAACTTCTGTGTGTTTGATGAAACAGTTTTCTCGAACAACATTAGATACTTTAGGGAAGGTAAGTTAGCATGGTGAAAACAAAGATACCAGCTCTTGTGATTAATTTCTCAGAAAGTGGCAAGTGTAAAAGTTGTTGTAAGTAAAGATGCCACAATGCTATTTTCTTAACTTATGTCTAATTTTATGCTTAGGACTTTCTGTGAGATTGTCCACTGATTTTTATTGCAATATTTTGATATCACTGATAAATGATATTGTCTTAGGTTGTCAGACAGGTCAATTTTTTGTCAGTGGAGGCCAAGTGTAAATTGCTGACATTGACTCTGGCATCATGTGCAAAATTCAAACTGCATACCATACATTTTTTACCCAATTTTGTTGCTGACTGTGGGAAAGGAGTAAAAAGTAAACGAAATATTTTCACAGAAGATCATTTCCCAAAATATATTACAGTATATTACAAATTAAGCTCAATCTGATTAAAATTAGGCCTATCAGTTATTCAGTCACTGCATGTGTAGGATATAACAACACTCCATTCTACTTTATTTTCTGATAACCTTTCTGATTTGTCGATCAGATTTTATCTTTCTTGATTTTGAAAGCATTATTCAAAGGAAAAAGCCCGAGGATTCTGAAAAGGTCAGGGAAAATTTTCCTGCCATTTTTCCATAGTGCACTTCAACTAAATTTGACCTATTGATATCTTAAAAAGGCAAACTTTACAAACACTTTGACAGTAAGTTCTTGATGTTATGATGTATAAGTACTTGGATAATGCAATAAAATCTCTGTGTATTTTTTCTTCATGTGCCACACCTTATGCACAGTTTGCCAGATTCTTAGACTGAAAAGTATTTTAAAGTTTTTAGTCTATCTAGACCCAATTTTTTTAACACAAAAATGGTTGTAAATTTGTCATTTCAAATAAATAATAATCGGTTTATTTCAGGTTGGGTTCAATAGGGAAATCAACAGTCTTAACAACAACGATTATTCATTTCCAGCTGCAGTAAGAAATATACTCCATGGTATGTCCATGAAGAGCCTTACACCTTTTGTTCAGGTAAGTATCTGTTAACACATATATTTTAACAGACACAGTTCATTGTTTTTACCAGTAAACTTTAGTTGGGGTGCAGGATAATCATTTTTTATGGGTTGACAAAGAAATAGAACACTGTAACAATAGAGACATTTGTATCTAATGATTTTGTCTTCATGTACTTTAGTAGCAGTCTTTATAAATAACAGGCAGAAGTTGATTCATGAATGTCAAAAAGCCCACAAAATTCACTTTTAGTTCTTATTCAGAAACAGTTACAGACCACATAATCAGTATTAGTAGTTTCTCATTATTTGAGATACAAATTATATAGATTGTACATGAAATTGGCATTTTGCAAGAGTTATCGTTCTTGATTCAGTTTGATTTGGTTGATTTAAATGGGAAATAAATACTTTTCATGATTTGTTTGATATAAGAGTGGGATATGTATGCATAGTTTTCTCCAAAATGTAGATCGGTTTGCAGAAATGACTATAGGAGAGTTAGCCAATCTCATTAGTGATGTCGTATTCACCAATTTGCATATCATTAAGTGTCAATTGGTTGGCAAAAAATGACAACTAAATAAACAATTAACAATTTCATGATTAGAATCCCAATTTTCAAAACTTGATTGCTTTGTTATTTTATATCCAGTTTTGGTTAGGTGAAATGATTCATTTAGATAAAAGAATTCATATTTTATTTTATTTAATTGAAAAATTAATTTGAAATGATATTTATATGTAAACCACTATTTTCAAATAAAATCATTTTTGGAAATGTATGCTCAAATAGTCTAATTACTGAATATTTATTTAAAAATGACTTGGATAAAAGGAGTTGTATTGGCAGTGTAGGGAACCAAAAGAGTTTTTCAATTATCTTAAAAAAAGAAAAAGTTAAGATGATTTAAAGTTAATGCTCCATGCCACTGTGTGTTACAGACTAGTCCTACTTACTGGTTCTACCCTCTGTATATTACAGTCTAGTCCTACTTACTGGTTCTACCCTCTGTGTATATTACAGTCTAGTCCTACTTACTGGTTCTACCCTCTGTGTATATTACAGTCTAGTCCTACTTACTGGTTCTACCCTCTGTGTATTACAGTATGGTCCTACTTACTGGTTCTACCCTCTGTGTATTACAGTATAGTCCCACTTAGTGGTTCTACCCTCTGTATATTACAGTATAGTCCTACTTACTGGTTCTACCCTCTGTGTATATTACAGTATAGTCCTACTTACTGGTTCTACCCTCTGTGTATTACAGTATGGTCCTACTTACTGGTTCTACCCTCTGTGTATTACAGTATGGTCCCACTTAGTGGTTCTACCCTCTGTATATTACAGTCTAGTCCTACTTACTGGTTCTACCCTCTGTGTATATTACAGTATAGTCCTACTTACTGGTTCTACCCTCTGTGTATTACAGTATGGTCCTACTTACTGGTTCTACCCTCTGTGTATTACAGTATGGTCCCACTTAGTGGTTCTACCCTCTGTATATTACAGTCTAGTCCTACTTACTGGTTCTACCCTCTGTGTATTACAGTGTGGTCCCACTTACTGGTTCTACCCTCTGTATATTACAGTCTAGTCCTACTTACTGGTTCTACCCTCTGTGTATATTACAGTATAGTCCTACTTACTGGTTCTACCCTCTGTGTATTACAGTATGGTCCTACTTACTGGTTCTACCCTCTGTGTATTACAGTATGGTCCCACTTAGTGGTTCTACCCTCTGTATATTACAGTCTAGTCCTACTTACTGGTTCTACCCTCTGTGTATTACAGTATGGTCCCACTTACTGGTTCTACCCTCTGTATATTACAGTCTAGTCCTACTTACTGGTTCTACCCTCTGTGTATATTACAGTATAGTCCTACTTACTGGTTCTACCCTCTGTGTATATTACAGTATAGTCCTACTTACTGGTTCTACCCTCTGTGTATATTACAGTATAGTCCTACTTACTGGTTCTACCCTCTGTGTATTACAGTATAGTCCCACTTAGTGGTTCTACCCTCTGTATATTACAGTATAGTCCTACTTACTGGTTCTACCCTCTGTGTATATTACAGTATAGTCCTACTTACTGGTTCTACCCTCTGTGTATTACAGTATGGTCCTACTTACTGGTTCTACCCTCTGTGTATTACAGTATGGTCCCACTTAGTGGTTCTACCCTCTGTATATTACAGTCTAGTCCTACTTACTGGTTCTACCCTCTGTGTATATTACAGTATAGTCCTACTTACTGGTTCTACCCTCTGTGTATTACAGTATGGTCCTACTTACTGGTTCTACCCTCTGTGTATTACAGTATGGTCCCACTTAGTGGTTCTACCCTCTGTATATTACAGTCTAGTCCTACTTACTGGTTCTACCCTCTGTGTATTACAGTGTGGTCCCACTTACTGGTTCTACCCTCTGTATATTACAGTCTAGTCCTACTTACTGGTTCTACCCTCTGTGTATATTACAGTATAGTCCTACTTACTGGTTCTACCCTCTGTGTATTACAGTATGGTCCTACTTACTGGTTCTACCCTCTGTGTATTACAGTATGGTCCCACTTAGTGGTTCTACCCTCTGTATATTACAGTCTAGTCCTACTTACTGGTTCTACCCTCTGTGTATTACAGTATGGTCCCACTTACTGGTTCTACCCTCTGTATATTACAGTCTAGTCCTACTTACTGGTTCTACCCTCTGTGTATATTACAGTATAGTCCTACTTACTGGTTCTACCCTCTGTGTATATTACAGTATAGTCCTACTTACTGGTTCTACCCTCTGTGTATATTACAGTATAGTCCTACTTACTGGTTCTACCCTCTGTGTATTACAGTATGGTCCTACTTACTGGTTCTACCCTCTGTGTATTACAGTATGGTCCCACTTAGTGGTTCTACCCTCTGTATATTACAGTCTAGTCCTACTTACTGGTTCTACCCTCTGTGTATATTACAGTATAGTCCTACTTACTGGTTCTACCCTCTGTGTATATTACAGTATAGTCCTACTTACTGGTTCTACCCTCTGTGTATATTACAGTATAGTCCTACTTACTGGTTCTACCGCAGGAGAATAAGGAAAAGTGTAGAACTTATCAGAGAAACAGGAAAGAAATGGATTAGTGAGAGGATTAATGCTATTAATAATGGTGAAAAGGTTCCTCATGACATTCTCACTCACATCACACAGATGTTAGGTAAGAAACTGTTCCCCATGACATTCTCACTCACATCACACAGATGTTAGGTAAGAAACTGTTCCCCATGACATTCTCACTCACATCACACAGATGTTAGGTAAGAAACTGTTCCTTCATGACATTCTCACTAACATCACACAGATGTTAGGTAAGAAACTATTCCCCATGACATTCTCACTCACATCACACAGATGTTAGGTAAGAAACTGTTCCTTCATGACATTCTCACTCACATCACACAGATGTTAGGTAAGAAACTGTTCCTTCATGACATTCTCACTCACATCACACAGATGTTAGGTAAGAAACTATTCCCCATGACATTCTCACTCACATCACACAGATGTTAGGTAAGAAACTGTTCCTTCATGACATTCTCACTCACATCACACAGATGTTAGGTAAGAAACTGTTACCCATGACATTCTCACTCACATCACACAGATGTTAGGTAAGAAACTGTTCCTTCATGACATTCTCACTCACATCACACATATGTTAGGTAAGAAACTGTTCCTTCATGACATTCTCACTCACATCACACAGATGTTAGGTAAGAAACTATTCCCCATGACATTCTCACTCACATCACACAGATGTTAGGTAAGAAACTGTTCCTTCATGACAT
Organism: Perna viridis; assembly: GCA_037379345.1. NCBI lineage: Eukaryota > Metazoa > Mollusca > Bivalvia > Mytilida > Mytilidae > Perna > Perna viridis. The sequence continues at coordinate 54,116,320 of CM074512.1, read as the reverse complement.
TCTCACTCACATCACACAGATGTTAGGTAAGAAACTGTTCCCCATGACATTCTCACTCACATCACACAGATGTTAGGTAAGAAACTGTTCCTTCATGACATTCTCACTCACATCACACAGATGTTAGGTAAGAAACTGTTCCTTCATGACATTCTCACTCACATCACACAGATGTTAGGTAAGAAACTGTTCCCCATGACATTCTCACTCACATCACACAGATGTTAGGTAAGAAACTGTTCCTTTGTGACATTCTCACTCACATCACACAGATGTTAGGTAAGATACTGTTCCTTCGTGACATTCTCACTCAAATCACACAGATGTTAGGTAAGATACTGTTCCTTCGTGACATTCTCACTCACATCACACAGATGTTAGGTAAGATACTGTTCCTTCGTGACATTCTCACTCACATCACACAGATGTTAGGTAAGATACTGTTCCTTCGTGACATTCTCACTCACATCACACAGATGTTAGGTAAGATACTGTTCCTTCGTGACATTCTCACTCACATCACACAGATGTTAGGTAAGATACTGTTCCTTCGTGACATTCTCACTCACATCACACAGATGTTAGGTAAGAAACTGTTCCTTTGTGATATTCTCACTCACATCACACAGATGTTAGGTAAGAAACTGTTCCCCATGACATTCTCACTCACATCACACAGATGTTAGGTAAGAAACTGTTCCACACATCACACAGATGTTAGGTAAGAAACTGTTCCTTTATGACATTCTCACTCACATCACACAGATGTTAGGTAAGAAACTGTTCCCCATGACATTCTCACTCACATCACATAGATGTTAGGTAAGAAACTGTTCCCCATGACATTCTCACTCACATCACACAGATGTTAGGTAAGAAACTGTTCCTTCATGACATTCTCACTCACATCACACAGATGTTAGGTAAGAAACTGTTCCTTCATGACATTCTCACTCACATCACACAGATGTTAGGTAAGAAACTGTTCCTTTATGACATTCTCACTCACATCACACAGATGTTAGGTAAGAAACTGTTCCTTCATGACATTCTCACTCACATCACACAGATGTTAGGTAAGAAACTATTCCCCATGACATTCTCACTCACATCACACAGATGTTAGGTAAGAAACTGTTCCTTTGTGACATTCTCACTCACATCACACAGATGTTAGGTAAGAAACTGTTCCTTTGTGACATTCTCACTCACATCACACAGATGTTAGGTAAGAAACTGTTCCTTTGTGACATTCTCACTCACATCACACAGATGTTAGGTAAGAAACTGTTCCTTTATGACATTCTCACTCACATCACACAGATGTTAGGTAAGAAACTATTCCTTTGACATTCTCACTCACATCACACAGATGTTAGGTAAGAAACTGTTCCTTTATGACATTCTCACTCACATCACACAGATGTTAGGTAAGAAACTATTCCTTTATGACATTCTCACTCACATCACACAGATGTTAGGTAAGAAACTGTTCCTTTATGATATTCTCACTCACATCACACAGATGTTAGGTAAGAAACTGTTCCTTTGTGATATTCTCACGCACATCACACAGATGTTAGGTAAGAAACTGTTCCTTTGTGATATTCTCACTCACATCACACAGATGTTAGGTAAGTAAATGTTCCTTTATGATATTCTTACTCACATCACACAGATATGCAGCAAGAAACTTTCCTTTTATGTCATTGTCACATTCATCACACAGATGTTAAGTAAAGAATCATACTTCATGATAAACTACATTACATCACTCAGTTGTGAGGTGGAGGCACATGTCCTTCATGATTTTCAGTCACATCACACAGATGTTAACTAAGAGATTGTTCTGTTATGATATGATGTTAACTAAGAGATTGTTCTGTTATGATATGATATTCTTACTCACATCACACAGATATGCAGCAAGAAACTTTCCCTTTATGTCATTGTCACATTCATCACACAGATGTTAAGTAAAGAATCATACTTCATGATAAACTACATTACATCACTCAGTTGTGAGGTGGAGGCACATGTCCTTCATGATTTTCACTCACATCACACAGATGTTAACTAAGGATTGTTCTGTTATGATATTCTCAGTCACATCACACAGATGTTAAGTAAGGAATCACACTTCATTATAAACTACATTACATCATTCAGTTGTGAGGTGAAGGCACATGTCCTTCATGATTCTCACTCACATCAAGCAGATGTTACGTAAGGAATCGTTCTTCATGATATCCTCAATCACATATCATTAAATGTTTTATTCAATGAATCAAGATTTTTTTATTTAAACCTTGCACTATTAAATTTGACATGACCACTGTTGTTCTACTTTTAGCATGTGACTGTTCAAAAAGTAAAAAGTAACTGTATTTTAGCAATTTTGAACTACTGTCATGACCTGTAAGTAGTGTTTAGGCCAATTAGAAAACAGAAAAATCTTTTCATATTATAAAAAATAATATTGAGTATATCAGTGGCCCAATGGCCTGTTGGTCAGGAAACTTGACTGAACATTACAAGCTTTGACATTACTGTAAGCTACATTAGAATAGGATATGTTCCCAGGGTACTACTGTAACCCTGGCTTTTTTTCTGATTTTCCAATTAACAAGAGTAATCAAGGGAACCAAGGTTATAGCGGTAATCAAAAGAATGCAATCCAGGGACAAAGACCAGACATGGAAAACAGACATACACAACAAAGAACATAAAGTAACTAAAATCTTACATACAAAGTAACAAAAGCAAATGAGCAACATGGACACCACTAAAAACTGGGAGCATGGACCATGTGCACCGGTAGGGTAAGCGTCCTCTACTTTTCTAGAAACACCTGCCGAGTTGCTCATAAAAAGTTAGGCTTTAATTGGCAAAGAAGGAAGTAAAATACTTTCCTATTTCTATACCAAGTATCTCAGTGTTAAGTTTATGACAAGTTATGTTAAGTTTAAATTTCAATTCTAATTTGCATCATTAAAGTTTTATTTCAATGGTTGATAAAACCTTTTTTGTTTTGTTTATAACTTTTCCAGATGATAATATTGACTTCAGTGATATATTGGATGAGTTCTGTACTTTCTTCATAGCAGGTGGGTTTACAGGCTTAGTTAAATTTGTTGTTTTTATATGATGGGGTTCAAAGTTCAAATTCGTGGTGGTTTGAGGTCTTTGACCCTAAATTTCTGACAAAGGACCTTTTAAGTAGCACTCCACATAAAAATCATGCAAATTGCAATTCATGGTTGAAAAGCCTACATATTTTTATTTCGGATATTTTGTTCAAAATGTCATAGTAAATAGAAACTAACTAGTGGCTTTTCATGTAACCCTTTTTCATAGGAGATAAAAAAAAAGTATTTAGAATGTACTACAGAATTCAAAGTTAAGGGAGATAACTCTGTAAATGATACTAAAATACAACGGAAACTATTGGATTTTCCTTGTGGATTATTTAATGAGATCAGACAGACTGGAATGAATAATTATACATTTCATCATATAGACCTATATCTTAATCACAAAAATAAATATATGTAGCCTTTTTTTTTTAGGTGAATCACATTTACAGACTTTGCATGATTCTTACAAATACTGCTACTTAAGTTTTATATTCACATATGTACTGAACCTTTGACCCTTTTCATATCACTTCCTTTGGACTTTTGGTATCCCTCAAGTGAAACATTGACTTTGAAACTTTAGTAATTACCGGACCTTTCTCTTTGAATGTAAATTAAAACCTGTGAGCATATGTTTCAAAATGGTTTCACAACTATCTCAGCTCCCAATTGATTGATTTTTTTTTTTCAAATTTGGTATTTCATTCAACTTCATGATTGAAGAAATGTCATATCTGTGACATAAGAAGTATTTTTTTCAACAGTAATAAATAGACAGATATGCTATAGTTTTTGTGAACATGAATATTTTTGTTCATGCATTTATTGTTAACAGAAGTTCTTGATGAATGATTTCTACAATATTTCAGGTCAGGAAACTGTATCAGCAGCCACGACATTTGCTGTTTACTACCTGTGTAACAATCCAGACACACTGAAAAAGTTCGTACCTTAAGGAGGTAGACCTAGGGTAAGGAACATAACTCTTGAAATCAGTGATATGTTTGTATCATATTCAATTTTACCAAAGCCACTCAAGCTTTTATTTGAAACAGAATAAAATGAGTTTAACTTACTTAAATGCTTACATGAGATTGATGTAAAATGCTGAATACAAACGTTCCAATTATTTTTAAGAGTTGTGTCCCTTACCTTAGGTCTGCTTCCTTGAGATACAGTCCTTGAACTGATCTGCGCAACGATTTGACGGATTGATGACCGTTGACTGATTGATCGATGACTGGTGACTGATCTGATCGCAATTTTGTGATATAAAATGACGTAATATCTGTTCAAAATAAAAGAAATGTAAAATAAAAGTATAAATTGATGTTTAAATCTATTACGTTATGTAAATATGTGTAAAATTAACAAAGAAAACAAGAAAAACCGTAAAATACATTGACCGCTCAGTGGTCATGTGATGCTATCACCAGTTTATTGGACCAGTTTGACGGATCGATGACTGACCGGAAACTGATTGGTGATCGATGACCGATCACAATTTTTGTTTCATGGATTGGTTCAGGTGCTGTACTCATTATGGAGTTAATTTCTTTAATTTGATTATGTTTTTAAAATGGTTTTATTGTCATTGAATGGTAGATTTTAGAAAGCATTTTATACATTAATACTCAATGAATGGATGATATATTGGAATCATCTTTTCTATCAGGCAATTCATCATTCCATTGGTCAGTTCCAATTTCGTCATAAATGTCTTGAATCCTAACCATATGAAGCCAACAACAAAAATAAAAACAAAAAAAAACAATTAGCACTATAAATCATGCAAATTATGATTCATGATGTGAAAGCCTACATGTTTTTATTTTTGATATTTTGTTTAAAATTTTATAGTAAACAGAAATAAATTAACATGAACTGGGAGATTTGTGGCATTACTTTTGAAAAATATAATATATTAATTGCAAAAAGTAAATTTCACTTCAGGTCAAATGTCAGTTTATGGAAAGATAAGTCACCCCTTTAAATTATATGGATCTCAACTTCTGTCTATGTAATTTCTTTTGGACAACATACCGTCCATATGAACCACATTATAATTAACTGGTAACTTAACATTTTTTGTCCGTGAATTTTAGATTGACAGATGAAATAGATGCAGTGGTAGGGTCTAAGAAGATTATAGATTTTAATGATATTGCACAGATGACTTACCTGGATATGGTTTGGAAGGAAACTTTACGGCTTAATCCACCAAGTATTGCCACTATTAGAGTGACAGGGCAGGAGAATGTACTTGGTGGAGTTAAGATTCCTCCTGAATCAGATGTACATGTATGTAGAAATTTGTTTTGCCAGTTTTAGGAAGATATGAAATTGTTTTTAGCCCCTTTTTCAAGTCCATGATTCCGTCCATTTTATGTGATGTGATAAAGGACAATGTACTTTGTGGTTTAAAATTCTGCTTGAACTATGTATTCAGCAGTATTAAATTGTTTTTTTCCTTATAAAATTAATGCAAAAAATGCAGTAGCATATAACAAGCATTAACCTAAATCCTAAACAGTAAACACCTACAAGTGTCACCAAAAGGTCTTCAAGTGAATACACCTTTTTAATCTGCACCATGAAAACTGATTTGTTCAACGTGTCATAGTTTTCCTTTCCTCTTTCGACTACCCCGGACTTGACTTTTTATGAGCCTGACTCAGCTGGTGTTTCTAGAAAAGCAGAGGACGCTTACCCTACCGGTGCACCTGGTCCATGCTCCCAGTTTTTAGTGGAGTCTGAGTTGCTCATTTACTTTTGTCACTTGGTATGTATTATTTTAGTTACTTTATGTTCTTTGTTGTGTGTGTCTTTTTTCCATGTCTGGTCTTTGTCTCAGGATTACATTCTTTTGATTTCCACTAGAATCTTGTTTCTCTTGAATACTCTTATGCAAGTTTTGAAAGGCCCTAACAACAAGAATAATAAATCCGTGGTAACAGAATGATGACAAACCCTCATTGTCAAACAAAAAAAGTAATATAATGTCACAAAGACACGTACATAAGTGACCAATATCTCCTGACTGTGGACATGTGCATGAAATCTGCGGTGGAGTTAAACTGGTTTTAAGCCTGAACTATCCCCATTTAATGTAAGTTAAATATGAACTGAAACAATGTACTAATACACAATAATCAGTCATAATAAAGTTGTTGTGTCAGGATTGTGTCGATACATTTTCTTTATAAAATTTGGAACTTGGTTTAAAGAAATATATTTTTTGCCTCCTTCTATTATGAATACAATGATTATTTTTTTTCACAATAATTCACAAGGAATCTTTAATTTAACTTTAATGTGTATTAAAAAAAGAATTGTACCTAAATATGCCAATATTTGTCTTCAGTTGAGCAGCTATGTTAGTTCCAGACTACCAGAATTTAATGAGAATCCATTGGACTTTATTCCTGAGAGATTTGCTCCAGAGTCACCTACCAAGTGAGAAACTTTTACTTGATATAAGATACTTTTTGATACATGATAAAGACATTTGTAGCACTTAATTACTTTTTGATATATGATAACATCCTTTCCATATTTGTTAGTTACAAATTTACTTGGCATTTTAGAAAATAAGTGTCTTTTTGTATTTGCTACAAAACACATACTGTCAGTCCTACATGAATTATCTATATATGGAACTTCATTTTAGTTGCTTCACATTGAAACAGTCAGAAAAAATCTGTTATAATTTAGCTTATATCAGTGATGTTTCTAGTGCTCGTCATTTTCACCAATGATGAAAGACTTTTTAGAATGAAGAAAATAATCTAGTCTCATTTCATCACCTGAAATCTTGGAAAGTACAAAGAAAACATTAAGAGCTGTAAGCCCAACATTGGTTCAAGTGGCGAAAGTAACAATTTTATTACTCCAAGCTAATTACAACTCTCACAAGGTGTCCAAATTTTGTGTAAACAATCATTACACAAATCAGGCATGTGGAGTGAATGTCGATCTCTGACCACTTAAGTGTGAAAGTTCAAATGCTGGTAACCATTGCTGCTTGGAAAATTCCTTTACTTCTCATTAACTTTGTATCAAAATGACATAAAAAGTAATTTATCATTTATTTTTGTACATCAAACTTGAGTGTAAACCAAATGTGGGTAATTTAATCACTACCCCAGTGTCACTACATTTTGTAGTTGCATGTCAGCAATATTTATGATCTTGAAAATATCATTTAAGCTATCAATGAATTCCTCATGGACAATACTAACTGAAATATATTGACATAAATTTGTCATTCACTTGGTCTGGTTCCCAAAAGCACAGTTGAAAATTGTGCTAAAAATAGAATCTCATGAGGCAACAATAAGGAAGTGCCTATTTCAAAATATTTATATCTGTCAAATGTAGCATTGGTGCATGTTAAGGCAGTTCTATATTTACACTGTTGTAGATGTATTTTTGTGTTTCTACAAAGGGTGGCAATGCAGAAAACAGCATTTTTTTATGAAAAAAAAATGTACATTTAAAACTATGCCAAGGATGTATGTCCCTGATTTATGTATAAGAGTGTAAAGGGATTTCTATTTTTGATGATTCTTAAAAGCTGGGGAGTTTCTTTTTTAATGAAATCTCAGGTATGCTATTTGGATTCTCTTGAAAACATGATTGTATGATAGTAGAAAAAAAATATGTGCTTTATTCATATGCAATGTACATGTACATGTAAGTTTTATTTATTGTCTTTACACAGTGCTATAAATAACAGATGATTCTGAAATGTCTTATGTCAGTTTTAATTACTACTGTACTTCAAAAAAAATATATCATTCAATTGGTCCTAATTTTCTTACATGAAAGTGACTAAAGTTATCAAAATCCTGGAAAAAAAACCTGCTTATATGCATTAGTTTCAAATTTTTAAGTTCAAAGAAAAAGCATTTTTTTACAGCGGGCAACATAGTTAACTTCATGGACTTGAGTTGGTCTTTCCTTGATTAAATGAACATTACCTGATGAAATGTCATTGGTACTTAAGTGGAGATTTAAACTTTCTATTATTTTATAAATATTTTGATCTAAGTTAGATAGAAGCTTAAAATCTCTTTTTAAATTGTCCAGTTAACTAACTACCTATGTAAGTTCATGAGGTGTTTGTCATTTAACCTAGACAAAACCAACCCTATTCCCTAAGTTAACTTTATGCTTCACTGTAATAACTGAGTTACAGGTACTGCAATACAATACCTTATAGAATCTGGCTCTATCATACATACAAACATGGTCTGTAAGCAGTACGAGGAAACATCTCTCCCTAAAAATACCACTCCCTTGTCTCATTAAAGACTTACCAGTAATTGACATATACTACAAACTTGAATTTAATAATAAAATTTATGGATGAGAGACAACCGTAGTGTATTTCATTGAACAAACAGTATGAGTCAGTGTGAAAAGCATTAGGTTACGCTAATAAATTGTTACTGTGAAAGTACCATTGTTCATGGGGTACTAATTTTCAGGATTTTTGTGGGTAGGCCAAAGCACGAAATTTGGTTCCCAACAAAAAAGGGAATCCCATTGATGTGTTTTCTGAAAACGTCAAAACCACGAATTCAAGAATCCACGAACTTTTGTTTCTTCCCAAATCCACAAAAATTGGTATCCACAAATTAAGGTCTCAGTATCATATTAATTTTCCCATAGACTTCTATAGTGAAGTGCATATTTTTAGGATTTTTTAAAAAATATGTAAATTGATTCAATAAAACTTTCACTTATGTAGCATTTCTAAGGACATGTGAAAAAATAATTTCCCGCAAAGAAAATAGGGTGAGTCCATGAAGATCGGACAGAAAAGTAGTCTCGAACTATAAATAGCCATTTTCCCTACTTTCACTTTCGTTTTGTACTCACCAAACCAACCTTTTCAGTGGAACATTTTTATGATATTATGTTAGATTTTCTTTTTAAAAAGTTCTTCATCTTACAGTGTGATGTTTGCTCTATTTTATAAGTCATTGTTCATATCTTTTGACAAAATATTAGTTTGTAGAGAGGCAAAAAGAAAATGCACTATATTTTTATAGCATCCATGTTTTGACTTACACCTGCTCAGGGATATGTAATACGATACTGGTACCTTAAGGAGGTAGACCTAGGGTAAGGGACACAACTGTTACAAATAATTGTAAGACAACTTTACATCAATCTTATGTAAGCATCAAAGTAACTCGGACTGATTTCATTCTGTTTCAAAGGAAAGCTTGAAAGTCTTTGGTGAAATAGAATATGATACAAACATATCACTGATTGAAAGAGTTATTTCCCTTACCCTAGGTCTACTTCCTTAAAGTACTTTCACAGTATTCTCTATAAGAAATAAGTTTCCATTACCTCATGTGCATTGTATAATGTTTTATTTCAGACCCAATATTTACACATACTATCCGTTTACCCTAGGACCCAGAATTTGTATTGGTCAACAGTTTGCCAAGGTAAGGGATTTGTGTTACTGTGAATGTGTAATTTATCTACTTAGGCATGTCAATTTAATTTATTCTTCTTGCAATTTTTTTTTTTTAGTTTCAGGGCAATACGGTTTTAGATAAAAATAAACTGCATAAATTTCAGGCCTGGTTTTCTTCTGCCTTTTTGTCATATTAGGATTTATCATTATAATTCTTTTTTTACCACATATTTGCTTCCAATTTCACCAATTTCTACTTTTTTTTATGCTTTACAATTTTTTTAAATATTGAGACATAACTTTCATATTCTTAAAATGCATAAAAAGTGTTCCTGGTGTTCTAAAAGCACTAAATTGGGAAATTTTATTTTGCAGATTGAAGGGAAAATGATCTTGATAAAATTGTTCCAGAATTTTGATGTCAAACTTGACCCTGACCATTCTTTTGAGGTTGTTTTAGAATCTACTTTGAAATTCAAAGAAGGGTTGAAATGTTTTCTGAAACAAAGGAATCCATTAACTGCCGAAGAGTGATGCAGCAGCAATAATCTTTGTTACCATGGTTACTGACTAAGTGTCTGTTACTGGTTATTGTTTAAAGTCAGTTAAGGTGTCAAGTTGTTATGTATGTTATATCTATAAGCTATATATCAATGCAAAATGCTGTTAAACAGATATTCTCAATGCAACTTTTTTAATCAATGCATATGATTTTAACATTTTAACTAATGCAAATCATTTATTATTATTTTGTTTTACGGTGGTAAATAACATTTGTTATAAGTTTTGTGTCAAAATTTTGAATTTTTAGTTACCAGTAACATTTGCTAGAATAATATTTTACCATGCTCCCCCTACCCTTAATGTCTTCATTTTATGTTGACTCGTGTCCAGTATTTAATTTTTGTGGTAAAAGAGAGACAATCCTGGTGTATTTCTTTGAACACAACTTCATATGTTTCTGTTAAATACTTATGTAATGTCAAAAAATGGTGATTCTCTATTGCACAATGTGTATAATTAAGTACAGCTCTGTCTTAAAACCAGGTAGAAGCTTATAAAGGATGATTCATGCATTTCTTAATACCAAATATTTTTTATTGCAAATCTTTCTGTAGGCTCCTTAGAAACTGTAATAGGAAATATAAGTGCTAATAAAAGTAGTCCACTGGAGATATAAAAGCTTAAAATTTGGTTATGGTCTAGTACAGAAAAGGGACAGGAAAATTTCCTGCCAGAATTTTTACACTATAACCAGTAAAAATATAAGTAACAGATCCAAGACATGAACATAGAAAAAATTGTTTTTAGGACCTAACAAATGTATTTATACAGTTTCATTTATTATTTGAAGATACGATGAAACACTACCTGCCTGGTTTTTAGGCAGAACCATACTTAGCATATATGCTAAACATGATGCAGTGATCATGTGACAACTTATTTCTACTTTGGACTTACAATAATGTAGGGAGAAATTTTGACCATGAAAATCTAATTTCATCAAAATACTTATTTTACATTCAATTTTGTTTAGAAATATAAAAAGAAACAGAATGAAATCTATGTATTTTTTGCATGTTTCCTAAAAGGGAGGTTATTATTTTCATTCCTTTAGAGGCTAAGAAGATAAAGATGTCATGTCACCTATTGTAATCTGCTGTGCAGTGGTGGATCCTGAAGAGAGAGTTCCAGGGTTTGGAATCCCCCCTTTTGTTGGAAAATTTTGTTAATTTTGAGTACAGTTTTGGCAAAAATTAGCAAATAAAATAATCTGGAACCTCTCTAGAAACCCTCTTTATAATGTCTTGAGATCCACCCCTAATATATGCTTTTTGAAGAACGATTTGTCATACCCCATTCAACAAGTGGGTGTATATTGAAATCACTTGGGTGGTCCAGGGTTTTTTTTTTTAAATTTTGTTGCAATTACCTCAACTCCCTATAGATAGACTGATTTCAAAGTTGGTATGTGGCTTTGTATAAATACGGCTTACATTTAAGGGGTATTGGTAGTCTTCTGATATCAACTTCCTTTATGGTTAGTCGTAAACTTAGCACGATAATGTGTGCATCTTATATAAATATACTTTGCTTTTGTTGTTGTACAATTATAGAATTTTTTTATTCATTCTGAATGTTGTTATGCTGTTGTTTGCTTTTTTACACTATATAATGATTCTTATGCTGTGAGTTTACAGATTATTTTAAGCATTTTTTTATTATGTTTCATCTATTTTTTAAGCATAATATGATTTTGACTTTATCAAAAGGAAGGAAAATTCAATTATCATAATGATAAAATTGAATACATGTGTATTATGAATTCTGATAATTTTAATAACTGTTCTATTCTGCTCTTTTTAATGATAAAAATATATCCTGGATTATTGTCAACTTTTCTTTTCTTGTTGAAAGATTTTTTTATCAAATTATTTCTTGTATCATATTCTTATGAGAGGCGTAATGAATTATTCAGTCCAACAACTTTAATACAATAAATATTCTTATAAATACATTTGTATATATTTTATATAAAGTATGTAAGTCTTGTAACATGACTTCATGGTTTCATGAAAATGGGTCCCAATTTGTCATTTACAGAGTGTAGGGTTAAGTATTAGAAGCGAATCATGTTTCCGTGTAAAAATACTGATAAGAATTGACAAATAACTTTATTTTACAAGATGAAAGTGTTAACAAAAGAAATAAATGGAAGATTTTGCATTGCAATGCATCATTCCAAGATCCTGGAAGTTAACAATAAAATGCAGATTGGTCATTGGATTTTAATACATTCTACAAAAGTAATTCTTGTAAGGAAAATGAAACATGCAGGAACAAGACTTACAAACCCTTTATTAGGATCTTTATTATAACAAGGTATTATTTGAATTTGAATTATTTTAGATTTAAGAAAATTAGTAAAATGATTTTTTTATAAAACTTAACCCTACTAAGGGGATTTGTCATGTCGTCATGACTAAGGGGGGTTAGTAAGTTATCCTTGCCTTTTGTTATTTAACTAACATTACCCCATAGCCATGCTGCTTCTAAATATCAAAGTAATTCTAAATCAGAATAATACCTCGTTTTATAATGCTTGCATTTTAAAGTGAAGGAGACATTTATACTCAAGGAATTCTGCTCATAGAAAAGTATTATCCTTTTTATATTATAGTTAACTATGGGAGTAGAGTTGGTCTTCCCTTACTTAAATGAGAATCACCTAATGAACATCCTTAGATATTAAGTGGACAAGTAACAAAGAGATTCAAAATGTCTGAGATCTATATGGATTGATACTTGTTCAATTGGAAGTACATTTGTCAGGGATGGGTAATCATAATCAGCTGTAATTACATTTTCGTTAGTTATTACATGTTATCAGGAATCATTTAATTTTATTATTACAAGTAATCATATGTAATCGATTACTGAATGAAAAAGTGTAATCGTGATTACTTTTTGATTATGTTTTGATTACATTTCCAAATACTGTAGAAAATAGATTGTTAGGGGTATTTTTTCCCTTTTTATTATTTATTTAACATTTTAATTGATTTTAGCAACTGAAACAAAAAACTTTACTTTTAGACATGTTCAACTCCAATTAGAGTAAATTCTTATCCTTTTTGTCTTGTTTTGGTTAAATATTAAGAATGCAGAATTTCGTTTTTGTTTTATACCTATTTAAGATTAATTATTAATAATTTAATTTTAGAAGTAACATGTTTTATGATTGATTAAGAAATTTCGTTGTGGACCTCATGAACAAAAGTTTGTAATGTGACTGACGTAATCAATGCTTTTTGGTGATCTTTTATTAGTGTTTGATACTGAAATATATTATATGGAATGATTGTTGTATAATTCTGTGTATTTGAAACGACCTCAATGCCTTTGGTGCACACTTGAAAATAACCTGCTTTTCATGTTATTTAGTGTGTACCATTTGATAAGGGTTATTTCCTCATAGACAGAAAAATATAATGGTCATTCTTTCACTACTTGGAGTGATAAATAATAATAACCTTGTCCGTCCATCAGTTTGCCATTCTCTCCATTAAAATTTTGTCTTTTAAGTACCATTCTGTGTGAGAATCAGGCAATGAGTGGCGCAACATTTTTATCAGTTAGGTCTTTTTTGCCTCAAACATATTCAAATAAATCTAGAAAACAACTGAAAAGCTATTCAAATTTATCCTGAAGCATTGTTGATGTAGAAACTTTTTAACTGCTCATATAAACAAAATTTTCCTGCCATTTTTCCATAGTATATTTCAACTAAATTGGACCTATTAATCTAAAAAGGCAAATTTTACAAACACTTTGATGGTTATTTCTGGTGGTTATCAGGTTTTATTATTTGGTTAATGCAATAAAATCTCTGCGTTTTTTTCCACACCTTATATACATTTTGCCCGATTCTTAGATGGAGAAGTACTTAAATCTCAGCACCAACTAGACAGATTGATATCATATTTAGGTCTCACTAACCACTTCTAATACACGCAAATAATGCACTTACAATGCATATGTCTAGGTTCAGTGTGTTTTTGGTACTACATAGGGGGTGGCCATTTGACCTGGAAGTGGTTAGTGAGACCTTAGTAAGTTGCTTTATATAGATGGGGTATAGTTTTGTTTGAAGTCTGATAATAACTTTATGTGCAAGTGGGGGTGTACCTAGCATGACAATTCATGCAACTTCATGTTTACAATGTAAGCAAACTGCAGAAAATAATACTTAAATATTTCATTGGTTCAATGAGAATAAATGTTATTTAATCAGAGAAGATTTTAGGTTATTTGTATTTTGAGACATTAATATACTGTAAAAGTATTATAGTTCATGGAGTACCAATTTTTGTGGTTTTCATGTGTTGGTTCCCAAGGAAGAGGAAATTTTTCATTCTTTTGTACAGTAGAATTGTTAATTCCATGAATTCTAGAATATGAACTGATGATTTTCCTGTAAACCATGAAAATTGGTACCCACGAGTTCTAGAATCTACGGACTGAATATTTTCCCCTAAACCATTAAAATTGGTACCCACAAATTCTAGAATCTACAGACTGAATATTTTCCCCTAAACCATGAAAATTGGTACCCACAAATTCTAGAATCTACAGATGGAATATTTTTCCCTAAACCATGAAAATTGATACCTACGAATAAGAGTACTTTTACAGTACTAGGTATGTAGTAGTTGACAGATTTATCAAAAGATTAACTCTTTTTCTAGCATTGTTTATACACGCTATAATAGTATACATTTTGTAACATGATGTTAATATTTTATATTTTTGTTACTTATATTCGACAATAAATTACATCGAATGCTAGTCTTGTATCTTTGTTTTGTCTTTATAAAAATCAGGCAGGAGGTGATTTATGCATGTCAGGAAACAATCAAATTCATTTTTGTTTCAAATTCAGAAGCTGTTACAGACCACATAACCAGTGTTAGTTTGAATCCACGAAAATAAGCAAGCACGAACATTAATACGTTTGCAATATGTATTGTACCATGGTTTGTGACATCTGGATCTGAAGATGAAATTAATGGGTTTTTTTTATCTTACAGTAATGGTCCAGGTTGTCAATTATTTGTCTTTTATAATGAGGTTTAGATATTTGGCATGTTGGTTAGCACCAATCTGTCCTTACTACTTTTTTACCAAAGGTTTTATTTCAACGAGCCCACTGAGATTGATTCATCTCACTGATATTTTACTAGTAATTAATATATCAAATTTCCACTGTTTATTTTTAATTTAATATCAATAAATTTACTTAAAAGCATTATGAAACAGTACAAATTTTTTCACAATGGTTTGAACTGTGTAATAAAAAATGTTTTAAGAATGTTTATTAAATCAGTTCTGATAACTAGATTGTGGATTGTACCATGTCTCCTCTTTTCAGGTTTGACCCAAATGGTTGAGTGGGGTTATTCTTATAATTATTTTTTGTGCAACAACTGGTTTTTAAGTAGTACTCCAGCTAAGAATCATGCAAAATGTGATTCATGGTTGGAAAGCCTACATATCTTCATTTTTAACACTTTGTTTAAAATGTTATAATAAACAGACATTAATATGTCACTTTTCATATAAACCCTGTTCATAGGAGGTATGAGTTATAAACAATGTACTACAAAATTCAAATTTAAGGGAGATAACTCAGTAAATGACAATAAAACACGTTAAAACTGTTGAATTTTTAATGTGAATTATCTCCAAAGAAAAGACAGAGTAGAACGAATAATTATACATTTTATCATATAGACCCACAAAACCACATAATTACAAAAAATAAATTTTGGGGTGTATCACATATTAGAGAATTTGCATGATTCTTTCAAAGACTGTTACTTAAGGGGTGATCATGAAGAAAAAATGTTTGTAAAAGTAGATAGTAATATTCATTCTCAAAAAAATATTTTGTATATTACTTGGGGCCCACTATTACACAAACTCTAACATGTTTTTTTTTACATAGATAATTATTTATTAATCAGTAAAGTCATCACCTAGTAATTAATTGATTAGACTTTTGATCTACCTGACCATATGGCAAGGTGTATATTAATTAGATTACCTTTACAGGTAAAACAGTAGAGATAGTTGGTAATAAATTGCTTTAATTATTCATGATTAGCTACTGTTTTCCAGAATTAGGAATCAATTCTTTATGCAAGTGAAAGGGAACACAGAGGAATTTATTTTCTAAGATTATAAGGTAGGGTGTAATATGAAGTTTTTTTTGTTATATTTTTTTTCGTAATATTTTGTTAATTTCAACACATTTTTAAATTGTTAATATTCGAAGTTTAGAATAGTGTGTATCAACAGGTTTGGGTTTCCATAATTGCAAAAATAATTTTATTTTATTGTAAAAAAATTAAAAATGTTTCCCTGTAAAGCATCTTAAAAGATATTTCAGTTTATTTTTGGGGTTTAAAGAAACAATTTGATTAAAACTGTCTGTATTTTTTTCTGATTTATCTAGCTGTATAGGCATCAACTAAATAATGTAATTGATATAATTTTATTTTCAGAATGCCAAGGAATACTTTGATGACAAAGAAGATAGAATAATAGAATGTTCTTTACCAAAGGATTTAGAAAGTTTTCAGTTTTTAGTGCCTTACCAAGAAATAGGAACATGTGCAAAGTGACTCTGTTCATGATTAGTTTATTTGCTTACACGATTTTCACTACTGCTCAGAAACATTTTCCGCCGTTAACTAACGTAGCGTTAGAAAGGACAGTAATAACAGACCCTTCAGACAGTACTTGTGGCATTCCAACACGAAATGCTTATTGCATCAGTTCTATTTATAAAGCTTCCATAGACCAATGTGTTCAGGCTTTTTGTGTTCAATCTTGTCCAAATAGAACTTCATTACCATTGCCAACAGATTTACTCATAGGATCAAGTGCTGGATTTGGACAGTGTGTCCTGACAGATAGTGTGAACACAAAGCCTGCTTCTAGTTTTGGAGAGTTTTCAACATACTTTTTAAAGCCGGGTGCAGATTGTTACTTTACTCCATCAGCTGTTCCAGTGATTTATATTGAAGGAGCTGTGACATTTGCGTTTTGGATATGGAGAGAACCTGGCAATTATGGGTAAGAGTGTGTCTTATTTACTGAGTGGGGCTATATTGCAATCACCTTGTCCATCCATTAGTCCATTCTTCTGTGCATGTTACATTTTTCTGTAACAGATTTCTAAGTTTCTATTAAAGGGAATGCTTAGATATTTGGTTATTTTTTCTGCATGATGACCTTTTCTATGACTCCCCTTTCCAGTAACCTTGCTTACCTACTTTCTGTTTACCATATCGCTGACAGTTATGGTTGAGTGGGGGTATTCTTAGGTATTCTTGGCTTAGACCTGCCAGTCAACATCTTGTTTGCTTTCACATAAAACCTAAATATATTTGTTTTATACCACCATGTAGGGTAGTTTTGGTAAAAAGATTTTTTTCTCTGAATGCCTTTTGGTCACACCCTTGTCACTTAGAGCCAACATAACTATCTTTAGGTTCTGAATAATGTATGTGTGTAGTACCACCTCTGTTTTAATCAATATATAAATAGATTTTGTCTAGGGTCGATATCAGGTATTGTGTTAATTACTATGGGACTATATAGTTATAGCTCTAGTGTGGTGTTACAGTCTTGGTCAATACATGTCTGATCTTGTTCAAATTATTGAAATATGTTACTGGTGATTTTGGTAGGGATCATGTTTAACTTCACTACAAAAATATTCCCGCTAGACCCAGTTCCCTTCTATTAACATACATGGTTGGTATTTCTGTGGAATAAAATATTTCCCATTGGTCTACCAATGGTTACTGCTCTTCCTTGACATTCATTATTGTCACTGGGAATTTTTCTTGAGAAAATATTTTGAACTCTGAAAAACTTTGAAAGTACTTTAATTTGTGGATACCAATTTTTGTGGATTAGGGAAGAAAAACAAGTTTTTTGGGTTCTTAATTCATAGTTTTGAAATTTTCAGTAGACACATCAATGAAAATATCCTTTTCATTGGGAACCAAATTTCATGGTGTGGCTTAACCAGGAAAAACCATGAAAATTGGTACCCCACAAACAATAGTACTTTCACAGTAATAAATGACCATTAAATATGACTATGCTTATAAAATGAAACCTATAAAAAACGAAACTCTGAATAATCCCAAAGCCTGAACACACTTGAACGGTTTCTTTAAATCATTTAAAATGTAATTTTAACCTGATAAACTAAACCCCTATCGTAATTGAACCAAATTTAAGTTCCAAAATGGATTAAGTTTAGGTCAAAGACCATTTTTTCTGAAGGGGGAGCCTGGAATTTTGTGTTCAGTGAGACAAATTTTTTCACACAAGCACAAAAGTAAATAATTTTTTTTCAGCAGCAGCCAGATTAAACAATTTTATTTGGAAATCTATGTTGTTAAGTCATAGGGAAAATATTGAATCATTATTATATTTTGTTATTTCTGTCCTTGACTGAGTAATAATCCCAGACTCCCCCTCAGTATAAAAATGGTTGGTTCCTTATGCAGGTTTCACTTTATGTTGTAGTTGTAGATGGCTTCTTCTATAATTAAGAATATGAAAAGTTTGAATAAAATGATATTTAGATGAATAGAGTACATGTGGATTTTACATCATATGAGCAACTTTAGTGTTTTTAGAAAAGCAGAGGACACTTACCCTATTGATTGAATTGGACTTAATTTACTCCCAGTTTTTTGTGGAGTCTAGGTTGCTCATTTTACTTTATATTTTCTGTGTATAAACTTTTAGATAATTCATGCGACTTTTGGTGTTTTGTCTGATTTCTTGGTCAAGCCTTTGTTCCCAGATGATAAAAATCCTGCTTGTTCTAAACATGGTCTCCTTGCTTTTACTTTCATTCATTATTCTACATTACCTTCCATTTTGGGTGGAGTAGGACATGCAGTTAGTTTGAACTGCATAACCTATTTTGTCACTTTTCAAGCACCATAGTACCTGTATGTAATCAATTAGAAGTACATCAGTGAAGTGTCGACTGTGTCAAATTGTTGACGTTTCTGTCCCCTGTGAAATTATTAAATTGTTTGTTTATGTTTCAATTTTTTTTAAATCTGTATTTTCCAGTACCATTGTACAAAAACAGTCCTCCAATGGAAGTGTGGTATTATACCAAATACAGTTGGTTACAACAGGGATCCAGTATACCTTCAGAACAGCAACTGGTACAGAAACAGTCTCCTTCTCTGAAACATTACCTGAGAAAACATGGACACATCTTGCAATACAGGTATATCCTTTATGAATTGAATTTAAAGAATTAAATGCTCATTCATCAAAACTTTAATAACAATATTATCTCCAGGGCAGATCCATAGATGGGCAACTCAACAGGTGCTAGAAAAGCAAAGGACACTTACCCCACCGGTGCAACATACATGCACTTTTCAGTGGAGTCCTGGTTGATCATTTACTTACATTTCTTTATACATATTAATATGGTTATTTCATGTTCTTTGTTATGTTTGTCTGTTTTTCCTGTCTAACAGAATCCTTGGAATATATTCTTTTGATTTCTGTTTGAATCTTAGTTCCCTTGATTACTCTTTGAAAGGGGTTTCCAGGCGATTTGCTCATTTTAACCCAAATTTTGACAGAAATTAATTTTTTTTTCAACAAAACTGAAAACCTGGCTAAACCAGACACTTTTTGGAGTCCCTTCATGCCCATTTAAATGTATTAACCTGTGTAAACCAAACAAATTCTGCTTTCCAAAAGGAGTTCATTCTAGACAGGTTTCACTGTATTTGCTCTGTATATTTCAGGCCTATATGAATGTTTTGAGTTTCTACATCAATGGAATCAGCCCAGGGTATTTGGCCACTTATACGGTTGAGACTACTGGTGCTCTGTTTGATGGTGAGGGAACACTAAGGATTGGCCAAGATCATAATGGAGGGGGCCAGTTCATTGGAAGGATCCAGAATTTCATGGTTTACTCAACAACTTTATCCAACAGGTATATCATTTTATTGCTTTTTATCACAGAAATTACCTGTTTATCAGATTGACAGTTTTCAGTAACATGCATTGTTTATGGTAGGGGACAAATATTGTTTTTGACAGGGTTTGTGCATCCATTTCATCTAAGATTAAAAAATAACAAGTAGATTTAAACTGTCTATCATTGCATAGGTATTTTAATCTATTAAGTCTGATAGAAAGTTTAAATCACTTTGTCAATTTTCTGTTAACTACCTGAGGAAGTTAATCAGGGAAGACCAACTTTATTCCCTGAAGTTAACTATACCATTCACTGTAATTGTCATGTAATATGTACCTTAAGTAGCAGTCTTTGTAAGAACCATGCAAATTCTATAATATGTGATATACCCCCCAAAAAAGCTACAATTTTTTATTTTTGTAATTAAGTTGCTATATATATGATGAATTGTATGATTATTCATTCCATTCTGTCTGCTCTTAAGAGATGATTCACAT
Source organism: Perna viridis (assembly GCA_037379345.1). Classification (NCBI taxonomy): domain Eukaryota; kingdom Metazoa; phylum Mollusca; class Bivalvia; order Mytilida; family Mytilidae; genus Perna; species Perna viridis. The sequence goes on along the minus strand of CM074512.1, from coordinate 54,095,698 downwards.
TGAAAATCCAATGATTCTATTGTATTTTAGTGTCATTTACAAAGTTATCCCCCTTAATTTTGAATTCTACAGTACATTCTATGTAACTTTTATCTCCTAAGAACAAGGGTTATATGAAAATCCACATGTTAATTTCTGTTTACAATAACATTTTAAATAAAATATCAAAAATAAAAATATGTAGGCTTTCCAACCATGTGTCACATTTTGCATGATTCTTAGCTGGAGTGATACTTAAATAGTATTGCAATACACAAAGAGAATGAAAATCTTGTATCTCAAGTAAAAATAAATCTTCTACAGAGAGATAGACCAGATTTACACAGGATTTTTACCTCAACTTAGAGTTCAGACAGAATGTAGATGTCCTGCCTCCCATCCACGAGTCAGACCAGATAAGTCCCACTATTGTATTCCCAATAACGTCCAAGACAATACTGGCGATGTTGCTCTGAGGCTGAATGATGAGGCTCATTTCTTAGAGTTTATAAATGACGGAGATAGTAACAGTGTGTGGATATCTAAGTTCCAGGATCAGATTGTGATCAATATTGATTTGAAGGATACCTTTCAGGTAATAATGAGTAAAGCATTTGAAATTTCTATTAGTTCCCATTTACTAAGCAGATTTTATACACATATCTCTGAATTTAATTATTGTTGAAAGTATCACATGGAAAATATAAGGTAAAAACAGGCCATAATTCATGTAAAAATCTTTTAAGACAAACTATAATGCAAAAAACAGGAGGCGATCCAGAAAATTTGAAAAGGATGGGTTCCAGAGGAGTTCTAGGCAATTATTTGCTCATTTACACCCAAATTTCACGACATTTTTAAAAATATCCAACAAATGGTGGGAGTTCCAACCCTCAAACTCCCCCTCCTCGTCCCCCACGACCCACCACTGAAAAAACAAATGTGATATATCTGCATGTGTGTCCTAGCTTGCACCTATATTGCAAGCATTTATTTAAGAAAAGCTTAAAACCCCAGGAATTGAGTATCTTAAAACTGGCATATTGTTTTGTTGTTTTTCAAGATATTTTATGTCCAGCTCCATTTCTACAGCCCTTACTCCAAGGCCATTAAGATCGAGAGGAGACAGAATCACACCTCAGACTGGACAGTATGGCAATACTATGCGGACGACTGTCAACATTACTTTGACCAACCTAACAATGGACCACTGGTAACGTCAACATCTGTCAACTGTATACAGTTTGATATGTAAGCAATTTATCTTGCTGTTGTGTGTAAAAGTGACATTGGTTATAATACAAAAAAAATCATAGTTTTGTCAGAAACTCTCACTCACTGTAGTTGAAAAGTGCTTATGGCTTTGATACAAAGCTGTCAATCTAATGAAGTATCTTGTTAATGATTTTAGTGTATGCATTTGCAACTCTTTTTGTAGATATATAACAGTCTCATAGATTATATTCTACATTGTAAGTACCTCATCTCTTGAAAAAAAATGTTTGAAGACATACATGTTTCTGCTACTACTTTCCTTACTGATCTTGTTTACGTTTAAGTCCATATATATGTCTGTTTTCAGGAACACAGTACCATACTCAGAAGGCCAGATAACATTCAACCTTCTGTCAACAGAACCTGTACCCAGACCTGCCCATAACAAGTTATACCAGACACCAGACCTTCAGGAGTTCCTACAGGCCTCACTTGTCAGAATTACATTGATGGGACATTACTATGTCAATCACTTCAGACATGGATACTTTGGGCTGTCTGAACTTATTGTTGGTGGAAGGTGATCTTAATTGTATTGATTTTGTTTTGTTTCATCAGACCTGTCTTTTCAAATTGAGAAATATTTGTAGAATTGCTCTTAGAATCTAAGACAAAAATAAGCTAAAAATATGTCTTTTTCTTAGTAAGAAGTTTCTTGCTATTGTTATTGCACACCCTTGCCCCTCTTATTACAAATGTTGACAATTTTCCCATCTCTTTCTAGATGTGACTGTAATGGCCATGCTGATAGTTGTGACACAAACAGCTTTCCGTACAAATGTAATTGTACAGCTGACAGCTACACAGAGGGGAATAAGGTAAATTTTCTATGGCTTACTTTAGTATGAAAGGTAAAAAGATAAAGTATAATATGAAAGGACGCTAACTAAAATGTTCAGTTTTACTCTTTACAAGTACTGTATCAGTTACATCAATAAAAAGTGAACTGAATGGTAAAATGGTTTATTTCCAAATGCTTTGCTTATTGACTCTTAACAATACCTGTAAAATGATGATAAATCTTCAGTTCTCTTGGTAAAAATAAAGGGTGAATACAAAATTATGGAACTGATAGGCAAAAACTCAAGGCCATAGTCAAAAGGAATATGTCTGAAGAAGGAAAGTCCATGTAACAAATGGCAATATCAAGGCAAAAGCTGAAGGTTGGAAACAATCATAACAGTACAGGCATTTCCAATTGAAAAGATGAGCTATACTCAATTTCATTCTCATGCTTGATTGAAAAATGAAATGTTTCTATTTTTAGTGCCAGAGATGTAAACCTTTATATAACAACAAACCATACAAGATGGGGGACCAGATTAATGCTTATAATTGTAAACCATGTGAATGTCATGACCATGCTGATAGCTGTATCTATGACAACAGCCTTGACCTTTTCCCAGACGACCATGACCTTGGAGGTGGGGGAGTATGTCAGAATTGTAAACACAATACAACAGGACAGTTTTGTGATATGTGTGTGACCTATTTCTACAGGCCAGAAGGGAAGAGTAAATATGATGTTGATGTGTGCTCTTCATGTAAATGCTTCTTAGATGGCGTTGAAAATTCTAATCTGGATTGTGAAAAGGTTGGTTTTGATTTCTGTAAAAATACTTTAATTTTTAGATAACTTACTGAAATCATATTGACCAAAGTCTTCATGTCATGATTGTGAAGAGTTAAGTTCATTTGTAATTTATGACTGCTTTATGATGACAAAGCAGTTTTTTTTTCAAATATGAAAATGCAGACAGTAACTGATTTCATATGTAAGTTTGTATGAAAAATGTTAAAAGAACACACAATCACAACTACTAAGTTAATGAGCCATTAATTGTAGTATATCTGTCCTTATTTCAAACATTCAACTTTATTTTCCTGTAAAAATGCTACAAATGTTTTTTATATGTTTTAAATTACACCTGAATAAAAATCAGATGGTAATTTTATCTTATTCACAAGACTAAGAATATGAAAAGACTATGGTTTTCATATTATTTTTGAAATCACATATTTCTGTGTTGAATATGCAAAAAAGAAAAAAACAAAATATTTCCATATTGGTCCTAAACATATGTTTTCATACATATGTTACAAATTTCATGTGTATAACATACGTTTTCATACATATGTTACAAATTTCATGTGTATAACATATGTTTTCCCAATAGGTTGGTGGACAGTGTGACTGTAAGCTTAATGTGGAGGGCAGACAATGTGACAGATGTAAACCAGGTCACTTTAACCTCCAAGCCAGCAATCCGGAGGGCTGTGGTAATTGTAGCTGTGTTACCATGGGAACAAACAATGGAGATGTCACATGTCACCCTACAACTGGTGTTTGTTCCTGTAAACCTTTTGTTAGAAGTAGGTACTTATAAGTGCTGGATCAGTTCTTTTTAGCTTTGGGACTTACACCTTTAGTACAGTGAAACCTGTCTATACTGAACCTTTGATGGACTGTAGAATTTATTGGTGAAGGAAGATGTTCAGTTTACTCATTTTAAAAATACATTTAAACTGATATTAAAAGGATTTAAAAAAAGTGTTGTTTTAGTCAGTTTTTCAGATTATTCAGGGTTTTGGTTGAGACATGTTTCACTATAAATGAATGGACTCTAAAAATGTCTGGTTTAGATAGTTTTTCAGGTTTTTTCAGGTTTCGATTTATACAGGTTTCACTCTAATTTAGATACTGATTTCTTTTTCTAAATAAGATGGCTTTACAGTATAGTAAACTATGATTGTTAGTTAAAAATTTATAAAATGATACACTGATGGAATAACTTGGTATCTATTGAAGTACAGTTAATAACAATGGTAAGGTAAGTATACTTGAGACGAGGAAAATAAAACAAATGTATTTCTGAAGGAGTCTTGTCCATGGTGCACAGCCAAAAGAGCCACATATGATTATCATATGTAAATATTAGCTGCAAACAAATGATTATGATATATTTGTGAAAAAAGCATATGAGTATCATATATTAATCACACAAAAATCCTATGTAAAGTGAAGCATATGTTAACACGATTCATATATGTATGATAATCATATGTAGCACTTTTGGCTTTTTATGTTGTATACTTATGTTTTTCAAACCAGATAAATTTTTTTCATTTTTAAAGAATATTATTTATTTTATTTTCACCTTTTATAGATGACAAATGTGATGCCTGTAAATATGGGTACTACAACCTGACAGATGAGAACCCAATGGGATGTACTCCTTGTGACTGCAATCCACTTGGAGCGACATCCCAATTCTGTGACCCAGTCACTGGACAGTGTCCATGTAAAGACAGAGTAGTGGGAAGAACTTGTGATGTTTGTGCCACAGGGTATTTCAAATTTTTCAGTGCATGTGTACCATGCAAATGTAATGTACAGGGAACAATACCAGGAACCATATGTAGCCCACTAACTGGACAGTGTGTCTGTAAGGCTAATGTGCAGGGTGTGTCCTGTGATGAATGTGTGGATGGAGCCTATGCCTTTGGAGGATCAACAGAGAAAGGCTGTAATGATTGTAATTGTGAAGAAGCTGGTACAGTTAATAGTACATCTGTTTGTGATAAAGTTACTGGAAATTGTGTTTGTAAAGACAACGTGCAGGGAATGTCATGTAACCAGTGTAAAGGAAATACATTTGGTCTAAACATCACTGATCCTGATGGATGTCGGCCATGTAACTGTGATCCAACCGGGACACAGAATGGAGATACATCACCTAATGACTTGGCATGTGACCAGAATACAGGAGAGTGTACATGTCTGGCCAATAGATTTGGTAGGAAATGTGATGATTGTTCCCCAGGTAGGTGTAGAGTTGTTCAAATTACAATACAACTTGTTCCATGCATGTGTTCTCCAAGCGTTCTTGGCAGGAGCAATTATATTTTGGTAATTCACAATAGACAATTGATTATTCTTTTCATTATATAGATTTCTCAATAATTTGCTGTTAATATTGTGATTGACAGATTGATATTCCAAATCTTCAGTGACATCAAATTAAATTAACTTCACATGACATCAAATTAAGAGCAAAGTATTGTGATGTTTTTATGGGAGAAAGTCTTAGAATGAAATTACAGAATTTATTTCACATAGGCTTTATTGAAATTTATAATACAGGGATCATTTGATTATGCACTGCTGTATATAATGGTAATATATAGACCTATGCAATCGAATCTCCTTGTGTGATGCTTTTCAAACTAGTGTTATATAAACAAATGATCATTTCTATTAAGTTGCAGTCTTTCTATAAATCAGACAGAAGGTGATTCAAGCATGTCAAAAACCCACCAAATTCAGTTTTATTTCTTGTTCAGAAACAGTTACTGATCACATAACCAGGCTTAGTTTTTCATTTTGAGGTTGTACTTTTGAGATAAAAATTGTATAGATTGTACATGAAATTGGCACTTGACAAGAGTTATTGTTCTTGATTTGGTTCCATTTGGTTAATTTTATGGGAAATGAATGAAAGATTTTACTTACAGGTACATGCAAACAATTACATACTAGTATATGAACTTATGAATTTTGTAGATTACTACATCAATACAGCAGCAGGTGGAGGCTGTAATCCCTGTGGCTGTGACAAAAAAGGGACATTACCCCAGACACATTGTGATTCTGAAACTGGTCAATGCTATTGTAAACAACAGGGGTCAGGGGTCACTGGCAGGGCATGTAATCAATGTCTGGAGAAATATTTCTCATTCAATCCTAATAATGGAAAGTAAGTTTTTTTTTTATTATTTCATGTAGTTTCTATTTTCTGTTAATATTTCATTGTTTTAGGATACACACACCATCAAAATTAGAAAAGATAAAGTGTACTATAGTTAAAAAATGTACAATTAAAGTTATCTATTCCAGAGGTAGCAGTTTTTAGTTATTAATAGTAGGTTTTTTTTATTTCTTTGAAAATGAAATAATTATTAATTGCTTCTTTTCAGACAGGTATCTCTTTTATTTATTATTATTGATTTAAGCCCTCCATTATATAAGGGACATTCATTTGGAGAACTATGTGTATGTTGCTAAATTTCATTTATCTTCTATTATCAGCTGCAGTAGATGTGACTGTTATTCACCAGGAAGTAAAAGTGAACTCTGTGATATAGTCAGTGGACAGTGTGAATGTAAAGACTTTGTGACTGGGAGAAGATGTGACACATGTGTAGCTGGTAGCAGCCATCTTAGTCCTGATAACCCTTATGGATGTAGTAAAAGTAGGAATAACAATATGAATTTTTGTATTATCTAGAATATACATGATATAAAAAATTTTTGAAAACCAAGAAATAACAGAATGTTTATCATTTATGCAGTTACATATGTGAATCATTTCAAAATTGCTTTACACAGCAAAATTGTGCCACACATGAGAATCATATGAAGTGAAGCATATTATTATCATATGAGTGGAGCATGATTTATGTTTCAATTTACATATAATTATTATATGAGATGAGCAAAGTATGATTGATTTGTAATTCAATTTACATATGATTATCGTATGAGTGGAGCACAGTATGATTGACTTATATTTCAATTTACATATGATTATTATATAATTATCACATGATAATCATATGGTTTTTTTAACAAATGGTAATCATATGTTAGCCTGCCACTACATATGACTCCATGTATTTAAAGACACACAAATGCACTAAACAGTACATCTTTTAAAATAATTTGTTAGGCTGCATTGAAAAAGTGACTATGGAATTACAGGATTTGTTCAGAAAAATAAATTAAGAACATGCATATGTATTACACATGTTAATCGATCTCATTTTTCATATTTGTACTTTGCATGTATTTTATTCATTTCAGTTCCTGCTCAACAGCCTCCACCACTCCATATCCAGCTAACTTCTGAAGCTCTCCATTTATATTGGTATGAACCAGACTACCCCAATGGTGTAATTAATTTGTACCGCTTGTTCAGAAATGGTACTCTCATATTTTCTGGCAATGGTTCAGGTGAGTTTAAAGTGGAAATTCTTTTATTCAAAAATGATATGATAAAGAAGATATTTTCAATATTTTTACAGATCGCCTCAGCTCTTTTCAAAATTTCATGCTTATATAGTTCTAGTTGATAGTGGAATAGATAATGCATACAAAATAGTAAATACTTAGAGAGATCAACAAGTGGGCATACACCTCTAAGTAAACTCTGAAAGGCCCGATCACCAAAGTATTTTATCACTGTAATACCGTGCCTCACTCTGTTTGACTTCTTGTCATTTTGTTATTTCTTCTTATTTTGTTAGTGATTTATATTTTGCAGAAATGGAATTTAATGACACAGGTCTGGCTTCCTATACCAAGTATACTTACGTGATTGAGGCCTCCAATGATTTTGGCAGTATATACAGCCCAGCTGTTACATTCCAAACCCTTCCTGGCAAACCTGTAGGCATAGTCCTGATTGATGTCTTAACAGTCACATCAAGCACTGCCACTTTGTCATGGAACCAACCGGTCAGTATGAATGGACCACTCGTCAATTATACAGTCATGACTACCATCCCTGGCAGTGATAATGGTACAGTCCAGTGGACAGGCACTTCTAAAGTTGCAGAAATAACTGGCTTGATCCCATTTATGAATTACACAACTTACATTGTGACTTGTACACCAGGTGGTTGTCATGAAAGCTGGCTGACATATTTCTACACTAAATCAGCCCCACCTTCGGGAATGGCTGAGCCTCTAATTGACATAGTTGGATACTCTGAGTTGAACATCACATGGGCACCACCATTACATCCAAATGGTAGGTATTCAATGTAGTTTCCGATATTTGAATGTTGAAAATTTTAGCACTACCCAAAGTGACAAATAAGGCTCTTTGAACGTATTTTACCAGTGGTTTCCTATTCTTTTCAAATTATGATAGTGAAATTAAGATTCCACTTTGATCTACAGAATACTTACTTTTTTCTGTACAGGTATCATTATATACTATGAACTATGGATGCGAGGAATGTTGAACTCGGAGGGCGTTCATTATCCACCAGCTAGTAGGATATTTCATCCTGGAGGACAATATAACCCTCGTCCAACCCTCTCCCCTCAAGAAAATGCTTTACCACCACCAGACACTAACTACATTATGTCAGGGTTAGATCCTTATACCTGGTATGAGTTTCAGGTAAATGAAATAAATTGTTTGTTTTATGTTTTATTTAATTGTATTTTAAGGTTTGAAGTTTGTCGCTTTAGCTCAGGACCTTTGCCTCAATATAATTCAAGTAAGGTCAATTTGCATTTTTGTACAAAACTACTAGTATAAATTTTGTATAGCAACACTCACAATGATTGATAAATGACATTTTTGTATGGAGGAATGTTTTGTCAGTTGATATTTCAGTTACTTAGTAATCTGGATTGTGTTTCATATAAGAAAATCTCAGTGAGAATTTCCTTGAATGTTGAGCTTTTCCTGAATTCTTCAAATTCAAGTGATCTGATTGGTTGAATTTTGAATAAAGGAAGTATTTGAGGAAAATCTTAATTTGATTTTGTTTTTTAAAACCAGGCATTGTTCTGCTAACTTACATATATGTAATAATTACAGGTTTTAGCTGAAAATGACAAAGGTAAAACAGCAAGCCAGTGGGTAGGATCAAGGACGGGGGAAGCTATGCCACTCTATGTTGCCCCTCCAACTATAGAACCCTACAGTAGTACTGCAGTAACCATCACCTGGGGAAAACCTTCTCCCGATGAATCAAGGGGAATAATCCAATCATTTCATCTGTTTTTCTATGAACCAACAAACCATACTCTCTACCCCTTTGCTCCACCGTATACTTGGAAGGTACAGTATATGTATTATAAAAAATTCATTTAGCAAAATGATTTATCTCATATCTAAGAAGAATGGGCTATTCTTGTTGGTCGAGGTATGGTCATGTGGTATTCATTAATGTGTTTTGATCAAATGCAACACAGTAAAGCACTGTTCAGATTTTTCAATGATGTAAACACAATAATTGCTTATGTAGATGGAATTATAGATAAATTGACTGCTCTTGGGGAATAGTTTTGCCTTCAACCACTGATTATGCCCATTGCAAGCAGCTCAAGGCATCAATGATTCAGGCAAAATCAGTATCCCTAGGGCAGTAAGTTGTGCATGATAATGCCCTCTTTATAGGCTACTGCTCGGTATTCTGAAACATAACAAAAATTTTATAGCATCCAGTTGTATATGAGTAAAACAAAACATAATACTGGTAGAGTACTGTTTTGCCTTTTAGGAAAATATATTTTTATTGAGGTAATGTTTGTGTTATTGTCTTTAAACTCAGTTGATGCCATTTTGACTTCATTGATGTGTATTACTGGTTTACTTTTTTCAGCTTTTGATAACCACTGACCCTAATGTGACTTCATACACTTTAGACCATTTGGTACCTTACACAAACTACACATTTAAAGTACGAGTGTGTAATGGTGTAGGATGTATTAACAGTACAGAGAGTCACGGCTCTACTCTACAGGATAGTAAGTCTTTTGTGTTATCACTAAATAAGTTTGCTTTAAGATAATATTATATGAAAGATTTAAGTTAAACACAGACAAAAATGATACACACATGCATGTGCATAACACATATGCATGTTTCACATGTGCGTTACACACATGTGAATGCATGAGTGCAACACATGGGTCCTATTTGTATTGAGAAACATGTGTGTTGCATATGAGTTTAGGTAGATACTTGACACATGTGTAGCATATGAGTTTAGGGAGATACTTGGCATGTGTGTAGCATATGTGTTTAGGGAAATACTTGACACATGTGTAGCATATGGGTTTAGGGAGATACTTGACACATGTGTAACATATGGGTTTAGGGAGATACTTGATACATGTGTAACATGGGTTTAGGGAGATACTTGACACATGTGTGGCATGTGTTTAGGTAGATATTTGACACATGTGTGGCATGTGAGTTTAGGTAGATACTTGACACATGTGTAGCATATGTGTTTAGGTAGATACTTGACACATGTGTAACATGTGGGTTTAGGTAGATACTTGACACATCTGTAGCATATGAGTTTAGGTAGATACTTGACACATGTGTGGCATATGTGTTTAGGTAGATACTTGACACATGTGTAGTATTTAGACCCTATTAATAAACATACAGTAGAGGAAATCTGAGAAACATAAAATTTGGTTGGAATATTGAATGATAAATACTAGATTACTTGATATGGTAATTGGACAATGTGCATATGATAGAAGACACAATTAAGTTAAGTTATGATTGTCATAAATTATCTCTTTTCCAGCCCAGTTATGGCTAACAAGAAATGAAAATGTCAATTTTAAGTCATCCATATTTTTTTTTATCTAACCATCGTTTTCTTTTTCAGTACCTGAAGGTTTAATTAAACCAAGAATTGAGAGTTTAAGTTCTTCGGTAATTAAATTGAGTTGGGTACCTCCTGAAGTATTTAATGGTCCGCAACCAGTATACTCAATAGAGAAGACTGAAACTTCACTCAGTTTTCCACCAAATGTTATACAGGGAACCAGGTTTCCAGGGGGAGGCTATTACAAGTTCCCTGCTGACACTATCCCATTTGATGTTGGTTTTACCGGTAAGAACTATTGTCCTTAGTAAGCATTTGCCAGTGATATTGTTTGTCTTTAATTACTGCCGAAATGGGCTTTTCCCCTAGTGAAAGAAGGCTGTTTTCCTCTTTTGCAAGTTTCCATATTTGTTCAAATAATGCTTTAAGTTTCAAAGAAGGTGTTAATTTTCCTGACTTATTAAAGCAAAAATTATTATCATGTAAGCTTTTAAGTAGCATTCCAGATAATAATCATGTAAAATATGACCTGTGATTGCAAACCATACTTATTTTTATTTTTTATATTTTGTTTTAAATGTTATAGTAAACAGAAATTAACATGTGGCTTTTCATATAACTCTTGTTCTTAGGAGATAAAAGTTACATAGAATTTCCTGTAGAATTCAAAATTAAGGGTGATAACTCTGTAAATGAGAACTAAAATATAATAGAAACTGTTGGATTTTCAATGTGAATTTTCTCCTTAGAGCAGACAGATTGGAATGAATAAATATACATTTCATCATATAGACCTACAAAGCAACTTGATAAAAAAAAATAAAAATATGTAGTATTTTTTTAGATGTATCACATATTACAGAATTTGTAGGATTCTTACAAGACCACTACTTAAAAGATTGCTTTAAAACAGGCTTTGTTTAAAAACAAAGGAAAGAGCAATTGAAACAACATTGAAGGATATTTAATCACTTTGGACTGACTTATTTACTGTTTTAACTTTTAGGTATAAGGTTTTGGTTCAGGACAGTATCAGCAGATGCCCTTCTGATGTTTGCTGGTTCTGTTGGGAATCAGGATGAATTTATAGCTGTTCAGTTTAAATCTGGAAGACCTTGGTTTTTGTTTGATCCTCAAGGTAAATGCTAAGTACTTTATTGACCTTTCTGAAATATGAATTTGAAATACATGTTTATTGTCAAAAGACATAAAAATACACTTTTATTACTACTCCTGACATTAAAAAAGAGGTAACAAACTGTAGTAACAAATGGAAATATTTCATACACTCCTCAACAAGTGGGTGATATATATTTGAATCATCATGTCTGTCCTTTCCAATATTGTCACAATTTTCTTGGCTCACCATTGATGGATTGATTTTAAATTTGGTTGTGGCTTTATATTGATGGATATACATTATAAACAATTTTCTTTGCTGACTGGTATCAACTTCCTGTTTCATGAGACTTCACCATTTTTCACTAAATTGAATGAGTGGGATAAATCTACCACAACACCATATGCAACTTCATATTTATTCCTAGCTATTGTTGACAAGTCTGTCTCTTAGACTCCACAGAGTTAAAGAGGTAGACCTAGGGTAAGGGAAATAACTCTTTCAATCAGTGATATGTTTGTATCATATTCAATTTCACCAAAGACTTTCAAGCTTTCCTTTGAAACAGAATGAAATTAGTCCAAGTTACTTTGGTGCTTACATAAGATTGATGTAGTTGTGAATACAAACGTTACAATGATTTGTAACAGTTGTGTCCCTTTGCCTAGGTGTACCGCCTTAAGTGAGTAAAGTGTTAAAATAAGAAATATGTGGTAAATACATGTAAAATACTCAATCATTAAATATAAATTATGAACCAGCTATCTTCAGATGTTGTCACACAGTTGAGTTACGTGTGCAGATAATTAGAAAATTATTGAATTTTTGAAATGTCAATGTCATATGCCTTGATAAATGTACTAGTCAGTATCAATATGGTTAGCTTCACTTGCTTCAATGTAACAATATTCCATACCATGACAAATGTATTAAAACCTTTACACACCAACCTCCCTGTGATTTAACGTGATTCTTCGTGAGCTTTTTATGTTTGTATACAAAATAATAAGCATAGTGTATATGAAAATATTTGCACTTGCAAACTATAGTACACTTAGTGTCATATGAATTGTACCAGTGTTATGAATCCAGTTCACTTTTTATTATCTATATTTGTTTCATTGATGCATATGTGAGAGGAAAAGCATAGCTTGAATAAAAATATTTTCTGAATGGGTTTCTTTTATAATTTTAGTTGATTAATTTGGCTTTGCTGTATTGACTTATATAATTAATTGTGTGAACTGTTTACACTGTTTCACATCTTATGTGTTTAAATGGGAGTTAGGGACCCATTCTCCTGAATTCATAGAGTCATGTGATGAGACCTGCAAGTCCTATTGGCATGTGAAGAAAAGGTGTGAATTTATTTGTTTACGTTATGAAAAAAAAAAAAAACAAACCCCAAGACCGAAATGTTTGAAATAGCCATAAGCCAATTGTAGTCTTACTTTGTTTTTGTTGATGTTATTCAGGCTGCACTTCATACGTGGAAATTGATCCACTAATGGATGACGATCGTACTTACAATGATAATAAATGGCATTATCTGTATGTCATGCGAGATAATGAATATTCCCAGATAGAAATTGATAAAACATTTAGAGGTTTGAGATGATTGAAGTTTGCAGTGAAACACAAAAGCATTTGCAGTTTTAACACTTTGCGCTTGTTGCTGGCTTCCAGCTAATTAAATTCCTGAGTTCTAGTTTATTTATTTGAAGCATGGTTGACAAAAAAGAATCAAATTTGGGGAAACCTTTTAGTGTTTATGAGTTCCATATGATTTTTAATGGCTTAAGCACTTTTATCCATCGAGAGCTATATTTTCATCAGAACTTTTAAGTGATTGTAGGTGATGCAAATGTTCAAATTTGAATGTCATATTTAAAAGAACTCAGGAATAGCGCAAATAGGATGTAGTTCTCAGAAATTTTGCACTTTGTTGTTTGCACAAGGTGTCAGCCATTTTAACAACTTGCTGCTTTTCTGAGAAATAAATCTATTAATTTTGAAGTTATTGAAATTTTAATTGAAAATTTGATTTAATAATTATTATTTGGAAATTAAATTAATTAAAAATGAGGTTTGTCACTCATGTGCATACATCAAAGCAGAGTTTCTGTAGTAGACCTGCTCTTATGGATTTATTTATATCCATGTAGACTTACGATTTTTTTTTTTTAATCATCCTTATATTTTATTTCTCAGAATCAAGCAGGTCTTATTTCCTTGCATGGTCATCCAGCTCGTGTGACTTAACCTATATAGTACAATTTTGTAATCTTCATTCAATGAAAAAATGTCTTCAATATAAATATATGAATTATCATGTACCATCATATTAAAGTATATTAAACAGAAGATTATGAAATTGTCACAGTATACTTTTATATTTATGTTGCATGTTTACCGATTGAGTGGTAGTATAAGTGGTATGATTTAATGGTAATGCTTTGAAATTTCAGGTGTATCAATTTTGGCTGGATGTAACATATGACTTTGAGCCTGTCTAAATTGGTCCCTGAATAAAGTTAACACTTGTCTATACTGGATCTTGAATAAACGAATCACCTATCTAATCTGAACATTGAATAAACCAATCACCTGTCTAATCTGAACCTTGAATAAATTAATTACCTGTCTAAACTGGACTTTTGAGGACTTAATCACCTGTCTATAACAATCATGGTTTAAAGACCTATTTTGCAGTTTGGTCTATATGCATTTCAAACCTGTGTTAATTTAAAGTATACACTTGTCCAAACACAGCAATATCTTCAGCCAAAGTGGCATTTTTTCCAACTTTTTTTCCTTACATGTATATTTGTTTTGGTTTTGTTTTCTTTTGTTTTCCTTTCTTAATCAAAGGAAGACCAACTCTATTCCATGAAGTTTACTATTTTACTTGCTGTAATATTGAAAATTGCCACATAGTTCACAACCAGCCAAATATTGATACATCAGTAGTCTAACAGTTTGTGGTAGTTTAGTAAGAACGTTTGCATGTTTTATTTAATCAGGTTGTTCGTCATTTGTTACTCCAACAAATGATGAAGGGTTACCATATAATGATATGAAATGGCATGTCTTACAGGCCAAGAGGGAGGGTAAACGAGCCAGCATCTCTATTGATAATCGATGGACAGGTTTGGTCAACTATGTTGTTAAGAAGATACATAAGAAATTTTAGATGATAGCATTTCTTTTAATACATGGTGATTTAATTAGATTAAATGTGTTGTTAAGATGAAACCAAATATTTGTTGGATAATAGTTTGATAAATATTTTAAAACAAACAAATCCACATAGTTTTCTATGATACAGTTTGTTAAAGTTAATGATGGCATAATATTCCTAGCTTTATATCTATCTTCCATTTACATTAAAGTTGTATTAAGTGCTGAAATCTTTAAGATTCAGGCAGAATGGAAAAATAATGAATCATGCTCAGGTATGGATTGCATAAAACTTAAACTACGAATTACTGACACTTATATAAGAAATGAATGCCATTTCTGTGGTTCAGATAACATTTTGAATAAGATTTCATGGAAAGAGATAACATTTTGAATAAGTTTTCATGGAAAGACTTATGTGTTTTTTCCATCATTATTCACCCACTGCCTGATTCTTACACAGAATAGCATTTCTGTGCTTAGAAACTTGTCTCAGGAAAGGGGTAACTTACAAAATGTTTAGTTTAAAATTGCTTTTTAAAAAAAAAAACGATCAAGTTACTTATAATCATATATTGTTTTCATAAATAGGAGTAAGAGAAAGTGACTGTGCAACAGGGACTATTATTGGTCCTACATCTGGTGTGTACATTGGTGGTGTACCTAAAAACTTTGTCCAGAGAATTGGTGGAGATGATTCCAGAAAGCAGGTAAAAATCTTCATGGAAAATGATGAGTATTGAATGGTTTTTCTTTAGTTTATCCTCTCAATGTAGGACTAGATTTAATACTATGCAGCTTTATCAGGTTTTTAATCAATGCAATGAAAATAGAAAAAATCTATGTCACATTGGCTAAAATTAAATTTGTTATAGATTTAGATCCTTTTTGAAGACATTATTTTTGTAGTCAAGTAGATTTGTTTATGAAACTAAACTAGACAAAAGTTCAAGCATTAGAATAATGATTAGACCAGTCCTATGAAGAAAAAAAAAAGAAAAAGAAATCAGTTGACTGATGTTTTGCCTAAGGCTTTGCTCTCAACAGTACAGGATCATCTACAATTCAAACATACGAACCATGCATAACCAAATCTAAGTTTGGAAGAGGGTCCCTCATCTCTTATGCAGAAAAAGTTTGGTTCACAGGCCATCACTGGAGTCCCGCCTTTTTCTGAATTTCTGGAACCACTACTGCCATGTATGTGTGTGAACATCAACTATTGCCCATATTTTAATGGTCTGAAACCTTGATTTACATTGAAGCCCCTTCAATCAAAAAAAGGTTTAATTTTGAAGGATTTCATTGGATAATGAGATACAATAAACTTTTGTGTACTGTCTTTTGTAGGTTTTAGAGAAAAGTTTTCAGGGTTGTATCAAAGATGTAGAAATATTACAACAGCTTTACCCTGTAGAAGTTTGGTCACCATTAGACTGGACAAAGGCTGAGACATTTGAGCTTGCATTTGCTAATTGGCAGGGATGCCCTACTAATCTGGATCATGGAATTCACTTCATGGGACAAGGTACTCATAAGTTAACTCTGAACGAAAAACAGTCTAATGTTGCTTATTTTAGTAGAAGTATACTTTTGTGTCACTTAATGAGGTAGATCTAGGGTAAGGGACACAACTGTCTCTCAACAAATCATCGGAATGTTTGTATTCAGCTTTAGAAATAAATTACATGTAAGGATCACAGTAACTTGGACTGATTACATTTTGTTTCAAATGAAAGCTTGATAAGCTTTGGTGAAATTGAATATATCACTGATTTCAAGAGTTATGTCCCATGCCCTAGGTCTTCCTCCTTAAATGACAGTAAAAAATTGTATCTGACTGTCTGTTGTTGTCTGTACTAAATTAATTGAGTATGTTAATATAAACAGTGCCAAATAACTTAATGGTACTATGACTAACATACAGTTGCTTCAGGTATGAAATTAAACTTTCCATTCAACTAAAATAATCATTTAGATAACTACATTTGTCTTATAATTGCAATTTATCATCAATTGTCAATCAGCCATTAAAAATTGCTTCAGTTCTATGCCACCTGACCGCAGATTGCAGTGATTGAGTTTAGAGTTGGCTGTGAACCATTTATCACATTCCATCTGGATATGATTCATTTAGATCAGATTTTTTTTTACAAATCTATCAGTCATCAATTTTTGAATAATTGGGTGGATAAGTTCAGGGACTGTAAGTTCCAGAATCAATTTTCACATGGTACATTAATCTTAAATGCTGATATTTTTTGTAGGATACATGACACTGCTATGGAACATGCTTCAGGTGAGACAGATGATTGGTCTATCACTAACACTGAGAACAGACATGAGGACTGGTTTACTGTTCTTTACCTATGGGGGTCCAGGCATATATTTCTACCTTGGTCTGATCAATGGTGCACTACACATGCAGTTCTCTAACAATGTGGCTACTGGTAGCGTCACTTTCAGTCGTGATGATATATCATTGTGTGATGGCTATTGGCACACTGTAGAAGTGAGAAAACTGAGACAACGGGGTGAAATTGTGATAAACTCGATAACAGTGTCTTCAGGGGAGATAAGTATTCCTCTGGATGTACAGACTGTGTCCCCTGTCTTTGTTGGAGGGATCCCGGATAATTCTGAGGCGTCACAGTTTGTGAAAGACAACAATATACCTTTGCCATTCCAAGGTAATGAATGTCTAAATTTAGACATGATTTAAAAATGTCAAGGACAATTGCAGCTCAAATTTGAGATTCTTTCTTCCTATCATAGAATATTAGATTATTTAATATTTTTTCAACGATTGGGAGCTTTTCATGCTTATCTGGTTGAGGGGCATTGCCGGGATTTGAAAAAATATCAAATAATCTGTTTTTGCTGTTTTGCTGAAGTGTAAGGTATTAGTTTTCTTTTATTTTCTGTTTTCCTAACTGAAATGTGTATGTTTTATAAGCACTGCAAAGTTCCCTTCGGGTCTATTTTTCAGCGGAGTGCTACATGACGTCACACGTTATGCAGCTGTATGTTAATTTTCTCACACGACTGGCATGAGATTAAAAATGATCGTACAGAAAGATCAAAGGGATTTTAAACAAAATAGCGATAAACAAGACTAATGCTTATGAAAGTGACGTATTTGCATTTGGCTCTATTTTTTAATGCGATATATTAATTGCCACAATTTTTCACTAGCAAACTTTTAATGTGTAAGATAAAAGTTTTGATATACGTAATGCTGTTAATGTTAAATGTATTGGTTGTACTCAATAAAACATCTTTGAAACAGTTCATTCTGTTAAGCCCCAAAAAACCTTATATTTCAATACCATTTGTGATAAGTGTATTTGTTTCTACTCACATCATTTAGATAATACTGGTCTGTTATCAATTTTTTTTTTTTTTTTTTTTTTTTGTGTATACAATAATACAATAAAAATATGAGAAAGAATTAAAAAAACTCATTTTGATACCATTTCAGGTTTTGGTGGATGTATAGATGATTTGAAGATTCAGAACTTCATTCCATTCCAATACATCATATCTATAGATTTAAAACTAGCTGCTGTTGCGATATCCAATATCAACCTTGATGGATGCACACCTTTCCACATTCCTCAACGTACATGTCGTGAAGACTTTGTCGTTAATATCTACAGTGGGACTGATCTATCATTCAATGACCAGAATCTTGTGCCTTATTCAGGTAAGATCCAGGCATTGTCTTATTTATGCCTTTTATTGAAAACTTCTAATTTCTTATTTCATTAGCATTATGATGAAAAAAATGCTGTTTATTTTAGCTTTTGAAACTTGGCAACACAAAGACTTCATAAATCCAAAGTTAAATGTGTTTCTCCACTCAAGATGGTATAAGAAGGAGTTTTATAAGTGAGCTTTAGCCAGCATGTTAATTTTTAAATTTTATCATAGAGAGTGAAGAAATAGTTTAAATCAAGAGTAGTCTTAAGGAAAATTAGTTTTTCCCATCTGTAGTAAACACGGATAATGTAAAATGATTGTAAATCTATTGAAGAATCACTGCTTGGTGGATAAGAAGTTCCTTGGTTTTTGATCACTGGCTGAGAATGGAAAGAAAACATAAGGTCTGACTGGGCAATATATAATCACTTTACTTGTACAGAAATAATTTATAGGGATTTTTATCAAATATTTGGCTTTGTACTCATTATATAAACTGTTTTTTGTGTACTTTTTTGTAGATTATTTATACAGAGTAATGGCTAGCAATGAGGCAGGATCTGGTCCTAGTCCATGGGCATATGGCAGAACTTTAGAGGGAGGTAGGATCTGCTGTTGATGCTCTTTCATCTCTTTAATCATGTCTAAATAAGAGAAGCACTATTTATTTACCTAACCTTATATAACATAGAAACTGAATCTAAATGGGTATACCGTATAATATAATTGTCATTAGGGAATAGAGTTGATCTTCCCTGATTCCCTGAACTTAACTATTTTACTGGCAGTAATTTTTGTGGTAAAAGAGAGATTTTCATTTACAAAACAATATATGCCTATGTTAACATTGATTGATAGGTATATTTTATATATATGGTAATTCTCTATTTGGAGATTACAATTGGTTCTTTTGTTTAGAATATATGCATGTTAAGAAAATATATTGCATAGTAAGGTCTTAGTTTTCAATAAATTGAAGCTATATGTCATAGAAAACCTTGTGTCAATAAGTCTGATTTTACATTACAATAGTTGAATCAAAATCTATTTCATATAATGCAAACGTTAAATAGGAATAAAAATAAGTAGATTTTTCTAAATATTGTTACATTTTGTGTCTTTAATAGTACTATCAATGGTGGGACCGGGTCCAGAAATTTTGAAAAAGGGGGTTGTAGATGGTTTCCCGAAATAAGAGGGTGGGTATCATGTCACTAGAGTTAGCCTGTAACTTAAATAAGCTATGAAATAAAATTTGGGCGTGTTTATGTTAATATGTACTTACATATTACTTTTTTTTATCATTTAAAAATGCAAAAAAGTTTTTCCCTTAAAGGCAACCAAAGGAAATTTATCACAGCTGAATTCAAACAATGTTATTTAATATGATCTTGAATTTTATGTAATAGCACCTGAGGGAGTGGCAGCACCCTATGATGTTGTAGTAGTAACAGGTTATGCAATAACAGCCAAGTGGACCCAGCCAGAAGTCATTTCTGGTCTTCTACAGAAATATATACTTAGAGCCCACAATCTAGACCATCCTGAAATACCACCTGTAGAAGCTGAATATGGAGATAAAACATTCCAAGGTAGAATTGAAATCCTTGCTGTTATATTTTTTTATTAACCCCCAAACTAGTAAGTGATCATGACTGTATGAGATCTGCATGATTATCAAATGTTTTGTTTCTGGATATAATTATGATTACAAGGCCAACTTTTTCAAGTATTTTTCTTAATTATGACAAATACATGAACATTTTGTCCAAATTATTGAAATGCATACAGAATAACAACAATTTTGAAGTCTTGTCATAAATATCACAGTGATCCTGATAGGGCAAGATTTGTATTCTGTATTCTGTTTATCGACAATGTATCAGTCCATTTGAAATAACGTTGTCATTGGATATTGCCGATAATTTTTTGTATTTTTTAGTTTCACATCAATAGCTTGAAATTACGCAGACTTTTTATATCGCACTAGAACTCTAACAAATAGGTTTCTGGAACAGGGTTGTGTTGCTACAAGATTGAAGTCATCACTACAGAAGTTTTATGGTCGTCATCATGAACTTGTGGATCGTTATGGTGTATCCATCTGAAAAACTGATTTATTCAACGGGTCATGGTTTTCCTTGCCTCGTTTGTCTACCCCGGACTTGACTTTTTATGAGCAACTTGGCGGGTGTTTCTAGAAAAGCCGAGGACGCTAACCCTACCAGTGCACCTGGTCCATGCTCCCTGTTTTTAGTTGAGTCTGAGTTGCTCATTTGCTTTTGTTATTTTGTATGTATGATTTTAGTATGTTCTTTGTTGTGTGTGTCTGTTTTCCATGTCTGGTCTTTGTTCCTGGATTACATTCTTTTGATTACTGCTATAACCTTGGTTCTCTTGATTACTCCTTGAAAATATTAGGCAGTAAAAAGAAGTGAAAAAGGATAAAGTTAAAGATAGAAACTTTTTTTATTGCCTAATCATTCTGGTTGATTTTTTTAATTAAAATACCAGTCATATTTAATGACTACATGTATTAGACATTATATTTTTGGTTTGATTTTATTTGCTGTAACCCTGTGGGCATAGACAGCGTTAGCCTATTTCAGAAAATACACAGAAATTTAAAACTGGACTTTTGTTCACAGGACAGATTAGTAACGCTATACCACACACAAACTACTCGGTAAAGATAATGGCGTGTACAGGAGGTGGGTGTACAGAAAGTACAAATGGTGTTACTGTACTTACTAACCAGGAAGGTAATTATTGACTCCATAAAGTCCAGCATGTCTTAAGTGACCTTTCAAAGGAGAGCAAAACCATGGTCATATTAGGCCAAGTAAACTTAATCGGTAGATTCTCATCCAACCTTCACAAAAAGTATGGGGCGGGTGGGAGGATTTTATTTTTAATTTTTTTAAAAATTCTTACCAGATATTTTCTAGCCTAATTTTCGCTATTTGAAGTGTAGATATGTTCTCAGTTTATTTTACAGGGAATGTATTACAAAGAGATGTGTAAACCAGTCTTTTTAGACAGGTTGTTGCTCTAACATCCTTAAGACAGGTTTTGCTGAATTTACAATTTACTTTTTTTATTTTTTGTTTTTGACATGTAATTGGGCTGTCGAAAAAATATTCATTCCAATTGTTAATTTCAGTATAAATTGTAGTTGAATGATGTACGGTTTTTTTTATATTTTATCTGGATACCCAATATATTTACTATCCATGCATTTATGCTTACATTTTAGTAAACTGATGATGGACAACATTAGTCATTAGTATTTGTAATTGCAAAGCTTTATGTCAGTTGATTCTTAAATTGGATGGTTAAATGTATATTGGACATATACACATTCACCTTTATTGTACATTGTCATCAGTGTGTAAAACTCTTGCTCATATTCCAGCCCCAGAAGATGTAGCAGCCCCTCAAGCCTTACAGGATATAGATGCCCTGACAATTATATGGTCTGAGCCTGGCAAACCTAATGGTATAATAACTGGGTACTTCGTGTACATGGATGGTGAACTGATTTACACTGGTGGAGAAAGAATGATCAATATTACTGATTTACAGGTATTAATTTGTGTTAATAAAATCTTTGTAAAAAGTATCTGATTACCAAAGGGGGATCCAGGATTTTATGAAGGAGTGGTATAATTACAAGAATGAGTATAAAAAGAAACCAGACTATGACATGTTTAATGAATGAATATGATGAATTGCCATATTCAATGCAATATTTAGCAGATTACGATAGTTTTTTGTTTTTTTTTCTTTGAAAATGGGGGGTAAGCCCATTACGCCCTCACATGGACCTACCCCTGGTTTCAAGGAATGATAAGTGCAATCTATATATTACTACCTACAGTGGATTCCACCTTAAAATCACATACCTGCTAATTGCAGATTCATGTTAATTACTTAGGAATTACAAAAAACAAAACCATTACCCATCTTATCGATGTGAATCTCCTTATTTGCATAATATAAGACTTATATGATGTGGTTGGCTTTGTTGTCATTCATGAAATTATTTTTCCTCAAATGGTGTTATTCACATTTCATATTGTATCATACATCATAAAGTATTTTAAATTGAAAAGGGAAAAAAAGATGTTTAGCTATTTATTTGTATAAATGGTCTTTCCATTCTATGTGCTGATGTGCAATACTGGTTTTATGAATAATGTATCATATGAAAAATGTTTATGTGCATATCTTGGAGGATGTACCACAGAAGATTGTACAACAGCTCAGAAGTTTCTCTAAGCGCAACACAGACTTCCTTCATGCAAATTTGATATTTTATATTGTTTTATTTATAGGTGTACACATCCTACCAGTTTTACTTGAGAGCCTGTACCACAGTAGGATGTACCAACAGTCCAGTAGCTGCTCTCAGTACAGCACAGTTACCTCCTACATTTGTCAAGGCACCCACACTCTCTGTTTTAGGTGTGTATGTTAAAACTTCCCTGATCATGGAGACTTCCTGCTAGAAAAAAATAATTACAGTGCATGTAATGATGATGATCAGGGGATAGAATTGATTTTCCCTATCTTCAGTGACAATCACTTGATGAACTGATTAAAACTTTCTATCAAACCATTATCCAGTTGATTAATTCCATTGGTATTTGAATCTGTGTCTGATAGATAAAAAAAAGATCAACTCTTTCCTATGAAAATTATCACTGTTTGCGCTGTAAGATTTTTGTTTTATTATAATAAAATATTGCTGTTAAAGTTAACATGAAATTTGATTATGAAGTACAATTTATAAAGATAATATTTTAGAATCACTTATGTTCTTATTTTTAAAGTTGAAACTTTTAGATTTATAATCTGATTTTACAATATGGCATGATTCTAAATAATTCTATATTTACCAAACTTGATATTTTTTCTTTATAGGTACAACAGAGATAGAAGTAAGATGGGTAGAACCAGAACAATTGAATGGTGTATTGGAGAGATATGTCTTGTTTGTTTCACAGTATCCTATCCTTCTGGGCAACACTGTATATAACAACTCTGATTTCTTCACTGACTATGTTGTTACTGATTTGTCTGCAGGAACGGTGTATTATATCACTATTGGGGTAAGTCCAGTATACAGTAGTGAATGCATATAGATATAGAAGGACACTCATTATATAGACATTGACTAAGATCATGACAGACCTGTAGCCTGTATTTGTTACAAGGGGATGTTTTTTTATGAGCCTGAGTTTGTTTAGTAGAAAAAACATTCAACATAAGTTGGACTTCATTTATCCTTTTTGTTTACCAGTAATACCATAACTTTTATAATTTCTCTTTGTTTTCAAATATGGTTAATATATGTATGTTTTTACAACCCAGTGTTTTAGGATTCCTATTTTCCATTACCCGGGGCAAGTGAAATTTGGGTCAGGGAAAGTTAGGTACTTAGTTACACTTTCCCGTGGCAAGTTGAAAAATTCATATGCTGTAAGGATTTGTTTTGTTAGGAAAGCAGTCATTGACTGTGGGAAAGTTGATTTTATATGGATTTTTCCCGAGGAAACCTCAATTTCAGAAAAATCCTAGAACACTGCAGCCATGAGTGTTTTAAGTTGTTGCATATTATTACTTGATCATAGTTAGAAAAAAAAATTACAACCTTTTATTTATTTTAAATTTATTTGTCTAATTTAGGCCTGTACAGGAGGTGGATGTACAATGAGTTCACCCAGCACAGCCAAAACTGAGGAGAGCTCACCTGATGGTGTACAGGAACCTGTAATTACTTCCCCTGCTTTCTCTGAACTCAATATCACATGGAGTCTACCACTACAACCCAATGGTAAGTCATGTTGTATCAATTTAATTCAATGGCAGTTGTAACTTACAGTGGAAAAATCTTAAAGAGTTAACTTTTTGGTTTTATTTTACACTTGTGTAAAATGGTCAAGACTCATTTTTGAACTCTTTTTATGATATATAATTTGGGTCTTTTGAATAATATGAATTATTTCTTATTTTTACAATTGCAAGGATTTTCTGATACTGTCACTAATCTTTCTTTAATGTATTTGTTCTAGTGGTAAGACTGTCAGTGTTGATGTAGACCATGTAATAGTCTCTGTACTGTAGTGAATGACCAGTGCTGGAGAGTGCCTGTTTTGTACTTATTTTCCATTTTTAATTAGTCACACAAAAAATTCTTTTTCTTACGATATCAACCATACTGTTGAATCCAATATTATGTAAAAGATTGATTAGATAAGTATTATTTGCAATGATAAAATATATTTTTCAGGGCATATAACATCCTACTTCCTTTATCACAATGAAGTGTTGATTTACCAAGGCCTCTTATTGACCCATTCTTTGACTGGACTGGAACCATTTAGTTTACATACATTCAGAGTAGTAGCATGTACCTCAAAGGGATGTGGATCCAGTAGACAGATTACAGGCAGAACTATGGAGGCTCCACCTAGTGGATTTGTTGTCATGGAAGCCATTGTACATAATCCGAGGACAATCAATGTAAAATGGACCCCTCCTGATGTGTCCAATGGAATTATACATTATAAAGTACTTCTGACGGGACTTTTCTACGAAGATCCAGGTACTAACTTACACGGACACATTAAACATTTTCATGTTTCCTTTCTGTCAGTTTGTACTTTTTCCCCCATACAACAAGTTCAGGGGTATAACTTTTTTTACCTGTCCATCCACCTCTGCATCTGTCTGTCATAACTTTTCATCAACTTGGTAGTGTGTTAATTGTATTATGGATTTCCTTCAAACTTTGTTGAATGATGAGTAAGAATAAAAGTTTGAACAGTATTTATTTTCAAAGATATTGGTGTGGAAAATTACTTTTTTGGGTAACAATGGTAACAAACATGTTATATTATTTTGGAATGGAGGAGGGGGGGAAATCACATGCTAATAGCAAAAGTCCAGTCTGCCAAAAGTTACTTACTCCCAAAATAGCATTTAATATATCATCACCTGATCTAAGTTTGAATAGGGTTTGTAAGTCTTGTCATGTGACCTTGTGAATTCACATGAATGGGTCCCTAACTGCTATTTAAAAGCATGAGAAGTGGTTGTTTATATAGTAACCTTGACAACCTTGTCAACAAATAACCTCTTATACATGAATATGATGATAAAAATATGACACTATCTCTAAATTAAAATGAGTTTGGTAATCACACAAAATAGAAAATTTTGACAACCACTGAATCACATTGGTGTACCTGGAAGTAGCCAACAAAATATAAATCAGTCTTCAGTTTTATGAATGCTTTTAAACAGCAGAAATTGTGGATAAAAATAAATTGAGACTTACAAGTCCTATGGTTATGAGAATAAAATAACAAGTAATTCTAGACTGCTGTATGGAAGCTTAGTTGTCTTAACAAAATGTTGATTTATTTTCTGTTAATGTAGGTAATTGGGATTACAGGACAGTAACAGAGACCAGACAGTTATACAATACCACCACATCTCAGGAATGGGTTCAGATCTCCCCTGTTATTCCCATGTCATCATACAGTGTACAGATCAATGCCTCCAATACTGCTGGGTTTATACTCAGTAACTTTGTAGATCTTGATATGCCTGAAGGAAGTAAGTATATACACCAGTGAACTGTGCTTTGGAAGGGTTTTTTTGTCAGTGGGAAATCTTGTTGAGAAATTACATTCTACATTCAGGTGTACGAAAACTATGTGTAATCCTCCCCCCCCCCAAAAAAAAAAAAAAAAAAGATTCAGGAAAATTCATCTTTCATTTGTATGCCTTTCAGTATAGATTTCTATGTAAATTAGATTCCTTACCTTAAAATAATAGAGTGACAGTGTATATTAATCATGAGTTAACTTGTAACTGACCTTAAGTGTGATGCTGGTTTTCAAAAATTACTATTTAGTTCTTTGATATAAGTAAACATAATGATATCAGTCTGGTCTTATACAAAAGATTTATAGCAAGTAATTTAGTAAACTTCAAGGAATAGAGTTGGTCTTTGCTTGATTAAATGACAACCATATGACAAACTTCCTTCAGAAATTCACTGAACAACTGACATAGAGATTTAAACTTTCTTTCAAACTTAGATTAAATGATAGAAAGTTTAAATCGGCTAGTCAATTGTCCAATGAACTACCTAAGACGACATTTCATCAGTTATTGGTAGTTCAATTAAAGGAAGACAAAATGTATTTTCTGAAGTTAACTATTTTACTAGCTTTAATAACCATGGTGATAAACTTTTTATATTTCAGCACCTGATGGTGTCTACCCTCCTACTCTGGTATCTCAGACCTCTACATCAGTAACAGCCACATGGCAGCAGGTTGGCAGACAGAATGCTAAGGATGCTCCAGTCTTTGTCCTACAGTTCAGAGACAGGAGTAATTCAACACTCATCATTGAGTAAGTTTTATTTCTAATTGATAAGAGCTTGTGATATATAAATTTTTTTAGAATGTCTTATAATTAGAACAAAAGGTTTTGGCAAAAAGTTATCTAAATTTTTCTGTTCATACTACACATATCAATTGCTTATTACAAAACCGTGGTGTTTATACTTTAAAATGATCTACCACTTCAAATTTTACCTAAAATACTAATAAGCATGGTGATCGAAAAATTTGTCCAACTGGTCAAGTGGGTAAGTTTTGCCGAAACTCAACTGTCCCAGAGTAAAGTTCACCCTTATGATATGTTGAACAGTAAAAACTATAAAAATTTGGTGGCCCAGCATGCAAGCACTGTTTAACTTAAACATAATGCTGGCCAGTGGGAAAGTGCTTATTTGGACCCCTGTTATATGTTTTGTATGATCATCTTTATGTAGTAATTTTTTGGCCTAGATTCCTGTGATTATATATTTTTTGTACGATTGTCTTTATGTATTAATTTTTTGTCTAAATTCCTGTGATTATGTGTTTTGTTTGTCTTTCTGCTTTCCTATAACCCTGTTATTTTATATTTTGTTTGTTTCTTTACACAGTATTTTTGGGCCTACCACCTCTTACATCTATACCAAACACCAGTTAAAACCCTGGATGGAATATGACTTCAGAATCAAAGCTACCAACAGTCATGGATATACATACTCACCTTGGGTCATGATCATTACTCTACAGGACAGTAAGTTTTCTTCAAGTTACAATTACATTTTACTACCAATCCATATAAAACTCATATGTTGCCAATGTTTGAGGTGATTTGTGGTGCGAGAAACCTACCGAACAAATGATGCTTTTTTAATTTAAAAACACAATATTTGTACATAACTGTAGTCATATTTGCATATAGACCTGTATTTTGGAGAAAACTATACATTTATTTCCTACATTAATCAACCATATTAGGAACAATAACTCTTGCAAACTGCCAATTTCATGTTCAACCCATATATTTTTTTATATCAAAAGTGCAATAACAGAATGAAAAACTAATGGCTAATTATGTAGTCTGTATCTGTTTCTAAGTAAGAAATAAAATTAAATTTGATGGATTTTTTTATATGTAAGGATCACCTGTATTATATTTATGAAAACTGCTACTGAAGAGACCATTATTTTTGTCTTTATTGATCAGTTTTTTAAATTTTGGTAAATTTTATTTTGTCAGTGAGTTGCATTTACACTGAAACCTGTCTGAATTGAACTCAGGCTAAAAAAATTGAGTTTTTAGATAAGTGCCTAGTTTGCACAGTTCAAAATTGATCAAATCTTTTATAAAGAGACTTTAGAGAATGTTTAGTTCAGTCAGATTTCACTGTAGTAAGCAGTTTTATGTGTCTCTAAATTTTTAAAAGATAAAGTGAAAGATTCCTAAGAAATGCCTTTGTTTTAATATTTTGTAATTTATTTTTTAGAACCTGTAGGACTGGATCCCCCTATTGTGGTATCAGTAGGAACCAGACATGTCAACTTAACATTTCAGGCACCTCTTATCACCAATGGCTATATAGCGGAATATAAGATATATACAAATGGATTGTTTACACTACCTGTAAGTACAGACAATCAGACTTGTAGTTTTATAAGAAAAGTAGAGAAAATAAAACCTGTCTTAGTTATTTTCTTTTGATAGTGAAAATTTACTCTTTTAAGGCAGAAATT
Organism: Perna viridis; assembly: GCA_037379345.1. Classification (NCBI taxonomy): domain Eukaryota; kingdom Metazoa; phylum Mollusca; class Bivalvia; order Mytilida; family Mytilidae; genus Perna; species Perna viridis. Next base: position 54,066,940 of record CM074512.1, on the reverse strand, counting down.
TGGCTTACATGATGTTTAAAATCCTAAGTACATGTAGTTGTCAAATTTAAGTAAATTGTTTTCAGAATATGATTTGCAGCATATTTTGGCTACACATTTTAATTTTTTGTTGTTCAGTTGCTTTGTAGGTCTATATGATGAAATGTGTAATCATTCATACCAATCTGTCTGCTCTTAGGAGATATTTCACATTAAAAATCCAATGGTTTCTATGGTATTTTAGTATCATTTATAGAGTTGTCTCCCTTTATTTTGATTCTACAGTATATTCTATATAATTTATATCTCTTATGAACAGGGGTTCTATGAAAATTCACATTATTTTCTGTTTACTGAAGCATTTTAAACAAAATATCAAAAATAAAAAATATGTAGGCTTTCTAAGCATGTATCACATTTTGCATGATTCTTAGCTGCAGTGCTTCTTAAGAACACTTGTATGAATTAGGCAAATTTGGAAAAATCTGAAACATGCACACCAAAAAGCCATCATGGTGACTACACAATATCACCCAAGGTAGTTTTTTCTATTTGAAAAATTTTCATTGGAATGTTAAAAAATGTGGTTTTTGACAGAGTTAGCTGCCTTTGAAAGTGCATTTAAATGAAATGATAAAATATTTTTTTCTAAAATGATATGGCAAATCCTGTCTTATTCCTTGATTCTGACAGTACAAGTAGTCAAATTACACTTTTCATACCATGTTTAATCGTCTGCCTTGTTCTAACAGAGACCGACACTTGAATATTTTCCAGGCTGATATAGATGATCTGCCAGTATCTATACCAGACTTGACACCATTCCGACTCTATAGCTTCATCGTAGAAGCATGTACTGAAGGAGGGTGTACTAACAGTAGTCAATCCAATACTATTAGGACTAGACCAGATTGTAAGTTACTTATAATAAAAAGATTTAATCTTCTCCAACACTTTTAAATGTGATTCTGTCCGAATATTTACTTATACAATACTTTATTTATGGTGTAACATCATATAAAACAGTTTAGAATATTTTCAGGCTTAAGGAATGTTATTTTATATGCACTATTATTTTGTACTTATGAAAAAGTTTAGCCTTACTTTGATATGATGGGAATATTTATAAAGGATACAAATCAAATTTTTAAGTTCCAATTCTAAAAACACCAGGATGATAGTGTATGATATAAAAATTAGGGATTTTTTTTTATAAATAGTTGATCATAGGTGAATTCAGTTTTGGTCAAATAATTTCAACTTAGTTCTTACTTCAGAAAATCTATTAAAACTCTATGTTATCACAATTTATTAGCCTTAAATATACTGTTTTATCTAAATATTTTTTTTCAGTACCTGAGGGATTATCTCCCCCTAAATTATCAGCTCTGACTTCAACCTCCATTATGATCACATGGTCCAAACCTCAACATGAGAATGGATTAATTAATGAATACATCATTGAACGCCAGGCTTCTGAGACACAATCTGATCCTTTAGTTATCACACAGATCCTACCATCAATGAATCTTGCTTTTGTTGATGAATCAACAGAGTTAACTCCCTTTACAACATATAACTATAGAATATTAGCCAGAAATGATGCTGGAGCATTAGCCAGTGAATGGGCTACTGTAACAACAATGTCAGCAAGTAGGTTTTTTGTGATGTTTCATATAAAATATATTTTAAAAGGACATTGTAACCAACTTATTTTCGTTAGCGATTTATTTTCACTAATTTAATATGCAAGAAAAATTCGTGAAAATAAATCTCTGTAAAAAAGTCCCTATATAATGGAATTTGTGTTTGACAGGGAGGGAACTAAATAATGTCTGAAAACACTTAAATAAGTATCTATGAAATTAAATTGGTTACCAATAATTTAGAAGTTAGAAATTTATGAATTATTGCTGATTTTATTAATGCAAATTTGTTATTCAAGATATAACTAAATGTAGTTATTAATTTTTGCCATATGGTGGAACATTCTTAGTTACTAAATGGTAAACAAAATTAGATTTTTCATTCTAACATGTGTATTTATAACCAAAAGGCATCTTCTGCAATTATGAGAGGTTTAAGTTTGTTTTACAAGTATTACATTGTCTTTACATTGTGTTTAAAATACATGGTTTTTTTTAATTTTCTCTTTTCTTGCAACTGCATTTAGCTCTATAATTATTATTTCAAAATGTTTTAAAATGTTTCAGAACCAACAGAGTTATTACCCCCAGCAGTTCAGGTCACTGGGCCTACATCTCTAGAGGTAACATGGCAGCCACCTGGAAAGGCCAATGGTATTTTGGAATATTATGTCATCCGTCTTCCAGAACCCATGATAGAGATCAGAAACACTAGTGTCATGTCTATGGAGTTTGATGAACTGCTTCCATTTACACTGTACTACATTACTGTTACTGCTTGTACAGGTAAATATTATTATAGATACTTACATTTCATCATATTTAAAGAAAAAACTTTTTATTTAGAGTTATTGGAAGAAAATGTTAAAAGTCTATTGTAAGTTTTTTTTTCATGGTTGTATTAAGGAGATAGACCAAGGGTAAGGGACATAACTTTTGAAATCAGTGATATGTTTGTATAATATTTAGTTTCACCAAAGCCTATCAAGCTTTCATTTGAAACATAATGAAAGCAGTCTAAGTTACTTTGATGCTTATATGAGATTGATGTAAAATACTGAATACAAACATTCAAATGATTTGTGTCCTTACCTAAGGTCTACCTCCTTAAATTGCTTGACGAGGTACTATCATCTTCAGCATCATGAAAGCACAAGAATACATTTTAGAAGAAATAAATTTCTATTTTTACACATTTTAGATGCATAATTGATTTTTTTACATTGTTTTTAGTCTTAGTTAGCCTTTATTTAGTTTTGTGTGATTTTTTGCCAGTGGTATCTGTCTGCATTTTTACCTAGTATTTATATTTACACTCAAGTCATGGTTAATGTGCTAACCCCATTTTCCCTTTATTCATTATTCAAAGAGCTATTGATTGCTGGTATATGACATTTAGATGTATTTCTTGATTGACAGATGCTGGTTGTACAGAGAGTACTGTTGTTACTGTACGGACTGACCCCACGGTTCCTGAGGGACAGGACCCTCCCCTACCTATAGAGGTCTCTCAGACCATTATATCTGTAGCATGGACTGGACCTTACAGGAATAATGGACCTAATATTAGATATGAATTGTCTAGAATGAAGTTGAAGCAACCTTTAGAGGGTATACTTAAATTTACTTAAACTGATATGAAGTCATTTTAATACATGGTGATTGTTGGAAAAATGGGTACATCAAGTACTTGAATATTAAAGAAGATGTTACACAGGCACAATATTTTTTACTTGATTTTTACATAATTTTCACCTGAATTAAGCAAATAAATTTAAGTACAGACTTTATGTGAAATTCATGTGCATTACACCTTCACATGAAAATCACATAAATGTGTTATATTCATGCTCAATTTGCATGAATTTTATGTGAACATTTTGCTTGTGTATATTTGGAATAGTTAACTTTTATAGGTTTGATTTTAATTTAAGCTACTTTCAGTAGTTGGACATCATTTTTGAAAACTTGTGAAAATGTCACTCTTATATTCTTCTTTGATATTACTGAGAGTTAAAAACTTTTTTTTTTAAATAAAAAAAAAAAATTAAAAAATTAAAAACTTGCAAAATAAATGTTTGTGATTTTCAGCTTCAGCTACCAATTTCCACATTTGGCAGAGTGTGTACTTAGGAACTAAGACCTTGTATGAAGATTCAGGGATGCCTTTGTTCACAACATTTGTGTACAGGGTAACAGTCTATAATGATGTTGGACAGTTGACCAGTAATATCTCAAGGGAGGTAACTACCTATGGAGGATTCCCAAGGAAGGCTGCTGAGGTCACTTTGGTCCCTATCAACCACACAACACTCAAAGTAATGTGGACTACACCAGGTAATATGCAAAGTTTTAAAATATGTGAAAACATACTTATTAAGACTTTTTAATTGCTGAAACTATTTTCATAATTGTGAGTTTAATTTTGATTTAGAATCTAATTTCAATACATATGTTGTTTACCTCTCAAATACATAAATAAAGTTTTAATGTCAGAAATATTGTTGTGAATAAATCAGATTTTGTGGAATTAAGTTGTTAAGTGGCACCCATGCAAAGTGTGATATATGGTTGGAAAGCCTACATATTTTTTTTTTTTGATATTTTGTTTAAAATGTTATACTAAACAGAAATTGTTTTATATATATATATATATACCCTATCTATAAGAGATTTTAGTTATAAAGAATGTATTGTAGAATTCAAAATTAAGGGAGATAACTCTGTAAATGACCCTAAAGGTTTCACTAACTACTTCCGGGTCAAATGGCCAGCCCCCTATGTAGTACCAAAAACACACTGAACCCCTAGACATATGCATTGTAAGTGCATTATTTGTGTGTATTATGATTAAAAGTAGTCAAAATAAAGCTGAGAATGTGTACTTTAAAATCATATATGTCATTAACTACAAAAGGGTATGAATATTGTTTACATGTGTGAGTAATTTGCCTCCATGCTGTCAGTTAGCTGAAAAGGTCAAAATGTGGATTTTCAGTATTACTTATTCAAGTAAATTTTGTGAAGAATTTCTACGATCATCATACCATTAGTATAATGATTTTGGAAGCCTTACTTTCCAAGCTTCGCAACGGTATGCAACTTTAAGATGTCATTTGTCCTGGGAATTCACAGTGAGACTTTGAAAATTACTTTTTTAACATGTAAAGTAATGGAAACGTTAGAAGTGGTTAGTGAGACCAAACTACAATGGAATCTCTTGAATTTTTATTGTGGATTATCTCCTAAAAGCAGAAAAATTGGAATGAATAATTATGTATTTCATCATATAGACCTATAAAGCAACTTTATAACAAAAATAAAAATGTGTAGCCTTTTTGTGATGTATTACATATTACAGAATTTGCATGATTCTTACAAAGACTACTACTTATAGTTATTAATTAAAAGTGATTAGGATATAGTTTCATTTATCAAATTGAATACTGTTAAAAAATAACCTTGAAAGACCTCTAATCTTAAAAATATTCATGCTATTTGATTGGTCAATAAATAAGTTGAGTTGTATTTTTCAGATGTGATTGATTTACAAGGATCAGTTACAGAATACAAGGTATCAGCCTATAGTACTGAGGGTAATGTCACTAAACAGCTGGCGTCTGATGAAGATAGTACCCTCCTGACTGGTCTTACTCCTGTTACTACATACACAGTGTATGTGACCATCACTATACATGGTGGAGCTAGTATTATCAGTGAACCAAAGAAGGCTACTACCTTGGATGGAGGTTAGTTCTGTAGAAAGTTTTAAGCACTTGTATTTTTAAGATTGCACAGCCAGTGTTTGCCACATCATTTTGATTTTTTTAACTTTGAGTGGGGAACAATATTAGAATTACCTTGTCCGTCCGTTGCATTTATCTGGGCTCCTGATGAATGGATTAATTGTGGCTATTTATAGATGGGGCATATGTTACAAGTGATTTTTGGTGCTGTTCAAAATCAACTTCCCGTTTCATGGGAATATGCCATCTTTCACTTTATAGAATGATCAAGAATATTTTGTCACAAAAATCTCTGCTACCAATGGACGGTTTGGTTTCAATGTCATATTTTACATAGATGGGGCATATGTTGTAAGTGATTATGGTTACTGTATGATATCAATTTCCTATTCAAGCTGAGATATCTCTAGCATGACATCTCCTGCAACTACATGTTATTGTTGTAATAACTTGATATTTGTCAAACGTCTTCATTTTTCAAGGGATATTTAGTGATCATAGTGTACCTGTCCATCTTTTCCTCCATACGCCTGTTTGTCTACAACTTTTTTGTTGCAAATGTACACTGCAATTATTCATCACTTAAGTAGTAGTCTTTGTAAGAATCATGCAAAATCTGTAAAATGTGATATACCTCAAAAAAGGCTACATATTTTTATTTTTGATATTAAGTTAATTTATGGGTCTATATTATGAAATGTGTAAATATGTATTCGAATCTGTCTGCTCTTAGGAGATAATCAACATTGAAAATCTTATAGAGTATATTGTATTCGAGTGTCATTTACAGAGTTATCTCCCTTAATTTTGAAATCTATAGTGCATGCTATATAATTTTTATCTCCTAAGAGCACTGGGTATATGAATAACCGACTGTTAATTTCTGTTTACTATGGCAATTCAAACAAAATATCAAAAATAAAAATATGTAGGCTTTTTACCCATGAATCACATTTTGCATGATTCGTAGCTGGAGTGCTACTTAATATTTTGATGCAAGCTTGTTATAGGTATGCCAAATTGAAGGATTTTATTGCAGACTGAAGCAACATCAACTTTCTATTTTACGACTTTATCTTTTGACCATAAAGCAACTGAGTTGGGGAGAGCAGGTGTATTTTCTTCAGTAAGCTTATGAGCTTTGCTCTCAGTTTTTCAATTTTAAAAACATTTTAACCATATTTTGAAGAACAGCATTACTTATATGTACAAAAAAACTTATTCAAGCTTTCACCAGAATGTATATTGCTTATGATTTTATATGTAATATATACCTTTTTCAGCCCCAGAAGGAATAGCGGTTCCTGTGATAACAGTTCTGAGTGAAACATCTCTTCGAGTATCCTGGTTAGCCCCACAACAACCCAATGGTGAAATCACAGGGTACTACATACATCTGATCAATGAAAGGATACCCACAGGAATGACACAGCCAGGATCCTTCATCATCAATACTTTACTGCCATATACTGTATACAGTATCAAGGTGAGAAGATAAAATTTATTGGTCAATTAATTTACTTCTTCATTGTGATTCAAGAATCTTCTTGACTTTCTTGACTTTAGTTGAACAAATATTAAAAAAGATAAATTTACCACATAGCCTTAACTTATGATTATGATTCTTTCAAACAAAGATTTTTGGATATGTAGGAAAACACTGCCTGCCTGTCGATTTGTAGGGATATTTTCTAGGGGCAACTCATCCTAAACTATTCAGCTGATTTAAATGAAAATTTATAGGTTTGATGGAAATGGTATGTAGATGTGGATGATAGTTTTTTATCTGCTCTTCACTAGATTAAATGACTTAAAGTTTTGTGTTTTTCTTTTTATTAAGAATTGAATGTTTTATTTTTGTTGTTTCATTGGCATGTAAAATGTTGACCATGGCATGTTTTCAATGAAGCATGCTCATGTCCAAAATGTGTGATGGTCAAGGTTTTTACACACCATTGAAGCATCATAAATGAACCATTAATTTCCTATAATTACATTTGGTATGTTTCTCTAATTTTGTTTCTTATTTGTTTTATTTTTTCAGATTGAAGTCTGTACTATTTTTGATTGCACTGAGAGTGAGCCTGTTATGGTAACAACAGCTGAAGCCCTTCCGCAGGGGGTAGATCAACCTTCCCTGGCTTCAGTCTCTCCAACTGAAGTGGATATAAACTGGAAACCCCCTCAGAATGGAAATGGAATAATCCTACAGTATGATTTGATTCGTCAAACACTGAAGCCATGCTCTGAAATGTAAGTGAAATCATACAAGAAACTGAAGTAGTAAAAATAAGTTATGATATGTCATTTTTAACATATTCAAAAATCATGTTAAGAATTGTTTAGATTCATGTTTATTTTCAAAGTTTTAGACTAATATTATTTGCCTATGAGGGACAGAGCTATTCATATTTATGATAGGTGTAATCCTTTATGTTGATTCTGACCGTTGTTGGGATAGCCGGGGATGTTCGATAGGTAACGGGTGATGTTTCTACCAATGGGAATATGCTAGACTTCCTGTTTGTCTGCATTAAAACAAGCACTTCCTAACTTCGTATATCATTTCTGGAATTTCTCCCTTCTGACAGAACAATGATTAGACATTCATGTTTCAGAGCATCTACCTATATAGCATGTTGCTGATGCTCCATTACTATCAATGCTATATTTTTTTTGTAGACCACCAGTAACAATGAGTCCTGAAATAACAAAGTGTACCTATGTCCAGTGCAGTATATTTGAGAATATTTGTGGAACTAGTTGTTATTCAGGAGCTAAGGTTTGTGTTTTTTTTATGGCTAGCTTTCTCTCATTTGAAAAATTATAATTCAGATACCAAATTATCTTTAATTCTTTTAAGTGCTTTGCATCCACAAATTTCTACTATTTTTTACTTCATCTTGCTAAGTGATAGGGATTCTGAAAGAATAATAAAATTGATTACAAAAAGCAAGACATATTTTCATACAAGTTATACCCCTCTTATTGCAACTATCTTGACCCCAATAGATGGATTAATTTCAAATGTGTTACTTAGCATAATATTAATGGTACATAATTTTAATTGCTGTTGGATATCAACTTCCTGTTTTGATGGGATTGCTGTACAATTGGGGGTATGTTTTACATGTCAACACATGCAACTTCATGTTGTCTCTGCCTTTATAACCTCCCTTTTCCCTGACATGACAATTTATCTGTAAATGTTTAGGTTTGCTGTGATGGTGTTCTCCATGACAACTATAAGAATCATGGTTGCTGTGGTAACAAGTACTTACCTAAACCCTCGTCTGATTCTGTGTGTTGTGCTGGCATGTTCTACGAAAAGGAAGAAAACTATCAGTGCTGCAAGGGGAGGTAAGTTATGGTTGGAAATAATGCACTAACCTCTTTATTGTAGAGTTAGGAATCTCATGATAAATAAATTTCACTTCAATTCAGCAAAAAAAATTGTGATATGTTTATGTCAAGTGAATTTCACATAAAACTGACATTAATTTCATGTGAAGTTCGCATAAATTTCACATGAAGCTCAATTTTCACACAAAGCTCAATTCTCAGGAATTTCATGCGAACAATATATGCCTGTGTAATATGTCTTTTTTCTTTGTACATTTATTGTCTATTCAAGCTTCTTATAATTTTTTTTTGATTCATGAAAATTAAAAAAATAATTTTGCATTGTCCTGTTTCAGTTATTATTTGTGTTATTTCAGATACATTAAGGTATTACCAGGTGAAATATGCTGTCCAGACCTATATGAAGACAGAGTATTAGTAGGCCATGGTGACAGATGTTGTGGTTCTGTACCATACTCATCAAATGGATCTCAAGTGTGTTGTAAGGGTAAGTAGGCCATGATGATTGATGTTGTGGTTCTGTGCCGTAACAGGACTCATTTCTCTTTGACCTATGAAAAAACAATAAAATATTTCAAAATGAAGTGTTTTATAGAAGTATTAATTGGAATTATGACTTCTACAGGAAACTTTTAAAACAGATTTCATTTTGTATTAATCTTCATTACATTTTCTACAGGGAAATTGTATGATGGATTTGAGCAGCAGTGTTGTGGAGGTGATCTGATAGAGGACAGTAAGATATGTTGTGGTGATGATATAGATGGCTCAGCCTACACCCTCCTGCCATATCATAGTTGTTGTGATAGACAGTATGTCAACACTGATGCTACACTCTGTTGTACTAGTGATACTGGCCATCAAAGGGTGAGAAATTGAAAATATTTACATGTGAATCTACTTTCATTTATACTACTACAGTGAAATCTGTCTAAACCAAACCTTGAAAAAAAAACACCTGTTTAAATCAACACTTTTAGAAGATCCTCTTTATGTATGTTTAAATATATTTTAACCTGAATAATCAAAATGAAGGGTTTCGCATGTTAAAACCTTGTAAGCACAAATTCACAAGGGATCATGGTGAAACTAAGTAGGAAGGTTTTGCATCATATGTAGATGTGTACGAAGGATTTAAATGTCAAAACTCCTCCTAAACTGCTCATGGGAATGTGATAAAAATTTCATAGGAAGTTTGGTCTTGAAGGAATGTAATTATTATCTTATGACTCCAAAGCGAGATAAAAAAAAAATGAAACCTTGTAATTGCAACTCCTCCTAATAGGTAGATGTATATAAGGGAATAAAATTGTTGTATGAAGAATGTAAAGGGAGGCAACTTAACTTAAAGATCATTTCATTGTCGAACCCAGGAGAGGTATGATGGTATTCTTTTTGTGAGCTTTTTATAACAGTAATAATAAATTATATAGATTAATCTTGATTTAAAAGTCTTGTATTGTTTCATGAATATTCATTTACTGTATCTTTTCCAGGTTCATATGTATGCAAATAAAACAAGTAAAGATAAATCTAATGAGAGGTGTTGTGGAATGGAGAAGATATCAAAAACCTTGAGTTGCTGTAACAATAAAGGTTTTAATCCACTGACCCATGTCTGTGCAGATATATCTGATGATATTGTTGGTGAGTTAAATTTATAAAATAGAAGATTCCCATCCCATACAATAGGTAATGAATTAAAGACAAGGAAAAAAAATTCCCATTTTACAGTATTAGATTCATCTTATCTGTCATTCCATCCTGCTCAAGATAATTATCTTGGCTCTAAATGGATGAAAATTTTGCAACTTCGTGCCTCTGAATTAGAGCTGTAGTGGGTATTTTCTTGATATTTTGTGATAATTAATAGTCTTTTATCTCAACCTCCTAATATATCAATGTGAATAAAATGATTTACTTTGCACCTTAAGATGGGTTACAAGTATTTTATAAGATCTCTTTATTCTTTTGATATTTGTAAGCCACTGTTATAACAAAATGTTATGTTTTTTGTAGGTTGTGGAGAAGCAACAGTTTGTCCTCTCTCCAATTCAGACAGTGCATTCTGTGACAGATGTGATTATGATAAGAAATCTAAAAGATGTGGCTCTGTTGCTGGTTACTATGGTGACAATGTATTACCTCCCCTTCCTGACCCAACAGATAATTGTGTGGTAAATGAAGATGTCTTGTATACTGGAATGGAATTCACCTTTAAAGGTTGGTTCTTCATTAATTGTGTTTTAAAATGCATAAAACATGATTACTTGCTGATTTAAAAAAAAAATATTTTCTATTTTTTTGAAAGAAGTATGCTGTCTTCTGCCAGACAGAGTTCTAACAGCTGAAAAAAGTAATATGTATATGTATATAACTCGTTTATTTTTATGACTTTTATATTGTATGTAGTACAATATTTATGTTTTCTCTGAGCTTAAGTTTAAAATGCATCTGATTTAATATGCTTTTTTCGTATAATTAAGATTTATGTAAAGTTATCATTACGTTATTTAATATATAATCCTAGAAATTATATTTCTTTCATTATTTTTTTAAAAGACTCAGGTCTGCAACCATTTTCCATGTATCAGTATGCAGTGAGTGTTGTCAATAGCGCAGGGGAGACAACCAGCCCAAAAACATTTATCCGTACCCAGGAGGCACCACCAGAGCAGGTGCAACCACCCATAATCAACACAGCATCAACACAACTGTATGTCATAGAATTGTCATGGAGTCTACCCCTGAAGCCAAATGGTAATTGCATGTTAAATCAGAAAATTCAGTTAACAATTAGCAAGAAAAAATAATGGATATAATTTTTTATTAATACATCATATTACTCACTATACTGGTATGAAACTATGCCTAATGGAAATGTTTATTTGAAGAAGCGTTTTGGTTGTGAAAAAGGGTATCCTTGCTGCATTTCAGCAACGTCATATGAAGTCTTGATTTACAACCAGATTAAAGTTAGTATGACATTCTTTGATTACATTGAATGCAATAGTTAATGTATTCTGTAATGCAATTATACCCATTTCATACACTAAGTAAAGATCTAATTATTCTAAATTTCTGGTGCATTGTATTTATTACTGTAAACCAGGAAATTTTTTGTGTCATCTTTTTTTCACGGTTTCTGCTATAAATCTGCTTTCACACAGTTTTTTAAATTCACAATCATTCATCAAATAATACTGTATTGTTCTTCAAAGAAAATATTTGTGACAATTTAATTTTTGTTATTGTATTTACCATTAGTTCTGTAAATGGATAAACTTAGCATTTGATAATTTTTTTGGCAGATTAAATTAAGTGAACATATTCACTGTCTTAAATTTCATGGTTTTATGAAATAGTGTTTATGATAAATGTGGGAACAATTTTTCACTAATATGTCCCCTGCCAAACTAGCAAAAATTATTACAACAATTTAAACAGGTGATATCATAAGATTTATCCTGTGGAGAGATGATGTAGAATTATACAGAGGTATGGCCCAGCAGTATACAGATGATGGTGCTATTTTACCATACCAGTCTTATACCTACATGCTTACTGCTTGTACAGCTGCAGGGTGTACTGATAGCACCAAGGTATGTAAAACTTCCCTTTTGTAACCCTGATGGATCTTTTTGCTTTCCATTAGCCGTAACTCCATACTCATAAAAAAATCATTAGTTGATGAAAGTGGCAAGGGGGCATGCCTTTTAATACCCTGCCACTAGAAGTGGTGGGGTATTATGTGATACCATCTGAAAAGTTGCATGTCTGTCTGTCCATCCCCTGATGGTTTCCAGATGATAACTTGAGAACGAATCTATGAATTTTTTCTGAAACTTTGTACTGTTGTTTAGTACCAAAAAATATCTAGGTGAAGTTCAATGTTCACCTCCAGTTAGACCATTTTTAATAACTTGACATCCCCTTTTTTTGCCATTATGTGGCTGGGTATCACTTGATGTTCCATTAATGCCCAATGTTTTTGTAATTTTTAAAGCCTCCCCATATGTTTACGACTTTGTCCTTTCTAATCTGAACAGAAGATTCGGTTGATAACGCCAACACATGAAATCAATAATTATGAGATCTTGTCAGCTATTGCAGAATTTAAGATGTTCCTGAGATATATATAACTAAGAAATTACAGTGGTACATTAATGTATTTATGTTTTTTATTATGATATGACATTTTCATCTATCTATTTTGGTGATTTTCTAGGTTGTCACAGCAACAGCAGAGAGTAAACCAGAAGGAGTTGCTGCCCCTGTTGTACAAGATTTCACTTCCACAATGGCCAGGGTCAAATGGTCTCCACCTACCAAACCAAATGGTATTATACAGGGCTATATCTTATTCATCTCAGCTGGAGATTACCAAGATCATTACCCTATGTATATATTACAGAAAACTTTGAATAGTAAGTGTTACATTCACAATATGACAAAAAATATTATATTTTACATTTCTTTTAAAATGTATTTTTAAATATATGTAAACAATCTAGCTTTTTATGGAGAAACTTAACTAACTATTTCAGACTTGATTTCTGTAGTTGTTTCATGATCTCCCTAAATTTGATCAAAATTATTAATTATTAAAGTACATTCAAATTGTAAGTTTTTTAAACTCCCCACTCAACCAATGGATGGTATATTTGAATAACCTAGTTCATCCATATGTCATTCCATCTGTCCATTATTTTTTCACCTCAGTTATCTCTGCTCACAAGTTAGGTGTGTGTCTTTATATAGATGGTTCATACGTTATAGGCAATATTGGTTGCTGTCAGATATCAACTTCCTGTGGGACATTGCCATTTTTCACTTTATGAAATGAGAATTTATTTTTGTCGTTTCTTTATATTTAGTTTGATATGATGTACATGCCATCTTTCATATTATCTAAACTTTTTTTACTTACCATAATTTTAGATTTGACACCCTATACAGCGTATACATTTGTTGTACAAGTATGTACCCATGGTGGATGTACAAACAGCTCAGAGACAACAGTCAGAACCTTGGCTGATTTACCTGTTGGTTTGTATCTTAATGTGATAGTTCTGTCAAATCTGTACTAATTACTCTCTTCATGAAATCACCATCAACTGTAAACAATTACTTTTCAATTTTCACAATAAAGGTTTGTGTATATTTCAATTCTGACAAGTAGCGCCCTGCAGTCATTTCAAATTCATTTTATTACACTAGCCATATTCTTGTGAGCAATCATATGACAAAACAGGTTTGATTATGTACATGTACCTGTAATCATTGACATTATTATATTCAGAAGAAGATACAACTATCTTAAGTAAATTGTAAATGTGTACTATGGTACAATTTTTTGTGGTTTTCATTGGTTGGGCAAACCCTAACAAAACTAGAAAAAAACACAGTTGAAATCTCCATCAATTAACAAAAACACCATAAATATAATGGTGGTAATTAACTTCATTATTCATCTTACAGTTAATTCATTGCATATCATTCAATTGTTTTGCCAAATAAATTTTTTATTTCTGGATCTACATATATCAATTTTTATTGAGTTAATGAGTTACTTGTACATGTATATATTTCAGGTGTAGACCCACCAAGAGCATTAATTCTAACAGCCAGTTCTGTATTGCTGTTCTGGAAACCTCCCACCCATCCTAATGGTGAAATACTGTTCTACTCTGTCATGAGGCTCTGGTCTCAAGGACTCAACTACTTCTACCTTGGCATGAAGCTAGAAATGGTGGAGAACAATCTGAAACAGGGTGAAACCTACAAGTATTTTCTGATCACAGGGACTAATGCTGGAAACACTAGTAGTACACCACTCAGTCTAACCATGCCTCAACTCTCCCTACCTTATATTCCAGAACCTAAGAACCTTACAGTGCTCAGTCCATTTGCTATATTTGTAGAATGGGATATGGTTGACTTTACAGGAGGGACTATTGACCAGTATGGAGTAGTATTAAATGCAGGGAGAGTATCAGAGATTGATCAAGGTGTTGGACATGTTCTGTCAACTACTATAGATGGGTTAAAACCTTATATGGAATATGAAGTAAGGGTTAAAGGTTGTGTGAAGGGATTCTCCAACAGGTGTGGTCTAGGAGCTGCTGCTGTGATCAGAATGGATGAATATTTACCTGATGGAATGGAAGCGCCCACTGTTGTGCCAGAAGGTCCCCGTGCGATCAGTGTCAGTTGGAAACCTCCTATAAATCCTAATGGTCTCATCACTTATTATGATGTATTTTATAGAGAACTAGGGACAACGACTGCTCTACTTATAAACAGAGTGCTTAACACTGTTTTCACTACTCAGCATGTAGGAAATGACTTGAAGCCTTACACACAATATGAATATAAAGTGGTAGCAAGCAATTCCCAGGGCGATGTGTCAAGTCCATGGTCTGTTGCTAGGACATTTGAAGCTAAGCCAGAAAAGCTATTACCACCCTTTGTCAACACTAGTGGTCCATTCGGTTTCCAGGTCACTTGGCAACCACCTCAGTTACCTAATGGGGTTATTACTAAGTACAAAATTACATATAGGAAAATTTTACCAGACCCTTCATATGTATCTGTAAAACAGCATGTTGCTGTTCAGCCTCATGTTCTTAGTACCAGTGTTAGCGGCCTTGATCCATTTTCAAGCTATGAGGTACAGTTGATAGTATACAACAAAAAGGGAAATGTATCTGCAACTCCATTTATTGTTCAAACCCAACAATCATCACCTTCAGGGCTTCCATACTTTTCTGTGGAGAAAATCAATACTGGAACATCTCTGATTTTCAAATGGAATCCACCAACCTTACCGAATGGAATAATAACAGAATATAAAATTCATGAGAAGGGCTCAACAGTGCCATTATACCAGGGACTGAACAGAGAGTTTGAGTTCCGACGTTTACAACCATTCACAGAGTATTTCGTTAGACTAGAAGCCTGCACTACTAAAGGGTGTTCTATAGGGAAATTTCAAAGTGTTATGACAGCTGAAATTCTACCTTCCAACCAACCAAGTCCGGTGGCAGGGTATTCCAATTCTACATCAGCAGTAATTACATGGTCAAAACCCATCAGTCCAAATGGTCAAATAACGACGTATGAAGTATTGAGACAACATAAAATTGGCTTGAAAAGAAGCTTCTCTGATCCCATTGTGATATATAAGACTATGGATACCAATTTAGAGAATTATGAGTATCAAGACTCTGGACTTCAACCATTTACAGAGTACCTGTATGCAATAAAAGCCAGTAACTCCAAAGGATCAACACAAAGTACTTGGCAGAGTGTGTTTACAACTCAAGCTGCTCCAGAGGGTATACTACCCCCTACAGTAACTCACCTACCTAATGATATTCACAGTCTATATGTACAGTGGACTACACCTGAAAAACCAAATGGAATAATCCAAAGTTACAACCTACAGAGGAATGGTACTGTCCCATTGAGCTTTACCTCAACTGACCCAATGGAGTATACAGACTATAACCTTGTAGCATTCACATGGTATAGCTACAAAATAACTGTGTGTACACAGGGAGGTTGTACTGTTAGTAATCCTGCATTGATACAAACCCAGGAGTCAGCTCCAGTGCAAGTCAACCCTCCAATTGTTACTATTTTAAGTTCAACTGCACTAAATATATCTTGGACTATTCCTGCAGTTTCAAATGGAATTATTGTAGAGTATCATTTATATATGGATGACACTGAAATTTACAATGGTGCTATGCTGTCATATGTGAAAATTGGTCTCATCCCTTACAAGGAATATGATTTTAACATAGAAGCTTGCACAAGTGGAGGTTGTACAATGAGTGGAAAAGTGAAAGGTCGCCCAGATGATGATGTTCCCATGGAGATGCCATTGCCCATACTTAATGTTTTAAGTTCAAGGTCAGTTGAAATAATATGGAAGCCACCTGTTTATCCTAATGGTATTGTCAACTCATATGATGTCAGAAGGAATGGGAAACTGATTTACACTGATATACTGACTCTGTCTGGTACCTTGAAGACTAATTATATTGACTATGACCTTAATCCAGGAACAACATATGAGTATGTGGTTTTAGCTAGAAATAATAAAGGAAGTGTTGAGAGTTTACCAGTAACTGCCAAAACATATTCAGCTTCACCTAGTGGCCTTGACCCACCAAATGTGATAGCCTTGACCTCGACATCTGTACAAGCTTCATGGCAACCACCAGCCTTTCCGAATGGGCCTATAGTTAACTATACATTATTTCAGTCCAGCCAAATAGTATACTCAGGAGGGCATACTACATTTACTCATGTTATAACAGGATTACATTTTTGGACAGATTACACTTTTAGGGTCCAAGCTTGTACTGACAGGGGATGTGAGTTGAGTACAGTTGCTAGCGTGAAGACTTTAGAATCAAAGCCAGAGGAGCAAGGCCCTCCATCTGTTCTAGCATTGGCTAATGATGAAGGAGCACATTTAGGAGTCCAGCTGGCTTGGACTGGTCCTCTTCTGCCCAATGGAGATATACTGTATTTTGAACTTTACAGAAGGATGGTGACTAATGAAGACATAGGTAAGTAACAAATCAAAGTTTTAATAGGGGATAGTAATGTTAGGGTTATAGTTACTTTATTATTGCCCCTGCCTCAATGCTGAGACAAAGAAATGTGATGCTTCTGTCCGTCTAGCTGAACATTGTAAGCACTTTTGCACCTACATTGCTTTATAAAGTTTCATGAGATCTCTAGGTTGCCACAACCAATATCTCAATAATGGCAAATTTTATTTGGAATTTTGGAATTTGGACTACATGTTTGTTGGGAATTAGCTGTTTTGCAAACTATGAAAGAACTGGTAGATAAATCTTTATATAGAGAACACTTAACTGACATTCTTTCATTTAAAAAAAACCCAGAAAATTGGGGGATTGAACTTTTTTTCTTGTAATATTAAAAGAAAATAAAAGAGGTTTTATACAATTAATATTTGTAATTTTACCATACATTTTTTTATTTCAAAAATTCTTTTAAAATAATTTAAACATGCTGTTTACACTGTTAATTGAAAATATATGTCTGTATGACTCAGTAAGATGACAGAAAGGAATGCTCAGTGTAACAGGTATGATCTACCTTTAAAAAAAAATCTTGCTAATTTTTTTTCATATGACAATGCAAGAGCTCTCATGCCTTCATATCTTAATAAATTTTCATAGAATGTAACAGGGTACATTGGAATTTTGTTTTTTATTTTGTGAGATTTGTTTTCAATTACCAGTTTGTTTTGACAAATGTAAATAAAATTACATTGTAACTCTAATTTTTGCTACATATTTGCATGGTTTGGGAATTGTGAAATAGAAAGCTTGCCAAATTTAAGGCCAGATATTATACATATAATTTCCATTCCATTACATCTGAAGATGCAAAAATTACCCCTATTAACGAAATTTAACACCTGCGAAAATAACCTGTTATACAGTATTTGGGAAAAGAATCATTTATGATAATTTTACTTTTCAGGAACATCTTACAGTGGACTGACTCTAACTTACAATGGTACCAAACTTGGGTATATAGACACTGACAGTAGACTGAAACCTTATTCAGAGTACCAGTATATGGTAATATCAGGAAACAGAGCTGGGAAGGTAGAGAGTGTCTGGCAGGCTGTACTAACCAAAGAGGCACCTCCTGAGTTTTTACTTCCTCCGACAGTTGAGGTATGTTACACGGTTAAGAGGTTGTCCATGTAAAAATCAGGCAGATTCTGTGATATGGGTGGCACAGGGTAAATTTTATCCCACTCAATGTTTTTGTTCAAATGTAATGGATATGTATAGTTTGTTTTAAATCCACAATGGATGGCTCAGAAAATGATTTTAAAGTTCCCTAACAAAGCAACCAAATTTTGCTCAGGTCTCACTAACCACTTCTAACGTTTCCATTACTTTACATGTTAAAAAAGTAATTTTCAAAGTCTCACTGTGAATTCCCAGGACAAAAGACATCTTAAAGTTGCATACCGTTGCGAAGTTTGGAAAATAAGGCTTCCAAAATCATTATGCTAATGGTACTATGATTGTAGAAATTCTTCACGAAATTTACTTGAATAAATAATACTGAAAATCCACATTTTTACCTGTTCTGCTAACTGACAGCATGGAGGCAAATTACTCACACATGTAAACAATATTCATACACTTTTGTAGTTAATTACATAAATGATTTTAAAGTACACATTCTCAGCTTCATTTTGACTACTTTTAATCATAATACACACAAATAATGCACTTACAATGCGTATGTCTAGGTTCAGTGTGTTTTTGGTACTACATAGGGGGGGTGGCCATTTACCCGGAAGTGGTTAGTGAGACCTCAAATTAAAGAGTTATCTCCCTTTCTGCAATGAATTTCAATGTAATTTATCATTGCAGTTAATCAAAAACCAACATTCAGTTTTGGGAATGGATACATTTGTGATATAAAATGGATGAAATTTTTTTGAAAACAAAATTTGTGATGTGCCATTTACTGCTTGGTTTTTCACATGGACTCCCTCTTAATTGTTATTGTTTGATAATGAATTTTACAAATTAGCAGGGCATTATTGCCTGTAAATAGTGTTAAGACCATTTGATATTGGAGGGGGGAAGGACTTGGAAAATTTTTTTCAGGTCAAAATATATATTTTCATGTTAATGCTTAAGATATTTATTTTCCACTTTCATCCAATCAAATTAGTAATTTTATATATTGAAAAGCATAATGTTCTGATCTTAGTGATTATTTGTTTTCCTGCAATTTTCAAGATCAAAGTATTTATTTTAAAAAAAAATTCTGAGTCAAAATATTAATTTTGGAATTCTTCTAGCGCAACCCGTCTCAAAATCTAATGGTTGACCGCTAAAATAAAAGTAAAAATATCAATTAGCTTAAAAAAGTTAAAATGAAGCAACAAGTTTTGGGTTTCAATACATGTACTTGAATCTACTTTTGTTTATAGTATATAACACCGACTACAGTAACAATTGAATTGACAGAACCAGTAGTGACCAATGGAATCATTAGGAAATACAGTGTTTATGTCAACAATACAATGGTATGATTGCAATTACATGTTTGTATTTCTTTTTATAATGGTGTGAAAGACATTTGCAAAAATATAGATTTGAGAGATTACAGAAATCAAATATTGATTTCAAAGTTAGCATTTTAAATGCATAAATAATTATTATAGATATTAAAAAATGGTATATGGTATATGGTTTCATTAAATTCATTGGTTGTTTCTTTGAAGGAATCACTATTATAAACTGCCAAGCAATCTTTTTGATTACTTTTTTTTGGTATGGATTGGCTATAATGAAAGTCTTACCAAGGGAAGTAATACATTGTTTTGGTTTTTTTTTTTTTCAAGCTGAAAAAAGAATCAGTGATGAATTTAATATGTTTATTATCATACATAGCAAAAGTACAATTTTGTTTATTTATAAAAATAGGTAAGCAGCAGTATAGGCCTTCAACATACCATAGGACAGACTGTAGGACTGAAACCTAACACTATATACAGTTTGAAGGCTGAAGCTTGTACTGGTGGAGGATGTACTGTGAGTGAAGCTTTGATTGTACAGACAAAGAGTACACTACCTACAGGCATGGCACCTATCACAGTTGACAGTACAACAGATAACACTGTCCATCTATCCTGGACTTATCCCACTAATCCTAATGGAAATATCAGAAGGTCAGTAGTTACATTGAAACTTGTCTAAACTGAACCCTGGGTAAACAGGTAGCCTGTGTAAACCAGACATATTCTGAAGTCACTTCTTATTACTTTCAATACTTATAACCCCTTCCCTCAATGAGTGGGTGGTATGTTAGAATCACTTTGTCTGTCCATCATTCCGTCTGTCCAAATTTTCATCGCAATTATCTTGGCTCCCAATGGATGGTTTGATTTCAAATTTGGTGTGTGGCTTCATATATAAGGGGCATATGTTATAAGTTTCTGTTCGAGTATGGGTATGCATAGCTTGACAATTCATGCAACTTCATGTTGAACCTGTGTAAACTGAACACCTTAACTGATCAAATTTCTCAGTCTAAAAGAGGTTCAGTTTCTCTGATATTTTCTGCCACTAAATCTGTTAGCCCATCTCAGCACAATTCCATCCATTTATTACTATGTCTGTATTTCTAGTTTTTTTTTTGCGAAGAATAAGTTCAGTTATTGACTTGGTTATTTCAGATTTATTGTGTATCAGAGAACTACTTGCCCACCTTTGCCACAACCTCTCTACCAGCAGCCATGTAGTGTTGGTAATACCAGTATGATATTTGATGGGATTGGAATAGGGAAAGTAGCAAGTAGTCTTTCTCCATACACAGCATATGAATTCAAAGTTGATGTTGAGAATTCAGCTGGAATGGCAGAGGGCATAGCCTGGGTCAGAGCTGAAACTAAATCATCAGGTTAGAGTTTATAATATTTTCATATCAAGATATTTCTTTGGTTCATGACATAATTTTAAGCTAATAGTCCAGTGCATTGAATTATCACATTTATGTGTTTTTTCTTCTTCAAACATTTCAAGTTTGATTGAACAGAAAACTTAGTGCTGTTACATTCTATTTACAATATTATTTAGTTGAAAAGAAAAGATGTGGGAACTTAAAAAAAATTATCTTAGCACATACACTCAGGTGCCAAAAGTTTGTCAACTTTCACATGTACGCTAGTCCGGCCACGCCCCCTTTTAATTTTTCCGATACCGATAGTGACAATGTCAATGCATGTCAACTTTGTAATTGTTGGTTTAAAAATAGTAAAATAAGTAACGTTTACGGTGACTGGGTCAAAAATGACGTCATTTTCTTTGTTACGTCATTATTCGCGTGTTTGTAAACATGGGGAAGAGAGGTAAAGATCTTGATGTTCAAACCAAAGAAACCATTCTATCTATGGTTAGGAGTGAACTTAAGTCGTCTAAAGTGGCAGAAATCTTGGAGATACATAAGTCTACAGTTTCCAAAGTTTTGAAGAGGTATAGAGAACGTGGAAACAACGAAAACGCACCAAGGAAAGGACATCCCAAACTTTTGACAGTTCGCGGAGAAAACGCATTGACAAGAATTGTAAAGAAAGGCCGCCGGAAAACTTTGAACGACATAACAGCGGAACTTAATAGTGATACACCTGTGAAACTGTCTCGTAGAACAGTTCAACGTGAATTGAAGAGGCTTGGGTATAATAAGAGGACAGTAGCGAAAAAACTTGGAGTACGCGAGGTTAACAGGAAGAAACGCCTACAATTCTGTCGTGGAAAACTACATTGGACAGCTAACCGTAACTGGAAGAGAGTTATTTTCAGTGATGAGATGACTATTGTTATAAAACCGGATGGTAAAGTGAAGGTATGGAGAAAACAAAACGAAAAATGGCGTGGTTATTGTCTTGGATATCTGAATCAGGGCCCGACTCGTAGTCTGAAGCTTATGGTTTGGGGTACTATTACTTACTTCGGACGAGGACTGCTTGCATTCGTTGACGGAAATATGAATTCGGAGAAATATATCAAGACTTTAAATGACTTTTAAGGCCTGTTATCATTAAACACTTTCCGAATAATGACTTTCAGTTTATGGATGATAACTGTCCCGTGCACAGGTCCCGAGAAACCGAAGCTTGGAAGCAGCGAAATGGAATTCAACCGTTTTTCTGGCCACCACAGAGCCCGGACTTAAATCCGATTGAGAATGTTTGGCTGGTCTTGAAAAATCACATAAAAAGAAACATTTTTCACATTAAAGACACGGAGGACCTAAAACGCGAACTTCGGACGGCCTGGAATAAGATCAGTGTAACATACCTGCAGAGCCTATACGGAACATTGCCGAAACGTTGCCGACAAGTGTTAATGTCTAAAGGATTTATTACAAAATATTGAAGTTTTATGTCATAAATAAAGGTATGATTTTTAATTTTTATTGTGACGTTTGTTGTTTACAATAACGCCATCTTGAAAAAAAGTTGACAAACTTTTGGCACCTGAGTGTAGTTATAACTTGCTTCCACTGCATTTCAAATTTTGTTTGAATAATATTGTACATACTATATAGACAATAAGAGTGTACTGACTTGACAAAACCAATACATGTATAAAGATAAGGCTTAGAACCAAGGGAACATGTGTGACTTTTTCAACAGTTCAAGCTAATTTGCTGTATCAAAGTTTTTGTCAAGTCAGTGCACAATTATTGGCTTTGAATTTGAACAACATTTCAAAAGAAAAAAAACTTTACAAGCCAGGAAAACCTTTTTTTTATTATTCGAAGTAAGCAACATCCTAGCAAGTTTAAATAATGCAATGGTTATGATGTCACAACAAAAAGTTTACCCTAAATCATTTGAAAATTTATGGTAAATGCAGTTTGATGCTTAAATACGATGGGTGTAGTATAAATACACTAAAATTAATACCGTACTGATGAATATTGCTGAAGAGTTTTATGTATTATGATGAAGAAAATATTTTGTCTTATTTATAGCTCCTCAATATGTTAACTACCCAAGATTCAACAGAACATCAACAGACCTGGTTATAAACTGGTCACGGAGCTTTACTCTCAATGGTAGGCTCATAGAGTACATTCTGCTTGGTGGGGATAGAGAAGTGTTCCGTGGATTTAGTACACAGTACATATATAAAGATCTACCATTAGATAAAGGTAAGAAAGGCTTGATGAGTTAGACGTAGATATAGAATAACAGTTACCTATGAATTTGACGCCAATAATATCATGTGGACATCGCAACAAGTGTCTTGAGATATTCCACTTAAGAATTAGCCTTGATAAAAATTTTGTTAATTGAAAAATAACATAAATTTTCCATCTGCATATTTTGTTTATTATACGAAAATTTATGTTATTTTTCAATAGACAAAATTTTCATCATGGCCAATTCTTATAAATTAATTTTAAAACATATTTTTATCTTTAAACATGAGAAAAGTAGCTCTGAATTTAACTGAATAGGGGTGTGTCAATATTTTTTTATCTATTGAGATGTAACAAAATTATTTTAACCAATCAGATTACAGTATTTATCTCAAATTAATTTATATAATATTATCATTATCAAAATCAAAAAATAACTATTGTTCTGTTTATCGGGAATCAAATTTTGACATTTTATTCATTTTAAAATCATTATTGGGACTACTAAATCTAGTAAATGTAGAGTAACTACACACTGTTGGCACATGATGTCATTTTCAGTAAAAGCGCTAAAGAAGATCATGACCGCATTGCAGCACATTCACTCCCAATATATTTATGGAATTACATTTTAAAACTTGTTACATAATTCTGAAAATACATTTGATTTTCTTGATTAATTTTACCGGTAAATAATTTTTTTACAGCTACTGATTTTTTTATAACAACAGTGACTGACTTTGGTAGGGTATCATCACCATTAATTACATATACACCTGATACAACAGGTAAGCTATAATTTAATAAGAGGCAGGTGTAGCCTGTAAGAGGACGTAGTTGAATATATTGATATTTTTTAAAATGATAATTCCTTGAACAGTTTTATGTCAACAATGATTTATTTTTCTGACTATCATTAAAGATACAAGACTAAAAAAAATCCTTGCTTTGTTTTACTCTTTTTATTGCAAGTTGACTTCCTGTCAGACTGGCTCTCAGTACCTCTAAAGTCAAAGGTTAAATTCGCATTGATTACCATTATGAGGACCTCGTTCTCTATTACAGTGCAATTTAACCTGTCTTAATTGACCTTACACATGAAAGCAAAATTATAGTCACAAATGACAGTAGGTCTTTATACATAGGTCATTAGTGCATACAAAACACTACATAGTGATATTAGAATCTTAGTTTTTTAGGTCAGATTATTGCTGAATACAGGCGGTTGGTAAGCCAGGTTTGACTGTATTTCTCTTACTGACTACTAGAGATGGTAGTGGTGCATTAATTGGAGTGCACTAGTGGAAATACATGTACACACACACACACACATGTAGTTAATGACCCTTAGAACCAATAAGTTTTTTCTGGTCATATTCATCTCATGAAGTGTCTAATTAATGATTGCATGTAACATTTCCAAAACATATGATAAAAAATAAGTATTCCAGCAGTGGCAAAACTCTAACTTTGTTTTCCAGGGACTACAATAGCTCAGAAATTGGTACATACAGAGGAAGTGACATTCTACTCAGAAGTATGGTTCATCGTACTTGTATCACTGATTGGGGCATTGATATTGTTCACACTACTTGCATGCTGTTGTAGAAAGGCTGGAGCTACCAGACCATACATAAGAGAAAGATCACCACTGGAACTGTCTAAAAATCTTCAGATGTATAGCAATAGTGATGGATATAGCTCAGAAACAGTAAGATTTGATATACCAGTATACATTATACATGTATATATAGTAAAACCTCTATAAACTGAACCTGGATTAATAAGTTACTTGTTATCCAGTCATCTTCCTGAGTCCCTTCATATCATTTTCAAGGTGTTTTGAACCTGTGTAAACTGAACACCTGCCTTATCAAAACAAATCTTTCAGAACAAAATGGGTTTGGTTTAGACAGGTTTGTCTGTAATAGATCAATTTAAGTAGGAGATAACATGCTATTTTTTGTGGTTTAACGACATTTGCTACTTTCAATATAAGCAAAAATGTGTGAACAAAGCACCAATCTAATTCTTTCCAAAATCTGTGATTATGATCATTCTTTACAAATCATAAAACTTTACTATGAACAATGTGTACTGTACATTGTTTTTATGAAAGATTGGTACTATGAAATGTCTCATTTTTGGCCAGGTCCCACTCGTGCAAATCGGCTTATGGAATTGTGAATGTTGGGCAGGCAGGGAAAATATTTTTTTAACATTTTTCTCAGCCTCTATAAAACACAGCCACAAGATATTTTGTACTTTATTATGGAATCCCATATTGTGAGGTGTGAATTCAGGTCTGTGGCACTTCTTCCTCTTTACAGACTTGGTGTATTTTTCAACCTACATCAACTTGGCCATTTCTGTCATTGACCCATTTTTTGTAGTCAAATCAAACATCAACTTTGTACTGGTGGTATTAAAAATTTCAACTAGCTTTATGAAGTTTTCAGCATTTAAATTTATGTTCTCAAAACAAATAAATACCTCACTTTGGAGAAGAAAACAAAATAATTGAATCATTGTGCTCTTACAAGGTTTTGAATTGATTTATGAATACATGCATGTTTATTTTCTACCAGGCCTCTTCAGGATCAGCTGCATTCCACACAAAAACTAGCAATAGTCTTTATAGTAAAGATGGAATTATCAATTCAAGTTATGAAAGTGGTTACCATGAGGATCAATCAAGTAGGAGTAGATCTTATCAGGGGAACCAGTCAACTAAGGGGAGATTATCTGATTTGTTTAATGATGATGATGACAAAGCATACTGGCAAGAATATCCTGGGAATGGACTGGTAAGTTTTCAGCTCACCTGGACCTAAGGTAAAATGAGCTTTTACCACAAATTCCAGTTTATTATCCATAATTTTTAATGTTGACCTCAACTTCAAAAAAATGATGACAGGTTAACAACCAAACATTAGATCAATATATGATAATGATCTATAGAAGAATTCTATACCAATGGTCCAAATTTGGTTCAGTTTGATTAATTAAGATTGCCACCTGAGACAATCAAAGCTTCTGATCGGCCACGATGGTACAAACAATTCATTTTTTTTTGCGGGTCACCAAGTGGCCACATGCTCTAAGTTGCCTTTAATTTGAAGTTGAAACACATTTTAATTTAACCAAGGTATAGCGAACTTAGCAGGGCTGCTTTAATATAAAAATAAATGACTACCCTATAAACAACAAAATCCTCACATATGGTCATTATTGACAATAACAAAATTCATTTAAATGTCAGTGAGAATTTTTTTTACTGAACTTCAAGTTGATACTTAAAAACTTTAGTATTTTTTTAATGCGCCACTTGAACAATCTCATTTCTCTTTTCAGTTTCTATTTGATGATGATTCAGATGACAGTGATTTACCAGGCTATAACGGAGACACAATATTGTAATATATACTTGCTTAACTAGACATAATGATGAAGTGCTGTGATATTTTTTAATTACTACTGACTTATGTAATTACTTGATATTATTTATTTTGATGCAACAATTTTTTTAATAAAAATATTTCTAAATATGATCAAGACTGATGATTATTTCATTTTTACAGCACATGCAATCATAAA
This sequence comes from Perna viridis, assembly GCA_037379345.1. Lineage (NCBI taxonomy): Eukaryota > Metazoa > Mollusca > Bivalvia > Mytilida > Mytilidae > Perna > Perna viridis. The sequence continues at coordinate 54,039,873 of CM074512.1, read as the reverse complement.
GCTCATGGATAGAGTTGGTCTTTCTTTGATTAAATAACTTTTTTGGTAGTTGATTGTACATTTGATAAGATTAAAGCTTTCTATATTAAGCTATCAAATTGTCTGAAGCCCTTTCTTTTGTTCAGTCAACTTGCTGAAGAAGTTCATTAGATGATGGTCATCTATAAATCTATGGAAGACCGACTCTTTTTTGTATGTTTATGACTTATCAGTCTCCTCCAGTTTTTGGTTTGCACTCCATCCGTCAGTCCTGCAAATCAGTTTTCTGTGAGTTTTTTTCCTCATGCTTGCAGATATACATTTGATGTTTGGTACATTGATTAACAATGATATGTAACAGATCAGGTTCATGTTCAGTTCTGGTGCAATGATTTGTTGCTTACTTATGGCCCTTGAAGTTCATGCAAAAACTAAGTTTTCTTAAGTTTTGTCATCATACTTGCAGATACACATTTGATATTGTGTAAATTTCTATTCCATGAAAACTTTCAGGTCAAGTTCGAATGTTGTTCCAGTCAATTGATTTTTGATGGGTTATGGTTCTTGGTTTGAAAATAAATGCAGACTCAGACCCACACTTTTCTTATTCATGAAGTATGCATTCAATTGAAAGTGGATAAGATGACCTTTCCAAAGTTCTGATGTAGGGTATTTATGATTTTTTTGTTGTGCTTTTTGATTTTTATTTTAAAGTTGGTGTGTAAATCTATTGTTAATTCATACTTGTTTAGGTGTCATTTTTATATGATCGCAAAAAAAATTTTGGATGTATAATAATATCACCTTATCATTCGCCACTTTTGTTAACTTAAGTATATTTATGAAAACTTGATTAAAACTTATCAAATTTTTTGAAATTTTAAATCATTGTTTCTAGAAACATGATGGAGGGCCCTATAGTTTTTGCCCCACCTCTTTTGGAAATTAGGGGCTAAAAGGAGGAAATAGGTGTTATCATAAAAATTTATAGAAAAAGCTTATTGTTGATTCAATTTTTACGATTCAGATGTCAAGCTGTTCCTTTTGAAACTCTGCTTTGAATTTTTGTACAGGGTAGGCTTACCTTGAACTGTTTTGGAGTTAAAGGGGTACAAAATTAGGCCACACCCCGAAAAAATTTCTTTTTAGCTCACCTGGCCAAAGGCCATGTGAGCTTTTGCCATCACTTGGCGTCCGTCGTCCGTCCGTAAACTTTTACATTTCAATCTTCTTCTCTGAAACCACAGGGCCAAATAAAACCAAACTTGACACAAATGTTCACTGGTATGAGGGGATGAAAGTTTGTGATTTTGGTGCCGATCGGAAATTCAAGATGGCCGCCACCGAGGATCTTAGTTTAACATTGGACCCTATGGGAGAAACATGTAAAAATCTTCTTCTCGGAAACCACTTGACCAAATTAAACAAAACTTGACACAAATGTTCACTGATATGAGCAAATGAAAGTTTGTGATTTTGGTGCCAATCAGAAATTCAAAATGGCCGCCACCGAGGATCTTAGTTTAACATTGGACCCTATGGGAAAAACATGTAAACATCTTCTTCTCGGAAACCACTTGACCAAATTAAACAAAACTTGACACTATTAAATGTTCACTGATATGAGGGGATGAAAGTTTGTGATTTTGGTGGCGATCAGAAATTCAAGATGGCCGCCACCGAGGATCTTAGTTTAACATTGGACCCTATGGGAAAAACATGTAAAAATCTTCTTCTCGGAAACCGCTTGACCAAATTAAACAAAACTTGACACAAATGTTCACTTTTATGAAGGGATGTAAGTTTGTGATTTTGGTGCCAATCGGAAATTCAAAATGGCCGCCACCGAGGATCTTACTTTAACATTGGACCCTATGAGAAAAACATGTAAAAATCTTTTTCTCGGAAACCGCTTGACCAAATGAAACAAAACTGGAAACAAATGATCGTTGGCATGAGGAGATGAAAGCTTGTGATTCTTTTGCCATTTCAAAATGGCTGCCACTGTGGATCTTAACTTAACATTGGAGCCTATCGGAAAAACATGTCTGAAACCACTTGGCCAAATGAAACCAAACTTGACAACAAACAATTGTTTACTAAGGGTAAAAAAAAAGCAATAGCCCCCCCCACACACACACACAAATAAAAATTTAATGGTAGTTGCCTTATAGAAATATGTAGTGAAAGTATGTCCTTAGTAGTATTATGTAGGTACAATAATTTGACAGGTTTTATATGCTGACTGGGCATTTATTGCAGTTCATGAAATTAAATGAATGTTCATAGTACTGAACTATATTGGTGGAAAACTCTAACCATACTTGTAGACAAGTTGAATTTACATCTTATGTTTTACTTTTTTGTCCAAAGTATACTTGATTAAATGTTAAGACTGTACTTGCTATTGCTGGTCATGTACCAATAAACATTGATTTATTATAGGCATCAGAGGGTCTTAACTGGGAACTATAAAAACTAGCTTCCCTGTAGATTTGATTCAATGTTTGTTGGTCTCAATGGGATGGCTGTATTCTCATACACATGCTTCAATGTAAGTTATCATTTGTTTAGAAAGTTCGTTGACAAAATCATAGTTTTCAGAAAGTTATAGGATGGTGCTCCGAGATTGGAGGACCATACAAAAAGCTATGTTAGATTAAAAAAAATATTTGCTATGTCTATCATTTATACTATTAATTTATTTAATAAGATTAGTTTTTTAGCAAAGTAATCATGTTGGAGGCTAAGAAACGCTGTGTTTTGCAGAAATTTCATGGATTCCGCAAAACAATGGCAATTTCTGCATTTTTAAAGGCCTGGTTCCGGATTTTAGTATGTTGGGGTTGCAAACTATGCATTATGTCCCCTTTCCAACCTGTCCCATGCAATAATTCCTGTTTACCAATGCTTTAAATTGCAAGAAAATCTTCATCTAAGGAAAATTCCTTGTAAATTTACGCAAAATTATATGAAATATTTAGCAAGTAATTAAACCAGGTGAGCGATACAGTTTTTTTTGGTCATCCATTTTCTCCCTTTTGCAGCCCCTTATTTTCAAAAAGGTTGGGCAAAAACCTTCAAAAGCTGATGTATTCTGCCCTGTTCCTAGGAACAATATGTTAAAATTTCAAAAAGATAACAAAGTTTTATTCAAGTTATCAGAAAAGTTAACGGACGCCAACTACAACAATAAGGTGATACCAGTATTATACAACCGAAAAAAAAAATTGCAGTTGTATAAAAACATGGTTATGAAGTGATATAATACTTAGATGTCTGACTTTAATATCTAAATAAGACAAGATGCTTTTATTGTTGAGTGGGTGAATAATAATTCCTGTCATGCACAGTTAGTCTATTGAAGAGAACAAGAAAACAGAGATAATGTAACCAATGTTTAATAGAATATAAATTGTAATTCAAAATAAAAGAAATTGTTTCTCTTTCGAAATCCTGGTCATTTAATTTTTTTCAGTTACATACATCATATACATGTACATTCCTGGTTTACCTGACTAAAGATTAACCTGATAATTGGAATATTATTTAAGATATCAGACAAATTATCCCGCATCAAATTATGCAAGGTCTTGGTAATCTGAATAGACATAAATTTTGTCCCCAAGCCCCATCAACAGTCCAGCATTGCCTGACACATCTAGCCAATTCCTTGAGTACAGAACTGAAGGGAAGAAATCATAACTGGTAGCCTGGGGTGGTGGAATGGTTTTCAACAGGTCACCAGTATGTAAACACCATAATCTGATATATCCATCCTGGTCAGCTGAAAGTTTGACAAGAAAAATTAATGCTATGTCAAATTATGAATAAAAATGTAAATGCTCTTTTTTTATTACAGGATGATATCATAATTTTACATTCTAACAACAATGTAAAATAGAGTATACCATTTCCTTCTGTATTAAGTATACCTTTATTAAATGAAAAGTTCATAGGCTATTATAATAGTCTACCACTCCACTTCTCCTTAAAAACTCCACAAATTCTCTTGAAATTGTATATGAAGATTTTCCATGTACGGTAAATGTATTTTCATGGGATTTAATTTTTTGTGGATTCTGCCAAGTGAACATATTTGCGGGTATGAATTTTCACGAATTAAAAAAAAATTATAAGCTCTATATTACGTTTAAAAACAATTTCACAGGTACTATTTTTCGCACTTTTATGTTCACCGCAAAAATTAATATTTTTACATTATGTAGATGTCAATGCTGATGTAAGAGCTTTACAAATAAGTTCTCAAACTTAAGGATTAATTTTAATCATATTAATTTCATATTGCTAATGAGTGTATATCAAAGTTGCTGCTCCAATACTTTCACATGAATATTGCGCAGAATATGCAAATATGCATGAAAAAAATGTTGGGTGTTGAATGTTTTCAAGGGGAGATAACTCAAGTGGTAAACATGTTAGCTGTCCTAGTGGTCTCAGTATCGTATTAATTTTCCCATAGACCTCTATAGTGAAGTGCATATTTTTAGGACTTTTTAAAAAATATGTAAATTGATTCAATAAAACTTTCACTTATGTAGCATTTCTAAGGACATGTGAAAAAATAATTTCCTGCAAAGAAAATAGGGTGAGTCCACGAAGATTGGACAGAAAAGTAGTCTTGAACTATAAATAGCCATTTTCCCTACTTTCACGTTCGTTTTGCACTCACCTAACCAACCTTTTCAGTGGAACATTTTTATGATATTATGTTAGATTTTCTTTTAAAAAAGTTCTTCATCTTACAGTGTGATGTTTGCTCTATTTTTTAAGTCATTGTTCATGTCTTTTGACAAAACATTAGTTTGTAGAGAGGCAAAAAGAAAATGCACTATATTTTTATGGCATCCATGTTTTGACGTACACCCGCTCAGGGATATGCAATACGATACTGGTACCTATTACTAATAAACATTTCAATATAATCCTAAAAGTTGTTGTTTTTCTGCTAGAGTATTCATTTCCATACTGAAAATTCAGAATATCATTGCCCTGCTACAAACATGAGTTTTCTATTAAAATTCTTATATAGGTACCCTATTCCAGGCATAAGACTAATATCTCAATGTTAGCCAGAAAATATTACTTTTGATAAAAAGCTGCTGCATTAATCAAACTAAGCAACTTTGTGGTTTATTCTGACATGGTAGATACATAAGCTGTACTATGAGTTCCAAATCGTTATTTAATCCCCACTTGTGAGTTCCATATATGGAAATATTAATATCCGAACCTCCTTTTTTGTCTTTAACTCAAGGGAGCCTCTTGTTTAAAGTAAAGTATAATGACCGGTACAACCAACTGTTTTAAACTATAGATATGGTCATTTCAACTATAATAAATCCAGAAAAAATTATACCAATATCATAGTTTTAAAAAAATATAGCTTTTCATATGCAGAAAATACAGATTTTAAGCCATTTTGGTACCCCAGGCAGATACAAATGGACCTCAATGTCACAGGAAAAGGACTTTTTCTTTAAAACAGATAGCTATGATGCAAGAAATATAGTTTATTGGTATAAATATTATAATAACAATTGTCTGCTTTAGATACTTTTTGAAAAAATTCAGTTTTTATATGAAAAAACACCATTATTTTTCTTGCCGCATTAGAATCTGTCCATTTGAACCACTAAAAAAAGTCCACTAAAAAATTGGCTGATGACTTTTGTGACATTTCTGTGTTTAAATCAACCACACAGTTATATGGCAACTCATTTTAGCTATTTATTTGAAAGAAAAACAAAAAATAAAAAAAATATTCATTTTTTCATATATAAGAGGCAATGTATGGAAAATGACTATTTTCAAGTCCTAACCACATACTTAAAATGTGTTGTAACTTGAAAACTATCCTTTATGCAGGAGTATTACTTGCTTTAGGTTACCTGAATATAGATATGCTCATCATAAATAGTCAAGATAATAATTTTATTGAACTGATATCCTACAAATTCATGAAAACAAAATGCATTTCCAAATTTGGTCAAGATTAACCATAAATGCAAAAAACCAGAGCTACCATAAAAAATCAGGTTCAAAAGTTGGCTAATTCATCTTAAAAGTGTTACCTGTATTGGGGTACTACTTTTTCAGCTGGTAAAGACCACTTGCTGAATATCCAACTTTACTTGAAAAACTGGCTTACTAGGTCTCAGTATCGTATTAATTTTCCCATAGACCTCTATAGTGAAGTGCATATTTTTAGGACTTTTTAAAAAATATGTAAATTGATTCAATAAAACTTTCACTTATGTAGTATTTCTAAGGACATGTGAAAAAATAATTTCCTGCAAAGAAAATAGGGTGAGTCCACGAAGATTGGACAGAAAAGTAGTCTTGAACTATAAATAGCCATTTTCCCTACTTTCACTTTCGTTTTGCACTCACCTAACCAACCTTTTCAGTGGAACATTTTTATGATATTATGTTAGATTTTCTTTTAAAAAAGTTCTTCATCTTACAGTGTGATGTTTGCTCTATTTTTTAAGTCATTGTTCATGTCTTTTGACAAAACATTAGTTTGTAGAGAGGCAAAAAGAAAATGCACTATATTTTTATGGCATCCATGTTTTGACGTACACCCGCTCAGGGATATGCAATACGATACTGGTACCTAGTGTAGTATATTACTGTAAGAAGGTATATGTTAGTGAGTCTGCATAAAATAACTTAATAAAGTTAATGAACACTAGCAACAATGACACTGCTGCTGACCTCTGCTGCTGATACCATTATACTTGGTATGACTGAACAAATTTTTGTGTTTGTTGAAAAACAAAACTGATATTGAAAATAATTAGCTGGGTATTTAGAGCAAATGGTGCCCCCTATGTAATTTTCAAAAGTAAGTTACTTTTTTTGTATTAAAAAAAATTATCCTGCCAACATAAGTCATAGTGGTTAATTCTTTATTTTCTCCGCCATCTCTGCTTCATCTTTTTTTTTTAATGTAAAACGGACAAGGTGTTTTCATGACATAGTAGAGATGTAAACAAATTTGTTCAGGGAAGTGGTCATAATCTGTCTTCAGAACAAAACTTCCAAAATCAAAAAGTATTATTGGTACATCTGAAAAATGATAATTTCACATCTTTTAAGAAGGCAAAAAAAGTAGTAAACAATTTGCAATAATCTGTTAACCACACCTGTGCATATGTTATACTTATTCTATAAGATTATTCTTAGAAATATATTAAAACTTTGAATTACTGACATGTTCTTCAGTTGACAATACCTCCATAAACGAAATCCTCATATTCATCAACATGTATTGGGATCTTCAGGTACTCATTCTTCTGTCCATAATAGTCTGTCACTATCTTATTCATCCGTAAATCCCACAAGGCAACCTTACAATTCAATTGAGATCATAAGGATTAAATTTCTATCACTGAGCAACAAGGAAGTTTTATTTTCTTAAGCCATACTAGAAGAAACAAAATCTTAATAGGGACAGAGCAACAGTAGCATCCTATATATATATATGAGCTGACATTTTCATCCAGGTGGAGTTGTCTCTTTGACATATTCACTATACCTATTCTCATTCTGATGGAAATGATATATGTAATTCAAAAGTGATTGTTTAACATAAAACACAGGTGTAGAGCAATGTTCTAGGAAATATCACATATTCTCTTTGGTTGAGATATCACCCATAACAAATAGACCTTTTTTCAAATTTCTGACTTTTTAATTTTGAGAAAAGGGAAGTAAATCTCCAATCCGATAGACTGGTGTTGTTTCTTTAACATGTTCGCCATTTCTACTCTTACATTCTACATCCATATATAAAAAACAATGTGGCAGGGTTTCATTCAATGTCCCATTAGATGCCCTATTTTTTATTTAGTGAAATTGTGTCATGATGATTACCAAATGTAAGGTATACCAACAGAAATTGATGACTGAATGTTGTTCTTACTTTTTTCTGTAGAGAGATAATAATAGAGAACTAAGTATTCACAACTTAATCTATACAAATTTAACCTTTGAATAACTATGACAGGAACTAAAGAAAAATTCTTCAGCACATATTTTTACATAACTAGACTGGTCACATTGGATTTGAAAACCCAGGAGACTACAGTAGTCACCCAGTAAAAAAAAAAGTTTCAGTAACTGGAACCATATGTTAAATGACCACTATTTAATTCAGGAGTTGATTAGCATTTCAGTAACTAAAAAAAAAGAAAAAAGAACAATTCAATTCTGCACATTAAGAACTAATTCTTTCTTACATTAAAGCATTTATAGAAAGACTATTAACAATTAAATGGGGAAAACAGACTTTATATGGAGTAATAATTTTTTAAGTGTAGAATTCAGTAACTGGATTGGGAATTTTCACAAGTCCCCCTGGACTCCCCTGTTGTGATTTTCACGGATCTCCAATGAATTTTGGAGGTCAGGGATCCAGGAGTTTCGGTCCTCAAGAACTCTGTAGTTTTTATACCATGTACATTGTATATACCTTTCCTTTAACATCACTGGCCAATAAGTGAATATCATTCTTCAGTAACTGTAACCCACACACACTAGAGGACATGGTTAATTGATTTACACTGTACGTAGATATACTACGAAGGTCATGAGTAAATATCTGGTTCTTTCTGGTTCCACTGAACAGACAGTTACCATTCTGTTGAATAAACAGCAGGGGGTGAACTTGTTGCACATGTTACATGAATGTACATACGTATAAGAGAACTATTCTTAATTAGCTATTCTAGTATGACGTACTACAAAGCTCTTTAACCAGTTGACAGGGTCTAACCAATAGTAACAGATAATCAGTCACTTACCAATAACTGACAGTAATAGACAATCGGTTGATAATTTTAACCAGTTGCACAATACTACTGTTAGTAGTTGATCATCATAATTCTACATTCAAGACAGAATTCCAAGACTGTGCTGAAAATTTCAAGTTCTTATAAACTTGATAGTCTACTGTTTTCCAAGTAAAATTCTGTACCTCTAGTTGACCCTTTCATGCTAATTTTTGGGGCAGGCTCAGTTGGTACTTCTGCTACACCTTCTCTTAAAAACTCATAATAGTTTTCATCCAAATTTTTAAGGGAAAATGTTGCACCTAAAGATGTACCTTGCAGAAGTACTGACTGAATCTGCTCAAAAATTAGTACAAAAGCAAAGTGTCTATTCTTGAAATAGTGTCTCAAGTGCCTGTAAGAATCAGTCAGCAGGTAAAACATGGTATGAAAAAAAAACATCATTTTGAAAGTGAAATTTGACTATTTGCACCATCAGAATCAAAGAAAACAGACAAGATTTTTCATATCATGCTGGACCATTGAGTTACAATTTCACTGAAATGCACTGAAAATGAACATTTCAAGGACAGATAACTGTCAAAAACCTCATTTTTCTAAAATTCTATTGAAAAAATTCTAAGCAAAGCCAATGATCAAACAATGGCCTTTCCAAATAGAGAATGTATTCTTGAGTGATATTACATTGTCAGACCAGTGGGTTTTTGACATGCATGTTTCTGATTTTTTCCATTTTGCCTGATTCTTGCAAATACTTATACTCAACAGCTAAAACAATATTTTCATTCCCATGGCAACCTAATTGCATGACATGTTATTCATAGCACAATGAACATTTTTTGTAACAAGTTTTTTTGTTTTCTTCCATATAAATTGATTCATTCCAATTCTTAAAATTTGTCCTATTTAAAAGCTACAAACCTGTTTTGAGAAAACCTGACACAACACATCACTGTTGTGTGTGTTTATTTCCCAAAGTCTTCTTGTTTGAACATCCAGCAGTAACCCACATTTTTCACTTCCAACACTAAACTGGTTTGCATGCTTATTCCAAGCACATGTCCATGTTGCTTTTTGTCCAATAGAATACACAGCATACCTACTGGATCCCTCTCCAAATCCTTTCATAAAGACAAGACTTTCCGGGGTACCAGTGTACACCATTCCAGTGTATAAAATACTGTCCGAATCTATGAGATGCATGCTAGAGATCTTAATGGCTGACTGATAGAAACCATAGTCTGGGGAAGGGTCAACTGAAAGAGACAATCTATCAGACACTTTTTCCCGCTCTTTTTCTTTCAGTTTCATCCAAATAATTCTTTGAACCATAGAGTCTTTATATGAAAACAGACCAACTATACGCTTGTTCTCATTCATTTCAAGTTGTGACACATAATCTAACTGTTCAAACAAAGAGCGCCTATGGTTGGGATAAAGTTTAATGTGAGTTTGTGGGGTTTTCTGTATGTTTTTTAATCTTAGTTTGTGCAATGAAAGACTCATTTTTTGTGGCGAAATGATACCTTGCTGCAAATGGCATGACAAGCAAGGAACACTATTACTTAATGAAGACCAGCAAGATTTTTGGACACTTTTCCTAAGATGTGATGTAGAAAGCAGATCTGATTTCCTTGTTCTTTCTTTTTCTTTTATCTGTATAGAAGCATGAGTTACAGCATTTCCAATACAGCTGTCATTGGGTAAGATTTTAAAATACTTCTTCTTTTCTCTGTCATAATAGAAACCTGGAAGCTGTAAGGCCCTACGTTATGGAAATATATTTGTTCATATCAAATGTCATTTTTTTTTTCAAAAGGAAAGATTAAATAATGAAAGATTTTAACAAAAATAGCTTTTTATACAATTCTGATCTATCTAATATTTAAGTAAAAGGTTTTAAACCAACTAAATAAATTGAGTCATACAAGAGAAAATTGATCAAATAATCATAGAAAGTTTCTTAATTCATATATATATATATAGAAAGAGTTCCTGCATCTCATTAGACTTCTTATACATGTATATGTATGTATTATATACTTGGTGTGGCTGTATTTATTTACCTTGCAGATCCTCTACTGTCTTAACTGGTACCATCAATTATATATACTTGTACATATTCCAAAGAGTAAATTTAAAATCAGTGGGAATTTGACCTAAATTTAATAGACAAAAATATATGTATTGTGCTAAATGTTTATTCCATTAAGCAGTCCCACTGAGGATATCATCAGTAAGGCCAAAAAAATACTAAAAAATCCAATCTTTAAATGACATGAAAATTATAATTGATGGGAATGACCAAGACACACGTGAAAAATTAAGTTTAAATAAAGGATATCTGGCATGCCTGTATCACTGCTAGGACTGTCTTCTTCCATTGGGAGATGGGTAGAGCACCTTTTATGGTGGTTTTTATGGTGGTGGTTAACCTGTTTTGTCTTCTCATTTCTAAAAACTGGATGCCTTGAAAAATACGAAACATTTTTTCCATTCTGGGGAACTTCACCAGAACTACAAGATGCCATATCATTCAGTCTTTGCCATTTCTTATCTCCTTTCCTGCCTTTTCCATTTCTTTTCTTGTGATCGAAAGACACTTTGGTTGGACTTTTTCTGCTACAAAACTGATTCTTCCTAACCTCAAGGTAAGACTGACTTGCTTGATCTCTCGCTCTTAATTCTGTTTTGGATTTTGGTTTTTCCACTCTCTTTATTTTACAATCAAGTTCAAATGTTTTTAATTTCTCTGAAGAAAACTTAGAGAATTTTCCTTTTGACAGAAACGGAAAATGATTCGATGAGTCAGTTGTGGTAGTTTTATCTCCACAATCTCTCTGCCTTTGATGTCTTGTCTTCCTATTTAGAGTAGGTTGGTCTTCAGGTTCACTTTTGTCATGCTTTTCAATGAGATTCTTGGTCCTTTTTCTTTTTCCTTTCTTGTCAAATTCTGCTGACATAATCTGGTAATATGGCTTCCTAACCTCTACATTTTTACTACAATATAAACAACCACTGAATCATAAGTACAATGAGATTTGTCTAAATGATTTATAAGTACATTGAGATCTGTCTAAATGATTCATAAGTACATTGAGATCTGTCTAAATGATTCATAGGTACACTGAGATCTGTCTAAACCAAACTCTAAATAATCCCAAAAACCAGACACATTTTAAATTCCCTAGATATCAATTTAAACGATTTTCAAACCTGTGAAAAACTGATTATCTGTCTTAACTGTATCAATTTTGATGTCAAAAAGAGGTTCTGTTTAGACAGATTTCACTGTAGTTCATTCTTTTCACTTCTCATAGCAGGGATTGGATTTCAAATTTTTTTTTTTCCACTAGCTAAATTGAGCAAGTACTGACAATTAACACTTGCTAAATCTAAGTTTCTTAGGTTATTTCTGAACTGAAAATTTTGTCAAGCAGAAATTAATTGAATTTTAACTTGCATTTCGTAAGTACATGTTTCCCCTTAAATTCCATCCCTGCATCCACTTCAACACCACACTGTCAAAGTTAAAATAAATACTTACATTTTGTTGAAGTTCATGCAAAGAATTTACATGTAATAAGATACATAAATAAACACCAAATTATCAGAAATACTAAAAACTTCAAATTTCAAAGTTATTTCAAAATTAGTCCCTTTAATAATTGCTTTGAAAATTACTGAAACAGCCTTATTGTTCGTGAATAGACCATTTTGGAGCAGGCGAAGTTGATACTTCTGCATGATATACTCACAGAGGTACATGTACTAACAAAGCCTGCTAAGAATTTGACAGAAAATTGGCATGAAAGGGTCTATTGTGTTAACATACATGTATGAACATGTACATGTTAACAAAGATAATCAATCAACTGTGAATAAGCAAAATAAGATCCATTGATGTACCATATACCATGTACCAATTATAGAAGCAACATTTGATAAACTATGTGTACTATTTTCTTGATACTGAATTTCATGTTACAGAAAATAAATTTTATTATCTATTCTGCTTAAAAAAATTCAATGGAAATTAATAGTTAAGCAGTATTTAACACTAGAAATTTTTCACAATGAACAAATTTAAGCTAATTTGAGATATTTTTTTTTATTAACAGATATAAAAAAAATGAACAAAAAACTGTATCACCCTGATGCTTAGAAATCTGCCTTCAATGCAGTACAGAATGGATATATTTTGTTTTATAGTTTTTTTGCTGCTGTTGATTTTATTAAAGTTGTTCAAATGTATAAATGATTTAATTTTCTAAGTTAGAATTATATCAAATGAAAAATAATTTGCACAAAAATGGTATATGAAATACTTATATAAGAATATTTAAATATTTATCAATTAAAAATTAGCAAGTTTCAATAATCTAATGATTGGGATCACATAGTATATCAATTTTAAGTAATCTAAAATATTCTAAATGATTTCATTTCTTAATCTAATCAATTTCAATCAAATGATTATTTGAATAGGAATTGAAATAAGATAAACATCATTTTGAAATAATTTGCCTTAAATAATGAAGTGTTTAAATTCTCACATATAAATATTTCTCTTTAAACAGACTAAAAAATAGATTCTATAAAGTTATTTTTGTCCAGTACTATATTTTTTTCAATAAATCCAATACTAGCATATTTTTATTTATTTAGTGGAAATGTATTGTATCCCATATGGCTCCCCATATTTGTTTAATCTCTGAACTGGAAATGCACAGAATTGGGGTACGACAACAATAATGGCGGCGGATGATTGACATTCGATTTTCAGTCACTGGTGTAATAATTAAATAAAGACATGCACATAACATAAAGAAGTGGAAAGTAGAATGTCGAATTTTATTTTTATGAATAATATTAGCGTGGTCTGGTCAAATCGGTAACTCGATTGGAAGAATATTATCTTGAACAACGGAATGGGGGTACCCCAGTATATATGTACCTGTGTGTAGGAGGTAATGGGATTTAAATAGCCAGTTTATTGACTTGGCTAAAGGAACAAAACCAAATCAGTGTTACAAAAGGCATGTATGAAGCATCACCTTACTGCACCTCCTAGATCTCAAACGACAAAGTGTACGGATGTTTGGATATGAGAACAAAGGGTAGTGCTTCAAATTGGCATTAACCATAATTCAAGGCTTGTTCCCAACCTTAAAGATAAGGTACATTCTTCAAATTGATGAATCCTGGTAATAAATGTGTAAATCAGACACTGCCTTAGCCTGAGGCCTTCCCAAAATTTTTAAATGGATAAAATCTGACAATGGGTCCTATCCAAAATCATTAAATGGATAAATCTGACCCTGGATCCTATCACCTTACTGCACCTCCTTAGCTTAGGCTACTAGTACTAGATCTCAAATGACAAGCCACAAGGTGTCCGGAAGTTTGGATAAAAGAATAAAGGGTAGTGCTTCAAATTGGGGTTCACCATAATTCAAGGCTTGTTCCCAACCTTATAGATAAGGTACATTCTTCATTGATGATTCCTGGTAATAAACGTGTAAATCTGACACAGACTTGGCCTGGGTCCTACCCAAAATTATTAAATGGATAAAATCTGACGATGGGTCATATCTAAAATTATTAAATGGGTAAATCTGACACTGGACCCTATTCAAAAATATTACTCATTTCTAAAACATTAAACAAATACCTATGAAAAACTAAAATCCCTATAGTCGGCGTCACATAAATAACATACTGTTAAAATTTGAATAAAAATATTTTCTACGACTTTATTGACACCTACCGTCGTTTAAATTGTCTTAAATGACTTGCTCATTCGTTTAGCCAAACGGCTTCTCCCTAAACATTGAATCGTTAAATTCCGGTCAGATTTTAATTCTAGGTGGCAATATTTACATTGTAAAAAGTCGGCCATGTTTACAGTGATCGGGTTGCTAGGAGATGTTGTTTACGTTTAAATGGTTTGTCCAAAAACCGAAGAACCCAGAATGCAATTCGGCGTTATTTCGGATATCTCGGATTTATTTTACGCGAACAACGTATAATACCGAGAAGTTGATCAAAGCAGACGATTGTCACCGGAGTTCGACGGGAACTTACGCACTTCGTTTGTAAACAAATCGTCCCGTAAAAACCAACATGGCGGATATTAGTATGGGATTTTCCCGTAAGGATTTGTTACGCATGATTTAAGCTAATAAGCGACTTGTTTTTGAGAAGCTGTTTGGCTAAACGAATGAGCAAGTCATTTAAGACCATTTAAACGACGGTTGGTGTCAATAAAGTCGTAGAAAATATTTTTATTCAAATTTTAACAGTATGTTATTTATGTGACGCCGAGTATAGTTTGTTTTCCTTCTACTGTTGGGTTATGTCCCCTTTAAAATTTACATTATTTTATTGTTTGATAAAACGAAACTATGTTCGTCGACATCCAAAAATCTTAACAAAAATATATATTATTTCTTATTTGAAAATATATTTATGCATATATGAAAAAAAGATCATTATTTTAGTTATTGTCCACATAAAGAATTTATTTAAATTCGTTGCGTAAGTAAATCCTTAAATTGTACCAACCATATACACAAACATGATGAAAGTGCACGTGGAGATGCAGTCCTTGTCCGACGATGCTTCTGGCGAAAGCGGTGACGAATCAGAGAGCAGTATGTTCAGTTGTGTCTGTTTCAAACGCTTTGTCAGAAACGATGTCTCTGTTTGTACTGTAGTTTCACATTTTTATGCCAATAATTAATTTAGAGCCCACACTGGCCACAGGCACTGTCAAACCAATTACTATCTTCAAAAAAAGATAGCCGTCGTATTTCCTTGCTTTGTTCATTCCAAATTTGATTTAATGTTTATATTTAGTGAACTGTGTGATCACTGTGCAATCTTTCATATTACATTTTTTTAAATTGGTTCAACAAGTAAGCTATTTCAAATTATCCTATTCAAATTATAAAAGTGATTGAAAATATTCCAGACACCAATGTCCCGAATGAAGCCTTGGATTTGATGCTTGTTATCACTTTTGTCCAATGAAATGCAATTGTAAGCTCCAATAGATTTCGTTTCCATGGTTAAGCATCATGGATGTCGCACAATGTCAGAGTGAATTCTATACCAACTGTGTCGGGGAAAAAAATCCCTATATACATGTAGTATAGGCTTCCATTTCAGACAGAGCCTCACTCCAGTACTACCACACACTTAGGGGGTGAGGATCTGTCTGAATTGGGAGCCTGTGCTATATAGGGATTTATTTTAAAGTGCCTGTGGTCAGGTACAGCCAGGGAGTGTACTGTATTAGATATAAAGTCCCTGGTACAGCACTATAGGTGACTACTCATATAACTACAAAGTAAGAGTTAAGTACTCTGTTTCTCCATACTCCTACAATGTAAGAGGTTGGAATTCTGTTCCTCCATACTCCTACAAAAAATGTACAATACATGATGTGTATCCTAGCTCGGTAGCTGTACACTGTAAGAGGTTGGAATTCTGTTGACAATGCACCACTATGTTGTTGCATGTATATGAGTTATGAATGTCTTGACCAGCTGGAATATGCAAGTCTCCCTATATCATTCACTCTGTGCCTGCATTAAAATATCAAACAATCTTTTCTAAGTAACATCATTACCGACAGAGTGAATTTTATCCATCCATATCTCAGACCCCTTACTTGTAATAGCAGTAATACTGTTTGCCTTAAAATTACCTCTGAAATAACACTGTTTCTCCAAATGAAAGTTTCCCAATTTGTCAAAGAAATGGCTGAAAGATAATCCCAAATGACATAAAACTATTTCCCAACTTGTAGTTAAAGGGAAGGATATGGTGTTCCTTATCAAAGTTAAATTGATTAATTGTTTAATACTTATAAATTTCTTGACATCCTCTATAAAATTGATCATTTTAACTACTAATCCAAGGTTTTGTACGGTTATTATTAATTTCCCAATTTAAAAAAAATGAAGCATATTTTCCCAATAAAAAAGCGATGAGGTACATGTAGTTGTGAAAACAACCAACCATATCATTGTACAAATGGATATTACATTGCTGATGCTTCATCACTATTAATGTTCTTATTTTCAATGATTAAAAAAATATGTTGCAACCTATCACCTCTAATTACTTGTATGTGATTTTTAATTAAAAATCCATCCAGTTAATTTTAAAAGCATTCATAGCAATGATCCCCATTTTCCACAGAGATATTGGTTAATACATTTTCTAAATGTCAATTTAGCATATCTACACATTTAAATACTGGTATATTATTAGAAATGACTGCATGTACTTCTAGGTCTACCTCTAATATACATGTACACTCTGTACATGCTGTATGATACTGTATACTGTAAGTTGTAACCTTAAAGATGTAACAATTTTCTTAGTGATTTCCAGTTTTTGGCCTATAGTATCCTAGGAAATAATACACAGAAAATGTTCTTGAAAAATGTAAAAACCCATGTACAAAAATGTACTACAAATCTAGGCTAATAGATGACATCAGCATAATTCCAGTTGGTAGTGCCTTAAGTAGAATTTTCTTCTCCTCATGCTTATTTGTTGTTTCAAAGCATTGTGATATGCTTCATCAAGATGTTTACAGGAGACCCTAATTTTTGCAGATGATTAATGATGTAGCATTCCTATGATGCTTTCCCAAGCAGTGCCTAATTTTCATCTGCTGATAAATAGACATAGTTCTAGAGCATGAAACCTTATGCATCTACTTCATGTCTATTTTGATTTTTTCAGTTTTGTATAAAGTCAAAATTATAGAACTGGTCACAGACACATGTTTTCAAACCAAAACTACATGTAGAAAGCAAAGATTTTTGTTAATTGAAAATTGTCAATCTCATGCTGTATAAGTATACACTTTTCCTTAATAATATACTTTTCATACCACTGTACATGCAGTTGCCTTTATATTCTATTTAGATGAAGTTTCAAATGAAGATGAGCCATCAAAATTGGGTTTGGCTGATGCCATGGCTAAAATTTTGAGGAAAAATGTTCCACAACACAAACAGGTCATTCTAGCCAAAGGCACTACAGACAGAGAACTACAAAAAAGAAAGCGCAAAGAAGAAGAAACTGTAGAAAAAACTTCTTTAGAAAAGGTAAGTTCTAAGGCCACAAAAGTATGTCTGTATAATGTTATGTCGGATGAAAAAATAGGGAAGGTAGGTAGGTAAGTATTTGTAAAATCATTTTTATGCCCCAGCGACAAACTGTTCGGGGCATATTAATTTACCCCTGTCCATCCGTCGGTCAGTCTAGGCATCCAGATTACACATTATCATGGCTTGTCCAGCTGTCTCCTTGTACAGTTTTTGAACTATATGTAAAATATTTTACAGGATATTTCTACACATGATGAAGGTGTGCAGGGCCAAAGGATTTTGATTTTCATGAAATATTACGGAAATTGGTGATAGTTACACTTAGTCATTTTACTCAGAAGTAGGGCTATATGGCTTGTATGGCTATCTCCTCTTGTAGTTTTTGAACTATATCTAAAACATTTTTTGCAGGATGTTTCTACACATAATGATGGTGTGCAAGGTCATAGGATCTTGATTTTCATGAAATATTAAGAAACTGGGTGATAGTTGGACTTTTGACCATGAGTATCACAAGTCTTGGAAGGATTTCTGAATCTGCAAACTATGTCTTCATACAAAAATAAACATGTTCTTATTTGCCAAATTTAGTGAGCGGGGGCATCTTAAGTGCCTTACAGACACATTTGTTTTACTAAAAAAAGATCACTACTAACAAATGACGCATGGGCTTCTGTGATTAACAGGGTTTCTAGTTTTTTTTATTATTATTATTTTATATAGACACTTTTGGGAGGATTTTTAACTTTTAATAGAATCAACTAAAAATGATAGTTTAGCAGCATTATATAAAAAAAACACTAATTAAAATTGGACTTGCATCTTTTTTATTTTTTAAAATTTTTTTATAAAAGGATAGGTGGGCTAACCTTAAACAGACATTTCTTTCTTTTTTTTTTGGCCTTTTTTTTTGGCCTTAAACAAATTACATTAGGTTTACCGTAAGTGTAAGTGTTTGTTAGAATCAGGCAAAATGGGAAAAATCAGAAACATGCATGTCAAAACCCCACCCATCTGACAATAAAATACCACTCAAGGATGCTTTCTCTATTTGAAAAGACCATTATTTGACCTCTGCATCACTGGCTTTTCTCAGAATTTTTTCAATAGAATCTATCATCTGAATATAGCTGAAATATTGCTGCTCGGACGTTAAACCCCAACAAACAAACATCAATAGAATCTTAGAAAAATAATGTTTTTGATAGAGTAACCTGCCCTTGAAATATTCATTTTCAGTACATTTCAATGAAATTGTAACTCAATTATCCAGCATGATATGGAAAATCTTGTCTTATTTCCTTGATTCTGATGGTGCAACTAGTCTTTCAAAATGATGGTTTTTTTCATACCATGTTTCACCCACTGCCTGAATCTTATAGGGGCAACCTACAATGTAAACTGTAATTGAATTAGATGAAACTTTACAAAGTTAATGTTAGGCATTATACACTACTGTCGACACTATTTTTTAATTTTTCCACTCTTCACAGTGGGACAATATTAATGTGAATTGAGTCACAGTGTCTTTATGCAGCACAGTGGAGTCACCATTACAAAATATGCTTGTAGTTTAATTCTTCTGTTTACATGGCAAAATATAATAAATGATTTTTAAAGTTTAAAAGCAGTTGAGTTATATACAGAAAAAAATGAATGATAAGTATTGAATGCAAAAAAAATATCTAAGTTTTTAATTTGGTGGAGACACAGTGGAGTGAAATTGTGACTCCACTGTGAAGAGTGGAGAAATTTAAATTTAGGTTGATGGTAGTGTATATGTAGATGTGTGTGTAGCAAGTATTGTTGAATGGTTTCATGAGAAGGTAATCAATTTAGAAGGTTTTACATTTTAATTACATGTTTTAAAACTTATAAGAGCAAAGCAAATTTTGGTGAAACTAAATAGAAAGTAAGTCTAGGCATCAGGTTTAGATGTACACAAATCAGCAAGTAACTATGTAAAAAGTATTGAGGGATGATATCAGTCTGAAATATGAATGAATTTTATGTTGGAATTACATGTTTAACACTTACCCTACCGGTGCTCCTGGTCCATGCTCTCAGTTTTAAGTGGAGTCTGAGTTGCTCATTTACTTTTGTTACTTTGTATGTATTATTTTGGTTAAACAAATGTATTTCGTGTTCTTTGTTGTGTTTGTGTCTGTTTTCCATGTCTGGCCTTTGTCCCTAGATTACATTCTTTTGATTTCTGCTAGAATCTTGGTTTCCTTGATTACTCTTGAACATTAATTGAGGAAAACTCCTTCTTAATTGTATAATAGATTTAGTGAAACTACACGAAAGTTGGCCTAATCATAATGAAGCTTGTTACATTTTTTTGTTCTATTTGATGCCTGAAAAAGAGATTATTTAACTTAAATTT
Source organism: Perna viridis (assembly GCA_037379345.1). Lineage (NCBI taxonomy): Eukaryota > Metazoa > Mollusca > Bivalvia > Mytilida > Mytilidae > Perna > Perna viridis. The sequence continues at coordinate 54,019,555 of CM074512.1, read as the reverse complement.
TTGCATGAAATAGCGGTAATACTGCAAGGAGTATCATTCCATTAAGTTACTCATTTTCTAGTAGCAATTAGGCCTCATATAAAACCCTCCATATTAATTCTATATTTGTAACTACTACACTGACCCCAAAACATTATATTCTGTTTTGTGATTTTGTAAACTGTATTTTCTATAATAAAGTTTTCTTTCCATGCAACATTACAGTTACATGTGAAAACACAGTACTAATAGAGGGTACTTACAGAAATGATAATACATCCAAGTATGTGACTCCTCTCACTCTACCTTCACCATGGAGAGTGTAGGAATTAAAATTCGTGTTACATGGTTTTATATGGTACAATAGGAATAGGACACAAAAATGATAATAGGGCACTTTATTGACCCTACCTAAAACTAAGTGTGCATTTTATATGCTGTAAATTCAGATTGTATTGCAAAAATAGAACTGTGACTTCAAAATTCATAATAAATTAAACTAACATTGTGGTTTATTGATTATATATATTTATCAAAACCGCGAAAATTAAATCATATTTTTAGCTAAAATTGCAATAAATAATGCACGCAATTGTATTTTGCAGTGTAGGTAAAGTAATGATTGCCATAGTGTACATTTGTATTTTAAATTATTTCTTGGTTCAATGTGTTACAAAATTAGATACTTTGAATTCAACCATTTGAGGATATAATACTATGATACATGTAACACTTTTAATATTTCATGCTTAATGTGAAGTAAATCTTCAAAATGACAATGTACACTGCTCCTTTCTGGGATGGATCCAGAGTATCAGGTGAAAGGTTGGGGGTCCAAAATTGAATTTAAGACCAAGCCAAGCAAGGCAAGTAAATTTGGGGGTAGAATTTATGAAAAATCAAAAATTCATGCACAAAAAAATATTTTCACACTTTTTATGGGGGGTGCGGGTAGCTACGTCTGGCATGCCTTTCCTTGGATCCACACCAGCCTTTCCATTTTAGGCTACCTCTGACATTATTGTATTTTATAGGAAGGCTAATCTATACAACAATTAGGAAATTTTCAGATGATATGATAGTGTTTTATATATCTTACAGAAAAAATTATGGGAAGAAATGGCCAGAGTTAAACCTGACCCATTAGAAAGAGACAAAGAGAAAGCTTTACAGAAAATAGCACAAAGGTAAAACAGTCTAGTCAAAATTTCACCTTCTAAAGTTTTACAACACACTGATATATATTAATAAAAATGATGCCATATAATGCTTAGATGGAAAAGCAAAAAAAATTTAAATGTCTTGAGTTTGTGATAATCATTATTTCATATCATTGATCTGAAATGGAAGGGGTTATTCTGATTTATCTCTGTCCATCAATCCGTCCCAAACAAATATTGCAGTTTTCTCAGGATCTACAAACTTGTCATCACATGTCATAAATTCAATCTTTTCATTGGTTAAAAAATAATGCTGTATAATAATAAAGTATACTGCCATCTTCATCTGCTTACTTACATTTGTCATATAGCAATTCAAAACTATTTTAAGGATTTAAAAATATTTGAGTAAAAATGTTTTTCTCTTCATAGAAGGAAGCTCCATTTCCCATTTAATTTCAAAGTTACACCAAAAAATTGTAGACATCTATTAAATGTGACATTAATTAATACCCTACCACATTGCAAACAAAATTTGAGGGTAAAAACAACTTCAAATTGTTATAACATTTGTTTAAATAATCAGATCAAACTGAAATTGATCTGTATTTTATGATACTCAATAGCTATACAAAGTTTGAAAAAAGATCCTTAAATTCCTTCGACATCTTGTAAAGTTATCATCTGGAACCATCAGGGAACACACAGACAGACAGTCACAATTTTCGGAGGATATTACATAATACCTTGCCACTTTGTGTGGCAAAAAGAGTGACATTGCTTTAGTACATCTGTACTTACTATTCTGCATTTTTACCATAATTTTAAGTGGAGTAAGTGTTGACCAGTTTCTGTAAGAGTCAGGCAGTATGTGGAACATGGTATGAAATAACTCACCACTTTGAAAGTTACTTTTTAATCATCTGAATAGGAATAAACAGTTTTGTTTATTATTTTGGTAAAATCAATAATAATTTCATTGAAATGTACTGCAAATAAAGATTTCAGGTGCAGATAACTCTGTCCAAAACCTTTATTTTTCAATCAATCTAATGATATCCCTTGATGCATAGATCAAATACTGTAGTTGTCATTTTTAACATAGAAAACTTCCTTTAGTGAAGGTTCATGTATATTGTCAGATTATTGAGTTTTTAACATGCTTGTTTCTCATTTCTATGCAATATTTTGATATTTACTTGCGGTATATTATGGGGGAGTCATGATAATTTGATATTTCCTCACATGGTTGGGGAGTTGTAATACATGTATTCCAATATTTACTTGCATTGTTGGGGAGTTGTAATATTCCAATATTTTCCATGTCTGGTCTTTGTCCCACTAGATTTTTGTTTCCCTTGATTACTCTTCTTCATTTTGTAGGGGAGTTGTAATATTTTTATATTTACTCAATTGCAGGGGAGTTGTACAGCTATTTAATGCTGTAAGAAAACAACAAAAAATATTGACAGAACAGTTAGACGATGCAGGTCCAACAGAAGCAAAGAAAACTAAAGCATTAGGGAAAATGACAAAGGGGAAATTTTTAGACATTTTAAAAGGACAAAGTGTCACTAATGTATCTGCAGAGCCTACTCAAATAAAGACTGAGATAAAAAAAGTAAGTTTTTTAATAAATACTGTAAAATGGAGATAAAGAGATTGATAATATGAGAAATAAATAACTTTATTTCTTACATATAGATAAAGGGAGATAACCAAGATTTTTTAAAATATTGGAAATAATTATTTTATGATGATTTATATTGTTAACTTCAAGGGATAGAGTCTTTCTTTGATGGAATTTTCTTATATTTTGCATTTTAGTAAAATGATGGAAATTGTCTCCCTTGGTTTTCTGATTTTATTGACTGCATATTGCTATGTTAATTTATGTAAATATTTAAACTTATTGATTTTATTTAGTACTTTTTACTTTCCCACAGTTTCAAAATATTTAGTATTTTCTAGACAATAAGGATTAGGATGTAGACTTATAAATTGCTAGATATACTTTTTACATGTTTGTCCAGGGAAGTGATAATTGAGGCTATTCATAATCTGTTTGAGCAAAGTGTTCGATGCCAAAGGCCAATTAACTGGTTTTAACAGATTTTTACTTAAGCGTCAAGATTATAATTAAATTACATAAAGCTGCTATTTTCTAAATGGTAACATATTTATCTTATTAAAATTCATGGGTATTTAGTTAATCCCAGTTGTCAGGGACATAAAAAAGGAACTTAATACATCAAACCACTCACCATGAGCTAGATTCCCCCCAACAACCTTTAAGTACTAATCTGACCTCAGGATGAGGAGGCACCAACATAATCAAATAGGCGCCAGCCCTGCATCATGCCCCTCATCCGGCACACACAGAACTTCGCCCCAGTCAGAGAATGACCATTACCAGATGAAATATCTAAGATAGTTGAATGGACAATTGATAAGGAGATGTGCTGTAAACTTTTATCATTAAATATGTATTTTAAAATTAAATTTGATAAGAAGTTAATTTTGTTTTTCATTTGTCAAGTTAAATACCTAAGGAAGTTCTTCAGGCTATCATCATTAAATCAAAGGAGAAGACCAAGTTTATTTCTTGAAATCAAGAAATTAGTCGCACCATTTTCACTATGTAACCAATCATTTCTTTACAAATTCTTTCAATTCTTTTATTGATTCTCTAATCACAAATGGATTGATTTCCACTTTGTAGAAAGTTGACAAAAATATAGTCTTTTGCACCCTCTGCAATGAATCTTAAATGAACCTGTACTCTACTAATGAAGTTGTATAGCTGATTTCCTATTTATTCTTTGAAGTAAGTAAAGGACAATTATATGAGGTTTATATTTACTGGTAAGTATTTGTTTGATTTGATGAAAAGCAGGAAATTAAATGTCAATTGAAATATAACATCAAAAAGAGCATACAATTCAAAGTTGTTGAGAATGCACAAATTTTAATATTTTTTTCTCCAGGAACCACAATCAGATGAAGAAGATAATAAAAAATGGAGTATATTACGTGATGATTTTATGATGGGTGCTAAAATGAAAGACTGGGATAAAGAAAGTGACAGTGATAATTCTGACAATAATCTAGATAGTGGTAGTGATAGTGGATGATAATAAATCTGTTTTTAAAACATTGTTTTTGTCTTTACTTGAATAGCTTCTCTACTTCTAGTGGCATTACACACACATGTAGTACATGTCACTAAAGTATCTTATTATATGAAGCATAACTAGACATCAATATAACCAGAATGGGTAAGATGAAAAATATGCCAGAGACAACAACCCCACCTGGATGAAAATGTCAGTCAAATGCCACTCCTTTGTTTTCAATTAACAGTGAGGAAACCCTCACACCACAAGGCAGGCTGCAGCTGGCCCCAAAACATCATCATACACAAGTACAGCAAAAGAGTTGCCACTATGTACTCAAGTAATACAAAAGTAAACTAAAGGTGAAAACGAAACAAGTCAATTTGAAATAGTCAAGTTCTGTAAACAGATTCATGGTTTATTTTTCCCATTAAAATTGGTATCCTGCATCAAGAGAATCTACTAAAATAATCTCTTTGTCTCCTAGTACTGTTAAAGTATTATTGTTCATGGGGTGCAAATTTTTAAGATTTTCGTGGGCTGGGTAAACCAAGAAATTTGGTTCCAAACAAAACAGGAAATTTCAAAATTTCCCATTAGTTTGTATAGTAGAGTTTTCAAATCCACCAGTTCAAGAATCTGCAAACTGATAATTTTTTTTTATAAACTATGAAAACTGGTACCCACGAATAAAATTACTTGAACAGAATGCTGTGTTTTATACCCCAACTCAACAAAATGAATTGTATATTGGATTTACCTTCTTCACAAATTTTCTATTCTTACAATGGATGGATGGATTTCAAATTTGGTATGTGGCTTTACATAGATGGGCATATGTTGTAAGAATTTTTTGTTCCTGGTCCATATCAACTTCCTGTATGAGTGGGGGTATACCTAGCACATTAATATGTATGTCTTTAAATAGATGGGCATACATTGTAAGAATTTTTTGTTCCTGTCCCATATCAACTTCCTGTATGAGTGGGAGTATACCTAGCACATCCACATGTATGTTTGTGTCATTAATATCAGTGAAATATTTTCACCCTGATGATGGAAGTTTATACCTGGATTCCATAGTGTCTTTCTGAAGTTGATCTGTTACTAGCAAGTAGTGGAAATTTTGTTTTGTTTTTTTTTTTTTTGTGTGTGATAGTGGAAATTTTCCTTTTCTTTTATTATCCTGTTATAATGGTCACATTTGTTTCAGTGGAAAGATCATATGTCATAGCCCAGTAATAAACAATTTTTACATGACTATTTTAATGTGAAGTTGGAAATTTATACAAAATTTAACATACAAATATAATTTTCGTTATTTCATAAGTACAGTCACTTTTTTAGCATGTGATGTTATTATCCTCATTTGAATAATACTAGTAATCTTGATATAAAATCATAAACAGTCAGTATCATTACTGATATGATTAAGAGCATTGATGAAGTAAGGAAATTATCTTCCTCTGTGATTGATCATAAACACATGTATTGTAGTCCACTGTATAATTACACAATGATACACTAGTAATTATAGTGCTCTGCCTACCTTTGCAGGAAATACTATGTTTTAATGGGATATTATGTATGAGGTCTACACATATTTATGAATTTTGTCTATTCATTTCATAAATGGTCATTTTTTTGTTGTCAGTGTTCACTGTAATTCTTAACCTCCTTGATTCATTTCTTTTTCTCTAAACTGAATAATAGTTTGGTCAATAATCTACAGTATCTTTCACAAGGCAATCCCTAGGTCTGAGGAACATGACTTCCTGATTTGCAGAGCCTTGATGGTTGGATTGGTTTGATATAATTATACTGAGATAACAAGTATCAGTAAATAGAAATCTGTCTCTCCAGTCCCACAGAACATGACCTGTCTCTGATCCTGACCTGGTAAGGTTTGGGGAGGAGTGTTATCCCAGATTGTACTCCTTCCATGTCTAGTGGTTCCATTGGGTTCCCATTTTGCATTCTACAATGCTGTATTATATTGGTTGTGAACAGAAACAACTCCATTTCTGCTATTTGCTTCCCTATGCACATTCTAGAGCCTGTGAAAATTGAAAAATTTGGAGTGAAAAGCATTGGTTCAGTTTAAGAACTTTCATAACATATACAGTGATATACATATACAGTCTAAACCAAACCCCTTTTTGACTGAATGATTGGTTCAGTTTATACAGGTGTTCAGTTTACCCAGGTCTAAAATACATTTCAACGGATATGATGGGCCTTTTAAAAGTGTCTGGTTCAGACAGTTTTCAGATTATTTTGGGTTTGGTTTGGACATGTTTCACTGTATGAATTATATAAAATCCTGTTTTCATTTAAGACAATATTATATGGTTTGACCAAAGACCCTGTAATAAATATTATCATATCTGAAACCTAGTTTCATTTTATCAAATAATTTTAATGACAAAATTTTGTATTGCCTGACTCCTTTAATGACACAACAGGCTGGGGAATGAAATGTTATTGTAAGACATAGAAGATACTAACCAACTGAAAATGGATGAAATGCTTCATGATTTTTTATATGCTGTCCATCAGCAGTGAGAAACCTTTCTGGTATAAACTCTGTGGGGTTTTCCCAGTATTTTTCATCATAATGTGCTGACATGAAATGTGGTATAATAACAGAATGTTTCGGGATAACATTGCCTGAGATAGTTACATCTTCCATACATGCCCTAGGCAATCCAAGAGGACCTGTAAATCATTAATAAAGTAAAGTTTAATGCATGCGTTTCAAAAGCTTATGCAAAAATTTCATAGTGACCCAGGCCAGTTGAAAAAAAGACGCGACATTTACATGTATTATATAAAGTAAGGAACTTTTTTATTTTTGTTTTCTTAGTGTAAATCAGAATTGGTACTTTATGATATTAATAGTTTTGTTATAAAATATTGTATACACAAAGGCAGATCCAAGCCACACCCAGTGGCACCTTATTAGAAAGGTTTGGTTGTAAAATATTGAGAAAAAACTTGGGTCAGTAGTGTCCCCTTTTTTCTGATTTTCTTGGTCTGCCACTGGTATACTAGTTATTGCCAAATGAGAGTTCTAACTTCTATCTATTTCTTACCTATGCTGGCAATCCTTTGAACCTCATCAATAACAGCAAGTGTGTATGGCATCTTATCTTTGTCCTTGTATGACACCGATCTCAAACCTGCTACCTGTAAAATTACGTTAAATTATTAAATTAAAAGTAAAAACCTGGCAATATTTCAGGGCAAATTTACCCATCACCTTTTAGTCTGAAAAAAATCCTAATCTACAGTCAGGTTTTTTTTTCGGTTTTACCGGACATTTGTAATTTTTCATTCTTTAGGAGCAAGTAATCGGACGACTACTTTCGATTGAAAATCTTGTTCATTTTTTTTTTTTTTTGGCGATAACTGACCAATTTTAGCCTGGACTAAAAAAATATAATAATGTATCTAGTGGTTAACCGTTCTAAAATAGTTTTAGGCACTGACCAACTGATGTCAGATAAGAATATAAGAATTGCCACCCCCATTTAGAAATTTTATGACTTACTATCATGACCACGGAAGACCAAAATTTACGCTATCATAATGAATCGATTCAATCAATCAAATCAGTCCTTTTTACCTTTGTTATTTCTGTTCTACACAGATGCTGAACTTCTGGGTATTTAATGAGGTATAAAATGATCCATAACAGAGTTGTAGATGTTGTCTCAGACCCAGCAGCAAACATGTCAAATATCAAGTGAAACATACTTCTCTCTGAAATAAAAAAAAACGTCGTGTATAATAAATTTACGTTGAGAACGGGATAAAGAATTAATATTCTTTTGACTCTGAGAGGAGGAGTGAATGTACAACTTGTGGAGGATTTTTTAAAAACAGATTTTTACACTAGACCACATCGTACTCCATTTTGAGCATTAAACAATACTAAATAACGAAACGCTTGATTATTACTGAACTATATCGCTTTCTGCAATGTTAAGAAGAAATGTAATACATTTAATAAAGATATCTTATAGTCCTCCCCTGGATCCGCCAATGGGTCATTTTCAAAATAAACAAAAAAACATGAATGTGTAGCTATGGGATACACCAATAAGAGGGAATAACTTGATAATTTCTGAAGAGTTAAGTAGTTCCTTCAGGCGCGTAGCTGCCGTTAGGCAAACAAGCTTTTGCCTGCACTTAATTTTGCCAATTTCTTTCTTTCTTTTCTTTTCTTTTCTTTTTTTTTTTTTTGAGATAAAATACATCCAGGAGAGGCATAAATGATGCTCTAAAACGCTATCCCCGCGGAGCCTCGGGGGAGGGGGGGGGCTCAGACCCCAGACCTCCTGCCCTAATTTTGCCTACACTTCAATTTGGCCTCAGCTACGCGCATGTGGACAATGACTGAAAAAAATGTCATGAAACCTCGTGTGAATGTATGTATACTGGGGCGAGGAAAATCTGATAGAATGTCCTCCAAGATACTTGATACACCAGCTAAAGGACTTGGTAAGGAAAGTTACAACCGATGTACCTGATATGTCACTCGTATTTCGCTGATGGTGTAAGTACTTATCAATCAGATCTCTGGTCTCAGATGGGTTGTAATTGAGTCTGTGTTGCTGAATCTGTTTCTTTACATAGTCGTCAATTTGCTCCTTTGCTAGAAAACACTGCTTTGCCTGTAAATAAAAACATACTCATTGTAACTATTACGATTCTACAAACAAAATCTAAGTCTATTAAAGGCTCATGATGGTTTTCACTACCATTTTACAGTCACTCATTTTATTTTTTATACGCCATTCTTTTTAGACGGGACTTAATGTGGTATACCAGGGTCCGTCCGTCTGTCCGTCATTCACAATTTGAATGCTGCAACCAGTTATGGTAAAACTTTGATCAATCGTTTCTAATTATTACGTGAACTCACTTTCGATTTTTATAATTTCTTATTTTCTGCATGCATTGAGAATTTTATTCATACTGAAATAGGAGGATTCTATTTTGGGCAGTATACATGAAACTTCGTAGAATTCTTTATTTCGATTAATGTTAGCCTCTTTTGTTTTTTGTTTTTTGTTTTGTTTTTTTTTTCTGTATATGTATATCTTTGGATTATGCATTTTTGAGTAATGAGGCTTTATCAATTAAAAAAATGAAGCACAAGAGGAACAGCGGCGTTTAAAAAAATTATCAAACAAGACATATTATATTATTATATTAACATGTATACTGTAAAAGCGTATATGGTCTCTTGTCTTTTATTTCTCATTAAGGCAATTATACAATTTATATCTAATAGTTTCATGGATTCATATGACCGAGCGGTAATCCTATCCACTCAGAAGCAGGAGTTGTCATTGTTTTGTATAGTAACTCCACAAATCAGATAGTTACTTGTTTATACCGGGTAAACTGTGCAAAAGGTGAAAAAGTCACTTGCCTGGGAATTAGGTAATATATCTCCAAGAATAGGCATGAAGTTTTCGGGTAAATGGAGTCCAGCATTTTTAAAAATATATTCCAATGCTTCAAGTATCATCTCGAAATCAGGATCATTGTATTCAAATCTGAAATTGAAAGACAAACTTCTTTGAACTAATAATCAGCTACATATTATCCCAATCTATAAAGTGTGTATGTTCTGCAATTGCACAAGAGCTGAAAGTAACGAACAAATTATTCAACATAGACACTTTTTTTCTGAAATATATATCATATACCTTACATTATCCAGGGATAATATATTAATAAAGTCTCTGTATTATCTAAGGTGTTTACAATCATATCCACTGAAATATTCGGGGTTTTTTTTGTTTTTTGTTTTTTGTTTTTTTTGAGTTTTATTAACATCAGCTCTATCTTTATTTCAATTGACTTTAAGATTATTTTCTTAAAATTAGCATAAGTGTTATCCGACCTACCTAGAACCAAATACAATATTAGAGATGATATTTGACACTGCTTTCGGTACAAGTTTATCCATTCTCCCATCTCCAGACTTACAACACATGCTATGAATTAGATATTCAGCCTCTTCTTGTATCTTACTTTCCATGTTAGATTTGTCAATGAACAGATCTCTTAATGCATTTATTGAAAATTTTCTTATATCTGCCCAGTGTTTTCCATTGCTCCAAATAATCCCTATAAAATACAATTCAATGTAAAAGACTTAAACCATTAGTGAAATTTGGAAGTTCTATGTACCTTGACAAATTCACTCATCAACTTCACAGACTTGACTTTACTTTAAAAAGTTGCAACAGGCATTGTAACTTCGTCTTCTTACTATAGTCAACTATGCTTTTCATTACATTTCGTACTTTATAGCCATTGACCTCGGTCTATATTTCTTTTACGTGTTCAATAAAACATGATACCGCGTGCACTGAGCTTTTGAGCAATATACTCCAAAATTAATTTGCCCGAAGAATTAACTACATATGTATATATTTTTACTATAAAGAATCATGAATGCAATCCCAAGACATTGTGCACTCGGGACAGACAATTATTTATGTCTGAGGAGGTGCAGGCAAGAATATTTCATACTTTTTCAGGGCCAGAATTTTTATCCCCCCATTTCCCACATAAAATAAACTAACCTGTTCCATGGAACATTGTTTCTGGGACGTATAACCAGTTTGGTCTAAATTCCGTTTTATGGCCATTTTCCACTAACAATTCTTTAATCAAATCTTGTCCAAATACAACCACCAAATTCATTGAAGGTCCCATACGGAGCTGAACAATGTCCCCGTAGTCCTTTCTCAGTTCTAAAAATCGCTTATAGAGGATTGGTGCCCCTGCTACAGCAGGAATATTCCCAAGAACGGGCCATCTATGTGGCCCCGGCAGAGATGCAAGTCGGCTGTATACTCTTTGCAGGAACAATACGAATAAAATACAGACAAATGTCACTAGTAGAAATGGGTTAAAGCTAAAATCTACAGCACTTGAATTGAAATGTAATCTTTGCATTGTTATTTTACTTCGTTAAAATGATATTATGAATTGACTATCAATGTTTTCTCCTAAGTAAACATAAATTAAAATATGTAATTTGGTTTCCTAATCTTCTTTATATATCCTCAACTCATTATTAATCGGAAATAGTACTGTATAACATTTAAACATAGGAAATATTATCTACATGCAAGTTACATTTTTAGTCACTCTTTATCCGTATAATAAACGCACTAGTGGGTTTTCTACGTAAATTGACACTATTTTTATGTTATGTTCGAATTTTTAAACCACGAAGCAATCGTGGGAAAAAATTGTGGTATTCTCCAGGAAAGAAAATTGTTGGGGAAAATTAATTATATCATTTTACTGTCTTTTCACCCTATTGCCTAATAAGGAAAAGTGAAGAAATATTTCTCACGAAGTTCTGAAAATTGGGATACTACTCATAATAACAATATGTATACCAACTACATATTCCTGTATGCTACGTATAGTTTTTTTTAAATGTTACCTAGACGTGTACCTATTCTACACCAATATCGAACATTGGGAACATGTCTTAAAATGTTTCTGTTCCCATTCTAGGCCAATATCGAACATTGTGAACTTGTCTTAAATGTTTGTTTGTTTTTTTTTGTTTTGGTTCCTATTCTTCACAAACATCGAACATTGGGAACATGCGTTAACGAGATGTTTTGGTACATATTTTACACCAATATCGAACATTGGAAATATATCTTAAATGTATTTTTTTTGTTTTTCGCGTATACAGGAATAACCATGCATGTCCAACCTTTTAATCTGGACTCACCCTTTAACCGTTCAATAAATTTTGGTGCAACTTGCCATTTGTTATACGGACATTCTTTTTGACTATTCCTTTGGGCTACTGTCTAGATTTTATCAGTTTATTAATTTTGTTACTAGTATTACCCATCAATTACGTGCTATGCAAATATTCCTGAAGCAAGATAACAATTGCATCATTCTTAAAAATGTAGATGATCAAAACACAGGGACTTGTGTGCAGCCCGACTAGTGACCAAACTAGATCAAACTAGGGTCTGGGGTGCAGGGGAGGGAGATCACCCACTGTTTTTTTTTTCAAGCGGACGTAGAGATTGATAGATAAGCTACTTTCGACATGGTACCATCCTAACGTAGTGCGGAACCTTGAACAGAAATCGAAATCGAGCCTTCTACGTTGTAGGAGTAGGGTGGTGTGCCCGACAAGTAAAGTCAATGCCGACAGGCATGATGATATTACGATGACTCGGCATTTGACCCAGAAAGTGAGAATATGGGATGAGGAAGAAATGAAAAGACGTTAGTCATTCATCCTATAATTAATTACAGTATCACTTGGTATACTTAAAAAAAATAGCAGTAAAACTCTTTAAAAATTCACTTACATGTAGCTATATACGGTATGTATTTCACAATACCATTTTCGTGGTTGTGATCGTGTTTTTGTTGACATATTTTTATACTTAAAACAGTCAAAACTATTAACTAAAAATGGAGAATGTTAATAAATGGATGAACTACATGGATCAAAGAATGAAAACAATGGAAGAAAAGATAAAAAAACGACTTGGCAGTCTCAGTCAGAATATAATGTCAGTCACCAATAGAGTAAAAAGACTAGAAGATAAAACTGGCGGGTATGAACAGAAAATTTCAGAATGCAAGGCAAGCTGTACGGGTATAAGTAATTTGTTTGATGAGCTAAACGCGTGAGTTAGAACCAACACACGCAATATTATACACCAAGATGCAAGAATAAAAATTCATGAAAACCAGCCAATAATACAGCCTGTGATTCAACCAGTTACTGAAAGTGAGATCAAGACCATGAAAGCCGAACAGCTAGATCTTAAGTGCAGGTCGATGAAAAACAATTTGATCTTCACTGGATTGCACAGAACGCGTGAAGAAGATACAGAAGGTACGCTAAGATGCTTCCTCCAAAACGAGTTCGGCATTAACTACACAATTGAGTTCGGGAACGTCCACCGTATTAAGATCAATGGTAACTACAGACGAGCACCGATAGTAACACGTTCCCTTTACAATCGGGATTTAGAATGCGTACTTAGTGTTGCACACAGGCTAAAAGGAAAACCGTACGGTATAAAGGAGCAGTTTCCTCCAGAGATCGAAATGAAAAGGAGAAAGTTGTATCCGGCGATGAATGAGGCTCGACGACAGAAGAGCCAAGTAAAGATGGGCCGAGATAGGCTGTATATAGCCAATGAACTATACATTCCAGAACATGCAAATGAACAAGTAGCGACTGATAACAACACCAATGAACAATGCCACTCGCCACAACGCCGACAATCGGATACTAGCCCGCCGAGCAAACGGCAAAGACACGGTCCGTCTCTTCCATCTTACAACCGATGCCCAGACTAGGGGGTTAGTGCAAGAGGACTATGTGATAGCGGAAGTTTAAAGAAAATAAAACTATGTTTTTTAAATGTTTGTGGCATAAAGCAAAAAATTTGTTTGTCCAGATTTTATCGAATTAATACTTAAATATGTGGTTTGTATTTTTGTAGAGACAAAACTAGATGATATTGATTCATTGACCATACCAAAAAATTATCAGTATTTTTCAAAAATAAGAAAGCAGTGTAAACAAAAATTCTGGCGGTATTGTAATAATATATAAATCAGAATTACATAAACATCTACACTGTTATAAGACCGAATGCGAATTTGTCCAATGTGTCAAGTTCTCAAAAGTTCTCGTTTGTAAAAATATAGGTACTCTTCTTGGTTATGTTTATATACCCTCTGAAAACCCAAAGTACGCCTGTAAAGACTCTTTCGATGATATTGAAGCTGAAATGATACATTTGAAAAATAGAAACGATCTGAATTGTTTGATACTGGGAGATTTCAACGCGAAAACCGGTATACTGAAAGATTACATTACTCCTGGTGAAAATATTGTTGATACACTAAATTTAGATTGTGATATTGATGTTATATTTTATATGTATGATTATGAAAATCTGTCTATTTACAAAATACCATTTCAAAGAAGTAGTGAGTGTTGCTGTAATGTAAATAATTATGGTCATAAGTTAATTCAGTTCTTCCAAGGAAATAATGTTTATATATATAATGGCAGGTTATGCAAAGATAAAGGTATTGGGAAAAGAACATTTAACGATACTAGTGTTATTGACTATCTTTTGTCATCGTCAGGTACTGTACCATTTATCACAGAATTCAGGATAGACGATTTTAACTAATTAATTTCAGATGTACACTGTCTTTTACATGTTGAAATTCAATGCTCAACTGTTTATAACATTGATAAAAGTGATTGTGATCGCGAAAATGAAAGGATTGTCAAATGGAACGAAAAGAAGCGATCAGATTCTGTTAATAACGTAAGGAATGATCATGAAGGCATGTTAGATAAATTAAAAGTAGAGCTTGATAATTTAGAATCAATTTGGAAAAATTTTATAAATCAAAGTAAAATTAATAACATAGTTGAAAGAATAAGTAATTATTTTCAGACTATAGCTGTACAAACTTTTGGTAAAAATAGAAATAAGACAATCCAGAAAGATAAGGACAAAAGTCAACCTTGGTTTAATGCTAAATGGAAAGAGAGGAGGAAGAAATTCCACAAAGCCAGGAAGCGATATAGTTTCTTAAAAAATTTGGAAAACAGAAAACTGATGTAAAAGACAAGCAAAGAATATAAAGGTGAAATGAAAAAAAGCGTATGATACCTTTCAGAATAAAATTGGAAATAATTTACGAAAAGCAAACAATTCCGACCCAAAGTCTTTATAAAATATTAAACAGCATAGATAAAATAGAAAAAGACAAAAGACGATATTTCTGTAGATACATTTTACGATTTTTTCATAGAACTAAATGTGAAAGAAAACATAGATGAAAATGAAACTTCTAATTTTGAAAGTTTTGTTAACAACTTACCAAGTGAATTGAACGAATTACTTAATGGTCCAATCACTGAGTACGAAATAGTTAAAAAAAAAATTAGAAATCTAAAAAATGGCAAAGCCTGTGGAGTTGATGATATTCTTAATGAATATCTTAAAAACACTGTTTTGGAGCTAATGCCTGTATACTCAAAGATTTTTAATTTAGTATTTGATACAAGGATTGTACTAGAACTTTGGTCACAAGGAATTGTTGTACCTATTTATATGAACAAAGGTTTGGAATCGGATCCAAGTAACTATAGAGGAATTAGGGAAAATCTTCTCATCCATTTTGAATGAAAGACTTACGAAGTTTTCTGATGAGATCGAGCTCTTATTTGAATCACAGACTGGATTTCGAAAGGGCTTTTCTACTATCTTGCACATTTGTTGACTTTAAAAAAGCACTTGACACAATCTGGAGAAATGGTCTGTGGCTAAAAGTTAAAAAATCTAATGTAACAGGGAAAATATTTTCAGTTATTTTCAATATGTATCAAAATATTAAGTCTTGTATTAGGTATCAAGGTAAACTCTGTTGGTGTAAGACAAGGAGAAAACTTGACAACTTCTTTGTTCTCATTTTTTTTTAATGATCTAGAAATCTTTTTGCAAGACAATGAAGTATAAAATCTAGATTTGGTAGAAAGTTCGTGCTCAGAAATGTTTGATGTATATGTCAAAATATTTGTGATGCTTTATGCAGATGATACAATTATAATGTCAAAAACAAAGGAATCTATGCAAAAAGCATTGGATGTGTTTGCTAATTACTGTAAAGAATGGAAATTGTAAGTTACTACTGAAAAGACAAAAGTTGATGTCTTCAGTAATAGAAAGTGTAAACATCATTTTCAATTTCAAATATGTAACAAAAATATAGAAATAGTTAAGTCGTATACATATCTAGGCACGGTTTTCAATTACAACGGCAGTTTCACTATTGCAAGAAAGCGTCTAATAGATCAAGCCAAAAAAGCTCCTTTTGCTCTCTATAGGAAACTAAGAAACATTCCACTGCCAATTGATTTACAGTTGAAGTTACTAGATACTTTGATATCACCAATACTGTTATATTTCTCTGAGGTCTGGGGTTTTGAAAATAAGCAAAACATTGAAAAGGTGCATCATAAATTTTGTAAAAATATCCTTAAGCTGAGAAGCAGCACTCCAAATTTGATGGTTTATGGAGAGTTGGATAGAATTCCACTTGAAATATTTGTTAAAGTAAGAATGGTTAGCTTTTGGGCAAGAACTAGGCAAAAAGAACAAAAACTATCAAATCTAATGCTTCGGCTTATGATAGAATTGCATGACAATAATCAAACCAAATTTAGGTGGGTTATCTATATTAAATTTGTCTTGGATGATACGGGTCTTAGTTACTAATGGAACGAACACATTAAATATTAAGTGGCTTGAGATCACAGTTAAACAGACATTATGTGATAAATTCTATCAATCTTGGTTTTCACAAATGGTCAACACATTTCGTAGTGAATTCTATTCCACTTTTAAACACGAGTTCAGAATTGAACCATATTTTCTCAGATTGTCCCCAACAGAACGTATTCATTTGACAACATTAAGATGTTCCAACTTAAAACTACCAATAGAAACTGGGAGGTGGTCTGGAGTCCCACAGAGTCAAAGAATATGTAATCTTTATAAAGAAGGGGTGGGAGATGAATTCCATATATTCTTCCATTGTAATAATCCAACGGTTAAGTATTTAAGATCTCGTTACATCCCAGATTACTACTCAAAGCAACTGAATATGATTAATTTTGGTGGGTTATTGACTACCTGTAATGTTCAATTATATAAAACAGTGTGTGCCTTTTTACAAAAAATTGCAAATATCATATGAAAGTGAATGTGTTAAAATATAAATGTGAATCTGTTTGTATTCACGTATTTTATGAAATTGACTGTTCTGTGTATTGTGTCTGTATATTGTTCTTATTTACATGTATGTACATGTTTGTATTTGTTTTTTTTGTTGTCCTCTTGTACACCTACTGTGTCTGAGGCTATCAATAAAATCTTGTCTTGTCTTGTCAAAATACTAAATAAAACTTAAACGGGAAAATTGAATGTTAAGCAGGTCGGACATTTCTCTTAAGGACAAACTATGGGACATTACCGTGATCAACAACTAATTAATGTACGCCTGTATGAAATGACATTTTTTTTTCATTTTTTTTTTTCCATTTCGAGAATATGAGGCGTTTAAATGTACCAAAATATGATTAAAACGGATATGTAGAACATCGTATAACCCACAATGACGTATAAAGCTTCAGGAAAAACAAACGAAACAAATTCTGATGATTATCAAGAAAAAACATTAACGCCAAATAAGATAAAAAAAATTATCTCAGAGATTATAACACGTTAATTAATATACCTATGTGAACATTCACTTTTTGGCACCCTATAATATAAATGATGCATGTTTGTATCAATTTTGTTTGAAATGTAAATTTTGTGTATTTTTGGGAGGGATGTTATTATATAAATGTAGTCTCTGATTTTAGGGGCTTTTTAAAGACAAAAAAATGAACCAATATTAGATATCTAGGTCTACAACTGCTGTCTTATTCTTTAATAATGTTAATTCTACACTGGACAATGTCATAAATATTTGTTAGTACAAAATGTATTAACAGACATGTCTTGAAATTCTATAAATGTTTTAGTGTCATATGACCATTTGGAAGTGTACATTTATTATAATTGAAAACTGTCTCTAATTAGAAATGTTTAAATAAAAAATATTTTGAAAAACATCAGGAAAATTCTGTTTCTTGCAATTTTTATACCCTTCTACATGAAGTGCAAGGTATTATGTGATAACCTTCAAAAAACTGTGTGTCCGTCCTCTGACAGTTTCCAGATTACTTGAGAAAAGATCAATAAATATTTTTGAAACTTTGCACAGTTGTTAAGTACCATAAAATTCAGACTAAATTTAATTTTCAGCAAAATCCACATTGTAGTTTTCAAGTTAGGCCATTTTGAACATTTTGCCATTCCCCTTTTTTTCACCATTACGTGACATGTATGTGACATGCATTATGACTACTTTATAGGAGACTTACACAAAAGAATGTGTGTTAGAAACAATTGGCCAGTTTATAGATATACACTGAAAACATTTGAATTGGGGGGGGGGGGGGCTCCAGGGTCAGCACCCGTATTTGTCAATTTTTTTTATATTTTCATGCAAAATTTGTGCAAAAGCTGGAAAGCTAACGCAAAATTCCTTTTACAATTTAAAAATACACATATTGGTTATATGTTTATTATATTATAACAATTGTTAGAAATAAAAAGTGACATACAAGAAAAAAAAATATCACAGAATATAACATTTAATAATTAATGGATATGTCAAACAAAATATTGGAAGTTGGACAAAAGACTGAAAAAGTCTCTTGGTAAAAAAATTAAATCAGCTGCTACAAAAAATAGAGGATATTGTAAAAACAAAGTACCAACCATTGTTTATGTCCTATTCAGGGTATGACATACAGGTGAACAATTTTTATTTCAACTGATTTCTGTAAAAATAACATATCATCACCAAAACATCATCAAAGTTTGAGGGAATTCCGTTTAAAAACAAAAGCAATATCCTAGCAACAACAACAAAGAGATCACAGCCTGACTATCAGACTGACCAGTCAAACACATGGGATATTATAACTCCTTAAGATAGTGGTACTTTCAGATAAGCACTGATTAACTTTGAAAGACAGATCAGCTAGTAAGTATGAGGCAATGGTTAAGGTCATTAGTGGTTATCGTGACAATGCAACTAAGTTTCTTATTTGAAAAATACACTTCTTTCAAATAACTGCATTTGTCATAACAGTATGCTTAAATGACCTCATACTACTGCAGTACTACAATATAGTACATGTACTATGGTTTAAGGAGGTAGTCCTAGGGTAAGGGACTTAACTCTTGAAATCAGTGATATGTTTGTATCATAAGCAACTTCATCAAAGCCTGTCAAGCTTTCGTTTGAAGCAGAATAAAATCAATCCAAGTTAATAAGATGCTTACATAAGATTGATGTAAAACGCTGAATACAAACGTTTAAATGATTTTTAAGATTTATGTATCTTATCCTAGATCTACCTCCTTAAGAACTTCATTACATTGAAATGTAATAGTTTGTATATCATACTACAATCCACTATAAACATACATAAAGAAAAAAAACACACATTTACCTCATTCCGCTATGTATATGTGAACTTGGTTAATCATTTGCAGCAAAGCAAGGATGTAAACTGAATAGGGCTTAGTAGAGGAAAATTATTTAATAAATAGCTTGGATGGACTTAAACAAAGAAGGGTACCCTTGAAAACTTTCAATAATCCTAACTTGGACAGATTTAAACAAAGACCAGAATACCCATTAAAACGTTTGATACAACTTAATTTAACACCTTTTTTTATTCTTGATATTTTAAAATACAAAAAAACTGTTGTATCTACTGTGAAATCTAAGAATGTTTATTCATAAAAATCAAAGAAATCATCATCTTCCTGTGCTGGCTGTTTCTTTTCTACCAAGATGTCAAGGTCAGTCTCTGAGTCTAAATCTGAACTGATCATAACAGCTGCAAAAAGAAGTCAACCAATATAAAAATTACAAGTTCAAGGACATAGAAATCTTAGCACAAAATTCTGTATAAACCAAACCTTTAATAATCTGAAAATCTGCCTAAACTTGGCACTTTCAAAAGTACCACAATATTAGTTTAGGGAAGTAGACCTAGGGTAAGGGACGTAGCTCTTACAAATCACTGGAACGTTTGTGTAAAGCATTTTACATCAATCTCATCAAAGCATCAAAGTAACTTGGATTGATTTCATTCTACTGTGAAAGTACTATTGTTTGTGGGATACCAATTTTCATGGTTTTCGTGGGTGAGCCAGACCACGAAATTTGGTTCCCAATGAAAAGGAGATTCCTATTATAGTGTATACTGAAAACCGTTACGATGTATCCATTTGAACAATGAAAACTCATTTGTTCAACGTGTCATAGTTTTCCTTTCCTCTTTCGTCTACCCTGGACTTGACAGTTTATGAGCAACTCGGCAGGTATTTCAATAAAAGCAAAGGATGCTCACCCTACTGGTGCACCTAGCCCATGCTCCAATTTTTTGTGGAGTCCCAAGTTGCTCATTTACTTTCGTTACTTTGTATGTATTATTTTAGTTATTCTATGTTCTTTGTAGTATTTGTCTGTTTTCAGCGTCTGGTCTTTGTCTCTGAATTACATTCTATTGATTTCTGCTAGAATCTTTGTTCCCTTGATTACTCTTTAGGAGCAGTAATGAATAACAGATTGGTAACAGAAGGAATGAAGTACAGATGGAAGGACTACATACTCCCCACTTTGCAGGGGAATAACATTTTTAAACTAATGTTCTATACCTGCTGGGGGTCTTTTGAAAGGTGTCATCTGTGCCGATCTTCCAGTAGAACCACCATCTGATTTACCGCTAAAAAATTGAAATGATGGATAAAACATATGATACATCTTCACTCCTGTCACACTGTCAAGTGACAGAAATGATAGTATATAGCTCAACAACAGAAAATGTCAACACAGAAGCAAGTTTTTTGTTGACAGTCCCTAACATCATCCATTCACGATCAAGCTACAACATCTGAAATCTACTATCCATACGTTCACAATAATTTCTCTTAACAGCGGGACAGGGTCAACCTTCCTTCTTTTACATGAACACTGTATATAATTCATTGTTTGTTTTAAATATATCAAACTGGCTATTTACATTTGCTACAAATGATAAGGGGAGGACCATTTGATTCTGAACGATGACTGGCAGCTTTTGGAAATAAATATTCTGGCCTACACCTCCTAGAAAATAAATACATTTTCTGACATCAGTCCAGATATTTCATACAGTGAAATGGAAATAAATAATCTTGCCCAAATATTCTTAAAAATAAATTTATCACCCACAAAATTTCAAAAAAATATTCTAACCCCCGAAAAATTTGACAGCCCTTCTCAGAATGAGTGATCCTGCCCTAACTGGCATCACTCACTTGGCCACACAAGTGGAAAGACTGTCAAGGTACAGTAAGACTTCAGGAATAGATCACAAGAAAAATTTCTATTAGTAAAACATGGACTACATGTATTTGTGTCAAATAAATCAGACCCAAACTTGCCATGTTGCTTGCTCAGACAGAAGAATTCAGTTTTATATGTCATCGTTCAACATCTTTCTTATGTACAAAAGTAAATTCATTCACTGTGAAGTATGGCAGATGCTTTTTCCTCATACTTTCTAAACCACAGCACATT
The DNA here is from genome assembly GCA_037379345.1 of Perna viridis. Classification (NCBI taxonomy): domain Eukaryota; kingdom Metazoa; phylum Mollusca; class Bivalvia; order Mytilida; family Mytilidae; genus Perna; species Perna viridis. Next base: position 53,997,987 of record CM074512.1, on the reverse strand, counting down.
ATCATAGGAAAAAAGGTAACAACCTGCTAATATAAGATTAGAAATTAGTCATTGTTATTAGAAAATACTTGAACCTTGCACTTATGTGACCTTTTTATAAATAAGGATTTCATGGGAAGTAAACATCCTGATTATAATTACTGTATAGGCTGACATTGGGTAATTGAAATTTATTGCAGTTAATGGACTTTTTCAGTAATTGACAGTTCTCAATTATCAAAAATTAATTTCAATAACGTTTTATGGAAAACAATCAATTAAAGCCAATTATGATTAAAATTTCAATAATTTTTTTTCCAATTTTTTAATCATTTTTAGCATGAACTGCAGTCAAGAACCGGCACATAATTTTTGTTTATGAGGTCAACACTTTTAAATCTATAAAAAGTCAGGTTTTAATGCTCCATTTCAAAAGTATTTACCTAGAAAATACAATGAAAAGATATAGAAATTTTTGTTTAACATGCTATGATTATTACTTTCTAATTCCTCAAAAATATTTCATTCTATGCAAAGTGTTCCACAAGATAGAAGATATTTTATAAATTCAAGTCATGTATGTGTATTTACTCCTGTATTTGAAATTCAATTATCAAAAGATATCTCCACGAGTCGAATGTGGTACATGCACACCACATTCAATTTATCACACAAAACTCATTACTGCCTAGACACAAATCAATTATGCAAAAATCAGTAGTTTGACCTTGATGTCATAGTTCAAGGTCAATTGTTACCAACCATGGTACGTGACACATTGTCCTGAGCTGATCTACTTTCATGCCAAATATCAAAAGCATATACTATAGAACAAAAAAGTTAGTCTGGATGTGAATCATTAAATTGACCTTGATGTAAAACTTCGACCATGATTTGAGCTGATTTACCCTTAGGTCAAATATCAAAGGTCTACACCAAAAACATAAAAAAAAATATACAGCCTGGACACCATTTAATATGGATGGATGCACAGACTTATCACTTTAGGGCATCAGCCACTTTCCATGGTGGGGCCCTAATAACTTCATCCAAATTAATCAATTTCAATGGATTACACAGAAAAAATGTACCAGTAGGTAATCAATAGGAAACAATTACACAAAATTACTTAAATAATTGATTAATTAATTAATCACTACTTTGATTGTTTTTAATTTTGTTTAAATTGATATTTTGATACAAGTAAGGATCAATCCTATATTTTATATTTATAGATTTTTTTTTCAGTGCCTGTGCATTATATGCTGATAGAATTCCTTGCTTCTTGTGATTCAAAGAATGATGAATTATGTTTTCTATTTTTTTGTAATTATCAAAATGAATGAATTAGTTGTTATTATATAAAATTAGAATATTCTATATTAGTTTGACTAAATCCAATACAAACATGAAGTTATGCCCCCTTCCTCATAGAGGAACTTGATATTTGACAGCAACTAAAATCACTCAAAACATATCCCCGATCAATATAAACCCACATCCAAATTTGAAATCAATTCAGCCGCAATTGTGTCAAAATTTGGATTAACGGCTAGACAGATAGAAAAGGTTATTCAAATATACCACCTACTCATAAAGCAAAGACAATTTTGTTCATACTGAAAATTTTGTTTGCTTTTTTCACACATTATCAACAAGTCACAAATGCATCCTTAACACTGAACTGTGTACACCATTATTATACAACACATTACCACAATAAAGATATCATTGTCAATATGACATCCTGCCAATTCTTACACTGATGTTTAAAAAGGAAGGCTTTCATATCCTGATTACATGCAGTCTTACATGATTGATCTCTACATTGTTTTGTAGGGATAATAGATTTAAGAAGCTGTCTTTGTAAGAATAATGCAAATTCTGTAAAAAATGATACACCCTAATAAAGGCTACATATTTTCATTTTTGTTATTAAGTTGCTTTATAGGTCTATATGATAAAATGTATAATTATTCATTCCAATCTGTTTGCTCTTAGGAGATAATCCACATCAAAAAGTCTCAAAAATAGTTTCTATTGTGTTTTAGGGTAATTTACAGAGTTATCTCTCTTATTTTGAATTCTACACTACATTCTATATAATTTTTATCTCCTATGAACACGGGTTATATGAAAAACCACATTACTTTCTGTTTACTATTACATTTTAAACAAAATAACAAAAATAAAAATATGTAGGCTTTCCAACCATGAATCACATTTTGCATGATTCTTATGTGGAGTACTACTTAATTATTCTTGTCCTTCAAGAAGACATTTCATAATGAAATCCTACCATCCTTCTTTTATTTTAAAACATAAGGTGCAGTTTTTACACGAAAAATCAAATAAACAAGTCATACAAAGTAAAATTTATGTTGTATCAAAAAGACACAATGGTCCCAGCTAAAAAAATAACAGTCCAATGAATGCATTTTCTTCTTTTATAGGTTTATAGACAATTTGTTCAATTCAAAATCAACTAAGCATAAAAATAGAAAGAAATATAACCTTCTTGCTAAAAAATTGTTGGTGGCTTAGTACCATATAGCGGGAAGTTTTTGCAAGGTTCTTATTTTCCCTTTATTAGCAAGGTTTGGGGAATCTCAAAAATTGCGAAATTTGGCACCTGCAAAAAATACCCGCCACACAGTATGTTGGTGAATTAATTGATTATTTCAAATTTTGAAAAAATAATAATATCCACAGCAAAAACAACCCACACACACATAAAACATTAGAGGGAGCAAAGACTGTTAATTGAGGCTTCAAAGCCAAAATTCATATGGGCAACTTGAAATGTTTCATGTTTTGTGGTATTTGGCCTTTACCTTTTCTCCATCCCAGTAGGAACATAAACAGGAGAAGTTGCAGAACTTGTCTCCGATAGTGGCTCCATCTGTTGAGGTGGCCTAGATTGTGAAGTGATAGCAGTGCTAGGTTGAGGTGGGACAGTACTAAGGAAAAATAAATGATGAGAAAAAAGTCAAAGAAGTCAGGGATGCTGTATAGAACCATCAAAATTTAATAATACAGTAAAACCTGTCTAAACCAAACCCTGAGTAAACCAGTAACCTGTCTAAACCCGACATCTACTAAGTCCATTCATATCACTTTGAATCTGTTTAAAAAGAACATCTTCCTGAACTGAACAAATGATTCATTCTCAAAGGGGTTCAGTTTAGACAGGTTTCACTTTACTTTGTTCTAAGAAAATATAGTCTATACTGCATCGACTCACAAAATGCTAATTCACTTCCTGTTTTTTGTTGTTTTTTTTTTCCAATCTTCACATGACACATATACATCAATGGCATTCATCTGCATTTTTAAAAAAAGTAGCAGTAAGTGAAAAAGCATTAACAATAAATTAAAAACAGTAATAGCCCAACACTACACAAATTATTATAAATTATACTGTTAAGTACTCCTCCATCCAAGAATCAGGCAAAATAGGTAAAAGGGGTGGCACATGAAGAAAAAATACAGAGATTTTATTGCATTAACCAAGTATTCATACCGGATAACCTCCAGAAATAACCATCCAAGTGTTTTTAAAATTTGCCTTTTTAAGATATTGATAGGTCAAATTTAGTTGAAATGCACTATGGAAAAATGGCGGAAAAATTTTCCCGGCACTTTTTCCTTATATAAACAGTAAAAAATATCTACATCACATATGCTTCAGGATAAATTTAAATACCTTTTCAGTCGTTTGTTAGATGTATTGAATATATTTGAGGCAAAAAAGACCAAATTGAGAAATAGAATGTGCCACCCATTGCCTGATTCTTACATAGAATGGTACTTAATAAGCTAAAAGCAATGATACATGTGGGAGAAAAAACGTGTTATTTTTTTAACTCAGTAGAGATAAAACAGTGTGCTCTGATTTTTACAAAAAATCAATGTTTAGTGGAAAGAGAGAGTAATCAAGGGAACCAAGGTTATAATGGTAATCAAAAGAATGTAATCCAGGGACAAAGACCAGACATGGAACACAGACACACACAACAAAGAACATAGAGTAACTAAAATCATACATACAAAGTAACAAAAGCAAATGAGCAACTCGGACTCCATTAAAAACTGGGAGCATGGACCAGGTGCGCTGGTAGGGTAAGCGTCCTCTGTTTTTCTAGAAACACCAACTGAGTTGTTCATAAAAAGTGAAGACCGGGTTAGACGAGAGGAAAAGAATGATGTATACCTGATAACAGTCAATCCATAAAAAAGATTAGTATAAATGTAGAAAGTTCAAGATGAATCACATTATAAACAAAAGCACTTCTAAAACTTTACTTAAAGCACATAAAATCTTCAGATTTAAGTATAAAACATTATTTGCTAACTTCTTCACTTCTAAGAAAAGTGATATACAATACAGTCAGAAATAAATGTGATTTTTATCTCCCAATAAATAGTAATGGAATTCTGTCTATGAGATTGACCTTCTATGCTTACAAAAAAAACAAAAAACAAAAAAAAAAAACGCACACACGCACACATAAAAAACCCAACATCTATAGTTGCTAAATTTGGCATATGTGCAACACATAAGAATCATATGGTTTGCATCATATGATTATCATATAAATCAAGCACCATACGATAATCATATGTTTCGGTATACATATGATTATCGCATGATTATTATATGATAATCATATGTGGCACATTTGGCTGTGTAGATCTGCTAGAATCTAAGTCAGTGATCAAATTTAAGGGGAAATACTTGCTAAATGCAAGTTGAAATTCAATTTTGCTAGTAGAAACTTTTTCCACTAAAATTTGCTAGTGGAATTCTGTATGTAATATGGGTAAAGTCCAGAAATGGCCCAAAAAACTTAAATTTAGCGAGTGTAAATTTTCAGTACTTGCTAAATTTAGCCAGTGGAAAAAATTTAGAAATTCAATCCCTGTGAGTTCCCATAACAACTCTTACAGCACAATAACACTTCAACTATTTAATGTTATTTTTATTGGGATATTTTTTGTTTCTGACAAAAAGATTATAGACAATGGATTTTAATAACATCCTCAATACATTGTCTGTATTCTTATGACTACAAGTACTGATTTTACCAAATTTACCCCAATGTCATATGATATTTTGACCTTGTCTTTACTGAGTTAGGATGAAAGTGGCTATTTCCAACTTCACCATTTTTGCCTTGATATTGTCATTGGTAATAAGGACTATCCATCTTATGACTATTTCTTTTCATTATTGCATAGAATTTTGTCTATCAGTGGGACACTTGTGTTATTACAATTATTCTGCTATTGAAGTACTTTCCTTGGTACTTATAAGCTGAAATATGAAACTATACTTACCTAATTTCCTAAAAACAACTTACAAGTTCTTTACCAAACAGGGATTGAATTTCAGAATATTTTCCACTAGCTAAATTTAGCAAAAACTGAAACTTTACATTCGCTAAATTAAAGTTTTTTGGGTTATTTCTGTACTTTATCTATAGACATATAGAATTCCACTTGCAAATTTTAGCAATTGGACACAATTTCTACCAGCAAAGTTGAATTTCAGCTTGCATTTAACAAGTATTTCCCCTTAAATTTGATCAGTACCGAAGGAACTTATGTAACTAAACCATGCAATGCTACGCATTCCCAGCATTTTTTCATATTTTTTTTAATCATTTTCTTGAATTCGTCATTTGAATAATATGTCAAATGCACTGCCTAGCTTACATACTAATGTGTTATAAAATATATAATTTTATTGTTTGCTTAAGCTTACAAACTTTATGTGGTATAAAATATAGGATTTTTTCTTATATAATCTTTATTGTAAAATACTTAAATCACAATAATTTCTGACTTAATAGTAGTGTGTTAAGCATAAAGCAAAAAAAATATTGGAATAAAAATCTTATCTTCTTCATTATTATGAAGCAGTCTTTATAAATATCAGAGAGTGTGTGATTCATACATGTACATGTGAAAAACCTACCCAAGTCACCTTTATTTCTAATTCAGAAATGTTAAAAGTCCACATAACCTGTCACAGTTTGTAATTTCATTGATGCACTTTAGGGATAAAAATAATAAGACTGGTATGAAATGCCACTTTGCATGAGTTACCACTTTCTTGTTTTTGATGATTTATGTGGGAGATAACCGTTCGTTTTTTTCCCAAATACAGATCTGTATACAGAAAAGGATGTAGTTACATGAAAATACGACATATATAGACTAAAAATCTCTGCTTGTTCATCAAAACTTTCTGCACCATGAGTCACTTTATCATTGGGAGTGTCTGAAATTTATATGGATTGGTACTTAAAAACAAGACAATTGTGATGGTACCTGGAAGCTAAGTCCCTTGGTGTTCTGGGAGATAGCGTAGAGGCATACTGTTTCTCCACATCATCATCAGTATCATCTTCCTCATTGTCATGGTGACTGGGTATCCTCTGTCCACTCATAGTGCCAGACAGTAAATTACGATATGCTGCCGTTTCTACAAAGTAATGAGGCAGTTTATAATGGTTGACCAAAGTGTAACAGTATCTGTACATGATTAGTAACAAAGGTGGATCTAGGCCCAGCCCTCTAGGCACCTGTCCTCCCATTTTTCGGAAAAAAATTGGTTTACTGAAAGAAAATCACTGAAGTGTGACATTGCACTCCCTCTGTGGTCAGCTGACGCTCCCACCTATTCTTCAATTCCTGTATCCGCCCCTTAGTGTTATCTCACAACTGTAATACTTGATTGAAGTTTTTTTACCAGTATGAACTGTTTACAATTGAGTTAAATATTTATAACAGGAAATGCCCACTAGTGATACCCCCACACCCAACTTTACTATGTAGTCAAAATAGGAACTAAGTCATTATACAGGAAATTGTTGTCGCCCAAGATTTGACAAATATATCAGCTGTTTGTTCAGAAATTCTACCCTTGCACACAGCAGAGAAAATTCATATAAATTATATCTCGTTTTACCTTTTAAATTACCAAATTCATCTTCTTCAATTTCTACTGAAACTAATCAACATTTCAACCAGCTTTACTTTTTATATAGCTTTATCTTTTTTTTCAGCATTGTACTATGAAAATAATACTCATCAGAGTAGAGCTCAGAAGTAACAAATATATTAATTTCAGGGTTAAAAGTTTCAATATTGAATAAAACCTTACTGTGAAAGTGCTACTGTTCATGGGGTACCAACATGGATAGACAGACATGGGTAAATCAGTATACCCCCACTTCTGGGTGGGGTATAATAAACGAAGAATTTAAGCATTCAATACGCACTTCACACAACACTTTAAACCCATTGAAGAAAAATATCTGCATATGCCAGAGTAATTTAATCATTACAAGTTATGCATGTACCTTCAAAGATAAGTCAGTTTATAAAGATATAGAGAGTATATTATGATACGTTTACCATAAAGATAACTTAGCAGAAATTTATTTTACTGTATAACTAAGTACAAGGAGAAGTTTTCGGCTTGAGATTAAATATATGAGTGTTGTTAAATCAGTAGTGTAAATCATCATGTCCATCAGTGAGGAATACAGAATTAAAATCTGTGAAATGATACCAAACTAACCTGATCATGCATGAAGGTGACATGCAATTAAACTCCATGTTTTAAGTGTAGATATGAATAAATGATTGCATATATACAGTATTAAAGAACAGTTAAGTACTTCTCCATCTTAGAATCAGGCAAAATGTGTATAAGGTGTGGCACATGAAGGAAAAAAAACCAAATATTTCTACCAGATGACCTCCAGAAATAAGCAATAAAGTGTTCGTAAAATTTGCCTTTTTAAGATATTGATAGGTCAAATTTAGTTGAAATGCACTATGGAAAATGGCGGGAAAATTTTCCAGCACTTTTTCCTTATATAAGCAGTCAAAAAATATCTACGTCACAGATGCTTCAGGATAAATTTAAATAGCTTTTCAGTTATTTTCTAGATGAATTGAATATGTTTGTGGCAAATAATACCGAATTGAGAAATATGATGTGCCACCCATTGCCTGATTCTTACACAGAGTGGTACTTAAAATCATACCAACCCTTAAAACAAGATTCTTATTTTATTAATACAACTTAAAATCTTCAAAAAGCATTACATGTATTTCAAAAGAGTTTAACATAACACAGATTTATTTTTTTTTTTGTATTAGGAAAATAAATTTGCTGTGAGATCATCATTAGACATAACACCCTTATATAAACAATACATGCTTCAAAATAAATTACTTTACTGACATTATATGGTCAATGATAACAATTAATCACTTAGAAATAGAAAAGAGAATGAATCTATTAGAAAAAGCACACAAATCTGTGATGACCTTACTATATTTAGCAGCACCACCTGACAATACATTTTATTATTTCAATGGAATATGACCCAAACATATGCAGGGAAAGTTTTCCAAAATTTAAAATACAAGTTCAACACTACAATAATTTGTCTTCATCTCCATACTTTATCTTTGACTAGGTAAAAATATTTTTATTAGAGCATAAGAAAAAAAATTCAAGTTATGCACTTCATAGCTTTCTATTACTGAATTATATTGAATATTCCCATCAGGTGGCATAAGACTCAACATTATTGTCCATAGAAACTGATGGTTCAATAATTCTGATGTTATCAAAAGTAGTTTATTTAACTGCTCTGCTTAAGCAGTAAATAAAATTAACAATATATTCTGTATGTATACTTGTTTGTTCTAACTCCCTAATTGACACAGTGCTCCATGTTTTCTGTCTTGCAATCCAAATGTTTTTCATAAAGTGTGTGTGACTTTGACATTTGACCTTCTGACCCAATGGTGTCCTCCTTATCTCAAAAATATTCACCTATAAGTTTCATTGTTATCTACAGAGACTTACAGAAAATAAGCATGGAAAACCAATTTTCAGCTGAAAAATTGTAATTCATATAATACTGTGAACTTGACCTTTGACTTAATGACCCAAAATCAAGATGTGTTTTCTTTACACTTAAAGAGCCAAATATTGTATAAACTTCATTAGAATCCATAATGTACAAAAGTTTTGCCCTAGAAACCAATTTTCATGAAGGGTGAGGGACAACAGTTGAACTACAACTTGCTTAAGGAGGTAGACCTAGGGTAAGGAACACAACTCTTAGAAATCATTGGAATGTTTGTATTCATTATTTCACATCAATCTCATGTAAGCATCAAAGTGACTTGGACTGATTTCATTCTGTTTCAGAGAAAAGCTTGAAAGGTTTTGGTGATATTGAATATGATACAAACATATCACTGATTTCAAGAGTTATGTCCCTTACTCTAGGTCTACCTCCTTAAACCAACCATTTTCCATTTGCTACCATCTTAGACATGCATACCATTTAATGGAATTTTAGGTGCATCGGTAGGGACACTTGGTGTTATCATGGTAGTATCCTCATCGTCACTATGTTGTTTACTGTCGACCAAACTACCAAACTTCAGTGGTGGAACTGTCAAATACAACATAAATTTTTAGTCAATAACAAATATGAATAGGATACTGCTATAGAAAGAACAACTTTAGAGAAACAATTGATTTCTTGATTACAGTTTTATTTTTGAACACATGTTCATAAATAAAAAAACACTTTTATTCTACAAAATAACATTGATAAACATAAATTATACATAAATAAATAATTTGTTTATGTGAAGTGTGAATGTATTTACAATGGTAAATCTAGATACAGAATATTATAGTGGACATGCAGTAAAAGGCACATGCATAATGATTTTTAGTCATTGTTTTATTGCAGAAATAATAAGATATAAGACAATGTAGAAAGCAATGTGATTATTTTTATTGACATGTTGGGTAATTGTTGGTAACAGCATTTATAAGTATGCAGAGGTGGATTCAAGGGTTCAAACTCCACTCCTTTGTTGAAATTTTTATAATATTTTGTGCATGATATGGACAAAAGTTAGCAAATAATAGCGTGGAAGTTGATTGGAACCCCCATTCAAAATTTCTGGAATAGTCTTTGGTATGTGTGCACATGCACCTCACCATCAATAAAATCCACTTCTTGTCCATTCATGACAAAGTTTTGATCATGTGATAAAAAAAAAGTCATGTTTATATAAGAACAAAACTATGACACAGGCAGCAAGTAGTTGTAGTGTCATATGTAACACATTCATCAATTATCATAAAGTTTGTTCCATGGATTTTCTATTTGCCACTTTTCAAATTCTTATAGTACAGAAATCTTCTTATTCTAACCCATAAGTAGAGAATTTTTTTGACATTTAATTTGTATAATTAATAGACTGGAGAATAATTGTTTTTATCAATCTTTTGACTCTTTGCTCTCATCATGACAAATGCACATCACGAAGTAACATACTATATAATGTATTGTTGCAAAAATAGTGATAAATTATCAAGTTTAGCATGCATCTCTTGTTAAAATTGCATGATTTCAATCCTGCATAAGATTGCCACACAAAACCACTTCCATACAAAACACATTTATATAGATCCATCAATCAACTGCATGTAGTTATCATGACTTTTGTCAGCACAAAAATGGTATAATGAATTGAATGATTGAAATTGAACCCACATTAACATATGAAATATAAACAGCAATTAAAATGTAACCATGCTTATAAATTAAAAAAATAATCTCAACTCTTCACCAATGCTTAAAACAACCAATACAAAAAAAGACCAGTGTGTGAAAAGAAATAAAAAGTTTAAACAAAAGGTGCTAAAAATCAGTTTGTAGTAAATATTTTTGTAGCATCTGTGAAAAGTTTTGCTATGTAAATATATCAGCTGTTTGTTCAGAAATTCTACCCTTGCACACAGCAGAGAAAATTCATATGCATTATATCTCGTTTTACCTTTTAAATTACCAAATTCATCAACTTCAATTTCTGCTGAAACTAATCAACATTTCAACCAGCTTTACTTTTTATATAGCTTTATCTTTTTTTTCAGCATTGTACTATGAAAATAATACTCATCAGAGTAGAGCTCAGAAGTAACAAATATATTAATTTCAGGGTTAAAAGTTTCAATATTGAATAAAACCTTACTGTGAAAGTACTATTGTTCGTGGGGTACCAATTTTTGTGCTTTTCATGGGAAAGTCAAACCACGAAATTTGGTTCCCAATGAACAGTAGATTCCCACTGATGTGTGTATACTGAAAACTTCAAATCCACAAATTCAAGAATCCACAAGCTTGTGTTTCTTCCCTGATCCACGAAAATTGGTATCCATGAATTAAAGTACCTTCACAGTATTACAAAGTTAAAAGAACTTTTGAAACCATTGCTACAATGTACTAAAAAATCTATGTTCCAGAGTAAATAAAATTTTACCAAATAAAAAATTGGAAAATAAATATAAAATCCTCAAAACCAACGTGTGTACTTTTATTTACATTGAGTTTGGTGGTAATATATTCCTTTCAATCTAGCTACAAAAATATGTTTAAAAAGACTTTAAATTTTGTAATAATTGAGAAATCAACTTCATCATTTTTCCATTTTATCACTCTATTTTCATGTCCATTCTTAATGTAGTTTTTCATCAGTTTATTTTTAATTAAATTAATAAGATGATTCCACCTTTGATAGATACAATGTTATACAAAATTATGTTGGTGCATAAACTGTTTTTCTTTGTAAATTTGTAAATGCAATGAAAATGTCTAGACAATTTTACAAAAAAAAAAAATACATCCGCAAGAAATTTTCAGGAAATGTAGTTACCTCCCCCTAGACTGCTCTTTAAACTTTCTGCACTTTCCCTTGGTGTTGGTTGGGTCATTAACTGCTCAGATTTCTTCTCCAGTAGGTTAAATAACAGTTCATATGCCTACAAAAGGAACTATTGGTTGTGAAGAGGTCAAATAACTACACAATACTATTATGGAAAAACATAACCAAACATGGTACATGTATTTTGGTATTATTTTAGATTCTAATGTGTTTCTTATACTTATATTTGTATATTTATATACCGGTACGTTTATATTTATATCTATATATATTAATATATATAAAAAGATCTGAAAAATTCCCAACGATGTTAGAACTGTCAAATTTGCGATGCAAATTTTTGGTCATTCCCTCCGCAGGACTCAAACTCGTACCACTGTGACATCTATGGCAACACCACCTGCACCAAGTCCAGGGCCCCAGACCACTCGGCCAGCTAGGCTAAATAAAAATACAGCTTTCTCTGGCTATGTCATTCCTCCTCGTAGGATTAATCTAGGGGTGTGACTTAGTACACGATGTATGGTAGTAAGGGACAGTTCATTTAGGTGTTATTATGTAGGATAGAGGATCAAATTAATGATGCATGTCATAACAAATCAATATTATAAAAACGTCTCAGAATGTGACAACTCTATTCGCTACACTGCTCCATCAGATCAAATTGATACAGGGAAGATATGTAAACGTATAGAAAGGTCTGATAAATGCCCAACGATGTTAGAACTGTCAAATTTGCGATGCAAATTTTTTGTCGTTCCATCCGCAGGACTTGAACTTGTACCGCTGTGACATCTATGGCAACACCGCCTGCACGAAGTCCAGTGCCCCAGACCACTATATATAAATAAGAGTGTATTTAAGGTCAATGGGTAAAAAGCAAAACTATACCAATCCGTCGGAAAAATAGGGCATTAACTGAACATTAAGTGATATCCTGCCATGTAATGGTGAAAAAAGGGGGATGGCAAAATGTTCAAAATACTTCACTCGAAAATTATACTTTGTATTTTGCGTAAAATTAAACTTGACTTGTATTTTATGGTACTAAACAACTGCGCAAAGTTTTTAAAAATCACTGATCTGTCATCAAATCATTAGCTGGAAACCATTAAGGAAAGGGCAGATGGACATGCAACTTTTCAGAGAGTGTCACCTCGCCACTTCATGTAGCAGGGTACAAAAAAAATCTATTAAGATTAATTTTTCATAATATGCCTAAATTAATTTAAAGTTTGAAATCTCAATTACTATAAATTACAGTAAAATAAAATTGTGAAAATAAGATCAAGTAAACTTAAATGGTAGATTCTCATCCAACCTTCACCCAAATTATATGAAATGTGGAAGGATTTTATTTTTTATTTCTTACCAGATATTTGCTAGCCTAATTTTAGCTATTTGAAGTATAGATATGTTCTAAATCCATAGCTACATCAGTTTCAGAGTTTCAAGAAACATTGTTTAGGCACCAAGAAATGAAATATTTACTTGTTTGAGTATCTCAATACTAGAAACTGACATAAAAAAAATCCTGAATTTTGAAATTCCCACTCCAATTTTTAAAAACTTTTGTCAATATTTTAGGGGTGGGAGGGAATGAAAATCTCATAACTGATTTTATTCATCCTAAGCATATGCAAAAATAAGTTGGTCTAAAGAAATTAATGGTAATATTAACCTAAGTAATGTTCTTTTCATTATGCATACTTAAACATTTTTCATTTAGCCTGAACTATGGTCAGATAGACCAGATAAAAAGACTTACCTTTTCATAATAATCTGAATCATCAATCACCAGACATGGTACAAACACAGCTGATACCTCCTTGGCTGTCATTACTTTGTACTTGATCAAGGTTAGGAAATGGTTGAAAAGACAGTCCCATAAAGGTTTGGCTTCTATAGATAGAACTCGACTGAAATCAAATTAAAATTTAAATTATTAATCTTTCTACATTAGGTTTTAGTGTGTGTCACCAAATAAATCTTTTTTCTAATAGACACTAAATCATTAAGAGTAAGTATTTGTAAGAATCAGGCAAAATGGGAAAAATCAGAAAAATGCAAGTCAAAACCCCACCGATCTGACAATGAAATTTCACTCAAGGTTACTTTCTCTATTTGAAAAGATCATTATTTGATCTCTGCATCACTGGCTTTGCTCAGAAATTTTTCCATAAAATGTTAGAAAAATGAGGTTTTTGACAGAGTTATCTGCCCTTGAAATGTTCATTTGCACTGCATTTCAATGAAATTATATCTCTATGCACCAACATGATATGGAAAATCTTGTCTTTTTTCCTCGATTCTGATCGTGCAAATTTTGACCAATGCTTTAAACATTTTTTTTTTATTTTTCAATTTGAAATTTCACAATTTTAGCAAATCACTACCATTGGACTACTTACAACTTTAGTGTCTTGCCACAGTATTTATAACACTATTCATACACACATTATATTTTTTTGTAAAGAAGTACAATAATAAAGTATATTTGGTATGATCTGGCCAACTGAGATAAATATGATATTCAGACTTCTCAATAATAACTTATTTGCAATTTTTTAAAAATTTTAATATTTTCAAAATCGATTCCAGAAAATATCTTTGATAAGAATACAAAAAGTCATATTTCTATATGGCTTGATGTCTTCTTTCTAAAAAATGTAGTAGAGTTATCCTTCTTTATATGTATATGTATTCCTTAATTGCATGTTCACTAATTGTATATTGCATTGTATGGAGAGGATATATATACGCTTTAAGCATACTATCCAATCCAATTCATCTTATTGAATGAAATATGTTTAAAACAAAAGCATATAATTATAACATTCTGTAAATATATCATTGAATTTGGTGGTTGACATGAAAATTTTAGTTTAAGGAGGTAGACCTAGGGTAAGGGACATAACTCATGAAGTCAGTGATATGTTTGTATCATATTCAATTTTACCATAGCCTGTCAAGCTTTCATTTGAAACCAAATGAAATCAGTTCAGGTTACTTTGATGCTTACATGATATTGATGTAAAATGCTGAATACAAATGTTCCAATGATTTTTATGAGTTGTGTCCCATACCCTAGGTCTACCTCCTTAAAACATACCCTATCTGAACTTCAGTAATGGAATGACTGCTGGCCAAAATGGCATCTGGTAGTAAACAACCAGCTGATAGTCCTCGTATCACCAACGTCAAATGTTCCAATATCACCATAGTAACAATTTCTGCATCTGCATCTGCCAGTGGTTCTCCCCTATTGGCCTTGCTATAAACGAGAACAAAATCCTGTTTACTGTTTACTGTAAACATACTTATTTCGTTATTTTCGTGGTGGACAGAAAACTGTGAAAACTAGTACCTGCAGAATAAGTTTTTGTCACTTCATAATGCTAGTAAAATTTTTAACTCACGAAAAATTGTTTCCTGCCAATATAGTGATCACTTGAGAGAATTCGCAAAAATTAGTACACTTACATTAACTCATAATATAATACAAATGCTTGTTTATGCAATTATTCTTTCTAAGGATAAAAACATGAAATGCAGTTCTAGTTTTGGTTTTCATTTTGAAAGTTTATTTTCAAATATTTCACACATTTCACAACAAAATAATTTGATCAAATGACATGATTCTATTTTACACCAAACTTTCACTCTAAAGTAAGATAAAATATCGATAGCAGAATAATGTTTAAAGTTAAAAAACATTACATGCATTACCTAGAGATTTTAATATATAAAAGTAAAACAACAAAATCAGTTTAATAATTTACAACAAACATGTGTTTTGATAATTAGTCAGCAGTATTATAAATGATTCTATTCCTAAGATTGATAGTACTTCTTACAGCAGATATTTCATGATTTCACGACAGGAACTTTTGATCATTGAACAGACCCTGCTTTTACTAAGTTCAACATGCTTAATTAAATTTTCAATGCACTAGCTCATAGAAACAACAGCCTGAATGTAGGCATGTCACCCCACTTAGACAATGAGCCATCCATCTGTCTATCTATTTTATGCCACATGATTCTTGGCAGAGAACCAGTAACTAGACTACCAAGTTCTATGCTTCAGATTTTTTTCATTTATTTAATTCATGCAAAACATACATCTAAAGATACTGTGAAAACAGCTGAATACTAAAGCATCCCAACATCAGAAAACAATCTGAAGTAAAATGAACTCTTTTACCTTATAATTTCTATCTTCTCATGTGGATCTTGATGTGGGTGAACAGACCTATAGAAACCTTCCAGTGACAAAGCTTCTGGCATAACACTCTCTACATACTGCATTAGATGTATTACACCTTCAACTGTCAGTTCCGAATCTGGTAATGGCGATCGACTGTAAACATACAATAGTTTAAAAAATTAAAATGATGGAAGAGTTTCAACTGATAGGACTTTTCTTATGCATCAGAGAAATACTTCTATGTCCACTGCAAACCAAAATACCTAAAAGGTAGACACTTTCTACTGTCAGATATAATACAATAAAACCTGTTTGAATCAAACCTTTTTTAGACTTATCATGTGTATGGTTTAGGCAGGTGTTCCATCTACCAAAGTTAAAAAATTTTAAATTGATATAAAGGGACTTAAAAAGTGCCTGGTAAAGACAGGTTTTTAGATTATTAAGGGTTTGGTTGGACAGATTTCACTGTACAAAACCAATCAATTTACTGCTGAAGAATTATTGTAATAAATTAAAAATTTTCAGTATGAAAATCAAATAAAATGATTAATTTCCCTAAAATTATTATCACATTATAAAGAATCCCATGACCAAAACTGACAAAAAAAATTTTATGCTAAATACAGCTCCTGTATGGTAAAAACCTCTTATTTACAACTTACACAATCTACCATAGAAAAAATACCCTTTCCCAATTGCATTTTCCTTTATAAGAACTTAAAAGTACATATTTTTAAATTCTTCAACATGAAACTTTTATTTTTATCTAAATCAATAGTGCAGGTCTGGGTGTCAAAGGAATAGGCCTCCAGCAGCGCTAAGCTTGTCATAAAAGGCAACTAAATAGTGCTCAGAACCCTAGCCGGGGGCTAGGGCGCTCTGCCCACAGAGCAACTGGGTTGTGTCCCTCAGGTGGTGGAATGGCATACCCCTAGCGTGTTACATGCTGGGGTTGTCAGGCTATAATACGGAAAACTTGACCGTAAACCATAGTGGTGCACTGTGTTGGGAAAGATGCCACGTTCCTCACACATTAAAGAACCCTACTGTGGTATTCTCCCGGAGTAGGAACCTAGGGCTCCGCCACAGGAGGCTAAATTGCCCGACCCTACCCACCTCTCCCTATTTCCAGTGGCAATCAAAATTTGTTGACCCCATTATCCTTGTGTCCCATCCCTGTTCCCCATCCACCCAATAAACCATAGAATGTGAAGTTTACCCCCATACTATTATATAATACTTCTAACCTTTCGCCAGCAGTAGGTACTTTAAGTACAGCATGAGCTTGTGGGGCGGGAACACCGGATTCATCAGAAGATGAAATGTCATCCTGATGAACAGGTTGACGGACAGGAGCTGGAGCCTGACGACCATCAATAGGAATGCTATCTCCATCAAAATCACTGATCTCATCTTCATCAGCCTCATCAGCAGAGTTGGGTTCCATTGGACCAGAATTTGACTTGGATACAATATCTATAACAGTTTCAAAATTTTTAAGCAAATAATTTTTGGGTACAACATATCAGCAATCCAATAAGAGAGGATCCAAAAATGTCTCATGTAACTCATAATATTGAGAAAAATCTAGTAAAAAATATTTAACCAAATCATGAACACCTAAACTAAAAGCCATAGAGCATGAACAAATTTAGGTAGACTAAGGTTTATCCAGGGGTCACAATAATCACTCTCCCCCTGGCCTGTGAAATTCATAACGGGCAAGTCAGTCAAACAGAGCCTGTCCGATTGACCAGTTAGACACAATTTCTCATTTCAACAAAGCAAAAAGTGTCACACATGAAAATTATATGATGTGCAACATATGTTTATCCATTAGAATTGAGCATGATATGATTAACATATGTTCCAAATTACATATGATTATCATAGGATTATCACATGTTAATCATATGGTTTTTCCCCAAACATATGATAGTCATATATTAGCAAGCAAATATTTACATATAAGAATCATATCACTATCATAGGTTAATTTTCATACGATTAACATATGACTTGAGCAAAATATGATATCATGTGCAGCATTTTTTTGGCTAGGTACCCCTAATTACCTGGTGATTCTTCTCTGTGTTGCTGATTAACAATGAGCCCTGATTTCTCTACAGTCACAGTGATAGGTCTCATAGCCTCAGACGGTAAATCAGAGCTGAAACTGATATCAGCTTGTAGGTCACTTACTTTAAGCTGTGCATCAGATTCCTTCTCTGCCGGTACCTTGTATCCTAAGCCACTGCTCTGACTAGGGAAACTATGTTGTGACCTAGGTGGTTCTTTCTGAGGAGTGATGAACTGCTCCTGAACAGGTTGTTGGTCATGTGGTGCAGAATACTGAGGCATAGTATTAGATCTTGATACAGAGGTAAAGTTAGCATAAACTGCTGACTCTTGAGTTATCTAGACAAATAAAAAAGTACTCTTTACAAATGATCTGTTCACATAGATGTAGGTGTAACACCTAACAAAGTGGTAGTCTATATTGTACACAACTTTTAAAAACATCTGTTTGAAAATGCCCATTCCCTTTCAGCTTTTTTAGTCTGATGTCTCTGAAAGAAAAATGGGTCAAAGAGAGAAATGGGCAAATTTCGTTAAACAGGAAGTAGATGTCCCACAGGCCTGACATCGGATCCCACAATATAGGACTTGTACCTGATGCTAAATATCAAATATCAAAAGCCTGTAATTAGTAGCTGCTGAGAAAAGTGTGACAAAAATAATTCCTGCCTGATTGTTGACCACCCACCTGACATATATCACAGTACTTGTATAACTAGATATTCACATGAGAAATTCTGCAATGAAAATTGTAAGAAAAAAATCTTCTCTTCAACACAAAAATTCTTTCAAATCTAAAAGCCCTCCAAGTATATTTGATTTAGTGAATAACATGTCAAATGACAGAACGAACAAGGAGCAAACTCAAACAAGGGAGTAAAAAACAATTAAGTACCAGTCCATATAAAATTCAGACACTGCCTATGGTAAGGTAATTCATGGTGTTGAAAAACCCATGGATCAGATGATGCTTTTTTGGTCTACATATGCTATGTTCTTATGTGACAATAGTCCTTCCTGTATTTAGATCTGTACTTTTGACCAAATAGCACCAAATCAAGAACAATAACTCTTGCAAAGTGCTAATTTCATGTACAATCTATATAAATTTTATCTCAAAATCACAACCCCCAAACAAAACAGGACAGGTTATGTGATCCATAACGGTTTCTGAGAAAGAAAAAAAAGTGACTTTGATGGGATTTTGACTTGCATGAATCGCCTCCTGTCTGATTTTTACAAAGACTGATACTTAAAAACATTTTTCAAACAAATTGTTTTTAACTGTCAAATTTTGGTAGTTTTCTGTACCCAAGAAAAAAAGATACTGTAGGAAATGTAGTGGTATGAGCCAGATAGAGTATATTTAACGTTATGTCATAAATTACTGTAAATCTAGGAGTTCATTTATTGCCAATTTGTCCTATTTTTCTTTGATGTTTCTGCCTGATATTTTTTGTATCTTAAACACTGGTTGTATCACAAAAATATCAGGTAAAACAAACATTACTGACATGCAAAAAGAGTGCAAGAATCCAATAGGGGCGCAGTCTTGATCTTGTCAATAAATATAATTATTTTTTATTAGATTTTTTCAGGCGAGAAAAGTAATTTAAAAAAATAAATGTATGTTAAAATAAATAAAAATGCAAAAATCGGATTACTGATTAACACAATAGCAATTACATTTCATTTTGATACTGACAATATCATGTGGAAAATCTTGATGAGTGTTTGAGCGCGAGTTAGAGATGTTCTACATGATATTGTCAGTATCAAAGTCCACAAAAAACTAATACCCTTCATATTCAGAAAACCTTGAGAATTTCCAATTACACATCTAACCTTTAAATAAACTGACTTGCACATGGCATGCCAGCAAAGGAAAAATAGAACTTGAAATAAAGGACACTACAAACAAGGTGGAAATATGTACTACTTAAATAATCAAGAAAAAATATTTATAAAGTCTCTTAGATACTTACTAAATGCAAAATTTTCTACTAGCAAATAAAATATATTAAATTTTGATAATAAAAGCCCATAAATCATTTTTGCAAAACTATTTTTAAAATCATTGAAACATTTTCCAACCAATATGGCTAAAACAAAAAATATTAATTTACACAGGGGAGATAACACACAACAGATATACAGAAAATGACTAATCAATTAAATCTATACAAGAGCCATTTTCTATTGAATTATTTAAAAACATCACAATTTTCTACACTAGGTACAATACATTTTCTTCTAATAAATGCATGAAAGTCTATTTTTTACTTTCCTTAATCTTATTTGTACACTTATCATTGAAATACACTGTAGCATATCATGTATGGGAGAATGTCATAAATTCAATGGGTGAAGTTTTTTGATTTGAAGCTAGAACACATGTACTATTTACATCACTGTCATTGTTGTGTTTTATTTCTAAGTATCTTATTCATATTTTATCAAAAATCCTTTTATGAAAAGCATTTTTTCACCACAGCTTGTAAATACTAAATTTGCAGGCACATCCTTTGTAATTAATACAACTTACCAAACAGTTCAAATGTCTCAAAGTTGGACCTCCAAAACTCAATTGTATTATTTTTTTATTCTATGACAATTGCTGAAATCATCATCTGTACTTAATGCAGACCATTATTTGATCTCTGCATCACTGGTTTTGCCCAGAAATTTTTCAACCAAATATTGTAAAATTGAGGTTTTTGACAGATTTATCTGTTCTTGAACTGTATATATTCAGCGCATTAAAATCAAATTATAACCCCGTTTAGCAAAATGATATGAAAAATCTTACATTTACCATTATTTCTGATGGTGCAAAATGTCAAATCAAACTTTCAAAATGGTGGGTTTCACCTACTGCTTGATTCTTACAGAGAATGATTGCCTGAATATAGCTGAAATATTGCTACTCAGGTGTTAAACCCCAACAACCAATCTTACAGGGAATGAAACTTAAATTGTCTTGCATCAGAAGGGTCGTAGACCTTGGACCAATGCTAATTTGAACCCCTGTCTTACCTGGGCATCCCTTGGATCTCTATGTATAGGTGTAACTGATACAGAAGGGGGTTGTTGTTGTTTGTGATAAGCTGGTGTGGATGTCACATGACTCGGCTGAGTTGGTTGGGTTGGGCTGGCATATACAGCTAGCGCACCATGGCTGGACTGGTCAGGCTGAGAGACAAATTGACTAGAGGCCACTGTCACCATCTGTTCTGCAACAGACTGTGGTTGGTTTTGTGGTGTGTACTGAGAAAACTGTTGAACATTTGATCTTCCTTGGGTCTGAAATTAAAAATAGTAAGTTCATAGGACACAAATTCCTTTCTTCATTTTTACTATCTTTCTCAAGTGGTATTGCTTTTGATCAATTACTCTGGTCATGCAAATTTCAATCACAATTCTTAACAAAACTTTAAGTACTTCCCTGTATAAGAAATAGGCAAAATGGCAAAATATTTTCCCCTATTCTTTTCCTGTATGAGCAGTAAAAAATCTACATCACAGATGCTACAGGATAAATTCAATAACTTTTCAGCTGATTTCTAGATGTATGAATATATTTGAGGCAAAAAAGACCAAACTGAGAAAAAAGATGGCCACATGTTGTCTGATTCTTACACAGAATGGTACTTAACAACTTATTTTCTTCTAAATAATCAATTCACTGAGCTTATTAAAATTATCTGAAATAAACTGGTTGCCTTTTTAAGAGCAAAACGCAAAATTTGGTTAGTCTGTCTTGAGTAATCCGTAGGTGGAATTGTTCATGGGAATCCAAGTGAGTAATCAATTATGTTAAGGGATAAGAAATGATAGGCCCATACTTGGCCTCCTGCATGACTGGAAATTTGAAATTTGATATTGAGAAGTTTTTTTCCACTGTTTAGAATGTTAAATGAAAGATTAAGCATGTTCTACCACAGTTATAAGCATATCTTCTGTCAATGATTGAAAATATGATGTCCCAAATTAGCAAAATTTCTGAATTTCAAAAAAAAATTAAATTTTTAAGTGTCTCTGCCAACTTAACCCAAGTTTTTTGTAAATGATTTCAAAATGTGACTTTGTAAGGAGTCTGAATCATGAAAGATATCCCTGGGTCATGTTGGCTGAGACCATTGAAAAGAATAATTTGGTAAGGTTACCTGTTTAGGCTCGTCTCTTCTATGTTTCATCTGAAGCACTTGTTGATGCCATTGTGGGTAAGTTCTTTCTATATAATCTTCATATTGTTGCTGGAAAAATATTTTTTTGAGATTTGACTTTGATTTTATTTTTCTGGTTGCCATATTCTAAGAGAAAACATTCATAAAAAATTTTCAAAAAATTGTTTGGTTTGAATATAATTAAAGACAAGTTAATCAGTACAGGAAGTGCATTTCTAAATTTCTTTTAGCAATTTTTTCAACTATCTGGACAAGGTTAATTAAAACTGAGTCTTTGAAAACCAAAAAAGTCATTTTTAAATAATTTCATCTCCTCCACTTTGGTGGAGAGGCAAATTGAATTTGCCATGTCCATCTGTCTGTCTGTTCACACTTTTTTAAGTGCAACTCCTCAGAAACTACATCATCAAATTTCATGAAATTTTGTTAGGACACGACAGCTAGTTGTGCATTTTACCAGAAATTCATGATCCACTGAATTTTGTGGAGTTATACCCTTTTAACTTTGGAATGAAGGGAGACATAAATTTTTTATGGCAAAAACAAAATTTAATTTATCAGGCTTCCAACCTTAACAATAGAACTAAATTCTATAAAATTGTAACCTTTAAAAGTCTTAATCTTTCAGTCCTTGATGATAAACTACTCAAATGAGTATCAATCCTCTCAAACTCTCTTAAGATTTGTTCGTTTCTTTGTTGGCTTCTCCTTTGATCTTCACATATTTTTCTCCAGTAGCTTTGCAACCTGGATGCCCGTAATTTTGCCCTAAAATTCATTAATACATGTACTCATTAGTTATCTAAAAGCTTTAATCTTAAACTTCAAGAAGTTGAATTAAATATCCTACATTGTTATACCAGGTATATTATAGAAAAAAAATCATTTAACCATTCTGATTAATTTAATGAAAAACTTTTGAAAATTAAATTTTAACAATGATTTTAAAATTCATAAATTTATCAGTAAAATTATACTGTCTCATTAAATTAAATATAAATTATAGTATTTGCTTCATAATAAATAAGTTGCTAGCCTGAACTGACTTGATCCAAAAACCAAAGTTGTGGTTATGCATATAATCACACACACACACGCACACAAATGAATAAAACCTGTGCTATTTCTTTTCATGTTTACCTGATAGATAATTTATCAATGTCCATTATAAATAGATATAAGCAGAATTGTGGCACATTAGTTCAGCTGTGATAAATAATTATAAACAAAAAGTGTTTTTCCTCTTTCGAATATACCAGTCTCTGCCTTTAGCCACAAACACTGTACTTGAGATGTGTAAGTATTGTTTTTTTATTTTTGACCAGGTTAGTGGAAATGACCAACTTTGAGGCACTTTACACTTCATTTGAGCATCACTTCGTCAAAAATTAAAAACAATCCATACAATTTAATTTCTAATTAATTAAAGTCAAAATCAAGATTTGTCCCTTACATCAAAGCCTTATTTAGTTTTAAATTACCAGTATTTGAATTGGAGACTGCATACTAATAGACATTATTGATATCCCAGAACCAAGTTCGTTTACGGAAAATAACCTATCGTGGCCAGTTGAGAAATAAACAATCAAATTAAATTATAAGTGTAGTACTAGAACAAGTATATACTGATTCAGGCTGGAAGAAAATTGAAATTTATGTTCACTAAGGAAGTTATTTTCAGACCAGAAGTTGAAAGTATTCTTTCTTGGCAGAGACTGGTATAAACCATCAATACAGGAGTGGGTATTGAAAATTTAAAAATCATTGAAGTGCGTCAATTAAAAGATTTTTGTATAATGAATAAATTAAGCAGAGTGAAATCTGGTGCACTCTTTCCCATTACTTGTTTGTTGTCTCTTTGGATTTTATATAACTTGCTTCAGGCATTCTATTAACTCTATGACTGAAGACAAAATTTACCTGTTTAAAACACAAATTACATTCATGTGATGCAAAAAAAAAAAAATGAAATGGAACTACATCAAAATATTATGAACCAACAGAAAAAAGTTTAAGTATAGTAACTAAGCTTATAGCACTATGCTTTTAGTAACTACACAAAAAAGAAAGTTCATACATGCAACAACAAAAATTATTTGACAGAAAATTAAGAAAAAGACAATTACATAAATTGCAAAAATTAACTAAAGACAATAAATCAACTTGTCTGAATTTTATTTTTTTAATCAATGAAATATAACTTACAGTCTTTCGTCAGATCTACAGTAAACTTGTAATTGCTGTTCCAAATGTTTTCTTCTTTGTTCCCTAGTAAATACATTTGCACACATTCAAAAATATAAATCATTACTCTTCATCATATGTATAATGAAATGTTTTATAAGATTCACATACTGTTCATTCTTGACCAAACTGTTCAATGTCAGGCATCTGTGGTTGTAATACCATCACAGATGCCAGACCTTGAACAGTTGGGGCAAATATGAACACTACAACAGAACTCAAGCTTCAGAAATATTTGAAGTATATATACATGTACATGTACATGTATATGTGTACATCCAATTATTTATTAAAGGAATATTACAACCTAATTAGCATACATTATAAAAATACATGTATACTCTTTTCACATATTTTGATTGACTGTTACCCTTCTAAAGCCTCCTTGATGACACTTTTACAGCTTGTAAAACTCCATGTACATTTGCATGTACATGTAGTTTCTATCATAAACAAACTTGCCTGCTGTAGCTACTGCATCAACAAAGAATCAGGTCAATTACAAGCATAAAACAGTAAGATCAGTATCATCTTTAGAACAGTTTTTTAAAATATGTATCTAATACCATATTCTAGCTTGGTCACTTTTTACTGATCTTATTGTCTACCATATAAGCCACAAATGACTGACCTGAAGAAAATATCTGAACATCTTTGTATGCAATATATTGATATATTGGTGTAGCCTCTAAGCATGGTTACATCTTTTCATTTTGATTTCATATTATACTCCAAAATTATTGTCAGCCTACATAGTTTTAGGGAAAGCACTGCTGGAACTTGAGATCTGGCATGAAAGTTATTAGCATGTGACGCTTTATCTCAATCTTCCATAGGAAAGCTAAAATATTAAAGCCACAATATCTCTAGCAAGAATGTCATATTGATAGTGGTACTGTCAGCTGATAGTACATTTCTATTTTTTAATGAATTTTTACCTTAAAAGGTATTTATCAGCCCTTCTGGCATAATTTATCATTCAAATATCATTGCAGTACTTTGCAAATTCCTTAATAACTGCTAATTTTAAGAAGCAGATACGAAATCTCCAAATTTCATTCCATGGAAAATGTTTGTTTTCATATTTGGCGGCCATTGCAGATGTTGTTCAAGTTGCAAAATATCTCGTAATTTAGAGTATTTAAATACTGCCTAAGTATTTAGAAAAGATTATTATGGTCATTCATGATCAGTTTTACAATTATTTTTTTGTAATAAGTTATCTCTATTGTACTATAAAGGAACTATTCATGAACTTTTTCATTGCGTATGACTCCATACTTTAAATACTTTCGTTTTTGACATGACGTCATCCAAAAGCTATTTTTAGTTAAATCATTAAAGTATGGTGCGTTAAGGGAATCATTTAATTCAGAATTTTATTCTGAATCTTCTAGTATATCATGAGCCAGGATTTATTGTGTATTTATGAAGTTATATGTCCCAAAAGGTATCGTGAGTCAGCGTATGAGAATATTGGGCCCTATAAATACAGCTCAGGTGCACTCATGGCGTCATATCGTTTCAAGCGTTTCATGAACTGAAGTCTTCGCAAGGATATAAAGTAAAAACCTAGGTATGATGCATTATGATACTGAATTTGAATATTTATTGATAGGGAAAAGCTAAAAGAAATTACAGAGTTTTATTTTTAACTCTGTATGAAATTATTCAACGAAATAAAGTACAATTATACGGAGAGCAGTAGGAAAGATGCTATTTTCACTTAATTTCTAACTTAATGAAATAACGCATATATTACTCAAGGAACGATATCCCACCACATTGACTTTCTATAGACCGCTATATAAAGCATAGCTATTTTAATCAACATACAGCTCATGACACATTTTGGGGAAATATCAACCAGTACATTTATCTGGTGAAATATTGTTATGGAAAGCCAGCATCCATCTTATTTAATTAATAAGTTTACACAAGTTGATATATGTTTATGTAAATTTTATCGATACACGAGGAAACTGGATATTATCAGCCATATGTAATAAACTATGAAAATTTACAACTTAGCTAGAATTTAGCATCGATTTAGCAAAGAAATACCACAATCAGACATAGCCAACACTCAGCTGAAAACTAAGGTCTCACAAATCGCTCGCAAACATACACGACCACTTGCCTGCCTTTGACAATATATTATGTGCTCCCAAGGTTGTATTATCAACTGGGTCCACTATACTTATGGCAAGAAAAGGCATCAATATTTGGTTTGCACCTTCATTCAGGAGCTTAAAAACAGCATCATGGCAACTCTTTTTTTTGTATTCAGTAAATGCAACTGAGAGTACCACATCAGTCTTGGAAAACATTTGCTAGCTTCGAAGATTAAATACAAATCAAATCATAGCTTTTTCCAAGATACATGTAGTGATTGTCAAAAAACAGTGCCAAAATGTTTTATGAAAATGATGTTATCAGCTTATCAATGCTGGACAATTCAGCCCAAAAAATGTCAGACATTTCCTTACAAAGTGGACAATTTGGCCCATAGAAAATATGACAACTCACAACATATAAATGTATTAAGATAATTTATACAAATTGGAATATTGGAATAATATAACAGGGCTGATAAAATGAAAGGTGGTATGAATTTATTTTTCAGGTTTCACTTGTCTAATATTAATACTGCATAAGTCCAAGATAAATTAAAGCAAGCAAGGACCATGTTTCACTGTTCGGCACTTACCCCATACATGTGTTATGCATATGTTATTTAAATAAATGACTTTCACATTCGCCATTTATGCAAATCTAGTGGAAACTGGTTTACGGTTAAATCGTTAAATACTAGATAAAGAAAGGATGTCAGATTCATAGGCTACAAGAACAGCAATAGTAACTAATGTGGAAATACATCTCCGAACATTAAAATATCAGAAATGCTTCTATAATACATTTGTATATGTATCATTTAAAAATTCCTGACAGTAATCGAATCAAGTTCCCTTGTCATCCATTGCAATGTCACAAGTCTGACCCAAATGCATGATGAATCAGACCATAACAAAAACGGACCATAACAAAGTCAGGCAACACAAAATCGGACAATACATGTAGCGGAATCGGACCTATAGATTTATATTTTATGCTTGCTCACTAATTATTAGTTTGAACAAGGATTTTTTTTTTACTAAAATTGCAATTATTATAGTATTCTTATTTACTTGCTTTGAAATTAAAAAACAAAATGATTTTCTAGTTACATATTTTTTTATTTTCAACTACTGTGATGCAGGGACTTTATATTACACTACCTGTGTGGTGCCACAGAACATTTATCTTAAGTTTTTTTTTATCTTGGTAATAGAGTTTTACATAGTATTTTTCTTCTTAGAAATGCTGTTCAGCCAATATTTAGGGCTTCACAAGTT
This sequence comes from Perna viridis, assembly GCA_037379345.1. NCBI lineage: Eukaryota > Metazoa > Mollusca > Bivalvia > Mytilida > Mytilidae > Perna > Perna viridis. Next base: position 53,970,109 of record CM074512.1, on the reverse strand, counting down.
TTTATGAGCTGTATATTGATCTTTTTTATGGTGTAGTGTAAATTTAACATACAAACATGTATCTGGCTATTCTGTATCAATATGTGGCTCTAATAACTTATCTCATTTGACTTTGGGTTAAAACTCAAATTGTTAACCAATTTAATCAATTCATTGTATATTAAAAAAGAGTAATCAAGGGAACCAAGATTCTAGCAGAAATCAAAAGAATGTAATCCAGGGACAAAGACTAGACATGGAATACAGACACAAACAACAAAGAACATAAAATACATGTAACCTAAATGTTACATGCAAAGTAACAAAAGTAAATAAGCATCTTGCACTCCACTAAAAACTTGGACCATGGATCAGGTGGACCGGTAGGGTAAGCATCCTCTGCTTTTCTAAGCTTGAACACCTGCAGTTACTCATAAAAAGTCAAGTCCAGGGTAAATGAAAGAGGAAAGGAAAACTATGACACATTGAACAAATCAGTTTTCATGAATTACACACTGTATTTTCTTCAAATAACTAATTAACTTCTGTAAGTTGTTTGAAAGAAATACTTTTCTTTTTTTTTCTTGGGGATATTTTTATTCTAAAATATGTTTTAATGTCTTGAACAAGTGCTTTTATCCCTGGAATATCTACCCTGTTAATTGTAACTTTCACTCTTTATTGCTTAATTTACCTTGTTCATGCTGGAGTACTATTTGTGAGATATATACTCATTAAAACAGGCACACACACACACATTTTAATTTTTTCTAGTCTGATTTTGTAATGGTCCATTTTCGTTTTGGACCAAATTACTGCTGACTCCAGTTGACCATGATATAATTGAAGAACTTGCGAAAGTCATCTATTTGGTAATAGTTATTTATATTCAGTGAATACTCCTACAACTTAAGAGGTTGGAATTCCATTCCTCCATACCCCAACCTCTTACTTCCGTGCGCCATATTGCATAACGCTCGTTCCGCCGTTCCTTGAAATCGGCAGAATTGTAGTAAACTATTTTCCATTTAAAACGTTTTATACAGTTCCTTCACTATTACACGGGAGAAAGTGACTAAACTAAAGAAAAACAATGACCTACCTGATGAGAAAATCCAGCAATCCTGGAAATCCTTCATAAAAGCAGTTAAAATGAACTTCACATTTGGTTTTTAGCTTTTTGAGTGTGTAATTCTGGTTGATAAAATTACGGATTTTAAAATTTGCGAAACGAACATATCAAATTAACCAACAAATTGCCTTTACCAACTTTAAGTTCATTTTGTCAAAAATATATTTCATTTTGTAAAATAAGTGACCTAATTCAAAACTGCTGGTCATTTTGACAACTGTTTTCATTACAAATGTTTTCTAGGTATTTAACAAATATTTAGGATTTTTATTGTTTGATTTCCGGTAGGTTAAACTTCTTGTATGTAAATGAAAGACGAAGTGTTTTAAAACACATGTTCAGCTAATTAACATTTGCGGTGGCTTTCAACATGTCAGATGCTACAGCCAGTACAGGTTAGGATCCCACCAAGTCAGAAAATAGCTTGCCAGACAACCTCTAGCGTTGCTGGAGTAATTCAGTGAAAAGTTCATGAGAGCTTATGTTTGTGTGTTATAATTATGCTGAATCAAAAATGTTCTATGTCTTAATCTAAAAACCGATGTGTTTAAAATCACTTACCGACTAGGTCAAGTTTCTACGTCTAAAAACCATTGCGTTAAAAAACACTTGCCGACTTGGTCAAGTTTATATGTCTAAAAACCATTGTGTTAAAAAACACTTGCCGACTTGGTCAAGCTCATTCCTGTCCATGCATCATTTTTTGCGTCTAATTCATTTTTATCGACCCTTTATTAACAATAATTTCTTAAAAATACGTAAAAATAAACATAATATCAAAAATATAGAAATAAGCAAATTTAACTCACTGTTCACACACAAAGTCTTGTAATTCTTTTTGTTTTTGATAATATTCTACATTTGAGGACGCCATTTGCAAACAATCTAAGGCTAATCGTACCTCCTGAAAAAAAGACTTATCCAAATGGTGGGACTAAAAATGAAAAAGACTGCGTGTCAATTTTTTTTCAAAATCTTGCAAATGATCTATGAAAAACATACGTTTTAATGTTTTAAAAGTTTTGTACGTGTTTAAAAAACTGACCTATTTATTTTTTTTGATAAACGCCCAATGATACAATAATATTATTGATGGTCTTTGAGAATATCCTAATAATTGGCGCAATATCTAAAAATAGACATCCAATGAAACCGTTAAGTATAAATAGATGTGACAGGGAGCCAGATATAACCGAATTTACCTGTCAAAACTCACTAGATTTCAGAACGAAGTAAGAAAAATAACACAAAACTGAGTATCGTTCCTTGCGTAAGTATTTTGATTTTTCGAATATGGTTGACATTTTATATGATTTGTACACTGTCATTAAACGACTTAATGTCAATGATTTCTGTAATTAAAAGATTCCGTCTATTGTCACTTAAAAAAACTTGACCAAAAAGAAAGAAGAAAAATATCACAAAATTGAGTGTATGTCTTTGCATACGTATATTTTGATTTTCATACTACCGTCTTTTTAGACAGGATATATTATGGTATATAAAAAACAAGTATCTGCCCATCTGTCCTTCATTCATCACACTTTGCACACTAACTCTAAAATCCACATTTAAAAAAAAAAATTTGGTGAATTGTTACCTTCTTCCTTAATATTTCCATAATTTTCCAATTTTTTTGTTTTTGAGTTAAGAGACTTATATAAGCATAAGTCCAAACCAAAAATTAACTATAAACATAAGTTTTTTTAACTTTTTTTGTGCAAAATATCAATAATATGATGCATTTAAGTTGTTTCCACAACATCAATTTTGGTTTGGGGTTTCTATAGCTGAAAATATCATATCACGAAATGAAGACCAAATTGGTAAAAATGAAGGCCAAAGAAGACCAAACCTAATTTTGCTATAAATAGATATTTATTTTACTTTTTTGTGTAAAATATCAATAATATGATGCATTTAAGTTGTTTCCATAACATAAATTTCATGTTTGGGGTTTCTATGACTGAAAACATATCACAAAATGAAGACCAAAGAAGACCAAACCTAAATTTTGCTATAAATATATATTTACATTACTGTCTTGTGTAAAATATTAATATGATACATTTAAGTTGTTTCCATAAAATACATGTGTATTTTGGGTTTTGGGTTTATATCGCTGAAAATATCGTAATGCAAAATGAAGAACAAAATGGTAGAAATGAAGACCAAACCATCAATATTACAATAAACATACTTATTTGTACATTTTTTTAAGTTGGGTATCATCATATTAGTGTATGGAAATACTTTCTATGATTTTGTGGGTGAAATTTAAGTATCGCAAGATGAAGATTGAAAACTGTAGAAAAGAAGACCAAAATTTAGAATTCCTGATTGGTAAATACCTGGTACCCAAAATAAGTGTGTTTATGATTAATTCTATACATTTCTAGTAAGCATTTAATTAATTTCATCATCTTATTGTTTTTTTTTCCTGTGGTAAAAGTATAGAATCAATATAGGAATAAGAAAACCAAATGGATAGAAACAAAGATAAGAGAAAATTTGAAGGCCCACTTGAAAAAACATGTAACAGCGTTTTTAAAAATCATTATTTTGTCAAATTAAAAATGATGGTTTTGCTTGTGTTATAGAGTATTTTTTTAGACATTAGAAATTCTTGTTCGTATGTCCATGTGCATTTGATTTCTGCTGCAAAAAAAACATAACAAAAAAAAAAAAAAACAGAAAAATGTAAGAAGATACAAGTGGTCGAAATTAAATGTTTTAAGGTACAAGTCTTATAAAAATATTCCTTCAAAATATCTTGATTTATTTTTAATATGTTTATAAGGACAAACAAAATTATACCCCTGTTTCTTGTAACATGTCCGAAAAAAATGGGTTGGTAGGTTGGTATTTTATTTTATCTTATTTAGTTATTTTTTCCTAAATTTTACTGAAATTAAGTTGTTAACCTCCAGACTTTGTGGAAACCAAAAATTGACTACCATCTGTAAAATGATGGGTCGTTTGATGGTAATTTTTGTTGTTTGTTAACTTGAAAATAAGTCAGTCTGGGGGTCAAGGCATGAGATGGTGGTAACAGGAAACAGAGGTATAATTTTATTTGGCATAAACGCTATCTACGATTGTCATTTTCTTTGATAAACATGTATGAATATCAGAAATTTTTCTCAGTATATGAATTATTTGATAACTATTATCAATGATGACCAATGTGGAAAATGTCAGAATATTATTCACACCTGATGCTGGTCGTATAGTTTGTAAAAAGAATAGCAGCCACCCTCCCCGAAAATCTAAATGCTTTTGGAAAATGGTACTGGCAAGATGATGACCAACTTATGATTTCGTTCTTGGTTGGAATGACAGATAATAATAATATTAAAATGTAAAAGCTTTATCTGCCAACTTATGGGATGCATTCACAGTTGACTATATGTACATGTATAAGCATCTTGATGAATTTAAATCCCCCCTGTACTGTCTTATATACAACCTCAGGTACATGACTTGAATGTGTTATGATGATATGACTTTATTTTGGACTTAATTTATGTGTAAAACCTTTCATGTATAAATATGTTTTGTTTGTTCACTTCCTTGAATTAGTTTGAGTTGTAAATAATCAATTTTGATGTTACAATAATATACTCTTCAATTTAATGGAGGAATAAAAAATAATCAACCAAGCAAGCAAGCAAGTTCCTGGTCCTTGCTCCTAGAATTTAATGGTATCCAGGTTGCTCATTTACTTTTGTATCTTTGTGCGCGCTATTTTGGGTATTTTATTTTAAAAGATGCTTTAACTTAAGACCATTGTGCTAAGAGACTATTTCAGATAGTTAAGTGAATTTCATTTCTGTTCTAATATTATATGTAGCTTTGTTGTCTGTCTGCTATACATGCTTTTCACAATTTGAATAGGTACTGTACATTTAATTGTCACTTTATTGTGTGGAATTTACCTGCTCTATATAACCTTTTATTTAAGCGTTATTCTGATGTACCAGTGCTGTTGCACCAATTGTTACGATTTTAAATTCCCGGTAGTAAGGTATGGAGTTCGGAGGAAAGTTCGTCTACACTGGGAAAACGCAAATTGAAGAGGTTGCAGAAGACCTAGAAGATGTTATTGAGGAAACTGAGGCTGAAACTTGTAGTGGTAAAGACTTGGATGAACAAGTAAGCAATGACGCTTTAAATAGATATTAAGAAACAGTTTTGAACAGTACTCCATTCTTTAGATGTCCTCTGCTGTTTTGGAAGAACATGGTTACTTATTTACCTCAAAGCTTTTTTCCTTTTTTACAACTGCAAAAAGATTTTGAGTTTTTCATTGCTCTTGTTGTCAGCTTGGGGGTAATATATATAGACACTTGGTGTTGTTAGCTTGGGGTCATATATAGACACATGGTATTGTGTGAACTTGAGTACTTGTGAATGGGTTTTGATGAAATTGTACCATCAGGCCCATACTACAAAAGGTAGGTTGGAAAAGGTTTTGGGACATTACAGCCCTGTCATCTAGGAATTAGGCCCAAAATAAGTATGAAAGTTATGCTATGTCAAAATTTTAATCACAATCATAATCTAGAGCTGTTTCAAGCTTGTTCCTATAGAAGAAGAATGTTTATTTTAAAGTGCAACCAGAATATAAAATATATACAAATACATTATTCAATATTAAACGTCAGCCTGACAGCCAAATAGGCTTTTGATACACTATTCCTATACCTGCCTCAACTGTTAAAAGTTTGACCTCTGTAGTTGTATCAAATTGTGTCTAGAAATTAAAGCATCTTATTGTCTCCACCACAATATGTCCAGGAACATAGAAATGCTAGATGTTCATGTGTTCCTCACTGCAGCATCTGTCTGTCACACCTTGTAAGCATTTTAAGGCCTTTATTTCTCAAACCGATTTAAATAAAATTTATTCTAAAAATTGCAATCATGAATTACTACTTATGTTATGAAAGTTGTCTCCCATTAAAATTTTTTCAATATTTGTTTTCGAAGTGCACTCACACCTGCATTTCTCAAAAGAATTTTAATAAAATAAATTATTTTTAGGAAGTAACGCTACTGTGAATCTTACTAATAAATTAAAAAAATCAGCTTATATTATTTTGATGGCTTGTACAGGTATACTATATATTTCTTATCAAGAACTTGAGAGATGGGGGACAAGGAACAGTCAACTCTTTTATTATGTATGGACCTCTGTTTTTTTTTTTTATTTTCCTTTATTGAAATGCTTACTTGAACAAATTAAAAGCTAAATTACAACTCAATGATAATTTAACCAAAAATTTGTAAAGTGAGATTAGATGACATATTTTCCAAGATTGTGTTGTGACTGTAAGAATTGTATTTTTTAGCTAGATTACAGAAAAAATGTCCTACTCCAGCAATGCTGGAGGTTTTCTGGCAAGCTATTTCCTGACTTGATGCCATCCTTATTGGGGTATGGAGGAACAGAATTCCAACCCCTTACATTGTAGAAGTAGAAATGATCCCATGAATTGATGAATTTTAAGGAGGTAGACCTAGGGTAAGGGACATAACTCTTGAAATCAGGGATATGTTTGTATCATATTCAATTTCACCAAAGCCTTTCAAGCTTTCCATTGAAACATAATGAAATCAGTCCAAGTTACTTAGATGCTTACATGAGATTGATGTAAAATGGTGAATGCAAACATTCCAATGATTTGTAGGAGTTGTGTCCCTTATCCTAGGTCTACCCCCTTAAGGCAACTAGTGTAGTAGTATTCCATGATCTTATACCTTATATTAATACCTCTATAAAATAAAGTTTCACCCTGTCCGTCTGTCTGTCCATCCATCTGTCCCTAATTTTTTATGCAGCTTGTAATGAAACACAATGAATGGTTAGATTACTATAGAGATATGTGCTTATTGTCAGGAATTTATATTTAAAGTTAGTTTGCAGTCATATTCTGTTATTGTGTTGTAAAGAAGAAAATAGTGCAGATTTCTTTTTTGGAGTTAAATGTATTAGAATCTGTGTTATAAGTGCTAGTCTATCCCCCATAGAAATTGTGTCCAATATGAACCATGTGTTCACATTGGTCCCCAAATGTACAGTGTTTAACAGGCTGTGGGGGGGGTATTAGTTCTGTTAGAAGCAATGTCTAGTTTATATTTATGTACATTCTGTTCTTTACAGCAATGTGTATTGGACATATTAGATACTGCTGGACAGGAAGAGTACTCCTCTTTGAGAGAGGCATACACCAGGTCAGGTGATGGTTTCCTGATAGTGTACAGTGTAACCGACAGCCAATCCTTTAGTGAAGCTGAGGCAATATATAACTACTTACTGAGGATTAAAAATGTTGATACTATACCAGCAGTAAGTATTTAATATTAAGGATGAAATGATTCATCATTATATCAATGTATTACAATACTCTTGGTCATGATACATTTGACTGATATTTCGATACAATATGTCACAGGTTAAAGTAAAACTTTTTTCAAACAATTTATGAAGTTATTGTGCAAATAGTAAATTACGTTAATTCTTGTGAGGAAAGCTCCATAATCTTTGTTAAGATGGAAGTTATAGACACTAAGAATGAAACCTGGCTTCAACAAAATTCATGATTTTTAAATCTGATTATTTTTTATTCCAAACTGAAGATGATATATAGAACAACATGCTGTTGTGTTTCATATCAAAATATATTGTATCATCACCTTTGTATCATGATACTGCCATATTGTGAGGTAGGTGTATGGTTGCAGCCCTAATTAATACTGTGAAAGTACTTTGATTTGTGGATCAGGGAAGAAAGTTAGTGGATTCTTGAATTCGTGGTTTTGAAGTTTTCAGTATACACATAAATGGGAATCTACTGTTCGTTGGGAACCAAACTTCATGGTTTTACCTACACCCGAAACCACAAAAATTGGTACCCTATGAACAATAGTACTATAACAGTATATGGTTTTGAAAAGTGTGGTTGAGAAAATGTCACTATGACAAAGATGTTAAGTACTGTGATAACTGAAGACTGCAATGTTTCTCCAAATTATTTTCTTATCCCCCCATTAGCATAGGGGTGTCAGTGTTCTGCTTTCTCTGATCGACTGATTTTGGATGAATTTACAGCTCTTTGACTTTGAAAATCCGTAATATAAAATAACTGCACTGTTTTAATTTTCTACTGGCAGTACCAAAAGATGTGCTCTCTGCCAATCCGCTGCATAATTCTTTTAGAGTGTTTGAGGTATTAACTCAATATTTTGTTTGCAGTTACATATATATATATTTGTATCATAGATTAGTTATTAATTAAGTATGAACTTCACATCAGCAAAAAATCAACAAAATTTTCAAAACAATCATAAACCTGAAAATCGGGTTACATATCAAAAATTTTAAAAACAGAAAATTAAAATCCTACCAATTTAAACATTAGGATAGAATGTTTGTACTCTTTAGCAAAAAACTTCAATATTTAAATCATAAATTGATCTGTAACTGTCAAAATGCTTTTATAGGTTTTGTGTGGAAACAAGAATGACTTAGATGCCAGTAGAACAGTTCCTAGACAAGATGGAGAAGACCTTGCAAAGAAACTAGGAATCCCTTTCTTGGAAACATCTGCAAAAACTGGACTGCATGTTCAAGAGGCATTTCAAACTCTGGTTAATGAAATAACTGTCTTCTCCTCTTCATACAAGGTTAGTCAAGCTTATTTCTTTATTATCAACACATTGATTTTTAAGAAGCTGTTTATTCCATTATTTTTTGCATCTTAAATATTTCTAAACAATTCTGGATTTGCACATTACAGAGTTATTTCCCTTTGTCTACCATTTTGGTAGGTATTTCCATATAGCCAAAATAGTGAAAATCAAGTTTTAATTTTTTCTAAATTAATTCCTGACCAAATTTTTCACCAGAAGTTGATTTTTAGCTAAATTTGATACGTATCCTTCATGTCATATTTTTTTCTTATCCGATATAGAAACATGTTTTGAAGTGAACAGAGATTAATGAAATTTCCCTATTGACCCTGTGTTAAAAATACCTACCCACAAGGGAGATTACACTTGCATATTGGCTAAATTATGTCCTGTGACCCGGAATGTGAAAAGAAGGGATTGCCTTTACAAAATTTTGATTGTGTGAATAAGCATAAATTAATACAGCAAAAACTGTCAGAACTGAACCCTATTTAAAACCACATTAAAATTGGTTCAGTTTAGACAGGTGTTCATTTTACTGAGATTCAAAAGACATATTTAAAGTAGCAGTCTGTGTAAGAATCATGCAAATTCTGTAATATGTGATACACAAAAAAAAGGCTGCACATTTTTATTTCTGTTATTTTGATCTTTATTGCTTTATGGGTCTGTATGACAAAATGTAGAGTTATTTGTTCAAATCTGTCTCGGGAGATAATTACATCAAAAATGCAATAGCTTCTATTGTTTTTATCAGTGTTGTTTACATAGTGATCTACAAATACATTTTATATGATTTATATTTCCTAAGACTAAGGGATATATGAAAAGCCACATGTTAATTGATTTCTGTTAATTGTAACATTTTAAACAATATATAAAAAATTGAAATATGTAGGCTTTCAAACTATGTATCACATTTTGCATGATTTTTAGCTGGAATGCTTCTTATATTGACATAAAGCACTTAAAAAATGTCTGAATTATTCAGGGCTTGGTTTACACAGGTTCCAATGTACAAATTAATCAAATGTTTTCATTTTTTTCCAAGGTTATTTTGGATAGTACAGGTTCACCTTTTATTCACCTTTTATTCATACAAAAAGTGGTGTGTCTAAAATTTTTGTCATTTTTTCTATTAAAAAGATCATAACGGCTTTCAGAAAGTCAAAAAAGAAGAGTAATCTCCAATGAATCTGTACTAAAGTACCAGTCCATATAAAATTCATGTAGAAAAACATAAAGAATAAATAATACTTTTTTGGTCTATATATATATGCTACATTGTTAAGTACAATAGTCCTTTCTTTATATTTTAGAGAACCTGTTCCACTAAAATCAGCCAAATCAAACTAAATCAAGAACAATAACTTTTATAAAATGCTAATTTTTTACACAATCAGTAATTTTTTATCTCGAAAGTACAACAACCAAATGAAAAACTATGACTGTTTATGTGGTCTTTAACTGTTTCTAAATAAGAAATAAAAAGTAAATTCTGCCAGTTTTTGACATACATGAATCACCTCCTGCCTGATAATTACAAAGACTGCTACTTGAGTAAGAATCAGGCAATGGGTTACACATCATTTTTTCAATTTGGTCTTTTTTGTCTCAGATATATTCAGTACATCTAGAAAACAACCAAAAAGCTACTTAGAGTTATTCTGAAGCATCTGCGACATAAATATTTTTTACTGCTTATGAAGGGGGAAAAGTGCTGGAAAATTTCCCTGCCATTTTACCATAGTGCATTTCAACTAAATTTTACCTATCAATATCTTAAAAACGCAAACTTCATAAACATTTGTATGATTGTTTCTGGAGATTATGAGGTATTAGGACATGGATAATGCAATAAAATCTCTGGTTTTTTTTCTTCATGTGGCACACCTTATAGACACTTTGCCTGATTCACAGAGAAGTAATTAAAAACTAAAGTTTTTCTTTCCAGATTGTGGTGAGTGGAAGTGGAGGTGTGGGCAAGTCTGCAATAACTGTACAGTTTGTATCAGGTCAGTTTGTCGAGGATTATGATCCAACCATTGAGGATTCGTATCGTAAGATCATTACCATCAAAGGGAAGAAAAAAACAAAAAAAGAAGAAAAAAAGGTCAGTTCCCTTGAAGCTTCTGGTCTTGATGAATTACATGTACGAGGGGCCAGACCAAAAATGCCCAGCAAACATCAAGCTAGAGGTGGGATATTATCTTCAATTTGGCGAACATTAAGTGGGTCCTTCCGTAGAGAAAGACCATCTTCAGCTCCTGTCCAGAGAAGACGACCAGCAAGTTTGAGCAGTAATTCAAGGGAATACGGTATGGACTCTGTTCCAGGCAGAACTAGAACAAAAACAAAATTGAAAGTACAACAAGCTGACACCAATGTATTACTTCTGTCAATGGGAAAATTGGAGGACGAATCAGATATTGCGACTGGTGATCCAGTTACTTGTAAGAAATGTAGAGCTGTTCTATCTTGGGTATCATCGGTCACACAAGATGGAGATAAAACTAAATGGATCTGGTGAGTGGTAATAATTGGATAATTTGAACTTGGAAATAGTGAATAACCAAAATATTATCACAATTTTGCCAAAGAATTCAAAGTTTTAACAAACGCAAGGACCTTCCAATCACTAAGTAAGTTTTCAAGCATTCTTGGCAATACCAATGGATTATCCTAATTATAATTTAGATTTTCTCCTAATTAATTGCTGTTTTCAACATAAAATTTAAGTTGTATGATCAGGGGATTGAAATTTATGTTATGACGTTTTGGTTTGAGGAATTACCAAATTTATTTCAAAAGGTGAATAATCGAAATGTATTACATAGGAAACATTAAATAACTTATTGCTATCTGTTGATAAGAGATCAACCTTTTGATCATAGAATGTCTTGGGTTTAGGTTTCAAATCTTTAAATTCATTTGATTTGAATTGTTGAAATTTAAGTTGATTTGAGAACACAAATCAATTTGAGATTCGAAAACCTGGGCTTGGATTATTTCCATTTGAATGTAAAATTAACTGCATCAATTGGATGTTGTATCTTATTGCTAGCTGAGGTACTCTTATCACTACTCTGATGTGACATAGGTACATAGATATGCTAGACATGTTCTGTCTGTGCGTCTTGTAACTGGTCTCAGGCCTACATCTTCAACAGATCAAACTCGAACAATTCTGCGTCCTCTCATTAGAGCAATCAGAGATCGACAGATCATAATGACTGATATTATTTGGGTTACAACAGATCTAGATGAAATTCATAACAAAAGTTGTTTAAATTTATCAAACAAGCTTAAAAATCAAAGATGACTAACTAGTATTGTGGGAGATATCTCACTCGGAAGTTAAAACTTCTTTAAAAAAAATTTTGTAGTTTTATCTTGAACTTTCATCATTTTCTTAAAGGGGTATACCGTGAAAGGACGCCATAAAAATAGTACCCATTGATATATTTCCCATTTTCTATTTGACATTTTTCTTCTAGTCTTTCATTTTCAAATATTAAATAAATTTTTATAATGAAATAATTTATACATACACATGATATTTTTTTTAATACAACATACAGCAATTGTTTCATTTGATTTTTCAGTGAATTCTGTGGAAAAGAAAATATTGTGATAGATTTAGCCAAAGAGGAAATGCCAACAAAAGAAACCTATGATTATGTCTTGTTTGTCCCAGAGAAAACAGGAGATGCTGACGCTGCTAAGGAAGATGAGGAAGGGAAAGTTGTCAAACCGTTAGGGCCTAGCAAAGGATATCAAATATACTGCATTGATATCAGTGGATCAATGGACCAAAGTACTGAAATGTCAAGGGTCACCTGTAAGCACTTTCTAGAAAGGAAAAGTTACCCGTTAATTATCTTAATTGTCCATAGAAACTTTCGTTGTGTCAAATATTCAATCAGAATTTGTTTATTTATTGCGATTTTTTACAAGAAAGGCATGTTTGACTGAATGATAATTTTTAGTGATTAAACATTCTATACAATAGGAATTTCTATACAAGTACAAAACTGAAACAAGATTTTATTTTGTTCAATTGGATGGAAATTTTTAAGTCATCCACCACTATGTAACAGAGTGACTGAGCAATGGTCTTTATCCATCCTCCACCATACCTACTGTCCAGTTGCTACTTCCTTGAAGCTGGTGTGGTATTTTACTGAAACATTGCAGGGTTTGTTTACACCAATCAATTGTGATTTTACAAATTTTACCTGTGAAATGCAAAGACTGTTTATAAAAGAGATACTGATACTTTATTGCATCAACTAGATATTTTCATATGTATCTTTTGACAGCTGAATGGAGAAGTCAGAGAGACAGGACATCATATGGAACAGAATACATCACAAGACTAGCTGCAATAAAGCAGGCGTTGAATAGGTACACTATGTAACTCAGTGAATCAGGCAAATGTGTAATAATTGTGGCACATAAAAAAATGCATAGATTTTATTGTATTATCCAATTATTTTTACCTCATAAACCCCAGAAATAACAATAAAAGTGTTTGTAAAGTCTGCCTTCTTAAGATATTGATTTCTTAAGTCTAGTTAAAATGCACTATGAAAATAAAAATGGTGGGAAAATTTTCCCGCACTTTTCCCCAATATAAGCAGTCAAAAATATTTATGTCACAGATGCTTCAGGATAAGTTTGAATAGCTTTTCAGTAATATTCTAGATGTACTGAATACATTTCAGGCTAAATGACAAAATTGGGAAATATGATGTGCCACATATTGCTTGATTTTTACACAAAATGGTACTTAAATTGCATTTTCATTTCTTTCATTAAAAGAACAATAATTTGAGGTTTTGTTTGTTAACTATAATTTCACCAATTTTAAAACGTTTTTATTTTCCAAATCAAAACAAAAATTTATGTATTGCTTGTTGAGAATAAAAGTAATTTCTTTATAAAATGATGTCTTAAAAGTATATTTAAAAAATGTTAAACATAGTAAGGATTGTGTTGGGCACAGTCATCTGTTTTCAGCTCATGCAACTACTTTCTGTTAAAATTCTTAAGCATTTTGCAATTTAGCTAAACATATATTTTATGCTTTCAATATTTATCACGTGTGTTTAAAAAAGAAAAAAAAATGTCTTGCAGTTTATAAAACTTTCAATATTGTTTTGTTTTTCTAGGCAGCTTGAAAGACTGGCAATAGACCAGCCAGACAGAAAAGTTCAACTCATCATGTTCTCCTCAGATGTTGAAATTATGCGTCTCAATGGGGCTGATCCTTACTTATGTAAATGTAACAAGAATGATTACAATAAACTGGTTGATGAGGGAAAGAAGTATGCTATGGAAATGTCTGTACCACCAATTTCAGAAATTACCACGTAAGTGATATATAAATATCAAAATTTTTTTATACCCCCACAAATGAAATTTGGGGTTATATAGGTTTTACCCTGTCTGTCTGAACTATTTTCTTAGCAGCTTGCAGCATTGTTATGAAACTTTGTTGGATGTAATATAACCACATGGCGATGTGCATGCTGTCAGGAATTTGTGTGTGGACAAATATTGTTGAAATGATGGCTGTTAATTTTGGAGTTTTTCAGCGAAATGATCTGATGCATTGTCCTCGTATCCTCCTTAGCAACTTGCAGGATTGTAATGAAACTCAATCAAGTGTAAGAGTACCGTATTGGGAAGTTTATATTGTCAGGAATGTATGTTAAGGCAAATTGTAGAACTGACTGCAGTTTGAACTCCTCCTGAATGACTTGCATGATTGTTATGAAATTTAATAGAGCGTTAGATTACCATATTGGGATGTGCATTTCGTCTTGAATTATGTTTGGGTGAAAATTTTAGAATTGACGGCTCTTGGACTTTTTTTCAGCAAAACCTTGTCTGATGCATTGGTGGGATAGCATGAAACTTAATGGGATGTTAAATTACCATATTGGGATGAGCATATTGTCAGGAATTTATGTTTAAAGTAAATTTGCAAGCATATTCTGTCATTGTATTGTCGTTACAACAAAAAATAGTACTGATTGTGGTTTGGAGTTGAGTGTTTTAGAAATGGCAGCAAAATTGTGTGTTAGAAGTGCTTAGTCTATCAACCATAAAAATTGTGTCCAAAATGAATCATGTGTCCACATTGGTCCCCATATGTACAGGGTTCATCAGACTGTAAGGGAATTAATCCTGTTATGGGCAGTGTTTATTTTATCAACTGTGAACGTGTCTGTGCTGATGTCATTATTTTAGTGAAACCCTTGATTTGAACTAATCAGGAAACAGAAGGAAATTGCATTATTTTGATTAAGAAATGATGGCTATCAAAAATGTGGTATCGGTAAAAAATACTTTATTCGAAAGATTCTTTCATCTGCCTTGCCAAGAGGGAGTGGGAATGTATTTGGAAGAATATTATGGCAAATCTGAGAGCTTGTGAACCATATCTCCGCTAAAATGCATGAAAGCTTATGGATATTCATACCACAAGCCATTGGATGGTTCACAGTCAGACCATGCTTATTTTACCTGACAACCTACATGTATAAGGCATGGTCGCACCCCATCCAATCCACCACCCGCGACACGCCTGTTTTTTTTTCTCAATATTTTCAAGAGACAGATAATAAAATTTTGGAGACATGGAATGAATACAAACATAACACAGATTGCAGCTGACTAAAATAAAAGATAACTTTGTTCACATAAAATAGAGATGCTAAAATTTGCATTAAATATTCAAAAAGACAACAAAAAGCTGAACAGCAGACAAAAATTAGCATGACATGCAGGATCGCTTGGCACAAATATCATATGAGACCTGTTATAACAAATACTAAAGCTACATGTAGGCTATTAAGCACAGATATTTACACATGAACGTGAAGAAATTACATGTGCATCCATGCTCCTCCTGAGCGGTGCATCAAAGTACTTCCTTAGGTAACACTTTTAATATAAATACAGGTATATTAAGTGTCTACATGTTTTTTTGGTGTATGTGTATCTGTACACTAAATACGAAAGAAATGTTGGAATATTTATCTTATAAACTAGAAATTTAAGCAACAGGATTTTATACACACCAAGTTGCATACAATTTACCAGCATTTTGTATATATTAACTTTGCAATATCGAATACATGTAAGGACATGTTTGATATGTGCACATTGTAAATGTATATGTATTGAAATTTTTTTCCGGGATAAAGAAGCTGTGTTTGAAGAACTTTGTTATAAAGAACTGTGCTTAATTATTGCAATAGATGGATACCCAGAACCTGGATCTTTTTACAGGCAAACAAAGCAATCGGTTTTTAATTTTTCTACTTTCACAATAAAAACAGGAGCGAGTAAAAAGTTTTATTTTCGCTTGATATTATAACAATGTTTCCAATTTTGCCAGATCACCTAAGGAAATAAAATGCGTTTCAGCATTTATTACAAACAAAATTATCTTTGGACAGCATGTTTGTTACCTGTTTCTATACACTAATGCTTATACAAGCTTATTTAAAGCCTCTCATGTCTGTACAATGGTCGACGCAAAAGTAAAATCATAATGTAGAACAATCTTTTATCGAGGAGATTTATAAGGATATTGAAAAAGTATTGAAAACTATTGGATTCAAATATTAAATCCATAGAAAAAAAATCCCACGCAAAGGACAGTAATGCTGTTCAAAGTATACAAGTGCATTCACGTACATGCATGTATCTCCATAGCAGTGGCAATATCAAAATCGACGTCTGATCGAAATATATTTCATACTTTATTTCATTCTTTGACATAAAGGTGAGATAAAAGCTCTTTAATAAATATATCTACTCTACTTGCTACATTATAATTAGGATATCAGTGTATATTACACGGGTGGCCAGGTGCTTAATCATGTGACAGTAAGGTAGGTCACATGATACATGTAAAGGTAAAGTATGACTTTTTTTTTAAGTGATTTTAAGCGTAATTTTTTTAAGGTGTTTTTGTTAAATTCACATTGAGATCCAGCGTTAACCAAAAAATCCTTTTTCCTGTAGAAAGAATTTAGAAATGCACACTTTCAGTATCAATCTTTTTTTGGTTAACGCTGGATCTCACTATTAAATATTTGGCAGAAGAGTGAAAAAATGCTAATTTATTGACAGAATAGCCTTCCAGGCAGTTTTTGTGCATTCTTTTCTGTATTATTACTCTTTAAATCACTAACTGAATGCATAAAATTGAAAATTTACAATATGTATTACATTATTATTTAGTTTTCTTCCGAATTGATGATAATTTTTTCACCAATTATTTCAGTAGGCAGAACAAGGCCTTATGGACCCTCATCCTTTGTTTCATCAAAATCAGTTTCAAAGACAAAACCATGAAATTTTATCAGGGGTGTAGTTATCCAGAGGAACAGCAATATGTGCTTCCACGTTATTTTCACAAAAAATAGTGAGAGTGAAAGAGGTGCAAGAGGGAAGTTTTTAAGTCTGGTAAAACTTAGCTACTCCCCTGTTTATATGGAGTGTCTATATTGCTGACAGGATTAATAAATGATCTACATGTTTCATTAGTCAGTTGACAGAAGAAGTTGAATCCCTACATACCAAAGGTTGTACCGCTCTGGGACCTGCATTGTCGGTTGCAATGGGGATTTGTATGGGGACAACTGGATCAGAAATTGTGTTATGTACAGATGGTGCTCCTAACCAAGGTGTAGGAGGCAATCAAGATATAGACACTTTCTATAAGATGGTGAGTTCAGCTAACTCTTAATCCTTTCAATGGATGATTTTTATTTGACCACAAATAATGCAGTTGTGTCTTATGGTAACATGCTGTCTTTGTTGTAGTTGTCATTGGCGTGGGTTATTTTTTTGGAGTTGTGATTTGAAATTTTGGAGGCCATGTATAGGTCAGACACGAGCAGTTTTATTATTACGACCACAAAAAATTCACGGTCATATTTGGCATGGCGCTGTCGTGGTCTGTTGTCATTCTTGTCATCATTGTTGTTTTCCGTAGACACTTGTTTTTCATGCAATAACTTAAGTAGTAGTTGATTGATCTTTATAAAATTTTATAACAATGTTTCAAATTATAAAAGAAAGGTTGGTGTTGTTTTGGAGGTTATGACCCCAACTATTTTATAATTAAGGGCAGAAAGGATCAGCGTAGAACAAGTATTTCATGGAATTTAACTATATAGCTCCAAATAAAAGGATAGGAATGTCTATGATATTGTTTGGCAATATTCTCTACCATAATGGTCAGACTTGGATTGATTTTTGGGGTAAAGACTTGAGCCTTTTCAGAAATAAGGGGCCAAATAAGCAGGGCAGCAAACATGCATTTTCCAGATGTTCAGACAATAACTTGACTATTAAAGAATGAATCTTTTTTGAAATTGTATTACAAGGCACCATATTGATTTTTGGCATTGTGACATGAGCCAGGTTAAAATAAGGGCCAGAAAGTTTTTTTTTTTTTGTTTTTTTTTTTTGAAAGCTTGTTCATTTATGGTTTATTTTTTTATTTTGAAAAAAAAATGTTTTACTTGATTAATCATGAAAATCTTTGCCTGCTTTTTTCAATCAGATTTAAGATATCTTTAAGAGTTTTCAATTTATAAGGGACCTTAGGCCTTAAAAAGAAAAGTATTTTTGGTGTGATTTGGAATTTTTTTATTAGATTCCTCATGAAAATCCCTGCCTGCAATTCTCAGTCATATTTCAGAATTTTCTTACAGTTTGCATGTTACCAGTTTAAGACGCCAAAGAAGATCATAACCCAAAAATGGACTTTTTTTATTTTTGGTGCGAGTTTGAATGTCTTTCGTAGTAGGTTCTGTATGAAAATCCCAGTCTGAACACTGTGGTCATGTCATGCTATTGGGCAAAGCTTGATTCTCCAACTACAGTTGTGTCGAGAACTGTGCTGAAAAGTATTTTATGTTAAAAAATATTCTAACACAGAATAATTAATGTGGAGAATTAATCTGTTCTGCAAAGTATTTTATATTAAAAAAATATTCAAACAGAATAATTAATGTGAAGAATAGTATTACAGCTTGCATTGATAATAATCTTAACACATTTAAACTACAATAAGGTTTTTGACTGAAATTTGACATTAAAATTATGAACAAAAACCTAGCTGGGATCAGCAATATACAAAAGTGAAAATATATGCTTAAATTTATGAAAAGCATTCTTGTACATATATGTAGAACCCTATAGAGTTGCTGTATTATGTCAATAGAAAATTTGTGACTTTTGTTTACTCATTGACGGGATGGTGTTTTAGTATTTTGGAATCACTTTGTCCATTTATCATTCTGTCCATCTGTCTGAATTTCTTCGCAAAAACCTCAGCTCCCAATGAATGAATTGACTACAAATTTGGTTTTATGTAGATTTGGCATACATTGTAAGCAATTTTAGTTGCTATTTGATATCAGCTTTCTGTAGGATTGTATAGCGGTACCTGGCATGTGCAACTTTGTACTATTATTTTTATTTTACTAATAAGTTGAGTACTTACAATACAGGTTGGAAACCAAGCAAGGGAGAAGGGTATTGTCCTGTCCATACTGGCAGTCGAAGGAGAATCTGTCCAATTACAGAAAGTATCTAAATGTGCAGAGGTTTCTGGAGGTACCATTAATGTTCTGAACCCATTGGAAATGATCAGACAGTTACGTCTTATTTCACAGAACTACATTGTAGCTACAGCTGTCTCCATTACACTTCAGTTACATCAGGAGTTAGAGGTAGATGATGAAAAATATGCAAAGGTAATAATGTCATACCAGTTTTGGTAGATTGGCAAATTAATGTTTTTATTATTGGTAATTATGAGTAGACAATTTTTATGTGTTGAAATTATGTTATTATCTCCCAAAACCTAGGAAATAAAGATACATATAAGAATCTTTTTGCCATTCAAATACCATATAGCAGATAATTTTCATAGGGATGCTAATTTTGGCATATTTTACCGGTCTGTCTTAAATGAGTTCCATGAAATAATAACTCTGCCCATCCTTATTAAGTGCACCACTAAACATTCCTCCAAATGTTTTTTGTATCAAAATGTCAATTTTCACATCCTCTAAAACAACCCCCATACAGTTTTTCATTTCTCCGGTTTCATTTTAGGGCAGCAGTAGAATAGTAAAGGAAGTTGGAAATGCTACAAAGGAAACTGATATCGTCTTCAGATATAAACTGAAAAATCCTGGAAAAAAATTAGAAGTGACCAAACTACCATTCCAGGTGAGATTTATTCATATCTGATTACCCGGTAGAAGCTATCGCATAATATGTTTATTATTCTCCAGTCATTTATCCATTGAATTAATATTATAAGGACATTGTTATTGTCTGAGTTAAGTCCTCAATATGCCTTTCCCATCAAATTCTATAGTTTAGCATTATACCCCAGAAACCTAGTTTTGGGAGAGTATTTTATTAATCAATCTATCTGATGGTCTGTCCAACCATTCATGAAACTGTCCACATATCTTGTAAGCACAACTCAACCTTTGGTTCCACTATACAGATAGGTCACTGCAGATAACTTTATGACAATTTGTGGAAGAGTGATCAAGGGAACCAATGTTATAGCGGTAATCAAAAGAATGTAATCCAGGGACATAGACCAGACATGGAAAACAGACATTCACAACAAAGAACATAAAGTAACTAAAATCATACATACAAAGTAACAAAAGTAAATGAGCAACTCGGACTCCACTAAAAACTGGGAGCATGGACCAGGTGCACTGGTAGGGTAAGCGTCCTCTGCTTTTCTAGAAACACCTGCCGAGTTGCTCATAAAAAGTCAAGTCCGGGGTAGACAAACGAGGAAAGGAAAACTATGACCCTTTGAATACATCAGTTTTCATGGTGCTGATGGATACACCATAACAATCCACGAGTTCATGATGACGACCATAAAACTTCTGTAGTGATGACTTCAATCTTGTAGCAACATAACCCTGTTCCAGAAGCCTATTTGTTAGAGTTCTAGCACGATATAAAAAGTCTGCGTAGTTCGGCAAGCTCTGGCATAAGGTATGAGTTGTGATATGAACACCCCATACGCAGGAGCCGAAGGGACGTTGCCACAGATGAAAGGAAAGTTAACAATTCTGAATGAAAAGTCATCATGTTTGTCGTAAAGTTTGGTCAATAGTTTTCCTTTACCATCAATTTCTAAGTGTAGGTCAAGATATGAGGCTGACTTCACAGTGTCTGTAGTATCCTTTATCTCAAGTTCTTTTGGTAGATGTGATGTTTCAAATCCCCGAAATTAGGATTGTTTAAAGATAATACGTCATCTATATAGCGGAAACTGAGATTGAAGGATCTAGCCAAACGATATTCTTTCTTTCTGATCAGATCAGCTATAAAGTCAGCCTTATAAGAGTGAAGGAATAGGTCAGCAAGTAAAGGAGCACAATTTGTTCCCATTGGAATGCCAACCGTTTGTTGAAAAACACGTCCACCACACTGGACAACTATGTTGTTGATTAAAACTTCCAGCATTTTGTAAACATCTTCCTCTGTATATTTGGAAGATTATTTGGAATTATTTCTTACAAAGTATGAGGAATCTCTACCAAGAACTATATATTTGTATCTAGGTGTACCATCTTTTTTGGAAAAACAACGATGTATAATGTTTTTAAGTCGGGATTTTAACTGAGTATGGGGAATAGAAGTATACAGTGTTGAAAAATCATAGGTTTTAATGCTATTATATTCAGATAATAGTCTTGAACTGATTGTCTCCAAAAGATCTTTCGAATTTTTCAGGATCCACATTGAATTAATACCACTACGGGAGTAACAGGTGTTGTGGTAGGACTGTAGACCCTCTTTGACAGTTGTGAGTATAGAAGTTAAAAGTTTTGAAAGAGGTTTGGTGGTACATTTTGCAGATCCAGCTATGAAACGTTGTTTGTATGGATTCTTGTGAAGTTTAGGAATCCAGTACATAGACGGTAAATCACAATCATCGTCCTTGGTAGAGAGACCAAAAGACGATAGCACAGATTGGAAATAAAGCTATATTGAGACACTTAAACAAGCAAGTCCAACATTTTTTCCCTGTAAAAAGTATATATTTTTCAAAACCTTACATTATGGAGATCCATAAAAAAGATAAATATTTTTTTCTATTTTGTTATGAAAATCTATAGCCATGGTAACATAATAAAAATATACATCAGTTTTCATAACAAATTTTGGGTGCCTTCCCAAAATTGTTTGTCAAAATACAGATTTTCTAAAATATCAGGCACTTAAAAACTGCCAGAAAAAGTAAGTTGGCATGGTATTATTGTAAAAAAAAATAAATAAATAAAAAGTGTACCTTTTTCTGCTCATTTGTTCATGATTTTAATCCTTAAAGTTCGTGCGAAATTTTGCATTTTTGAAAAATAGCCTGTTGGTGCAGGGAAGAGAATCCAATCCGGTGAGAACTTTAATCTTTCCGGATAGCTTAAAGCATGCATTTTACACCTCTTCACCTTTACAAGTATTGCATCTATTCATGTATGAATGCTCTACTACCCACAATCAATATTTCCACCAAGTTTCACCTTTTGTTTAAAGTTTTACAAAATTGGGCCGGGTCAGTTTTGTGTATGAAACAGTGAAACCTGAATCCTATTTTGTATAGTGCAACCTTTACAACTTTTAAGGGATAAGGATGAAATGTTATATAAATAAAAAATTATTAAAAATTGGCCTTTAATGTAGATATGCATGAACAAGCCTTTAAAGGAAGATAATTAAACTTTTTTCGCATTTGAGAGCCGTACTGGACTGACCTCATAAATATTGTGTAATTATTGGTGTTTTAGTGGACAAATTAGTAACTTAGCACTTTTTCTACCTAATATTAACCATCCTCTTAGATCAGTATTCTTCCGAGGCCCATTCAGCATTATGGCAATGTGATGCTATTTATACCACTGCAAACAAAGTTTGGAGGGTATATAGGTTTCATTTGATTTGATATGATGCTATTTGAGCTAATTTTCCTGTAAATAATGTTACAAATATAATTTAAAAGGAAAAAAAAGATGCTATTCAAATTTTCTACTTTAAACAGGATGTTAGTTGGATTTTCTATAGAGAACACTGTCAACATCTTCTCTGATATCTTAGTTCGTATGAGAGCACAAGTCAGAGTCATCAGTGTGCTTTTAAAAGGCAAATTTCTGATGTTATTGGTTGATTTTCATACCTTTGAAATATGAGTGTTACGTGATCCTAGTTTTATATTATGTATATATGATATGCAGTAAATTTTGATATTGTAGGCTCAGATAGAATACACATTAAAGGATGGGAGAAAAATGCTGAGAGTTATTAGTAAAACCATAGACATTACTGATCAGAGGGCTGCTATGGAGGAGGTACAAATTGATATTTATTGTAATGTAAATCTATTGAATTTGATCTTCTGATGGTACACTGTCAGTGTTTCCTGTCAGCACAGCTCATGGCTCTTAATAACACAACAGTCATACTGATAATTATGATTGATTCTGAACACTGCCATAAACATTATTTTTTTCTAAGGACATACACCAGCATGAAGAGTCTTCATTGAAGACCAATGCCTGGCAGTTGAAAGTCTTTAACTCTCATGTCTTGATTTAATCTGTCGTGTTTTTGTGTGAAACATTTCAAATTCTATCATATTTATAAACTGGCATATGCATTTTTTTCTATCATTTAAGGGTATGAATGTGGCTGTAATGGGGGTGTATGCTGTACAGACAACCTCAAATCTGGCTAGTGGAGGAAACATTGATGAAGCAAGACAATGTCTGTATGTATATTTTTTCTGACAACATCTTTATGTATCTTAACTTCTTTTGCATTTTCTCTCCCTAGTCTTAACACAGTATGGGGACTTAAAAAATCCTAAGCATCTATCTGTCAATCCTTATGTCACTCTGTCCATCACACTTTATACCACTATAGGTCTCATACCGCAATAGGAAGGCTATGATTAATTTTGCTGGTTATGACCTGCGCCATTTAGAAATTAGGGTACAAAAAGGGATTACTATGAGTCATTATTCTGTGTTGAACATTAAATTGCATATCAAAATTGGAACTGTATCAAGTTTAAATGGTGTGTCCATACATGTTCAGTGATCAACCTCTGTGGTCGTATCAAGCTGTACCCTGTGAACACTAAATTATACAATCCAAATGAAGAGCCGTGTCAAAGTGAAGTGAATTGTTTGATTTACAGTTTTATCAAAGTGTACTTTGTCCTGCCATTCATTTTACGATCTTGTGAAGTTAAGTCTTTGTCTTATTTAATAAGCCTGGAAGCTTGCTTACTTTATATCAAATAATTTAATATTTTTAAGTGTTTGATGTACAACCAATCATCTTTGCCAAAAATAAAATGTGTGTTTGTAGCATAGCTTTGCAATAACTTTATATTTGTACCAAGTAAATAATTTGATAAATTTAGTAAAAGTTGTTTTTTCATTGAAACATAGAAATAGTTGTTACTAAAAATGTTCCAATTTTCAGTTTTTCCAACAATGCTTTGATTGTTAGAGCTACACATAGTGAGGACCAATTGGAGGAAAGATGTGCATATTTATCAGAAAGTAAACAGCTCCAAGACAAGTTCAAAAATCACGAAATGCTACAAATGGTAAGTGTTAAAGTTATAGGATAAAATCAGTGTGAAGCTAGGAAAACTGTGAGCACTGCTCACTACCTTGATATCCCACTCCACCTTTTGACATCCATAGTGATTTGTAAAATATGGCAAGTTATTTTAATACTTTTTATTTGTTATTTAAGTAGCACTCCAGGTAAGAATCATGCAAAATGTGATCCATGGTTGGAAAGCCTTCATATTTTTATTTTTTATATTTTGTTTAAAATGATATAGTAAACGCATGTTAACATGTGGCTTTTCATATAACACGTGTTCTTAGCAGATAAAAATCATATAGGATGTACTATAGAATTCATAATTAAGGGAGATAACTATGAAACTGACACTACAACACCATAGAAACTATCGGATTTTCATTGTGTTTTTTCTCCTGTGAGCAGACAGATTGGAATGAATGACAATACATTTCATCCTATAGACCCACAACAGAACTTAATAAAAAAAAATAAAAATGTGTAGCTTTTTAGGTGTATCACATATTACAGAATATGCATGATTCTTACAAAGACTACTACTTAAGATGTCTTATATAATATGTTAAGTAAGGTGATTGACTGGGATTGATTTTAGGGGTTCTGACTTTATTTATTTAGAAATGATGTGTAAAAAAAGGGACCAATAAACAAACAGTTTTTCTATGTCTGGAGAATCACTTGAGTGAAAGTGAATAGATTTCAATGAAATTGAAGCAGAAGGTGCCAACACCCAAAAAGGGAGACTAATGGATAGATTTTTGCAGATTGTAACTCGAAACTTTTATGAATAAGAGCTTGAAAAACAGTCAATTTCATTTTTGTAAAATTCTTATATTGTGTCAAATGCTTGATTGTAATCAAATGCAGCGTGTATCAAGCTTGACTAGTGTTTCCATACTTGCCTAGATCTTCCCTTCTGCAGTCATATCAATCTGCACCTTGGGAAGCATTTTATTTTTTGATACCCCTTCTTGAATTGAAACAGCTCAATATCATCTACATCTAGTAATTGTATGATCACTAAAATGGTGGTTGTATCATGCTGCACTTGGCAAAGCTTTTTTTTCGGTCTGATTTCAAATTTTTTTCTATTATTGAATTCCTCATGAAAATCCCTGTCTGCATTTTTCAATCTGATTTTAGATTTTTAGAGTTAGAAGGGGTCAAGGTGGCCACAACCAATAAAGATCAACTTTTTCATTTTTGGTCCGATTTTAAAAATTTTTATTTGAATTTCAAATTTTGTGCAGTATACTGTTCAAACCAGTTGTTGTGTCTATACTGAATTGTAATTCCTTATGCTTAAGTGTGTCAAAAATTAATATTCCCAACTGTTAAGGGTTTGACCACTGCGGTTGTATCATGCTGTGCTCTGCAAAGCTTTTTATTTGTCTATAGTCTATATTGTATCCAAATCGGTTGTGTCCATAATTTGTAAGTCCCTGTGTTCAAGTGTGTCAAAAACTAATTTTAATATTGTGTCCACACTTGCCTCAATTAAGTGGACATAATCCAACTGGCTGTGGTCATATCATGGTGCACTTGGCAAAGCTTTTTTATTTTTTATTTCTTTTCTTCAGCAAAATGGATGCTATGATGATCTCACCAGCAACATGTTTTCACAGGCAAAAAGTCGACATATGTCAAAGTTTTCAAACAGCAAGACCAAGGCACGCATGGCTGCACAAAAACAGGTTAAGGATGACGGTTTGAAACAACACTATTATGGATTCATGGCGTAATTGAATTTTTCAGTTCTAAAACATTTTCCTTCATGTTTTCTATGATTTGTTGGCTTACAAGTTTTGTTTGGTTTTTATATGATCCTAATTTTTGTTTGTGATCATATAATGGTTTTACACTATGTATCAAGAGACACTTGGTTTTCAGCAATCAACTTGAATTTTAGCCAGTTAACCTTTATAAAAATTTGTAACCAAGTAGGAAGCCACAAGAGAATTTGGCTGATACTGATTTTTGAGTTTAAGACCCCAAGAACATACCAGTGATATTTCAATTTTGTTTGTTAAATGGAATGATAGAATTTAAGTGATGATAAATATATTTGTGCCGTTCTAAGCAGTGATGAAATATGCACATGACTTTTTAACCAATAATTGGTGATAAAATTTCTGTGTGAGGTTTTCCTGCCATTTTTAATTTTATGAATTTTCTACAGATTTCATTGGAGAAATCACTTCTCCTTGAGCCTGTTTTTGATATAAACTATTTCTTCACTCACTGTAGTAAAATCTTGATTTTACCATCTTGAGTGGAAAAAATGATTTAAACAAATCATTGTGTCATTACAATGATTTCTTCAACTGTAGGAAATATTACATAATATTTATCTAGATGTATTAAGACTGGATTTTGGTCATCATTTTCAAGTTGATTCAAATGGTATAAAATATAACTTTTTTTTTCTTTTTGGCTTTTGAACCATTCTTTGACCATTTATTTCTACCCTACGGCAGAAATCTTTTCTGTGTTTTATTTCAATCCAAACTCAAAGCTGCTTATTAAGTTTGTTTAAGCTCTTCAGTGTCAGACCTCTGTGGTCATGTTGACCTATTATCCACAGAACATTTATATTTGAAATATATTACTTATCTTGAAAAGAGATCAAAATTTGCATTGAAGGATAATACTTAACTGTACTATTAAGTAGCACAGACACTGGCTAATTGGTAGAGGTGATTTGTGGTGTAGAAAAACCCACCAAACAAATGATGCATTTTCAGTCTACATATATTTTTATGTGACAATGGTCTTTTCAGTACATGTATTTATATCTTTACTTTTAAGAAAACCTTACATTCATATTCCACTAAAAACTACAAAATCAAATGAAATCAAGAATGATAACTCTTACAAAGTGCCAATTTCATACACAATTTAAATAATTTTTATCTTGTAAGTGCAACAACCAATTGAAAGTCTATGACCGTATATGTGGTCTGTGGCTGTTTCTGAATAAGAAATAAAAGTGAATTAAATGGCTTTATGACATGTGTGAATCACTTCCTGTATCTATGATTTTTATGAAGACTGCTACTTAAACTGCATGAATTTTTTTTCTACATTGCAGTTCATACATAATGTATACACAACATCCGCTTTTGATATTAATGAAGATGTGATAGATTTACTAATAGTAACTCTGTAAAATATTTCTTACAAAATTTCAGATCATAACTATCAAATATTTATTCAGTATCCATCTGAGGTGCAGTAGATGAAAAGTGAATAGTTAACAGCATAGGTTTATACTAAGAAATATTAATACAGGGAGACTTGGTGCAAGTCTTTAGATGAAATCATCAATATCAATTTAATTATTGAACTAGAGTTGTCTTTCTTACTATTTGTCAAAATAATCAGTAGTATTTTCATTTTGGTTATGAAAAGCCATGGAACAATTTTGTTGTCACTCTGGCAATATTGTTTCAAAGTGATGTCATGGCTTAGCAGATCACTATTATATGATATTATGGATAGAAAAATCAGAATGTTGATATATAATAAGGCCAAAGTATCAGGATGATAATATGTGATATGGTCAAGAATTAAACATGGTTGATTATGAAAGTCACCTATTATATGATATATATTATTAATCAAGTTAGAATTTCTTTCAACAAGCACCAATATGTCTGTATGGTTAGAGGTAAGCAATAGGGTGTGACACTAGATTTGGCCATATCACATATTCCCATCAACTACTCACCCCTATCTGGTACTTATGTGAAGTGATTTTATTCATTTTGTTATGTTAAACCAATGTTAATGATATTATTTTTCCACTTTTAGTGTACAGTATAGTACATTATTAATTAGTATTTATGTTAGCAAGTTTTGTGATATATGCATTTTTATGTGCTTTTATATATTTGTTGAAATTTTTATTTATTTATTTTTTTGTATGTTGTTGTTTTATTCAAGTCCACTTTTTGTAATGCCATTATATGTGTTATTTAACTTAACAAAACCATTTGGTAATAAATTTAGAAGTATTCTGACATACAGTAATTGCTGATGTACCTCTTTTTTTATGTTTTTACAATGATTTTTCATTACTAATCTCTATCCTTTGAGTGTAAGTCATTGTATTTCATCATAATATTGAATCATTTAGGTGAATCATACCTTTTGAGTTTCCTTTTTTTTTTAGGAGTTTGGTTTGGCAAAATTTAAACCAAAAGCCAAAAAGGGACCAGAAACAAACATTTTCATTCATCTGGACAACAACAGCACCGTCCCATTTTCAAAATTCCCCACAGAATCTTTATCAAATTAAATTTTCAAAAAATAAATAGTGTGAAGCTGTCCTGACATCAGTCTTGATAAAAGTTTCATCAAAAGAGAGATAAAAAAAATAAAGTTTGTATATCTTTTTGGTTGAAGATGACTTTAAAATAAAAATAAGTTAAACTCGATACAAAAAAATGACATAAAAAATTTACTTGCTCTTATAGTTTAATTGTGACTCCAAATTTTTTTCATTTTATTTAATCACTGATGTTCGGGAATTAGGCATTACAAACTTTCTATTGATATTTCTCTTCCATAAGATAAGATGTTCTTTAAAATGGCTTGTGAAATGGTCTTCGCTCTTGTTTTTTTTTTAAAAAAGAATACAAGTCTGTATAGATTATCTGGGGAAAATCTTTTGGCATGGTGCATACTTGACTATAACTGAATGGACTCCTTTGAAATTGTTTCAGAAGGTGCCATGCAACTAAAGGAAGGCTAGGATTGATTTGGCAATTTATGATTATGGTCTAGTCTTATCCTGCATCAAATATTTATCACAATAAAAAATCAGAGATTTATCAAGCTTGAATGGTGTGATTTTTCCATAACTGCACCAACTATTCATGGTTCAGCCTCCAGGGTTGTATTAAGCTGCACCTTGCACAGCATTTTATTTTATTTTTGTCCTGGTTTTCAAGTTGGTGGAAAATTAAGCAGTACCCTCTTCTAAAAAAAATTAGTCCATGCTAAGGTCAAAAGTTTACAAAATTAAACTGTTTTTGATTTTATCTAAAAATAAATTCTTCATGGGTTTGGATTTGCTGAATCCAAAAATGTTTCTAGATTTTTTTATTGGGACCATATTTGGTAAGTGCCTAATTTCTTATTCTGTAAAAACTGAATCCATTACAGACATTAAAATTGGTTCCGACGTGTTTTGTTTACCAATGTTCAAAATACTGATGGATATAATTTTATGTATGTTACCACAATGTAAATTTACATTTTATATGTGACTTGACCGCATTAGCCCCAACTGTCAGAGTACAATCTCTGTGGTCATATCTAACTATACTTTGTTGTCTATAGTATTTTTTAATAAAGATTTAAGTTTTTAATCCATATTTACTTCTGTAAATGGACATTTTGGGAATTTAGGGAAGATGCTTATTGGACAGATACATCAACAAATATTATATAAATTGAAGGCATTGGTTGTTCTAATGACAATGATAAACAAAACAGGAAATTAACCTGAATTTAAAATCCACAAAAAGGGTATAAAGTTCATGTATATTTTTATTTTAAGTAATGTTGTAACATTAAGTCAGCTACTTCCTTATTAGGGGAACATGATCAGGGGAGGATCCAACAGTCCTTCACAAAAAATCGTAATTGTAAAATTAGTCATAAATTATAATGTCATAATAGAGTTAAGTATTGTGATGTCATAACCTACGACTAATTTTACTCTTACAATTTTTTGTGAAAAGGACTACTGGATTTCAGATTGGGGGGGAGTGGGGTGCACAGTTAAAATTTTTTGAGGTTAAATTCTTTAAATATTCTTCTAGAGTGGGTGCAATGTAGATATCTTCTGTGGTAAAATTAGCAAGAAATTAAAGTTTCAACCTAAAACCGCCTAAATCTACCCCTGACAACCCATGCTATGCAAATTTTAGAGGGGCGCATGCACGCCCGCCCGCCACACCCCCGCCTGAATCTGCCCCTGATGATCTTGAATTTCTTCAGTCTGCATCCTGCTCTGTTGACACTTGTTTTTATCCTCTAAAATAATTACCCAATACAATACAATGCAATATCCTATATGAAGTTATGGTTAAATCAGTGACATCAAAATGCTAATACATGACCAAAAATGTGAAAACAGAAAACAGTGACTATCCAACAAAACAAAGTATAAACTGTAGAATAGAAAAACAAGATAGTGCACAAAAACGTATAAAGCACATGCAATATGAAATTTAAAAAAAAAGTGACATTAAGTGCCCCAGAAGGGTAAGCATTTCCAGTTTCATCAGCGATACCTATTAAATCTGGTAAAAATTCTATACATCTTGCCACACCTGTTGTCAACAAAACAAAGTGATGATGGAGTAACATCGGTCCTAGAAACTGTTTTACTACTAATAACATCAGTAAACAATTCACCTGCACAGCAGTAAGGGATCAACAGTGAAATGTATCATGTGACCTGATAGGCTGGGATACAGGGATTTAATATTTGTTTCAGTAATATAAAGTCCCTAATTGCAGCTTAGAAAGGAGAATTTTACATTTGCAAAGTCACAACCTTCGTCACATAGTTACGATTTCATATACGTCTTGACATGATACAGAAGAAAGCCTGTAATTAATTACAGGTCTATGGTGTCAGTTGTCTCTTCAATTTCAAGTTCATTTGGGCAAATCAAAAGTAATTAATCCTTGAAATTAAGGTAGCGGAAACTGAAATTGTAGGACTAGACTGGTTTGTCATGCAGCTCTTGTAAAATCTATAGAAACATATCGACCATGTTGAACAATTTAACTGACTTGTGAGCAAGGATTTTTATATGTAGATTTAACTCCTTGCTATGAAAGAGTAATCAAGGGAACCAAGGTTATAGCGATAATCAAGAGAATGTAATCCAGACTAGACATGGAAAACAGACATACACAACAAAAAATATAAAGTAACTAAAATCATACATACAAAGTAACAAAAGCAAATGAGTAACTCGGACTCCACTAAAAACTGGGAGCATGGACCAGGTGCACCGGTAGGGTAAGCGCAATCTGCTTTTCTTGTAAGCGAGTAAGTAGATGTTAAAATACCCTAAAAATCACCATTCCAAAAATTCACATGCAATAAATATTAAAACCCAATTCATGTATACTATAATCAACTGTTTGATTCTGTTGTCGTGTGCTATTTTTTTCACCAAATAAATACTCTGAATAAATCTATCACCATAAGTCCGTAATATAACTGACGGGATAACTGATTACCGCTAGTCCGGAAACGCAAAAAAAAGATTTCGAAAAGTCCGTTACCATTCATGTAAAAGCAATTACTGCAAAATAAAGCTCACATTACTGTCCGTGCTAGGCTCGTAAGTGTAGTCAAGGACGTTAAAAACCCCTTAGCAAGTTAAAGCTCACTTCAGAGCATACCGCCCCTTCATACCGATACCGTGGAATTTTCCAATTTTCCAATTTTCACTGTGATCAACATTACCGAACCAACCATTTACTTTACTCCTACAACGTAAGAGATTGGAATTCCCTTCCTCCATACCCCAATGGCACCAAATCAGAAAATAGCTTGACAGACAACCTCTAGCATTGCTGGAGTACCATTTACTTTAGTGTCTTTATCTTTAAACAGAACTACCACGTGGGATATATCTAGTTGCTTGGAAAATAGCTTACTACTTTCTGACGTTCTCTGAGTAAGTAAAAGACATACAGGTCTGTGAATCCGCCCACATTTGAACTCAGACCCCAACAAAGAATGTGTCTCCTGCGCGAGAGACTATAAATATAGAACTATGAAAGATTTCTCACGGATTATATTAAAAAAATCCCCCACATGGACGCCTTTGGCAGATGAAAAAGTTACATACATTCACCATGAAAACTGATTTATTCAACGGGCCATAGTTTTCCTTCCCTCGTTTGTCTACCCCGGACTTGACTTTTTATGAGCAACTCGGCGGGTGTTTCTAGAAAAGCAGAGGACGCTTACCCTACCGGTGCACCTGGTCCATGCTCCCAGTTTTTAGTGGAGTCCGAGTTGCTCATTTACTTTTGTTACTTTGTATGTATGATTTTAGTTACTTTATGTTCTTTGTTGTGTATGTCTGTTTTCCATGTCTGGTCTTTGTCCCTGGATTACATTCTTTTGATTACCGCTATAACCTTGGTTCCCTTGATTACTCCTTGACATGTCCATCCTTTCATGAGATCCCTTTGAATTGAATTATAGTTACCACCCTTGTTTTATGTTTTTTTTTTTAAATATCAGTAGTTTTAGCAGCCAAAGTTCATCACGCGAACAAAGATGAAATGTGGAAGATCACTAGCGTACTCCTATTCTCCGAGGTGAAGATTCTTTCATATTTTCAATACATTCGTTCATATCAAGCTTTCTAAAATTATTAAATTACCTTTCTTGTTTTCCATAAATCAAATACATTATATACTAATAGTGTAGTATATAGCCCTTCTTAAGCAAGATTTGTCATTGCCTATATCTTTTGTGTGTGTTTCTTGCTCGTGAAAATTTAATATTGAATAAAATAATTGTTATTTCATTTAAAAAAAATAATTACTGGTCGTTTTGTATTTATTATTCCTCGGTGAAGACAGGAAGCCTACATGAAGATCATAAAGTTTAAAGAACAGTTTACGCTATTAGTAGGTCTAGATATTGTATCCAGTGAGACAAAATATTCAACTCTAGATAATAGTAAAAACTGTAGAGCTTTTAACGGAAGAACAAAAAAGCAGAGCAAATTTTCAAATAAATATATTATTCTCGATTCTTTCATTCTTTCACAAGCTTAAGTAGTGGGTATCCTTGACTTATTAATAGAAGGACAGCTGCATTTTCGTCTGATGCTTTCCTAACAGTATCTGATAATACCTTTTGTGGTGCCGTTGGGAATAATGTTGTAAGCCTTCCAAGGGCTTGGATGTACGTTGCTTTAGCCCTCTGTCCCCTTTGAATTGAAAGGATCAGTCTGTCCATGTAATCTTCTTTCTCTTGTAGGCTCTCCTCTTGTTGTGAGATGACATGTTCAGCTGATTTTACAAAATTTTCAAGTCTGCCTAATCGGAAAGCATCAACTTGCACATTTACAGTTTTCTTTTTAGTGATAATGAAAACAATGACAAGAAACGTTACTGTTGCAATAGCCACTAAGACATAATACCAATGGTTTTCAAACCATTCATGGATTTCGTTTGCTGTCTCTTCACTAAAGACATGTTTCATAACATCTAAATTATCTTTCGAAATACAATTCCCGTATTTGTTACAAAACCCTGATTTACTGTTACATTTCTGTCCAGGCTTAATTCTGATATTTCTACCTTGAATATCAAACAAAAAAATACCAAAAATTGACGCTGGAACACATGTTGATGAATTCCTATGCTTGCAACATACTAAACATTCGTGCTCCGGTACATCAGAACATTGACATTGATCTAAGTTATGTTTAACACAAATACTTTTAGAACATATTCCACTTTTACAAATCTGTCTTCCTCCTTCGCATAGTGTATTGTCTGGTTTATTAACGTTTTCTGGGCATTGTGCTGTTGTACCATTGCATATCGCTTTTATCTTGCATTCAGAACTGCCACTACAAACACGATTTTCGTCTTCTTGTATGAAGCTGCACGAAGAGCTGCAACAAGGAGATGTTAAAGGAGAACACATGAAGCCACTTGATCGTTTGAATTTGCATGGCGGGTCAACCCCTGAGCCACCCGGAGGAGAGCAGCAAGGGTCGATCCATGCACATGTTTTTGCACTCCCACAATCACATTCTTCGCCTTCTTCCACAATAAAATTCCCGCATCTAGGGCCAGAGTGAGTTACTAGACATACCGATCCTTTATTGAGGATTACTGGATACATCGAATTTATGCTACAAGGAGAAAATTTCTCATGATTTGGTTTTGACCCAGAGCTTGCATATGGATACATAATAAAATTGCCGTCTTCGTTATTAGGTGAGCAAGTCAATGATTCTTTAGGATCGTGTGGGCTTCCAAAATTATGACCATATTCATGAGTGAGTACAAGTCCAACTTCATAACTCAAAAGACGTCTTCCATAATTAAGAAGGGTAACAATGGCTGTATTTAGACTGTAATATTTGTAATCTTTACCTTGCCTTATCTGCTTTTGACAAATTCCACCGGGAGGTCCAAATATACTCGAACTTGCTACCCAAGCAAGTCCCAAAGTTCCGCCTTCAAAATCTCTGTAAGAAAAAGCAGTCCCAAGGCAAACGTCATCAAAGTTATATTCCGAAAACCTATCCAAGTATTCGTAAACATCTAAGGTTTCGTCTCCAAGTTTGTATCCAGTTGCATTTTTGTTAGAAAATACAGTAATTCTTACTATTTGAAATCCAACATTGTCTCCGTAGCCGTTGGCACTGAAATCCGTACCGCGGAAAATCACATCTGCTTCACCTACACGGGAAACTATCTCAGATACAGTTTGACTAACCGATTTCTGTCCAACGTGTTCAAAGAATGTGTGGTCAGCTACCAGGTGAAGTCTACATGACATTGAGCTCACTGATCGTTT
Organism: Perna viridis; assembly: GCA_037379345.1. Classification (NCBI taxonomy): domain Eukaryota; kingdom Metazoa; phylum Mollusca; class Bivalvia; order Mytilida; family Mytilidae; genus Perna; species Perna viridis. The sequence goes on along the minus strand of CM074512.1, from coordinate 53,935,013 downwards.
TTCTCTGACCCCATTCAGCTGTTCTTTTAAATCAGATTTGTTTTGAATGGATTGGGAAAACATTGAATTCGATTGTCTGACATGCGTCTTCCATTTTTTCATATTTCTGTCTAAGTCTCTTGCACCTATGTTATCGAAATGAACTTTTCTTTTCTTGTCATCGTCTCTGTATAAAGCACACGTGTATGATTTGTCTGTTTCAAGGTTTCCTTCACTAACGTTTGCCGTAACATGTTCAAGGTAAAAGTAGTTAGTTCCAAGCACGAAGTAACCATCGAATGCACCATGGTTAAAATGTCCAACAGCAAATGAATTAAGTTCAAAATTGACTTTTCCTGTATAGGTAAGTTTGTTGAGATCTTGTAAATTTGATGGACGGTATTCATTTTTTCCATTCTTTACAATAATTTCAATATCGGATGCCACTATATCTAAATATTTATTTAAACACATGATAAATGTCATTTCAGATGCATTTGTTATCAAAACTTTTTCACACAAGGGCGTGCTTCCATTATCTTTTATCTGTATAATTTCGAAATTCGACAAACCATTAAGCATATTTTCCTCTTTGTTCATTCTGTAATGACCTGTCTTATATTTGAAACATGATGTTATAACAAGAACAGTTATGATTAAAAACCATAAGACAAATCTTCGAAAATATGAAGTTTCCATATCTATTTTTTAATTTGAACTTTCCCAGTGTAAAAGTTTTTTTGTAAGTCTCAAATCATTATCGGAAAAGACTATACTCCGGTTCTTGCATGCATTTTAATTTTACTAAATAGGGAAGAGAGTTTCACTTGTTAATACATAAGAATATTATTTTCCATTTAAGAACCAAAGGATGATCAGTTGAAACCAGGAATTCATTTATCAATTAAGTAGAAACGTGGTTTCAAATGTTACAGGGGTAATAACGGAATAATCTGCCGAGAAAGGTTTTAATTTTAATCACTGATATAAGTTTCCGGTTTCAAAAAAATAATAACGCTAGCTAAACGACGCACCACGAAAAAGAGCATACTGTAGCAATACCTGTCAAATATTTATCTGAAACAATGAGCTGTGTTATAGTTTGTCATTTTAGTAATACAAATTATTTTCTTGATACTTACAGTGAGGTGAGTTCGTTAATAATAGAGATTAGAGTCAATCCGAGATATTGAATGGAAAAAAAAGTGTTAGAGCATAAGCGATTAATTACATACTACATCTACGGATTACTCCTTAACTTCAGTCTGTTGAAGAATACTAGGAGGCGCATGTGGGTAAAATAAAATTTTTTGATTAGTGCAAAGATATTTACAAGTGATAAGTTACCTTTTTTTTTCATTTTTTTTTGCAATGAGATAAAAATGTAGAGATTGGTTAGTTATAGATGATTTGTTGCAGCCCAGACTTAAATGATGGTAGATCTGGACTGAGAGCCACTTCTGATGGTAAATTATTCCACATTTTTATGGTGTGTGGAAAGTAGGATGGAGAGTGGTAATTTGTTGGTGAATAAGGCAGTACAAATTTATGATCTCTTGATGGTATAAGGTACACTTGACTATTTATGTTGACTAAGTTATTGTTTATTTTATATAGCATGACAAGTGAAGAAAATTGCCGGCACTGTTGTAGTGTTGGCCAGCTGAGTTATTGTAACATTTTTGTGACACTATCTTGATAACTGTATAGATTTAGTGTGTACCTAGCTGCCCTTCTCTGAACCATTTCTATTTTATGAATGTATGTTTGCTGCCAAGGATCCCAAACGATGTTACAATATTCTAACTGAGGTCTTACATAGGTTTTATATGCTAGTTCTTTAGTCTTGATGTTATCGGTTTTAATATTTCTCTTGACAAATCTTAAAGTGTTGTTGGCTTTATTCGTGATGTTATTTATATGGCTGTTCCATGATAGATCTTTTGATATGGTGAGTCCTAAATATTTAACTTTGTCTGCAGATTTTAAAATTTTATTATGTAAGGTGTATTCAAAGTTTATAGGGTTCTTCTTTCTAGATATGTGGATGATTTCACATTTGTCTGGGTTGAAGGACATCAACCACTCTTCTTCCCACTTTTGCAATTTATTTGAGTCAGTTTGAAGTGTATTGCAGTCAGTTTTTGAAGTTATGGTGAAATAGACTATAGTGTCATCGGCGAAGAGACGTGTTTTACTTGATAAGGTGTTTGGCATGTCGTTGATGTAAATCAAGAAGAGGCAGGGGCCCAGTACCGAACCCTGAGGGACTCCGGATAGAACAGGGCGATTGCCAGACTCTTGACCATCAACGACTTCCTTCTGTTGCCTATTGTTAAGGAAAGATTCGATCCAGTTGACTGTTTTGTTACTTATGCCCATGCGTTTGAGTTTTAAGGGAAGTCTTTGATGGTCGACTTTGTCGAAGGCCTTTGAAAAATCCATAACGGCTACGTCTGTTTGTGTTCCATGAGACATGTTGTCAGTAATTTCTTGGATAAATGTAACTAGCTGAGTTTCACAGGATAATTTAGATCGAAAACCATGTTGGAATTCGTAGAGTAAGTTATGTTTGTCCAAATGTTTGATGATGTTTGATAGTAAGATATGTTCCATGACTTTGCTGGGAATACAAATGAGTGAAATTGGCCGATAGTTTTCAGGTTTGCTTTTAGCACCTTTTTTAAACACTGGTGTGACTGTAGCTTGTTTCCAGTCTGATGGTACGATTCCTGTGTCTAATGATGAATTTAAGAGATCTGTTATTACTGGTGCAAGTTCTGAGTGTGTTTCTTTAAGGAAGTGTGGTGAGATTTTGTCTGGACCGATGGCTTTGTTGCGGTTTAGGTTTTTTAGTAATTTGTCTACCCCTTCCGATGTTATTAGAATGTCTTCCATATGATGTTGTGGATGTTTTTTGGACTTCAGGATGTTTAGTCCAGTGATATGTGACAGTTTCATTAGTTTTGGAGTTGTAAAGGCTGAGTGAAACTGTTTGTTTAATGCTTCTGGTTGTTCTGATGTGTGGGTGACTCCATTTACTTTCAGTGGTGATACTCCTGTATTTTCACTCTTTTGTTGTTTTGTGAATGACCATAGTTTTTTACTTGGTTTTCCACTGTTTTCCTCATTTTTACTGTCAGTGACTATGATTGATTCTATGTAGGACCAGTAAGCATTTCTAAGTTTGTGTTGCACTTGTTTCTTTAGTGACTTGTACTGTTTTAGCAGGTTTGGTTTTTTCTCTGCTTTGGCTGATTTATATTTCCTGTATTTTTGGTCTCTTTTTCTTATGGTTCTTTTGATTTCATAGTTTATCAAAGGAAGGTCTTGTTTGGTTTTGATTTGCTTTGTGGGAACAGATTTTTTAATCAGACTATCTATTTCAGACTTGATGTTTTGCCATTTCTCTTCTACTGTACTATTTTTTTGTTGTTTTAAAATAAAACTCTTTGTACGAGATGATACTTGCTTTTATCTTTTCCCAGTCTGCCTTTTTGTATTGGTATATTGTTCTGGGAGTCTTTAATTTTCTACCAAGTTCAATGCATAATTCATGAAAGACTATGTCATGATCTGAGTTGCCAAGTGGTGGAAGTGTTCTGGTGTTGTGAACTAGTGACGGCTGGTTGGTATAGAATAGATCAAGTGTGTTTTCATTTCGTGTGGGTATTTTTACAACTTGTTCAAGATTATTGTCATTCATGATGTCAAAAAGTTCATTATATAGATTTGAGTATTTACAGTTTGGTTTATATTCATCGGTTACCCAGTTGTAGTTTTGGAGGTTAAAGTCACCAATTACCCAAGTGTGTCCAGTTTTAGGCACTGCTTGTAGTGATTTGCTTAACTGGTTTACATTTTCAATATCATTTTCTTGTGGTTTGTAGTAAGCTGCTATATAAATTGATTTGTGACCTGTGATGTCTATTTTGGCCCATGTTATTTCACAGTTTGTTTCTAGCTGAGGTTGTTTTGATGAAATCATATCTGTATTGATGGCAAGAAATACACCTCCCCCAGTTCGTTCTTCTCTATCTTCTCTATAAATGTTATATGTGTCTCTGGGGAATATTTCGGCATCTTTAATATCTGGTTTTAGCCATGATTCAGTTCCCACGATAATGTCAGGTTTAACTTGATTAATGACTTGATGTAATTCGGGGACTTTAGATTTTATTGATTGGCAATTGATGTTAAGTATAGTGAGGCGTTTTTTAGGTGGTCTCTTAGTTTTAGTCTTTTTTATGTTCTTATTTCTCGCTTGGTTTGGTGACGATGTTGCCTGTGGTTGATCAATGATATCTGAGCATGTTGACGTGTCTAAGTGTAAGGACTCAAAGATTGTGGTATCAGTTAGTGAATCAAGTGATTCATACAACCCGTTCGAGTAATTTGGTAGTGCACATCTTAGGCATAGCCAAACATGTCTGCTATCAGATAACATATTATAAGTATCATTACCTATACCTTGACATGAACTGTGGTACCATACTTCACAGTGATCACACATTATACCATTGTCGTCCCAGGTAACTTCGGAGTTACAGTATCCGCAGTCATATTTTGTGTTATTCATTGAGGGACCGGGGTTTGGGTGAATGTCTGATTATGTATCAAGTAGCAACATGCACAGGTATAAAAGGACAGCAGTGTTGATGTGCTTCTGTATATTATCTTTTAGGAATGCGTTGCTTCCGATAGAAAATGTATTGGTAAGTCCAGCATCTTGGCAGTCACGGCAGTACATCGCCCCATCTATGTAGTATATGCATGGAAATATCTTTGGCCACTCTGGTTTAAATTTTGACTTTAATAGTCGATCACTGCGACTATTTGCAGTAGTTGACTTATTTTTAGACTTTTGACCTTTAGGTACGTTGTCATGTGACGACGAACTAAAAAGTTCGTAATGGCGGACATAGTTGCGATTTGAACTGTGATTGAAAAATCCAAACATCTTTCCATTTTAAATACGTACGATGACACTTTGAGGACTTTGAGAACGTGTCACAGCGCTCAACAAACAAATCATTACCATTAATTAATTTGTTTGTCGGGATAGTTAGCCTAAACCAGGTGATCAAGCAAGGTGTGATCAAAGGTGATGCAATCAAAACATTGGTCATGATTGTTTATTGTAAAACCCTAATTGGCTTGGGAAAGGTAATAAAGTTGTCAATTATGGAGTCATGGGAACATCAGAGGCTTTTTTTACCGATATTTTTTTTATGGGGGGGAGCGAAATATCAAGTGACGAATCGTGCACAAGAAAAATTCGCCACTTTAGAAAATCATTCATCAATGGCGAAAATGGCGAGCGCTAGCTAAATCACTGGGACTGATCTGTGTTTGTTTTTGTATGGTGAAATCAAATGTCCATGTCTGATGGTATCATTTAGAAGGTTTAGACTGTTGGTGTTTTTTAAACCTTGTGGTATTTCAATAGTACTATAGTGATTTAGATTTATGTCAGCATGTTTGACTAGATCAGATGTTCTAGTGATGGAGTATGTACGTACATGTATGTTGTACTACAAGTGTAAAAATAGCAAAGCAAAAACTCAAGAACACAAAACACTTTGCTTACCTCACATATCGTGCAAGACGCACATTTTTAAATGGTCACATGAATAGTCTCCAGTAATACATGTATACTGTATTGAACCTGAAGTATCAAAAATCACTTATTGTATTTATAATTTAAAAACAATTATTTAATGACCACAGTATGTGATCATTTACAGGTTTACACATTTGCTTTCGACCTAGCCACTCGAATTGTCAAATGAATCAATCATTAATCTCTATTATTTAAGCATAGTAAAACTTCATTACAGATTTATGTGTTTAGGCAAATGTGTATGGGTACATACTGAAATGTGTAACCCATACCTGCTTCAACTTTTCCCCAAATATTCTTTGCCAATTTCTTTATTATTACGTGATATTTTCAGCTGATAATTTGTAAATATTTACAAAATGATATGATGGCTAGGCAAGAATCAATGATGTTTTAATTGTTTTTTTCGAAAATTTTATATTTAGATTTCAAAAGTACTGAAATTTGTAACCCAAAATTCCCATACCCAAAATCAAAGTCCGGTATTTTTGTTTTTTTTACAATTTTATTATATATTTCACATTTGAAAACCACAATGTTATTAAAATATTCAAGGGCAATAAATTAAAATTGCAACAGATTCTATTTATGAGAATTTCTTTTTCATTCTTGATACAATTGTATCCATTCTTTGTTGGTACTGATTCCTGCTACAGTTTGGTATGGAATTCAGACTCCAAAATTTTTTTTTTGAATACATATCAAATCTTTGAAAACTTATCCAAAGTCTTAGAGTGAAGTTTTAATCTCAGATTATTTTCAGAAAAATGTAAAATTCAGACTGGAAAGTGAGAAATAGTCAATTAATATTATGGTACTGTAACTTCCGGTTACCCTTTTCGTGACTTTTGAGAACAGAAAATTGACAGAATCAGAAACTGTCACAAATGTTTTCAACTAATTTTAACTTCAATTGATTTAAAACAGCATTCAGAACTTCAGGATCAAGTTTCAGTATAAAATTCCTAATAATGATAGAAAAATCGGCAATATACATGTAAGTGATTTGGGCTAGAAACCACTAATTCCACTTCCCATAGGCTTCTATGCAAATTTCACAATATTCAATGGCTTCTCTGGACTTTACCTTAACTTAAACCTGCAGAGGAATATATATCAGCATGATTCTACATATGTCAGCTCACAATCCTCAGAATGGCATGTGGGGTTAGCAGACTTGCAATGCAGTACTGGTCACCGGAAGTGAAGTGTCTATAAATAGCATGGGAAATCCCAGTGCTTTCACAAGATAAGGGTAAATTTAGAAATCATTATGGAGATTAGGCTTCACATCATAAGAAGCAAAATGCACCTATAAAATGTAGAGAAATGTTTTTCCTTTCAGAAACTGTTTAAATTTTTAAAATAAGATGAGAACTTTTTCCACAGTGCTATGAGGAACAGGGGTAATTTCTGCGTAGGACTATTTTTGCGTACGTTCCAAATGCTCATTGGTTGAATTGGTGGTCTGTAACCTAAATTTGGGTATGGGGAAATTGGTGTGGGTACAGCTACAGGTTACACATTTTGGGGTGTACCATGTTTATGAAAGTTACACAGTCAATCAACCATTTACACCAAAATTTCATACAAGGTAAAAATATTTATTTCTGGACCATTAACATGCACAATTAATGTAAGAATATTAAAGAAACTAATCTTAGTAAAGTTGAAATCAGATATACCGGAACATGTATATAGTTGAGGAGAAGAGAAAAATACTTGTTAAATTCTGACAAAAATCAAAACCAACATGTCTGTTCAGATATTTTGGGTAAGAGTGTTCAAACAGAAGAATTAACCCGTGACAGTTACCAACCAATAGATGACGAGAAAAGAAGTGTGTACTAATCAAGCATGAAAAAGAATACAGAAGACTACGACTAGATTGCAATACAAACACCAGTTCCTAAAAGTTTGTCAATCAGTCCAAGTCAAAAAGTAAAACATAATACACATTCATACAACTCAAATAATATGGCAAATAGGGCATTCCAAATACTTGTAAAATTATTGGGATAACTGTTTCAGGTTTTGCATAGATTTTTAGTAGGGTTTTGCCAAGATCCAACTTGAAGTAGCTTTTTAGCTCACCTGGCCAAAAGGCCTTGTGAGCTATTGCCATCAGTGTGTGTCTGTTGTCGTCTGTAAACTTTTTTAAACATCTTCTCCTCTGAAACTACTTGACAGATTGTAAGCAAACTGCATGAATATTCTTAGGGTATTGTTAATAATCCTTGCAAAAAACATGGCTGCTGTTACTAAAAAAAGACCATAGTGGTCAAATTGCAGAATTATGCAAATAACTCAGAAACAGTTGGGTTTAGTGAAATTTGGTTGGAGGAAAATAGTTCAGCATGATGGGATTGACCTATGCTGAAATTTTCAGAAAGATCCGTTGACAAATGAATGAGTTATGGGTCCAGAAATTCATTTTTTCTCATTTTTTTTATTTCCAACTTAAAAAATCTTCTCCTCTTTAACCACTGGCTGGACTGAAACAAAACTTTGCTTGAATATTATGTAGAACATGTTTAAAAATCTGTACATGGGGATTTTTGGTCTTGCGAAAAACATGGCCAATATTTATAAAAATTGACCATAGGGGTAAAATTGCAGAATTATGCAAATAACTCAAAAATAGTTCGGTTTAGCTTAAATGTGGCAGGGAGTAAAATTGTTAAGCATGATGAGATTGACCTATGCCAAAATATTCAGAAAGATCTGTTGACGAATGTTTGAGTGATTTGTCTTGAAATGGATTTTTGTTATAAATTTTTCTTCTTAGACAATTTGTAGGATAGATTGTAACCAAACATGGTATGAATGTTTGTTAGGATATCCTTAACAATTTTTCATCTGTCGAAAACATGTCCACCACTACTAAAAATTGATGACTTGTTGAAATTAGTTGAAAACTGTAAGGTTTAGCCTAATTTTTTAGGGGAAAAAAGTTAATAGCATGGTGAGACCAACCTATGTCAATGTTGGTGTTATTGCTCTTGAAGAGTAAAAAAATTACTATTAGAGATTAATTTTATAATGTGAAAACCGGGTGTATAACCAAGATGCTCTGTATTGATTAAATGGTTTTCGTGACAATAGTACGAAAAGGCCAAGAGTCCAGCTTTAGAAAGCTATAAAGACTTTTTTTGACCAGGTGAGTGATTCAGGCTTTCTGGAGCCTCTAGTTTGAAAAATGACATAGATGTCTTTAAAACATTTTGTCTAGCTTGCATTTTCACTACATGTATTTCTGAAGCTGCAATGAATCCCTATGTAGTGTTTTGCTTGTATGAAAGTTTCTCAAGTGTCAGTATTATGAATTTTTAGACGAATTTCTATATATTTAAGAGCAAGCTTGCTTATCAATATCCAGATTTTAAAAAGAGGAGGGTCGAAAGAAATAAGAACAATGCCTATTGCTATAAGGGAAAGAGCTACATGTACATGTACAATGTTTTTGTACTCAATTAACATTTGACTTTGCTGATATTTCAAGGCTATGTTGCTTTATCCCTGATGTCTCCTCTAAGTGAGACCTCCTATAGCACACACTGTGTCAAACAGTAACTTTTTAACATGCTTAACTGCATACATCATTTTAGGTATAAGTCAAATCCAACAGAAAAACATGAGTCTTTCATGTTTTAGACCATCTTACATGTAATTACATGTGTAGGACAATGTCAAAATGTAAAAAAATAGTTTCAGACTCTGAATCCAAAGAGGTTAAGGTTCTTTCTGTGTCAGTCAATGCAGAGATAAATGCATATGTCCCTGGTTAATGTAAGTAGGAAAGTCTCATTGTAGCTTCATTGGTTTTCTTGCATGTATACTACGTTTTTAAATATATATACACATGTACATATACAGTTATGTACATGTAATTGCATCCTCCCAAGTCATGGTTTTGAGTCCACCCTCGCTTCCTCAAACCTCTGACATCACTTCATTCATATTTAGCGGGTATCATCCAGCCAATTCTGATTGGTTGGTTCTCCAGGTGCGAAGCACCAATGAAAATTGATTTGACAAAAAATGTCTATGGAAAGGTAAACAATGATATGAGTAACTGATAGTGCAAGATGTCACAAATGATTCAGTATGAAAAAAAAAAAGATAACTGTAGATTCTGTTTAGAGTCTTCAGCGAAAAAAATGACGTTATGTGTATGTAGCCATTTATAAATTATATCGAAGAGTTTCTATTATGAGTGATTTGATTGGATTTTGGATCAGGTTAAACTTAGGTACCTCACTACATGGCGTTGGACGAGACCCACTAAATATGAATGAGTGACGTCACGGGTTTGAGAAAGCGAGGGTGGACTCAAAACCCTGACTTGGGAGGATGGTTTAATTGATACATGTAAGTCTCATAGTACATGTTTGTAAGTCTTTGGTAACACCTTATTTTTTTCGAGATCATGTAGATTATGACCTTGGATTTCTAGACAATCTGTCCACTGATTGATCCATCCAAGTCAGCTTAACTACAATGTAGAGTATCAGTATTTTGCAATTTGGGTGTAGTTTAGGAAATTAACCATTAGTCTTATTGCCTTTCAGATTATATTACCTAGTGGATGTTACCTGACATGCAATGGCAAGAAAGTTAGTGATAGAAATCTGTTGAAAAATGGTCATGTATACCATATTGTGCCAAGACTGCTTGGTGGAAAAGGAGGTATGGTACGATAAGATTTAGAATACACTTAGTGGAGTCATATAATGTGTAAGGTGTAGTAAGATTTTAGGCAGATTTAAATATGTTAAACCAGATCTTGGTAACTAAGCATGTATAATAAAGGAAGAAGTTTTTGTTTGCATTGTATGATTAAATCTATGCACAGCATACTCCCAAAGTCTATATGGTTTGCAAGTCTCATTCTGGTTTCCTTTTCTTTACCGGAATTTCCGACGTAGAACATATTGAAAACAGAAGACCGGTCTGCTTTTAATTGTTTACTTCCGGGTACTCGAAATGCTGTATAACAAAATAACAAAAAAATTTCAATTTTATGTTTTTTCTTAATACCTTTATCATGTAGAAATTGATATTTGGTATTTTTATCGAAAATTTTTACACAAAAAGATGTTTTGCCCTTAACAGTGAACTCAACACTCTCTAAATGACTTATTTCCATGCTTTTGAATGGAAGACTAGGACCCATTCTCGTGAAATCATAGGTCACTGAAGAGACTTACATACCCTGTTCGGGCCTCTGGGTTGCAGTGTTACAGTTTTCAGCACTTTGTTACATGTATTAGGTTAGAATGGACCAAGAACACTGGTATCTCTTATTTAGGAGGAAAACACTGATGAAGTACATATGTATAACTTGCAATGTATATATTAACTGCCAACAATTGTGTTTAATACCACTGCATTTAATATTAATTGTCAGTCTTTGTAAGAATCGGGCAATGGGTGAAACATGGTATGAAAAAAAACCAGAATTTTGACAGTGTAATTTGACTATTTGCAAGATCAGTGTCACAGGAAAAAAACAAGATTTTTCCGCATCATTTTGGTGCATTGAAATATAATCTCTTTGGAATGCACTTTTGTTAATGAACATATAGGGCAGATAGCTCTGTCAAAAACCTCATTTATCTAACAATCTATCGAAAAATTTTCAAGCAAAAACAGTGATGCAGAGATCAAATAATGGTCTTTTCAAGAAAGCATCCTTTAGTGATATTATATTGTCTGATGCGTGTTTCTGATTTTTCCCATTTTCCTTTATTCTTGAAAATACTTACACTTGTTACGTGCAACTTACTTTGTTTAATTATTTTTTCATATGTATTTTTTAGGATTTGGATCCATGCTTCGTGCCATAGGAGCCCAGATTGAAAAAACAACCAACCATGAGGCATGCCGTGACATTAGTGGTAGAAGGATGAGAGATGTTAACAATGAAAAAAAGTAAGTTTTGTGTTGATAAGTCATTCAATTTCTTTGTGATCATGTTGTTTTAATCAACTTAGGCCAAGGAAAAAGTATGTCTGTTTAAAGTTACATTGGATGAAAATATAGGGTAGGTAGGCAAGTAAAATAATTTTGTTTTTTATTTGAATAATATTGTATAGACAATTTTGGGAGTATTCCTTGACATTAATAGTGCTCAACTAATAAGTGATATTTTCACAGCATTTCATAAAAAAATGCCATTAAAATGTGCCGGGGCAGGCAGAAAAATATAGGGTAGATACATGTAGGGTAAACTCAAATAGACATATTTTTTTCGTGGCCTTATTAAGCACATGATACATCTGTTTCAGCATGTAACTTGTCTTAAGTGTTTTTTTTTTCTATCTTTATATTTCACTTTGCTATAATTTTTTTTTTGCATTGATTCAAGAAACAGTCTGACCTTGATAGTCAAAGTCAAATACTATGAATGTACTATTGTTTGTTGGGTACCAATTTTCGTGGATTCTGTGGGTTAGCTAAACCACATATTTTGGTTCACAACGAAAAGGAGATTTCCTTTGATGTGTACACTGAAAACCTCCAATCCACGAAATCAAGAATCCACGAACTTGTGTTTCTACCCTAATCCACGAAAATTGGTATCCACAAATTCATGTACTTTCACAGAAGCAAAAATATTCAAGATATCTGAGATTCGAGTCATTTAAGTTCAAGTACAGTGTTTAACCAGGAAATGTACAGGTTGATGATGTAATTTATTTTTGTATAATTTGTTAAATTCCTTTAGTGTGATTTGTACTCAGTGTTGAATGCTAGAAAGTGCTAGAAAGTGTCTTTTTGAAATTATAATTAAAGGAGAAAGTGCCTGATCATTTTACTTTTGAAATGAAAAAGTACATGTAGTTTTTTTTATATTTAAAATCATTTTGTTTGTCTTTTCATATGTCGAAATCTTAAACTACTCATAAAACTCACTGAGTGAGTAGTTGTGGTATGAAGTGGTACAGTGTTCTAGGATTCCTATTTCCCGTTACCCGGGGCAAGTGAAATTTGGGTCAGGGAAAGTTAGGTATTTAGTTACACTTTCCTGTGGCAAGTTGAAATCTTCATATGCTGTAAGGATTTGTTTTGTTAGGAAAGCAGTCATTGACTGTGGGAAAGTTGATTTTAAATGGATTTTCCCGAGGAAACCTTAATTTTTTAAAAATCCTAGAACACTGTGGTTTGGTTTTTTCTATCCCTCTGGCTGATAGTCATTTGTTAAGATGATCAGTCTAGTCTCACTAGGCTTTATATTTTCCATGGCCAGTCTGGTCATTTCTGCATAATTGATAATTGGTGTGTTTTTATTTTTCGTTTTATGTTACTGGTAGTCTGGAATCAGACTCTTAGAGGTTCAAAGGTTATAGGTTAATTACATATAGATTACCCTCATAACAACTTTGTCCTCTAATATTTCTTTACATTTTATGTCATTTTACAGGTTGAAAGAGTGGATTGGAAAGAAGGCAGAGAAAGATAAAGAAAGGGAAAGAGAAAAACTTGAAAGAAGAGAAAGAAGAAAGGCACTTCCAAACCACAAATTTGAAGACGAAAAGTATCATGAACAGAGAAAAAAAGTTGCTGAAAATCAAGAAGATGCCATTTTGCAAGGTGAGAGTCAGATTTAAAGTCTTAACTTTTTCCTTTCAAAGAAATAATGATTTCATTATTTTTTTTTCAGATGTTTTATGGTACTTATAGTGGTTCAAAAGTAATTGGTACTTTGGCACATTTTGCATCAAGTACATTCAGAGAGAGTCACCTACTTTAGGGTTAAATGACAGCTAGACCTGGAACTTTAGAAAGTTTGACTTCAATATCTTAAACATATCCAGGGGGCAGGCTGTCTTTGTGCAAGAAAAAATTGGTTGAATATATATTAAATTAAGCCATTTACTCCTTTTCAAAATTTCTGGATTTTCCACTGCATATGATATTATCTAAGCCACAAAAAAACCTTTTTTTTTTTGCTGTAACCAGCTTTTATCTATTAAAATCATTTCAGAGTTGGATCCAAAGATAATTTCTTTTTTTTTTTTCTTTCACTATAAAACAGGGCTTCAAAAAGTATATAAACCAGGACCATGGTGTTTTTATTTTACTGTAACCAGCATGAATCTATTACATGTAAAATCATGTCAGAGTTTAGTCCAAAGATAACTTCTTTTTTCTCACTATAAAACAGGGCTTCAAAAAGTAAATAAACCAGGACCATCGTGTACAGTGACATCTGAATCAGATAGCCTTGGGATGAAAAGAAAATCCCAAGATTCAAATGGTGGACCAAAAGCTAAACTGTCTAAACAGACTGAATGGTAAGTATGTGTAATAATTAAATGTAATGTAAAATGTCAAAAATATAATTTTTTTGTTTTTAATGATTTTTTTTTCTTTTTGGTGTAATGTCATGCTTTAATTGGTTTGGTAAATCAAAGGAATTTAAATTAATTGGAAGCCATTTGGATATAGCAAGTCCAAATATATAATGTTTTAAGATGTACAAATCCTTATTTTTCATTCCTTAGTATCTACAAATGAATAATGCTGATGTTCAATAAGTATTGAATTAACCTCTTATTCTTGATAAATACATGTACTTGTGTATCGATGGTCATTTCATAATTTTTCTTTAAAATGATAATTTGGCTATGACTTTATGATACCTTCATACTTTTGTACCAATAAAAGCATTTTTCTTTCAGGTTAGGAATTGACATTGATAATCTTAGTGACCTTGACTCAGATGAAGATGAAAACTCAAGGTCACCTAATAATGAACTTCCTTCATCATCAAACAGTGAATTTAGTTGTGACTCAAATATGTCAAAGGAAGAGGGACTTCAACCAGCTTCTAGAAACTGTCAAGATTCTAATGATATTAACTCAAGTGACAATATAAACAGTGAAACAGGGGAAGATAAGTCTGTAGAGAACAGAAGCTTAAAAACAAGTGGCAGTGATGTGCCTAATTCAAGCTTGGAAAAAACTTTTGAGAAAGTGTCTCCCTCAGGAACTGTAGATGATGTAAATAGTGCAGGAAATATGAAAGAAGAAGCTGACAAAAAGGAGTATTCTAGTTCTGAGGCAGCTCAAAAGGTAAATACAAAGGAAATGTCTTGATTGTCATGCCAGCTTCACTGCATTTAGATATTGGACTTTCTGTCCTGCTCTGAAAAAACATCTACTATAGACATCTTTCAACAATGGTTTGAAATAGGCTAGGGTTCAGGATCAAATGGAAGAATAACAAAACAGTTTACTTCCTTGGATCTCTTTGATAGGTTTTATTTAATGACAACTCGTTTGAAGTAGTTATATTATCATGAAACTTTTTACTTCAATACTGTCCATCATTATATGAATCTATACATTTTTATCAGATCAGATAAATGTTAAGTAGGCAAATTATTTCAGTGTCAGTATATTTTCTTTTTTAATGTACCGGTAATTTTATAAAAATTTCAATTATACATGTCTTTTTCAGATAAGTCAGTCAGATGAACCAATCAATTTAGCGGATTATAACTCACCAGAGGAGTTACAGGCTCTTGGTTTAGACAGACTTAAAACAGCTCTTATGGCCAGGAAAATGAAATGTGGGGGAAACTTGGAACAAAGAGCTGAAAGATTATTTTCTGTCAAAGGACTTTCGGAAGACCAAATATCTCATTCTCTATTGGCTAAACTTTCCAAAAAGAAATGATATAACGCATAATGTAAAATTTTACCTATATTTTTAGTGGAATACCAGGGGTTTGAATTTGCTTTGGAAGATGGAAGGTTCAGTCTTTTGTAGATTTCAAATGGAAAGTCCACCTGATGTAAACAAAGTGTTCTCACTAGGGATTGATGTAGTGTATTGAAGGTCTTGGACCAATGTTGATCAAATAATAAAAGTCCTAGGTCTGTAATGATTGGTCCTGGACCAATACTAAATTAAACCATGAATAATTTCATTGAAACCTGTCTAAAGGTATACCTAGGATAAGGGATATAACTCTTGAAATCAGTGATACGTTTGTATCATTATCAATTTAATCAGAGCCTGTTAAGCTTTCATTTGAAAAAGAATGAAATCAGTCCAAGTTACTTTGATGCTTGCATGAGGTTGATGTAAAATGCTGAATACAAACATGCCAATGATTTGTAAGAGGTGTCCCTTATCCTAGGTCTACCTCCTTAACTGAAGATCAGTTTAGACAGGTTTAACTGTATTATCAACGTTTAAATTTTGGTATCAGTAGTCCATTTTAACTTTGAAAATAAATTGCTGATGAAAAGTATTTTAATTGACAGAGAAAGTTGTATAGTACCATCATGTATGTGATGCAGGAAGCAACAAAAGAAAGTGTGCAATAGATATCAATGTTTGCCAACAAGTATCATATTCATGGAGTCTGTTATTACAAATATTTTTTTTTTAGATTTGCTCTACAATGAAAGGGAAGAAAGTTACTGTAACATTAGAATTGCAATGAGTACATTATTTGTGTTGGATTTATTATAAATTAAAAATGATTTCATGGAATTAATTATTGTTATTTTTTTTTTTTACAATGTTGATAAAAATCATGCATCATTAATGTATATAAACACAATAAAATATTCACAATGAAGAGCTTTTTGTTGTAAGTGTATTTATGTAACAGTCCAGATAAGAATCATGCAAAATTTGATTCATGGTTGGTAAGCCTACATAATTTTGTTTTTGATATTTTGTTTAAAATGTTAAAGTTGAAAGAAATTAACATTTGGCTTTACATATAACCTTTGTTCCCAGGAGATAAATATTATATAGGAATTACTGTAAAATTCAAAATCAAGGGAGATAACTCTGTAAATGACTCTAAAATATAATATGAACTATTGGATTTTCGATGTGGATTATTTCCTAAGAGCAGACAGAATGGAATGAATAATTGTACATTTCGTCATATAGACCTATAAAGCAACTTAATGACAAAAATAAAAATGTGTAGCTTTTTTTTTTTTTGGGATGTATCACATATTTCAGAACCTGCATTATTTGTACAAAGATACTACTTATAGTATCCCTCTTGAGAGATCATCTTATTTGTAACAGGAAAGTGATTTAACAATCGGGGAATAAACTGAAAATCAGAATAGCTAGAAACTCTTGTGTATATTGTATATTGTAATGGATTAGCTTTCCTCTGGAGTATTTTTCTGACATAATCGAACCTAAGGAGTCTATATTTTTAGCTTGTGTCACTAGTTAAAGTCTTATTTTAGTTTAAATGGGAGTTTAAGCCATTTTACCTCAACAATCAAGCTTCAACTTAAAATTATTGCCCTTTCCATTTTCACAGCCAATAGGGATCAATATATCATTTTAATGCACAGTGATTATATTTCAAAATTTGTATTTGATGAAATGCTGCCACATGACACTGTAACTTTAGCTATTGTTTGATTAAAAATCATTGATTTGATATTATTTTTATAACAATATGTTATATAACTATGATTAAATAAATACAATCTTCATTCACCCCCAAACAAATATTTGGAGTAAACACGAATACCTACTACATAGAATATAATAATTTATTGAAACCCAAATACATGATGTTGATCTCATTTTTTCCTTGGGAAATCTACATGAATACAGCTCATTTGATTTCAGTAACATTCTAACAAAAGGTTCAGCATCATATGTCACTATGTTTATTTCCATTGTCTGAAAATAAATGAATTTGAGATCAATACTGTAATCTGACTGGTTAAAATAATTTTGTTATACCTCTGTGGATAAAAAAATATTGACATGCCCCTATTCAGTTAAATTCAGAGCTACTTTTCTCATGTTTAAAGATAAAAATATGTTTTTGTTCAATAAATAATATGCATGTGGAAAATTCATGTAATTTTTCGATAGACAAATTTTTTATTAAAGAGAGGTAATCTGACATGAGGGTTTTATATGTTTTTAATGTTTTCAATGTCTGGTCTTTGTCCCTGGATTACATTCTTTTGATTTACTCTGGAATCTTGGTTCCCTTGATTACTCTTTAAAACCTCAACCTCATAAGTTCAACTCCTCCTTTACATGAATTGTGATGTCACTTGATTAGTTTATTATCCTTCTTCTATTTTGATATATATTGTTTTCAATATTTACCACTCTGTAGATTTTCATGAAATTTTGTAAGAAAGCAAGGTATCATAGGTAGGCATGCATAATGTAGGTTATCAATATCAGGTCACTGCAAGAGGAAATTTTCTAACTAAAATTATGTCAAGAAAGTTTAAAATGATAGAAGGGTGTGTTGCTAGTATTTCTAGTGAATCTGCAGCCTCTTTGCTTTGGTCTATCGATTTTTTTTTTAATCTGTTAAATCCAATATTGACTTAAAAAATTACTCTTTTTGAGATTTGAGATTTGAGATTTTACTTTTATATTTTTGAGTTATTTTTCATTGTTAATAAAAAAAAGGGTTGATTTTCCTATGTTTTATCAAATTAGATCAATACCTTCCATATCGGGTAGTTGGGTCAATGCATATTGTGGGGCATATACCCAGTATTATTTTTTTTTTTTTTGAGGGGAGGGACATCTTCTCAATCTTGAATATTTCAAGTATATAGATGAGGTTTGTATGAGGAAGGTCGTATCATGGGCAGATGGTGCAGCTTTTTATTTATGTTTTTGCAATAAAATAGGATACAGATCTGTGTTGGTATAATTTGACCACCCAAATCTGCAGTTGTATAATGGTATCATGCTGTTGATTCACCATGGAAGTTTTATGTCCAAACAATTAATTGAGTAGAAGTGTAAATATCTTAATAAAACTGCAACAAGATGCCATACCATAAAGAAAGGCTTGGATTGATATTGTGATGTAAATTTGTTTAGGGAGAAGGGGTAAAAACAAGCAATTTTATTATATCAGGCCAAAAAGAGCTTTAAGTTAGGTTCTGGTCAAATTCAAATCATGTGTCAAATGTCTAAATGCAGTCAAAATTAAAAGCTGTTTCAAGCTTGAAAACTTGCCCCAAGTTTTTAGGTTCAACCTATGGGGTCATATTAAGCAGCACCATGGGAAGCTTTTTATTCATATTCCTGGTGATGTATAATAGAACTGGGCTGTCTTATAAGAGACTCCAACACTTCACTTTTAAAATCCAATATTTTTAGCCTACATAACTGTTTTTGCCATTGAGAACATTTTATAAGATAGTTGGAAATTATAGTTTGGATAGCAACTTTGTGATTTTGTTCCTTTACAAAAGAATTGATTTTTATTTAATTTGGGAAACTATTTAAAATATGTAGACTCCTCTGAATTCATTTTTGAAAATATATGCCTTGATTTTATGTGTAGTATGCCATCATAAAATTATGAAAAACACTATTTATACAAAATTACTTCAATAAAGAGATCTAGTGCTAGGTTGATTGATAGTGTTTAACGCCCGAGTAGCAACATTTCAGCTATATCTGGACGTTGAACATGAAATGATGATGAGATGAAAAAATGGGAATGTATTCAGGACAAAAGGGTCGACGAATTTCGATTGCCACTGGAAACAAGGAGAGGGGTGTATGGTCTGGCAATTTAGCCTCCTGCGGCTAAACACAAAGGTTCCTACTCCGAATACCAAAGCAGGGTTATTTAACGTGCGAGTAACGTTGCACCATTATGGTTTGCGGTCAGGTTTTCCGTATTATAGCCTGACGACTTCCAAGATGTAGCTTGTCTGGGTTACCCCATTCCATCACCTGGGTCATATAACCCAATTGCTCTCTGGGCGGATCACTCTAGCCCCCGGTCAGTGTTCTGAGCACAATTTAGTCGCCTTTTACGACAAGCTTACCGCTGAGCAATACGGGCCTATTCTTTTGACACCCGGGCCCGCACGGGCGGTGTGCTAGAGGAGTCCAGAACAAAATGGAGTTAGCCTTTTGTGTTTAATAAAGAAGCTCCCGTTATTTTATGTAAGGGTAAATATATATTCAGAGGTGATGATTATGGGAAACAATAATAACGCTACAGGTACATTTTTTTTGTGTTTTTACTTAACTTGGCCTTTTAAAAGACGTTGTATTTAATATTTATGAAAACAAGCAATTTATTGTATTGTCACCCATATATATTTTCCAATGTTTATTTTATGACGTCTTTTGTTTACAATATGTGGTAGGTTCATTAGTCATGAGTTTATCATAACCAGTGTATTTAGATATATATCTTTAGGGTGTTCTTAAAACTCTTGGTTGTTGAATTTAACATTGATTATTTGTTGCAAAATTGTCAATTGCCATGAATTAGTTATGTTTGGAGTCATAATTTTTATGGAGACAACTGGTCAAAAGCATGGCTCTATTCAATGATTAAAACGAGCCTAGAAAGTGGTTATTGATCCAGGGACGGCCATTGTTCTGATACTCAAATTTTAAAGGTTCGTTTGAAGCTAGGAAGTTATAGATGGAATTTGTCTTTAACTAAATATTAAACAAAACAAGACATTGTTGCATCCTCCCAATTTAGGGTTTTGAGTCACATTCGCTCTCTCAAACTATGCCATCCTCTCAAGGAGCGACTCGGACTTGATGAGATGACGTTGTTTTCGAAAAGAGGGAAGGGTATTGTTGATGACTTCTTCTATACATTGCTGAAAAAAAAGAACAATTTCTCACTTAACACAATGCGTCATTCTGTTGAACCTATAAAGAAGTAATGATTCTAACAATCAAATTTTGATTTTACTTTAAGTTGCAGTCTGAATAAAAAATAAGTCAGGAGGTGATCCACGCATTTCAAACACAATACCGAATTTACTTTTATTTCTAATTCAGAAACAGTTACAGACCACATAACCAATTTTAATTCGTTATTCAGTTGTTGCTCTTTCGACAAAAACAAATATATACATATATATGATATGTATACGTATGAAATTTGGCACCTTACAAGAGTTATCGATTTTAAATTTGTATGACTTGGTTAATTTTCAAAAACGGAGATCTAAACACAAAAAGCACTATCGCTACGTAAAATAGACTATAAATAGACATGAAGACTTTGTTTTACTTAGACATTTTATGGTATATTTTCACTAAATTCTATTGGAAGGGTTTTTATTGAAATTTTTGTTTGAGTGAACTTGGTGTGCCTATCTATGAACTAGTTTACAGATAAAGTGAGTACTCTTTTGGTACAGTTTGTAGTCTTTATTGGTTAAGCTGCATCGACCTCAAGAGTTGTGTACAGCCTATAGATGGTATAAAAATTCTGACATACACCCTATACCATCCCCTTCCCCATTGTCTCCATCTCCATTCTCTATTGAGAATTCCCAATTCCCCATAGAAAAATCCCCATCCCTCATTGAATCCCCATTTCATATTTCTTATCAAATATTTACATTGTCGAATTAAATTCTTTGACATTTAAACTGGTATTTTAAATTTTATCTAATATATATTTTTCACGTCAATAAAAACTTTGAAAACAAATTTCCTATCCCAATTCCCCACCCCCATATACCATAGAATGTGAAGTTTTCCCCCACTTCAGCTAAGAATCATGCAAAATGTGATGGAAAATCTACATGTTTTTATTTTTGGTATTTTGTTTACAATGCTTATAACTTGGAAAATAACTTGT
This sequence comes from Perna viridis, assembly GCA_037379345.1. NCBI lineage: Eukaryota > Metazoa > Mollusca > Bivalvia > Mytilida > Mytilidae > Perna > Perna viridis. Next base: position 53,913,791 of record CM074512.1, on the reverse strand, counting down.
GGCTTTTCATAGCATCCTTGTTCATAAGAGATATGAATTATAGAAAATGTACTTTAGAATTCAACATTAAGGGGATAACTCTGTAAATGACACTAAAATTAAGAATAAACCACGGAAACTCCATTTTTACCACGGGCTTGCAATTTAAGTCGCATTGTTCCACCCCCCCCCCCCCCCGAGCGATAACGACATAAATGACCAGCCCGTGGTAAAACAATGACGAAAAGGATTATCCGTGATTTATTTCGACTCTAGTATGACTAGTTTCGTTATATTTTTGAATAGATGCAGCCTATAGGTTACACGAAATGTTGGTTATGTGCTTGTCACTGTTTTACAATGGATGTGGTCTAAAGCGCTTTGGTGCACGTCAAATTAGAATACAATAGAAACTATTGTTTTTTTCCAATGTAAATCATCTCCTAAGAGTAGACAGATTGGAATGAATAATTAGATATTTCATACTAAAAATATCATTACTATCAAATATTCATTCACTATCCAGCTCTGTACAGCAGCTGAATAGTGAATGAATATTTGGTTGTAATGATATTTAATTAAATAAAATTTATATTGCAGAGAGACTTGTAGCAAGTCTATAAAAAACCTATAAAGCAACTTAACAACAAAAATAAAAATGTGTAGCTTTTTTTTTATTGGTGTATCACATTTTACGGGCTTTGCATGTTTCTTACAAAGACTGCTACTTCAATTCAAAGTCGACAGATTTTTATTGTTTGCTTTTATTGTTGTATTTTCCCACCACTGTCACATGTTAGGGGAGGGATGGGCGCTCACAAATATGCTAAACCCCGCCCCATACTGAAGCCAGGAACCTGTAATTCATTGTTTGTCATTGTTTTTCATGTTCTTTCGTTTTTACTGTATAGATTAAGTCGACTTTCGTCTTTTATAAATATATTTTCATTTCCTCTATTTGGGGGCTTTTTATAGCTTTATAGGATGGGTTTTGTCATCATTGAAGACCGTAGGGTGACATGTAGAAGTTTATATCAGGCGCGGATCCAAGGACTGGCGTACCGGGCGTACGCCCCCCCCTAAATCGGTAAGAAAAAAAATTCACAAGTTTCACCCCATAATATTTTCTGCCTTGCTTTGCACGGCATTTAATTCAATTTTCGCCGCCCCCCCCCAAAAAAAAAAAAAAAAAACTCAAATCCTGGATCCGGCCCTGGGTATTTGGTGGATGACAGTCGCATGGGCAATCATACCATATCTTCTATTCTTTAATCGACAACATATTTGTCCAGTGTGGTGGACGTGTTTTTCAACGAACAGTCGGTATTCCAATGGGAACAAATTGTGCTCCTTTACTTGCTGACCTATTCCTTCACTCTTATGAGGCTGACTTTATAGCTGATCTGATCAGAAAGAAAGAATATCGTTTGGCTAGGTCCTTCAATCTCAGTTTCCGCTATATAGATGACGTTTTATCTTTAAACAATCCTAATTTCGGGGATTTGATACATCGCATCTACCCAAAAGAACTTGAGATAAAGGATACTACAGACACTGTGAAGTCAGCCACAAATCTTGACCTACACTTAGAAATCGATGATAAAGGAAAACTGTTGATTAAACTTTGCGACAAACGTGATGACTTTTCATTCAGAATTGTCAACTTTCCTTTCATCTGTGGCAACATCCCTTCGGCTCCTGCGTATGGAGTGTTCATATCACAACTCATACGTTATGCCAGAGCTTGCCGAAACTACGCAGACTTTATGTATCGCGCTAGAACTCTAACAAATAGGCTTCTGGAACAGGGTTATGTTGCTACAAGATTGAAGTCATCACTACAGAAGTTTTATGGTCGTCATCATGAACTCGTGGATCGTTATGGTGTATCCATCAGCACCATGAAAACTGATTTATTCAACGGGTCATGGTTTTCCTTTCCTCGTTTGTCTACCCCGGACTTGACTTTTTATGAGCAACTCGGCGGGTGTTTCTAGAAAAGCAGAGGACGCTTACCCTACCAGTGCACCTGGTCCATGCTCCCAGTTTTTAGTGGAGTCCGAGTTGATCATTTTCTTTTGTTACTTTGTATGTATGATTTTAGTTACTTTATGTTCTTTGTTGTGTATGTCTGTTTTCCATGTCTGGTCTTTGTCCCTGAATTACATTCTTTTGATTACCGCTATAACCTTAGTTCCCTTGATTACTCTTTTATAAGTTGCATACGTAGAAAGACAAAAAAAACATAGTTTGTTCGATGGGTTTTTATACACCGTGAATCAACTCTACCATAGGTAGTGTCTGGATTTTATGTGGATTGGTACTTAATCTATCAAATTGCTACATGTAAAAATACACAACTGTCGACATTAGAAGTCAGATTTACGATATAGATTTCCGGTGAAGTGGTGTTGGAAATTTCCATTAAATAATCTCGGCTTTTATTCTGTTTCAGAATCAAGGTTATTTACTCGGGTGATGCCTTCACTCTTGTAGCAACATAACCCTGTTCCAGAGGCCTATTTGTAAAAATATCTAAACCATAGAATAGGATTTTCCCCCATAATACAGAGATAATGTACAGTTATATTTTTGTCATTGTGTGTCTAGTATTGCAGTTTTAATGACAGAACGGCATCGTTTGTTTATTTGTTTTTATTTGATTGATCAGTGTCCCATTTTCCTTGGCATTTTTTTACACTTTATTCGGCATCAATCAAGATTTTTTATTTAAACATTTTAAAACACGAAAATGGAAGTGTTTATTTTTTTATTATTCTTTATGGACAATGTGTATCAGTCCACCTGTTGTACCGATCCATAAGTTACCGTCATCATCAGAAGCTACACTCCATGGTTCGTCAATGTTTCCTAGTTCTGCTAAAACACGTTTAAATTTTCCTTCATTTGAAATGAGGTGCAGAAGATTCATGGCAATGTCGACAACTATTATATCTCCATCTGAAGTGCTGCAGACACCTCGCGGTATGAAATCTTCTGAAATACTGGGATTGCCCCTATAACATCCTATTTCTCGTTCGTCCTGATAAATAAACACAGCTAGCTGAACCCAGTCCGATACTATTATTAATTGGTCCTTACCGATAGCTACCCTTGCTGGGTATTGCAATTCTCCCTTGATTATCGAGTCTTGTTCTCTTCCACTGGATATGCAAGACACACATGCTTCAATTTCACCGGAGCAATCGAAAAAAGTGTCCTTTTCGACCTGACATGAAATAATGTTTTCATTTTCATCTAAGGCTAGTCCCCTTGGACACAAGGTTGTTTTTAGAAATGTTTTTCCTTTACCTGTTGATGCTACCGATATGATTCTCCTCCGAGAGGGGCAAGAGATTAGTAATGTTCCATTTTTCAACGCGGTCACATCATCCAAAGGAAACCCGATGTTAGTAGAAGATATAATACCTCCCAGCTTGTCCAAATGTTCAAGATTTGTTTCAACGCATACCCACACATGTCCCTCAGCTGGATGAAGTCCAGAAACGGTTGCTCCCTTCACCGAAGTCGATAGCGTATTAGAAATTTTGAATACATTTTTTGGTTTCTTTATGAGGTCTCTAATGAAAATATCCCCATAAAGTTTGGTTATTTCTGACGTTCCTGTTTCTTTACTTATAAATCTGATGTCTCTGTCCAGTTCCTTATATTTTACCTCTATTTTTAATGTTTCAATAAGAGAGCGATTTAAAGATTGACCCCTAGTAGCGAGTTCCCCGTCTTCAGCCTTCTCGAAAAATTGTTCCGCAAACCACAGCCTGCTTTCAACACTTGTTACAGATCTATTCATCTCTTTTATGTCTGGCCGCGACTGAAGATTAGTAACCATTTCTAACGCCTCGCGCCTGAAATTCTCTCTACATGTTTCTACACAGGCATGAAGCACTTTGGCTTGTTCGTCAATATTGTTCAAAATATTGTTTTCCATAGCCTGTATTGTTACCATTCTATTGTCCATGAGATTTTTTATATCCATCACAATTTTAGACTTTTTGCAGTTGTCAATATTTTTCTCGAGGTCGTGTTTTTGTTCTATTGCGAGTGACTTGCAGTCACCGATTTCATGCATCTTATGTGTTGTCACATTGCAGATATCACAAATTGGAATATTACATTGAAAACAAACAAAAGAATTCGTTTTGTTGTGTGTTTTGCATTCTTCAGAATTTCTGACAACAACAGGATAAGTAACATGATTAGGAAAGGTATCGGAGTGGAGACTCTTACATCTCGAGCATAAATTTTGATCACAGACGTCACATCTAACCATACTCTCGTCATTTTCTTTGCAGGTACCACAGTGTTTTGCGGATTCATTTGTCAGTGTGAATATATTTTGATCAAATCCTCTGACACCAATGGCGGGTACGGTATTCAGTGTGTCGCAAAGGGGGCACTTAACTTTATTTTCTATAATGTTTTCCATGGTGTATTTGAACAAACACTGGTAACAAAATGTGTGAAAACAAGTCAACAGTCGAGGATCTTTGTATTGCTTACCACAAAGATAACAGAGTAAAATGTCAATATTTTTATTGGCTTTGTGTTTTCCATCGTTTTCAGTGACTGATAAAAAAGAATTTGCATCACTTACATTTGCCAGACCGCTCTCGGGAGATGTTATTTGATCGGAACGTGGCAACTCTTCTGATGGGCTAATAGTTTGTACACCAGTATCTTTTCTGTCTGATACAACCTCCGCTGTCTGAACTCGTCCTTGTGGAGACGACGATACCGTAACTGTATTTTTATCGTTTACGCCAGCATCTCTACATGCTACATCGGTTCTTATATCGATTTCTGAAGGTGACCCAAAAGTATCTTGAGAGTTTCTCTCTGTTCCAGAATTTGAATTGTTTGTTGAACCTGCTTGGTGCGAACCTTCAGTGGACTGCGTTTCCTGTGAATCATATATATTCACGTTTTGAGACTGGGAATCGGGTGTTTTGTCGGCTACTTGTTCAGTGGTGTTTTCAATCGGCAATTCCTCATTATTTGATTCCTGATCGCGATTTTCTGGACCCGTGTTGTTGTCTACTATCGTCTTGTCCTTGTTGTCATGTTCACTTTCCTCTACATCTGGACTAGTATCATTGTTTACATTAGTATTGTTTGTAATTGTTGCGTCATTCATTTTAGAATTGTTTCCCTCTCTGTTTATACTTCTTTCGCCGGTTTCTGTAGAGTCTTCGGTGATGTCTCCGTTTATAGTTTCTGATTGTCCACTTTCATTGTTGTTTTTTTCTTCCACCTTGTTAATTTCAGAATCAGTTAAGTTTTCATTCCCTGCGGAATTTGTTTTTCCTGCCGAACTTCCCATCCTATCCTTGAATTTGTGTCATTTGAGTCTGCTTTTGCTTTTATGCAACCACTTACTGTCTGCTTCGTTGAACCATTAAGATCTTATAGTTTCAAGTAAATTATCTCACAATTCTGCATATGAAATATTGATGATAACATGAAACATAGAAAGTGTCGACAATTAAGCCATATAAGACAGAAACACAATATTCTTCTTATTTTAGTTTTCGATGAATGCACTGCATTTCAGTTGTATCACATTAGGTCCCCAGACATATTTCTATTTAAAAGCTCCATAAATGTCGTTAAGAGGCTTTATAAGAGGAAAATGCATTTTTTGCTTTTAAATTCCCAGAAGAATATTATTGGTTAAAGCATCAAGTATTCACATGTGCACAGTATTATATTTGAAATGTCAGTTTCCATGGACGCCAATTTGCATGCATTCCATATTTTCTGTTTTCTCGCTCATAATGAAACTGTTTGAATTTACCCCGCGGAATGCTTACAATTTTAATCATTAGATTACTTCAATTCCCCGAAATAATTAGTGTCCAATTACTGATGAAGTTATATCGTGTTTTCTAAATTTTCAACAAAGAATCAATTTCTCTAATCGCGTGGTTTCCATTTCAATACTATTTATTTTCATTGAAGACTAACAACTCGCTAAGTGTAAAGTCATTAAAAACTACTGATTGCAACCATCGAAAGTGACAAATAGTATAAGGTACAACGTTGTCAGATTTGACATGGCAAAACGATATAAAAATGAACTTTCTAATACAAAAAAAAAAAAAAAAAAATCATATTCTGTTTTTTTAACACATTTTCATATTAAAATTTTATATTTTCTGATAGTTTTATATGATGCAACCGATTTTCTGATATCAGATATCTGACTTTTTGAATTCAGAAATTGTATTTATTGACAACAAAAAATTATTTTCTGATAACAAAAAAATAAGATTATTTTGCAATTGCAGAAAATCAAATGTATAAGACACAACAGAAGTATCTTCCGTCCTTATATACGCAAAAAGTGCCCGATCAGTTCGACTTATTTGTCTAATATATTCTACAATAAGACACCAACCGTTTTATTAAGGAGGAGGGCCAGGGATTTCTTGTCGAATACAAAAAATTTGTTCACGCAAGCTTATGTACAGCAGCAGTCGGATTATTTTGTTTATGATGGTAATATATTGAATCACAATTTTCCTCTGTCCATGGCTGAGATACTTTTCCTGCTAATTTTAAAACCTCAGCCTCTGCTAACGAATTGGTTGGTGCCCAATTTTTATACCCCCAGTATTATAGCGATCATGGTACGTGTCCTTCAAGAAACTTCTTTGTTACAGTGTACTCTACAACTACTTTAATACACAACCACTGGATATCTTTTTACGGATATAGACATGCCATATCACGGGATTTGATTTCATGCTGAAGTGATACAGCTTTCTGTTTGACGAATTTGCTTTTATTTTGACCATACATCAATGGTCACTTTGCAGCTGAATTGGTTTATTTATTATTCTTGCTACCTTCATTATTTTTCTTATTGATATAAATGATATAAAAATCCAAATTATTCAAAATGCATAGCGGGCAACTTTATTGTAAATTATCATGTTGCATCGATTTAACTATTCATCAGCGAGAACTACACAATTTCATATTATATATAGACGAGTTGAAAAGTGATGAATTGGTATTAATGAGTGATATGACTGAATCTGAACCAACTTCATGAAATTGGTTGATGTCCTCTATGGTTCATATATAGTCTGCAGTTAATTCACGCATTTGGGATTGTAATTTCCTTTGAATAATGCATTTTCGAATTAAGTAGTAAATGAAAGTTGTCAAAAATTATCCCATTAGTGATCCAAGAGTAATCAAGGGAACCAAGATTCTAGCGGAAACCAAAGGAATGTAATCAAGGGTCAAAGATCAGGCATGGAAAGCAGAGACACACAATTTCAATTAGGCTGCTGAGATAAGGTCACCGATGTTACATTTAACTCCTTTACAACAAAAGAGGGTAAGCAAAATTCATCAGTTCCTTCGAATGAAGGGTAGTAACATAATTACCCAACTGATTGACTCTAGGCAATACTCAAAAAGAAAGTTATGTGTTGTCGGGAAACAACCTTTATTTATGATGAGCTAGAGATTTGATGTATAATGCTCTCCAAGTACTCATGATACAACCTCAAATGCCAAACCCTGCCCACTTGACAGTTATGGACCTTTTAACCAAATTTGCCACATATGGTCATTTTAGTTATTTTATTTGACAAAACAAAATTTATGACATAAAAAGGATATGATAATTAAAATTTACCTGTTAGCTATTACTGTTTAGAATACGTAGCTGAAGACGTGAAAAAAAAAATCAATTTTAACAAGAAAGAGTCACGATGTGATCCGTGTTTGATCAATTTCGCCCATCCATTCAGATTTTGACTCCTGCTATGTCTTCCAGTAATTTACCACAATGCTGTTTTGTCCAGTAGCATCCTGCTTATTTTTCTGTTTCGGAGATTGGTTTAGAAGAAGACTTAAGGAGGTTGACCTAAGGTAAGGGAAATAACTCTTGAAATTAGTGATATGTGTGTATCACTTTCAATTTTACCAAAGCTTATCAAGATTTCATTTGAAACAGAATGAAATCGGTCTAAGTTACTTTGATGCTTACATAAGATTGATGAATGGTGAATGCAAACATTCCAATGATTCGTAAGAGTTGTGTTCCTTACCCTAGGTCTACCTCCCTAAGAAGTTTGAACATTTCTTCTTCTTTACAACACAAAATTCTTTGAAAAAGAAAGCAGCTACGTAGCAAATAAAAAAAACACTAAAATTTGCAATTTTTAACTCCCTCTCTGTCTCAGGGCCCCTTCTATAAAATAATCTTAATTCCAGGAAACCTTTTATATTTCTACATTTAGTATAAATTATGTTGCATTCCTCATAAAATTAAAAATTGTTTTTACATGATAGGAATGTTCAAAGGGAGACAATTCATATATTTACAAAGGTAGCACTGTAAAAAGTGAAATACTGGTAACTAGATCATTTGCTATTATTTGAATCCTTTTGTGAACATTTAAATACAATTTGGAAACCATTAAGTGCCGTCCATCATTGTTTTTTCGTTTCATTTTTATGTGGAAGTGTTCTTAAGTTGTAGCACAAAAACTAAGTGTATATGGTCATAGATAACCAAACAATACCATACCATTTATTTTACCATAGCCTGTCCACACTTACACTTGCTGGAAACCATCAATCTGCAGAAAAGTATTGATAATCTGATGAAATGTATGTACATGTAGTTCAATAAACCATTTTTCTTCCTTTTTGTGGAAATGAAATTAGCAGATATGTTCTACTTAATGATTTGTAGCAGAAAAGGGAGGGGGCTTGTTCCAGGAATTTGTAAAAGGGTGTCTGGCTTTCATTTGATAATTTTTTGCTAAATTTAAGAATAAACTATCAATGTTTTAACAGAAAAGGGATCCAACCCTGGATGCCCCTGGATCTGCCACTAAAGCATTTACCTATCTGTTACTTCATACTGTGAACACACTATTGTTCGTGAGGTGCTAATTTTCATGGATTTTGTGGGTATGGAAAACCACAACATTTGATTCTTTACTTAAAATTGTATGCCAAGATCATCAAAATCACAAATTAAGAATCCACAAACTTGTGCTTTTCCCCTAAACCACAAAAAATGATACCCATGAATATAAAAACTTTGACAGTAAATTAATGAAGGAGATATAAATTGAATGCCAGATAACATTGATGTGTTATGATAATCAGTCAAACATTTATTGTCAGTCTCAGTAAGAATCAGGCAGTGGGTGAAATATGTAAGGATAAAACCCACCATTTGGAAAGTTAATTTGACTATTTGCACCAACAGAATCAAGGAAGAAAAGACCAGATTTTCCATATCACTCTGGTAAATTGCTTTTCCCCTAAAGTTCTAATTTTCTTGAAATGCACTGAAAATGAACATTTCAAGGGCAGATAACTCTATAAAAAAAAAAAACCCAGAATTTCCTAAAATTTTAATGATAATTTTCTGACCAAGTCCAGTGATGCAGAGATCAAACAATGTATTTTTCAAAAAGAGAAATCATCCACAAGCGAAATTATATTGTCAGATTGATTGGATCTTGACATGCATGTTTCTGATTTTTCCATTTTTGCCTGATTCTTACAAATACTTACACTTAATCCTTTTACTCTACAAAGATTAATAAAAATAATTCAAAGAGATAAAACTTTTATTTCATTATTTTTTCACAATCACTATGTAATTGAATAATATAGCATCTCTCTCTCTCTCTTCAAGTGTGACTAGGAACAGTCATTGGTCATGAGAAATTCTTCAAATACCTAAATACTCATACACATAAACTACGTATTTTCCACCAATAAAACTGTTTATAGAGTAAATAATTTTTAAAAGACATGAGCCGCTCTTTCCTCAAGATTCTGACCAAATGCCAGACCATAACAGGTTCCATGTCAAAAATGTGAGGAAAAGCACTCTTTGTTAATATAACTGCAGATCTTTTTTTTTAATCAATGATCAATTCCGTGACCATTTAAGTTTTCTCATGAATACATAATGCTTATAGACAATGCTGACAATATAATCAGAAACTCATTAAAATTTATATAGGGTTCACATGCAATATACATTTTCTATATCTTTGTGATACTTTGTAGTTCTAAACTTTTATGAAACATTTGTGTTCACAAAAATTTTTAAAGGGCTTTCAAAATAAAAAAAAAAGACCATTAAAGTCATAAAGAGTTAGTAGGTTTACATGAAACAGCTGCTTAAAAAAATCAGCCACCTGTCACTCAAAAATTAAAAACAATCCCTTCAATTCAATTTCTAATAGATTCAATATAAGAAATGATCCTTAGTCAAACTATTGCTTAGTTTGGGATTATCTACATTGTGGACTGTGGATCCATCGTATTAATCACAATTTAATACCAAATTAATTTATACAAAATAACCCATGTTGCACAAAAGAGAACTGACCAATCAGAAGGTTTATCACAAATCAAATTATAATTATTCAAAATTCACTAACATACTGTAGTCAACAACCAACCAAATTAACTGTACAAAGTCATTGTTTAAAAAAAATGTAGTATAATACCAAAACGTTAAAACATTTCAATCAAAACAAATTGGTAAATTAACAAATATAAATAAAATAACTCATTTAAACTATAAAAACACAACATGGAATATAATATAACAAATTTTGATATCTTGGTTATGAACCAATCACCGTGTACAACATGATCTTATTTACAAAAAAAAAAAATGAATATACATACAAAATGAATAAAGCACCTTGAATTGGGGAAAGTACCAGTACATAAGACTCTCTAAATCATGAATCCTACTGCTTCAACAGTACCTGTGTACTGAATTAAATACCATTCTATGTAAGAATCAGGCAATGAGTGGCACATCATTTATCCCAATTTAGTCATTTTGGCCTAAAATACATTCATCTGAGACATGGATATTTGTTGACTGTATATATAGGGAAAGAGTGCGGGAAAATTTTCCCGCATTTTTCCATAGTGAATTTCAACTGAATATGACCTATCAATATCTTAAAAAGGCAAATTTTACAAACACTTTGATGGTTATTTCTGGAGGTTATCAAGTAGAAATACTTGGTTGATGCAATAAAATCTCTGTGTTTTCCCCCTTCATGTTCCACACCTTATACATATTTTGCCAGATTCTTAGACGAAGAAGTATATTTGCATCATTTGTAGCTTTGGTAAGTACTCAGATACTTTTTAATAACATATTTCAAACCATTTATACACTTACCAAAGTGGAAATAGGTAAAGTTTCAAAGAAAAATGATTTCCATTCTTCCTTTCCCCAATGATACTGCCTAGTATGTTGGTTATGACCCTTTAAATAACTTGCTAAAATAGCTTGCATTTTGAAAATATGAAAAAGGACTATTGAAATCAGTGTTCATGCTAAGTTAATTAATGTCAACACCCATGGTTCCCTACTTTAAAATTTCTAACTTTCACTGAATTTAGCTGAAATTTTACAACTACATGTATACTGTATAACTAAAAAATTTTGTGACAATCTAATTTCTACATCATTTTGCAAATTAAGGAAATTGCAAACAATTTAAATCATGAAATGAAGTTCCCATAATCTTTTCTTTTTTTTCCCAAATAAATTAATTAAATTTCCCAATTACTTGTACGGACAGCAAAAATTAAATTCAGGGAAAATAATAAAGACACTCTGAAAATTTCATTCCGCAGAAAATAACAGTCACAGGGTATTTGTTTTCAAAAAAATTTCATAAAGAGACAACTTTTGTACTTCTTAAAATTTTTCCAGGAAAGTATTGCTTGGAAATGTCTTAGTTTTCAAATTACTTAAACCATCATTTGTATTTGTGCAGAAATGAACACTTTGTATTGGTCCCGCTACATGGACAAGAAAATATACACAATGAGAAAACATATTTGGGAACACCCAAAATCAAAATAAATAAACACATGCTAAATCATTTTACATAAATGAAAACCTGGTCCCAAAATGCTTGAACTTTGTTATCCAGGCTCTTTATAATAGTTTCCTGGGTACGGTTTACAGAACAAATTAATATGAGTATAAAATGATTACAGATATCATAAAATAGCAAAGATTTAAAATGTTTGGTTTTAATACATATCATTACCTGAAACAAGAAATCATTGGGTTTCCATACTTTCAAAAATTACTTTTTGAGAATTAAAAATGGAACAAAAACTATTGGTTCAGAGTGTGACATATATGTATATTCCACATTATTAGGTTGATAAATAAAAACAAGACAACATAATTCAAGCAAACTATTGATTTTTTGGAGGAGGTAGACATATGGTAAAGGACGTAACTACATGTATTAAAAATCATTGGAACGTTTGTATTTAACATTTTACATCAATCTTATTTAAGCATCAAAGTAACCTGGGCTGATTTCATACTGTTTCAAATAAAAGCTTGATAGGCTTTGATGAAATTGAATATGATACAAACGTATCACTCATTTCAAGAGTTATTTCCCTTACCCTAGGTACCTCCTTAAGTTGCATTATCACAAATTGTCTTGGGTATTCTTGGAAAAATATTAAGAGGATAATTAATTGGAAAGAGCGAATTACCAAAATATGATCCCGAGTGCTGAAGAATGCCTAGATTTAAGGAAAATGTGTTAACTTTTAATGGGTTCTTGGCACAAGTGAACATATTTTGGTTATTCACCATGAACCTATTTATTATATAGATTTCCTCCATTATTCTTTGCTATTTTCAATATAAATTTAAATTTTGTGTATGTTGGATTGATACTCAGGTTGGTGTTTTGTGACTTTTGGCAGGAGGAAATCTGAGAGTAAAGTTACAGAATTTATTTAACAGTGTGAATTATCAAAATGTTTTACACAGGGAACATTTTAAATCACTGCTATATATATACAAAAAAAATATAATTACCCTTTTTTTTAAACTAGATGTTATAAAGTACCTGTAAATTAAAACTTGTACAACTGTATAGCAGTTATAGACTTAAACATTTATAAAAAAGAAATAACTTTAATAAGTAATTCTCACAAATGTCACTCAGAAAACTAGAACCGGAGTCAAGTATTTTTACACATATTTAAAACAGACCTAAAAATCCTGTCACCATAGTAAAGCCAATTATAGCAGTAATTTCAGTTTCCCACACAAGCAGAAATTGACAAAAAAATGTTTGTTAGATGTTTTCAACCTACATAACTGAATCACTGTTAAAAATATTCTTAGCTATATTAGGTGTATTGGTACACATACAAATTGTAAAAAACAAACACAAAAAGAGCCATTTTGATAATATTTGAATGCTTGTTGGTAATTTTTTCTTAAATATTGACATTCTGCAATCTTATTAAAATTAGATCTTTCAACTGTTCCATTCAGTCACTGCATGTAGGATCTAACAACAATCCATTCTACTTTCTATTCAGATGACTTTCTGATCAGCCAATCAGATTTTGATAGTCATGATTTTGAAAGCATTATTCAAAGAGAAAAACCCAAGGATTCTTGAAAGGTCATCTGAACAGAAAGTAGAATGAATGTTAGATCCTACATGCAGTGACTGAATGGAACAACTGACAGGTCTAATTTTGATTAGATTGTGACATTATGTCTAAATTGATGAGTATATATCCATTTGTAAACAAAGAAAAATGTTTTATACAATGCCATTTTGATTTCTTTAAAAGCCACACACATCTGTTCCATGTCCATATACTACTATCATATAATTTTATTTCAAAGATCCTTTATATCAATTCAGATGTATTTTGAACCTCTGTAAACCAAACACCTATCTAAACTGAAGACCTGTCTAAACCAAACACCTGTCTAAACTGCACCAAAGGGATTCAGTTTAGATAGGTTCCACTATAATTTCATTGTAGAAAGTCCAGTATATACATGCTTACAGCATTAAGTTTCAAGATCATATATTATAAGGCAACATGAAGTGCATTCCCTGCCATTCATAAATGCATTTTCAAACCTTGATCTTTGACCATCAATGAGGCCCCTGATTTTCCTAAGAACTAGCTCTGTATCATTATTGGTGAATGTGGATTGTAATTGGAAGATAACTGGACAATACACAAGCAAAATTATTTCACATGATTTTCATCTGAATGGAGCAAATAAAGTCTGTTAATGAGTTCAACTGAAATTCATGTGAACCAAGCCTTCACACAAGTTCATGTTAAGTGGATTTCACACGAAAATCACATGAATTTCAGTAAAATTTGATTCACATGAATTGCATTTGAACAATTTTGCTTGTGTAGCATTGAATTACCCGATCACTTCTTCGTTGACAAGGTAATTCTTAAATTTAAACAAAAAAAATAAAATGAAAACCTATTCAGTGGGTGGTTATATCTGACTTAAACAATATTAACAAAAAAAAGGTCTCAACTTATTTAACTTTACTTCCAATAGGCCCCAAAATTCACACATATCTCCAACTAATACAAAAATAGTGCTTTCTTGAAGGATAAAATATAAACCCCTAATATCTTTGATAAATTGGGGGACTATAAACATCAAATAACAATGCAACTAATTAAAATATTGTAAGCAATCATATTTTTACAAATAGGGTTCATTGTGTATTGGCAGAAGAGTAGATAATTTCCCTTTTAGTCAACATTTGGTTCCATTACCATAATTAATTCTGAAGGCTTCCATAATTTGTAACACTTGCGTCATGTGCATTATATAACCTTGGTGTTCCATAGGGCGTACCCTTTGGTGTTCCTTTTGGAGTAAATCTAGAATCACTGTTGATTGACTGTGAGTATCTATATTCATGGCTGAAATAAAACACATTGCAATTTAAAAACATTAAAAATTCTTTCAACGGCTAAATTACTCTTCGTTATTTTCTGCTCATGACATGATAAAGATATGTAGCACAACTTTAGGCCAAAAAATATGCCTGTTTCCTGCTACTCTAGTTTTTTGTGCCTATCATAAACATTTTATGGCCATTTCGGCTCCAGCACTTTTAAAATCTAGATTGTTTCCCCACTAACTCAATGTAAAATGTCCTTGAAAATAATTTCCCTACCTACCTTTTTTGCTTTCTGGTAGCAGGAAACAAGACTATTATTTATTTTGGCCTTACTTACTTATTAGCAATTAGTTCATGATACTAATTGTAATATGGTATAAAATGGCTCTGCTAGTTGCCCAAAAAAAAATCATCTGTACTGAAGCGTAGCTGAGGTCTTTTGGTTTTTAGGAGCAATTAGCCAGTTCATAAATTGCACTTTGACCTGTAGTGTCATGAACTATTTGATATTTTACACTTTTCAAATGTAGTTTACTCTTGAGTATTCATGTGGAAGAAAAGAAAAACGAATAAATAACTTTTTAATATATGACGGCACATTATAAATTTGAAAACAGTCAAAACATTGTGGACAGACAGATATTTCTCACGAAGTAAACAAATAAAAATCTTTAAAATATAATATTTATATGAATACATACAATATACAAATTTTAAATATATAATATTAGTATAAGGCTTGGTAAACTTAAATGAAAGATTCTCATCCAAATTTCACAAAAAATATGGGGCAGGTGGGATGATTTCATTTTTTATTTTTAACAAGAAATATGCTATCCTAACTTTAGCTATTTGAAGAATAGATATATTCTAAATCCATAGTCACATCAGTTTCAGAGAAGAAACATGATTTTCGTTACCAAGAAATGAAAGATTTGTGGGATATAGTATCTCAATACTAAAGTCACATCAACATGAAAAAATTCCCCATTTTTAAAAAATTTTGTCAATTTTTTAGAAGGCGGGAAGGGATGAGAATCTACTGACTAATTTTATTTGGTCTAAACATAGGTATTTATAGAAAGGTTTTCTGCTTCTTGAAGAACTTTGTTTGAACTGTATTATATATCAAGAAGCAGTGAAATGGTTTACTAGAATGAATACAACCGAAGTGGATGGCAATAGGGTACAAACCTTCCTCTTAATAGATCATTTCTAGTTAGGTCATCATCACTGTCATATCTGCGTGGATTGTCAAAAAAGAAAGCCCTAGGGTTGTTGTTGGAGGGAACATCACTAATGGAGGGCTGGAAAAAGTCATTACAATCATGTTTTATTACTGTTAATGTTTTAATTTTTCCTGGATTATGTAAACTGAATATTTTCACCAGTATCAATTTCTGCGGCTTCAAAAATCTTTTTCTTAGGTACTATTTTTTGCAATGTTCAGTCCATCACAAAAATAGCGAAAATTAGAACACCATGAAAATTATTATGTTTACAGTATGTTTAAACATTCAATACAAGCAGATTTAACGTCTTGAATAAGAGTAAAGTGTTCACAATAATAAAAGTCTTTTTAACTGCAACTTGCCAAGATGTAATGTAAAATTTTGTTGAGAAGTTTATGTGAAAATATTGATTTTAAAACTTCAGATAATTTGAAAAGCTGTTTCAATTATAAGATTTCATTGTATTTACTGAATAATTTATTAACACTTTATTAAAATAGAAATGATATAAATCCCATAAAATCAGCATTGTGTAAATTTCAAAGAATCACATGTTAATCCATCTAAAAAGCCAAATGTCAAATAGCTAACAATTTATAGCAAGTATTATAGTTAAATATAACAAGAAATAGAGTTGTTCTTCCCTTGATTAAATGGAAATCACCTGGTTAACTTCCTATGATAGTTAATTAAACAATTGACAAAGAAATTTAATCTTTCTATCAATATTAGCTTAAAAATACCTATGAAATAATAGAAAGTTTAAATTTCCTTGAAAATTGTGCAGTAAACTACCAGAGACATTTCATCAGATAACTGTCATTTAATTAAGGGAAAAACTCTATTGCCTGAAGTTAATAACAGTATTCGCTATGTAAGTATGCAGTATTTTGAAATGCTATTCTCTGTAAGAATCAGGCAGTGGGTGAATCATATAGAAAAAGACATACAAGTCTTTCAATGAAATCTTTTTCAAAATGTTATATGAAATGCAGAAATCAACCTTTCTCATTACAAAAAAGAAAATTTTGGAGGCACTAGGCAGAAAATTCTGTCTGGATTTTGACCAAACCGATTCTAAAATTATAGTTAAAATGGTTGAACTTTTTACCATTACTTGTTTTCATAGTTCCTCAATTCATGTAATTTGAGGTATAAATGATATGAATTGCATTGCAATTTCATCATCGAAGGGAGATACGTCAGTTTTCCCTATCATTCTATTGTAACTTTGAACTTTTCTTCATCCTCTGACAGTAAAAAGATGAACCTGCTGTCAATTCATCTTCAACAGACCATAAACTATGTGCTCATATTGTCAAATTCATGTGTCTTTTTTAGCATGATTCACAATTTTTCAGTTTTGCCAGATTCTTACAGATTATAGTACTTAATGACTTACAACAGATGATGTGGGTGGTTTCCTCACTCTGAAGAATATCACAATGATAAAAGTTGGTAGGAATTCCCACACAAATAAAACAATTCCGAAAGACACGTAGGCATATCCCTTGTTTAAGTCGTGGATATCTGCCTGAAATAGAAATGTATTTTCATGAAACTTGGCTGTTTTATCATAAATATGACGACAGGTTTTCAAACAAGTCCACTATGAAAAACACAATTTGCGATCTTTTCTTGTGTCTATATGGACACAACATTCAAACTACATACAACTCTGAATTTAAATTGTGAATAAATGTTTGACACAGAATAGAATCAATTAGGCATGAAAGTGTTAAGGACTAGTCCACCTAAATTTCAGACAATGAAAATGGTAAAGTGATTCATGGAGTAGAAAAATCCACCAAAGAAACAATGGTTTTTCAGTCTACATATGCTATATTTTTACATTACAATAATCATTTCCTTATTCAGATCTGCACTTTTGAGAAAAACATACATTCATCTCCCACTAAAATCAACAAAATCAAACAAAATCAGGAACAATAACTCTTGCAGTGTCAATTCTGTGTACAATCTATACGACTTATATCTCAAAAGTTCAACAACCAAATGAAAAACGAAGACTGGTTATGTGATCACTAACAGTTTCTGAACAAGAAATAAAACTGAATTAAGTGGGTTTTTGACATGCATGAATCACCTCCTGTCTGATTTTTATAAAGACTGGTACTTAAAAGAAACAATAATTATATTTACTGTGCACATCATTACAAAATGCTAATCTCATTGGATTATCAGCTTTGCACATGATGATTCAAGAGTTGGTGAAACAAATTTCTAGCTATTTATATAAGCCATGCCTAGACTATTTTTTATTGATTACTGTGTAAATAAATTAAATGTAACTGAAATGGTGTTCCCCAGCAAGGACACTATGATACAGATGAATTATAATCAGAGAAACATGTCAAATGTACTGGTAATTATAAGAATTGAATGCTCCATTATGTAAAAGCCTTGACAGGTCATACATTTTGGTCATAAAGAGCACTTCATTGGAAATGTGCTAGGGTCAATGTTTTTACACACTAATTAATCATTCAATTCTTGAATTATAAAACAAATCTGACGAATTTACACTGTGATTTCATATCTAGCATACTCATTAAAATACCGTTTCCATGGTGCTGAATACTTCTGATGTTGGTATCGCAATATTGGTTATTTTTCCCAATACAACGTAAGTTTGATACTAAAAAAAAGCAATATCTAATCCAAACATATTATTCTGAAACAAAATTTACCATCATCTATAAATTCTATTTTAGTTTACCTGATCAGATACGTTAACCCATCCATATCCAAATGAAGGCAGTTTGTCCTGGACTTGAGGGCAAATCACAAGAAAATTATAAATAACCCGAGAAGTAAACAGCAGTATCATTATTGTACATGTAGCAAGTGCTTGGCACAATGTTGTTCCCTGCAAATGTCAAAAAAAAAATTACTAAAAAATTAATTTTTGGCATTTAAGTTAAAGAAAACACTGTAAACATATAAATTTTTGCCAAGTCTGTAAAGTGAACATATTCCTGGGTATCAGTTTTTGTGGTTTAAAAAAAGTTAGCATTATATAAGTACAATGTAATAAATAAATTTTGCAGATACAATTGTTCCCTGTTCTCTGTCGACCATGAAATTAGGGAAAATTAGTACTTCGCGAAAATTAGTATGTTAACAGCACATACAAATTTTCTTCATTTTAATTTTAAAATATTGTATCATGTACTTTGGTATTGGTAAAGATTTACATTGCCAGAAAATTAGGACAATTTGTATGATTTGCGAATATTTCAATGCATCTCGTCATTTTTTTAGAACATCGATTGATTGTAGTTAAATGTCATATGCCAGAATTTCATGCATTTCCAGACAAGACGGTTTGAACAATGGCCCAGAACCTTCTTTGTAAAAGTCAAACACAATGAGCTGTATTTTTAATGTGCTAGCTCACAGAGGCAACAGGCTACACCTAGAATGTGTCACATTATTCGGACACTTAATGCTGATTCTAAGCCAATCAGTTGTTACACTATCTTCTATATGCCACATGCTTGGTGGAGAATAAGTGATGACCAGTTTTAAAGACTCTAGAATAGCTCAGACAACCTTGCTTACTCAAGAAGCGCACTACCAAGAAACAATTAAGGTATTTTTTCATCAAACAGGCTGACAGACTGAAACACTGAATGAAGTAAAGAAAGATTGATATATATCATGTACATCTTGGGATCATGTGTGATTTCATCAGCATTTTCTATGAACTAAGAATAATATGACAATATATCATATATTTAGATTAAAATGTAATTTTTTTGTACATGCATTATAGGTGTTTGTTTAAACCCTATAAGGTCTATCCTATATGGCATATCCCTAGACCTGTAATGCATACCTTCACAGACCATACTTGAAGCATGGTTAAAATAAATGATATAATGAACCTGACGTGTTAAAATCTGTATCACATGCTGTATCAACCCTCGACCTATATCACCGAAGGGGCCGGCGGCCTTTGGAACAATATAGGAGTCTAGGGTTGATACAGCATTTGATGCAGATTTTGACATGTAATATTCAGTATCTGGTCCATTTCACAAAAAAAAAACTGTAAGTGTGCAATTAATTGTAACTTATAATGTCATAATAATAGGGATGGAACTTCAGCGACATATTAAATAGATTCTCTCAAAACATGAATGGCTCAAAATCTTTCTGTTGGAAGTGACATTTTTAGGAAGTTATGTCGGCAGTTAGGATGTGGTTGTTTGAACTTTGAACGCACACACAGGGTGTGTTAAGGTCTCGCAAATTCCCTTTGGTTGCGATATAATAACATAGCAGTGAATTTTAAAAAAAAATCTAATGCCATTTGCTTACAAGTAGGTCTGTCCTTCATAGGTTTCACATAACTTCATATTAGAAAAAAGCAATGTGACATCATAAATTGTGATCAACTACAAACTTTGAAGAACTATGACAATACTTACTTTGGCTTCTAAAACAACACTGGATGATGACATTTTACTCATTTTGTAGATACAGAAAGATAATAAAATGGCTGCCATCAGGAACAGAGTATCATTTATTGACACTCTGATTATCAAATATTCAAAAGGTACAGAATGATTTGTTCGGGCTTGATATTTCACCATAACTGCTGATGCAATGTTCGTTGCTAAAAATATCAATATTGAAAGACATACTCCTATCCTTAAGGGTTTCCTGAAAATGACCAAAACAATTATACATTACAAATAAATATCATTAGCATACATTTTTTAGTTTCTTTATATTAATAGAATATGTAGCAAGAATTACGGCTGATCATTTAATACCTTATCTTATAGTTTTTTCTTTTTATTCTTCATTAACAAAGGTTGAATATTGCTATCACAACACTAGTTACACCCTTTTGATGTAGAAAATATATCAATTACATAATATCCCATTCTGAGGTCTAAACTTCTGACCAAAATATCAAAATCTTCCGATCTGATTTTCATGGTACATTTGTATATCATGAGTATGCTATATTGTCCCCCAAAAAAGGTTGCATTATTTTTTATGGTTTATTGCTACATGTACATGTAAATAAGTGTATCACAATGTGTTTCTCCTTTTTAAAGTTCTTTGATATGGCAATGAAAATAGGCGAGACAGGCATCTACAAAAGAGATGAAATACTGCCTCAGAACCACCTATCTTTTCAAGTTGGTCAAATAAAGAATAAAAAACTAAACAACATTGATTTACTTTTGTTACTTTGTATGTATGATTTTAGTTACTTTATGTTCTTTGTTGTGTATGTTTGTTTTCCATGTCTGGTCTTTGTCCCTGGATTACATTCTTTTGATTACCGGTATAACCTTGGATCCCTGCATTACTCTTACATCACTACAATACTTGTACCAGGAACAACTCCTGATCACTATATGTAGTTGAATCTTGGCATATCATATATTTCTTTGTTATTCACTCTTTCCAATTAATTATCCCATTACATGTATTAATTTTTGTAGTGAAATCAAGAGTTATTAAGCTGGATTTTTGATTTATTAGATAACTTTTGAAAGAGTGTCATCTTTTAGATAAAAGTTTAATTATCCGAACCTTTTTTTGGAAGTGGTTTGAGACCTGTAATTAATATTTTTTTTTATAGATTCATCTTGATAAGTTACTGATGATATGTTTGAATATCAGTTTAATTAGGTAATTCTTGACATAGGTCAGTTCTTTCAATTTTTCAAGGTTTTTTATTGCTTTTTGTGAGTATGCTTTTTGAAAGACTCTGAAAATCTTGTCCTAGTGTACATACTTGTATCTGCTTGGTTCATATCTTGCTCTTGCCTTAAAAATGACCTGGAAATACAAGGTTAAAATATAGTAATACACTTGCTTTCTATCTCCATTTTTTCTGTGTTGATTATCTAAGTCACGTATCTTTGACACACAAAACTGGAATACAGTTAAAAGGAAAAAGAACTTCTGGTGAAGACAAATATTGTGCAAAAAAAAGATTAGATTCCCTGAAGGTATTTTTGACAACATGTAGACAGATGGTTGGACAGCAGTTTACTTTTATATCATATATTCAAATAAAAATATGTTTTTTTATATACATGTATGCATTTTAATGGAATTTTTTCTACCTTATATCCAATGATACCCTATATGGCACTCATACTAAAAACATAGTTCATGTAAACTGTAGATATAAAACATGACATGACAAAATCTTTATCACATGATGTATCAACCATCCACCTATATCACCCCTTGGGCTAGTGGTCCTTTGGTTGATACATGTAATACAGATTCTGATATGTAAAATTCAGTATATAAGCATTCACCAAAAAGACATGCATCTAAAGTAGTAAGAATTTATTTCATGAAATCTTTTACTTTTTCATTTATATCAATAACTTAAGTGATAAACCTATTACAATGAACTAATTCAGGAGGTAGACCTAGGGTAAGGGAAACCACTCTTGAAATCAGTGATATGTTTGTATCATATTCAATGCCTATCAAGCTTTCATTTGAAACAGAATGAAATCAATCCAAGTTACTTTGATGCTTACAAGAGATTGATGTAAAATGTTGAATACAAACGTTCTAATGATTTTTAAGAGTTCTGTCCCTTACCCTAGGTTTACCTCCTTAAGCTGGGAAAAAAATCAATAAAAGTAATCAAGGTACACAGTAAATGTCCCAAAATGTTGATACATATGTGTGATCAATTTATTTGCTTGTCAAAATCTTGTGGTAGGTCATATGCGATAAATCAATATTTACAAAATGACTATATACCCTGAAGGATTCTTACGTGACATTTCACAACAGGATTATCAGATGGACAATATTTGCATATGATTACAGGGGTTGTTCGGTTTAGTGGTTTACTGGTACTGTTTACAAACAGAACTCACTTATCAAATTTTGAGATAATGATAGGGAAATATTACTTTAATAGATGATAAGCCTGAAAGAATTTTAGAGTAGATATACTAGAAACAATACATGTACATGGAAAATTTTTACAAGTACATTTGCATGTTTTAAAAATAGTAATGCTTCATCAAAATGAGTGTCACATGCCACTTTATCAAATGAGTGATCACTTGAAAAAAAATAAAGACTTAAGTACATGTAGTTCAATTAAACACATAAACCACTTACCAGTAATTGTTTTGGATGGGATTCATTTATAACATCATTTGATATAATTTACTACATGTACACAAGACTTCAGCATTTCTCTTTAAGAGTATTTTTATGAGTTAACATAGCCAATGTTCCTAAGAAGACAGAAATAAATGGGCCCTGCCTTCCACCCTGACAGACCCTCATTGATAATCAATGATAAATATGACAAATAACTTCCTTTTTGCTTCAAGTGCCATATACATTGTAAACTAGGGGTATTAAAAATATCTGACAAATTTGAGAGTCTATGGTATATCAAGCGCATTACACACTAAAATGTCCTTCTCCAGTCCCCCTCTGTTTTCAGTTCCTAGCTAGAACACCAATAGAGATGAGTTTTGACTTTCAATCATAACAAAAAGAAACTGAAAAAGCACATTTATATGAATCAACAACTGCCATCCCTGGGCAATCATTATTTGTTGTTTTGCTATCAAAATAATGTTTATGTACAATGTGTCCAGGAAAATACTTTAGACCAAATGAGATCAATTACATGTAACATGTCAATAAAAACTACGACTTCCTCATAAATAATTTAACTGTAGCTTCTTTTTCTTTTACATATATGGTTCAATGATGCTTCTTTCATGTATCTTTAAAAAAAGCCTTAAATTTAGATCATGAAAATGAAAAAAAAAATTGTAATACATGTAGTCAGAACACAAAAAATTCAGTACATCATATACATGTACAAGTGTGGAATTTCAGGAAAGAGAAACAGACAGCATGAAACTCATTTAATAGTTTTACCTGTGCAAAAAATAAAACTAGTAGGCAAAGGGTCATGTACTGGAGACATACAGGAAAACTATACAGTAACCATGATAAACCAATGGGAAGCTGATTTGCCAATAGAATGTCTTTAAAATAAAAGGAGAACAAGGTTGTCCTCAGTCCAGTCCAAAGTAAACACAAGAATAAAAACACTGTCTGATGACTGAATCTTTTATGTCTGTAATACCAAATCATCCATAGTTGTATGTAAATAATAAAAAACAAAATCCCATACAGAGAAATATAACACACAGTCAACCAAAGTTCTGCATTTGGTGTTAATGCTGGAGTGAGAGATGGGAAATCCCGAAACCCAACAGTTGTTGTTGTTTTCAGTTTTGATTCTTCAAAAAGCATAAGATCTCGTTCTATTCGTTTATGAAGAGCATCTGGAAATACAGGAAATTCATCTTGATGAGGTGTCATCCCTTGTTTTATTCAGTATTTACATATTTCCATTCTAACAAAGTCCATCAAATTATGTAGCCTTGACCTTGCATAAATTCCGAGTATATCCGAAGTTACTTTCACTTTCACTTAATAAGATTCTTTTTCATGATAACTGATGGTAGATGCATATATATAGGAATTTTTGTTGCAGATATTTTAAAAATATTTGATAAAAGTCTTTTAATTTATTTGAAGACACATATTTCGATTTTCATCAATACCCATAAATGTTTCCGAATGTATCTTTTGGCGCAGTCCTTAAACATGGATGCGCCCATAGCAAGTAATTAGTGTCGTCTGTTATTTTTCACGACGAGTTTAAACATTTTTAAACATTCTTCTGTCGAATGAAGTCATGAAATCATATAGAATGATATATAAACTCATAAGGTAATGTTATCCAACGCTATTTTAAAGTTGAACCCCAGCCAGAGACAATTAATTTGGTTAAGAACTAAATCTAAGAAGCAAAAGTCAGGAAAGAAGTATAGTGATTCTCTCAATTTACCTTGGACTGATCTTCCACTTAGTCTGCGATCAGGTGAAGCTAATAAAAGGGAAAAAGAGATACAACAGGTATAACAAATATGTATAAACCGATAGATGAAGTTCAAGATATTCTCACATCTGTTATTCTGCTTACCTCTACTCTAGTGACTCTACTGGTTAAGGAGAAGTTCTCGCCAGCAAGTAATTCTCACCAACCAATTTTGTGTCCTCTCATGTGATACAAGTTTATGTAAAAAAATTAAGAAAAATTGGCTGCCAGGTTACTGATATTTTGCTCTCAAAATGAGCTACCATACAATTTTTATCGATGAATAAAATTTTGGGGTGCAGAGTTGCCAGAATTGCCTCTGTCTGGCAAGATCTAATCTTTGACCAGTAGTGATCACTGAATAGAACCATGTATCTATTGATTGGGTGAATGTTGGTAATAACCAGGGGTAGTTAATTAAGATTTCTCACCAGAATGGTAATGCCTCACCATATTTGACTTAACAAATAATGTACTTACCTATGCATAGGTCTAGGTTTTCAAAAAAAAGTTAATAACCTTTATTGAAAAATGCACTTTTGTAAAATGCTCAAGGCTATACAAAATTCGAAATCATTGAAATATATGTTGATAGCCATCTTGCAAAACTCTCCTATCTGAAGGAAGATCATTAGCAGCTTCCAATTAGCTTGTGACATCACTTAGTTGGTTTGGTACCGATAAAAGTACTGCATATAATATGTAAACAAAGAATTATCTGTTAATATTTCTATGATCCTGTTTATCTAATCACTAAAACATCCTGTCATGTCAAGCTTACGGTTACACAAATGATATAAAAGAAATATTCAAAAAGATTTTTGACCAGCAACATGAAATCCTTCATAAGTAGCCATTAGACATTTCTCAGACATACTAGTCTTATAGCTGCAAATTCTGGTGTTCGTCAATGTTGTCTGATATTTGCTTACACATTGTGCTTCATTCTCTTCTTCTGTATATTCTGGGTTGAAATTATAGGGGAAAAGTCCTTAATTTATTCTATTTACCTAATTTACCTATTTACTTTCACTTTACAAGAGACTTCGTGATGTCACAGCTAAACCGCCAATAGGCGCAGGAAATTCAAATTTCCTTATCATAAATCACGATTAATAAGTTACGAAAAGGAAATTATTTTGTTTCTATTTAATTTTCATGAACATTTAACAGATTAGTTTCGATATTTATGACTTGTACAATAACATGGTCTTTTCCTTTAATATCATGCCTATTTCATCATTGTGTGATTCTTAGTCTGTGCTGTATGACCATTTGAGTACTGAATATCCCAAGTAGTGATGTTAGGAATTTCAGGGATGACATCATGTTATGAGTCAGTTTTACTGATAAAAATCTTGTTACTGAGTTTTTTTTTTTACAATATCTTGCACAATGCACCTCTTAAACTATAGCCAGATAACCAATATTACTACACTGTTTTTATGGGAAAATGAAAATAATGACCAGGAAAGGCAATTTACATCAAATTATGAATTTCTCTGAAATACGCCATAATTTAGCTTTTTTTATGGTCTCTTTAATCACTTCTAAAGGTTCCATTACTTTACATTTTAAAAAAGTAATTTTCAAAGTTTCACTGTGAATTCCCAGGACAAATGACATCTAAAATTTGCATACCATTGCAAAGCTTGGAAAATAAGGCTTTCAAGATTGCTTTGCTAATGGTACGATGATTTTAGAAATTCTTCACAAATTAACCTGAATAAATAATACTGAAAATCCACATTTGCATCTTTTCTACTGACAGCATGGATCCAAATTACACATGTAAACAATAATCATACACTTTTGTAGTAAATTACAAATTTGACTTTAAAGTACATATTCTAAGCTTTATTTTGACTAATTTTGATCAGAATACACACAAATAATGCACTTACTATGCATAGATCTAGGTTCAGTTTGTTTTTGGTACTACATAGGTAGGTGGCCTTTTGACCCAGAAGTGGTTAGTGATACCTTAACTTTTGAGTAACTCCCCTTAGATCATATCTTGAATTTCTATGAAACCTGTGATATAAGGAAGATTTTGTACAAAAACAACAAAAAATAGCCATGAAATAGTGCAATGGAGAAAATTAATGGAAAATTGTACATTAGAATATCTTGTAAAAGTGTTCCTGAAACTTCATGAAAATGAAAATAAAATATTATCAAGTAACCAAGATATACATGTAACAGGGCTTCTATTGGTCATAATCTTTATGGGGTTGAGAAACTGTAGATAAATTAAAATCAGTGTTGACTACACATGGTATAAATGTTGTTAATATTTAATGATATGCCCAAGACTCCCTTAATTACTTTTACATGTATATTTACATGCATTTCAATACATATGCATGGTTTAAATTTAAACACATACAGGTGATCATTGCTGTCACAGAAATGATTTATGAGTTATTAAAATATGCATTGATCAGCAGTGAAATGGGTGATTTATTTGGCGTGTTCTTGCTTAATATTAGAAAGGCATTAAGTGCAAGCAAAGCATTAAAAAGTTCCCTTTGAAATACAATGGATTAAAAAGATATTCCAAATATTTGTAATTTTATCGATAAAACAGTTTTTGACAACATTTCAAAGCTTCAGTAGGTAGAGATGGAGCGTTTTGCTTTGACGAAAGTTTCTCAAGTGATCAATATGAGAAAAAATTAGACCAATTTCTAAGCATTTAAGACCAAGTTTTGCTTGTTTATTATACATTATGAATGCCAATAACACTTTCGCAATGGTTGTTTAGCAGACAAATTTGAGTATTTTTCAACTAGATGCTATTTTTTTCTTGTCAAATGGACAAGTTACCCTAGAAATCTTGTTTGTCGTTCCAATTTGATATTTAATGGGCAAGTACTTATTTCTAACACAGCTATGTCACAGAAGAAAAAAATATTAGAATTGTCCTTTATAATTAAGTTGATTAATAATAAATTTGTCTATTTTACATTAATAACGAAATATATAAATATTATAATATCATTTCAGTCAAGTGGTTTTGAAGGACTGTATGATTGGCAACAGAATCAAGCTAGAGATAAAGAGTTTACTCTCCATGATGGACCTCCTTATGCAAATGGCAAACCACATGTTGGTCATGCCATCAATAAGGTCAGATGCAGGTTTAGGATCCTATTTTAGTTTTTTCTTTTAAAAAATATATTAAATAATTTGTAATATATGATTTTGGGGAAAGTTGATGGAGCTCATGTTTACTGAGTAAAACGTCATGTTCAGAGTCTACAGATTTTATTCTGTTGATTTTCATGTATGCAGAAAAATGTTGATTCAACTTACTTAGTGATTAATTTTTCCTTTCAAGTGATTAGATGCATT
Organism: Perna viridis; assembly: GCA_037379345.1. Lineage (NCBI taxonomy): Eukaryota > Metazoa > Mollusca > Bivalvia > Mytilida > Mytilidae > Perna > Perna viridis. Next base: position 53,885,511 of record CM074512.1, on the reverse strand, counting down.
ATTAAATACCAAGTCTTGACGATTACAGTTGTTTCCAACATGCCTGGATATTGACAGTTGTTGCGTGGACTATTTGTTTTACTATTACATGTACCTACAGTTAATCAATTCTGTGATTAGGTTATTAATTTTTATGCACACAACTTTGAACTGCTGGGTAATGTTTGAGTTTCCATGAGAAGCTCACACTATTTTCTACATGTATTGTATTTACCTAGTTTTTTTTCTTTAATAGATTCTCAAGGACATCACCAACAGGTATAAGTTGATGAGAGGATACAAGGTCCATTATGTCCCTGGCTGGGACTGTCATGGACTACCCATAGAAATGAAGGCAGTATCATCCAGTGCTAAACTTACTCCTTTACAGATAAGAGATAAAGGTTATTGTTACATTTTATGCACAGGCAAATATTTTCATGTGAATTTCACATGTATATTTTCTCGTGTGATATTCATGTGAGAATCACAGTAATTTCATGTTGAATTCATGTTCATTCATGGGAATCATATGAAATTCATATGAGTTTTTTTGCCTATGTACATTCCTTAGAAAAGGATAAAGAGATTAAAATAATTTCATGAAGTAAATTGACTAGTCTTTGTAACCCTGAAAAATGATTCTCTTAAGTGGAATTTCAGTCAAGTAATATTTATATCAAGTCATTTCTAGAAACACTATAATATTACAACTCTTATATTTTAATGCTTTGTATAATGTTTATATTTTGAACTAGTTCAACAAAAAAAAACACTGATGGGTTACTTTAACACAGTGTATTGAAAGATCTTGCTCTATTATTTAGGTGTAAGACACCATTCTCCAACGTTTGAAATTAGTAGGGACCCACTCACAAATGGTGCATAAAATTTGATGCGGGCTACTAAAATTTTTAGAGTTATTGTAAAGAACTATACATATTGGCAACCAAAATTTAAGCTGTTGGCTACCAAGCCAAAATTATAGTTAAAACCCTATGTCTCTCCTTATTTTGGAATACAGTTTAGTGCATTTCCAAATATTTATACTTTTCATGTTTTTATTGCCTATTCCAGCAAGAAGATTTGCCAGAGAAGCCATAGAAATACAAATGGAAGCCTTTAAAAGATGGGGTGTGATGGCAGATTGGAAAAAACAATGTTATTTCACATTAGACCCAAATTATGAATCTAAGCAACTTGAAGTATTTTATCAGATGTATGAAAAGGTACTTACAATTGTCTGTTGTTTTTTATACGGACAATCTTATCTTTTTATGATTTTCATACCTTTATTAAAAAAATTTCTCTGAAATATTACTGGTGACCTATACTTTACATATTTACCAAATGTTAGTGCACGCAAGTTCATTTGCAGAGCATAAACGCCCGTTTAAATTGTCCAAAAAAATGGTTCGCTTTAAATTCTATTTATACCCCCATACCTGAAATCCTGGATCGCTTTTAATTCTATTTACTCCCCATACCTAAAATCCTGGATCCACCCCTGTTAATGCATGTTGTTGTATTATTCTAATTTAACATTTAATGATTTTTATATGTATGAGAATATTTTTGTTTAAGGGCCTTATTTACCAAGACTTTATGCCTGTCTATTGGTCACCTTCCTCAGGGTAAGTACTGTATATTAGAAGTTTATTATTGGTTATAGAACATGTATCCTGAGGCCTTGATTTCAAAAGATCAAGTTAAATGTCATTTTCCCCCAAATGTTTAGACAAATTAAAAATTGCCATTTTGTTATCCATGTGCTATGACAAGTATTTGGCATTTTATTATCATTATGAAGTTTGATGTGATTATGAATTGCTTCAATACATTGTTAGGTTTATTAATTTTTGCGGTAGACAGATTAAGAGGAAATATGATATCTGCAAAAATGATTGTAAAGCACTTTGGAATGCTTATAATTCTTTAAAACCAGGAAAATTTATATCCATTTCATGAATATGCTCAATTGATAGAATTTGGGAAAATTAGCAACCCCAGAAATTAATCCTTTTTTTTGTATCTTTCCTTCTGTCAATTTGTCCATAATACCTTCTTGTGTACCATTTAATAATAAAGTTATAAAAGAATGTTCTGATTTTTTAACACCTCTCACTGACTGTCCTTTGGTGGGAAATTGTTACACCCCGCCACACAAAGTGGCAAGATATGATGTAATACTCTCGAAAAAGTTGTGTATCCCTCTCTCTGTTTATGCATCCCCTGATGGTTTCCAGATGACAACTTGAGAATGGATCAATGAGTTTTTTTTTTAAACTTTGCAGTTGTTTAGTACCATAAAATACAGGTAAAGTTCAATTTCCAGCAAAGTCCAAAATGTAATTTTCAAATTCGGCCATTTTAACCATTTTGTTTTCAACATTATGTGGTTGGTTACCACTTAATGTCCCATTAAGGCCGTACTAGCTATTTTTATGTCATTTATAAAACTTTCAGTGATGAACATGTAATGTCCAGTAATCAAGATTTCTCCAATGAATAAGTTTATTTGAACTTCTAGTTAAGATTTAATTTGATTCTCACAGGACTTGATTCTTCACATTTTGAATAGACACAGCCTATGTGTTGCACAAAATGGCGACTGTTTTGGAGTAAAATTCTGTTGTGACTTCTGTAAAATTGGGTAAAATTTATTTATGATGTTGTGAAAAAGACAGTCATACATCTATGACGTTGGTCATATATTTATCACTTGTTCAGCACGGCTGGGTCTTTAAAAGCTTTAAAGCATGTAATGTTAGAATGTATGGTAATCTTAGTTTATATTTAACAGAACTGCTCTAGCTGAATCAGAATTAGAGTATAATGCAGAGCATTCCAGTAAATCTGTTTATGTGAAGTTTCCTGTAACCAGTCTCTCAGAACAGCTGGAAAATGTTATTGGTTGTAAGTAATTTTTGGTTACCTGTAGGACTTTTGTGCATTTTTTCTAATGATTACAACTGACTTTTATAGGATATTATTATATAGATAGCATTGATTTACTGAATGTTCCCAGTTTTAAAAAAATGGATAATTCACACTGTGAAATAGATTCAGTAATTTCACTCTTTCACTTTCTCCCACCAAAACTTCTTAGCACAAATATCAATCCACCGTTCACAAAATATAAAACTCATATTGAAAAAAGCAATGAATAATGGAGGAAATCTATATATAAATTAGGATAATCAATTTGCTATCGTGAATAACCAAAATATGATCACTTGTGTCAGCACACTCGTTAAATCTAGGTGTTCTTTGGAACTTGTGACCATATTTTGGTTATTCACTCTTTCCAATTAGTTATCCTATTATTCTCAGTTTCTGCCTTTTAAGTTAAAAAAACTGATATGAAATATCTTTTACAGTGAGTAATATAGTTGACTTAGAGTCATAGAGCTGGTATTTCCTTGATTGAATGACAGAAAGCTATTGAAAGTGTTTAGGTAGTTAACTTAACAATAAACTAGGAGATTTAAACTTTTTATCATTTTTTACTTCAAATCTATTTGTCAGATGTCCAATAGTTTATTTAATAAAGGGCAAGTCCAAAGAGCAACACTGTTCCCTGAAGTAAACTATATTACTTGTTGTAATCCATGTATGTGATTGCTTATTGTATTATAGGGGCTGGCAGAGATGTATATGCTGTGGTCTGGACCACAACACCTTGGACTATACCAGGAAATCAGGCAATATGTGTTGGCCCAGATCTAAGGTGAGTCAATGCAATATGTGGTGGACCAGATCTAAGGTGAGTTAGTGAAATATCTTTTTTTTGCTGTTTTACCTTATGATAGCAGCTACTGCTTGCATAAGTTTGATTCAAAGAAGGGATTATGTCCAAATGTGGAACTTGATAATTATTAGATTGAAATAAAATAATTGATGAGTATGACTGGTTTTACTTCAGACAACACTACAACCTTGCATGGAAATTAAGATTTATTTCTTTGCTTTGAAAACTTAAAAGGTAGAAATATCAGACAGGCATACTTCATTTTTCATATACATAATATAATTGATATAATCTATCTTAATAATGGAATTTTAATTTTTATTTTATGTTAGTGTATTTTTACTCCAACTATAATGAGTCGGTGGTAAATTGGAATCACCTTGTCTGTCTGTTGTTGCAAATATCTCTTAATGGATGGATTGATTACAAATTTTATATGTAGGTTTACATGTGATAGGGCATATGCTGTAAGCATTTTTTGTTGGTGTCCAGTATCAAATTTCTGATTTATGGGACTTTTCTTCTCTATGAGGGAATGAAAGAGAAAATTTTCATCACAAAAATCTTGACTCCCAAAGGATGAAATGATGTTAAATTTTGTGTGTAGCTTTTACATAGGTGATGCATACGTTGTATGTGATTTTTGTTGCAGTCCTGAATTATCTTGTATGAGTTGGGTATACATAGCATGACCATGTTTTATATTTTGCTTCATGTTGAAATATTCAACAAAAATAGAAATAAATTCAAAGTTATAGCCTGTGTTTTACGTGTCATTTTCTCAGGTATGCCTGTCTTGAGGACCCTGATACCAGTGACATATATATCTGTGAGAAGTCTTTTATTGCAAAGCTGTTTAAATTGACTGGAAAAACTCTCAGAGTTATTAATGATTTCCCAGGTATGGAATATTTCTCTGCCTATCTGTTCACCTTGTTATCTGTCAGGAAAAAGGAAAAAAAATGAAAGATCAAAATTTAGTTGTTAAAACATGTGTTGCAAATTGTAAAAAAGTCAATACATGCCTTATGATAGCTTAATGGAAATGTAGCTACAGTACTTCCTCATATTTACAAAATGATTTTAAAAAATTATAGGTCCTCATTAAAAAAAGTTCCTGGATTCACATCCAACATTTTCAAATATATGAGCATGGCAAATTTTACTTTTTATCAATTTACCAGAAAAATGCTGTCAGTTTGAAAGAAATTGACCTAAATTGTGAAAAAAAAATCAAATAGAATTTTTCAGGGAGGTGAAAAAATTGGGTCGGGACGGGATGAGAATCTAGGATATTTTTTTTATTTTGGCCATAGAGCTCCACATCTATCACTTATGCATCTCATGTTGTATAGTGTAAATATTTCTAACATGAAAGTTTGGTATTAGTACAATGATGTACTGTACAGCCGAAAATTTGAGGCAGTTTTATTTTTTTGCGGTAGGACATGTATCAATGCAAGAATAAAGCTTAATCAGTTCTATATTTTGTGCCAATATTTGACTGAATATTTCATACAGTTTGACAAACAATCAGGAATTGAGGACTGCATGCAAGTAGATTGATTAAGTTTCCCAGTTTACAGTATGTTATCGTAGAGTTGCAGTTACATTTCATCTGTACAAGATTTGTTCAGAGTATGGTAAAAATACTGATTGAAATTTTTTTTAGTTTGACTGTCCAAAATTGTACATTTGCAAAAATCTGTTCATGACTGCAAAAACTGTCTATAAATCAGATTGTCATAAGTGATGATTTATTAGTCGTGTTTTATCAAATACTTGATTTTTATAAAGATAAGCACTTGAAATTACACAAATTGTCAAGTAAAATGAAAATTCAAACACTTTCTGAAAAATTTGTTTGAAATAATTTCACTTAGCGATGATTTGTGTAATAGTTGTTTTTAAACTGTTGGACATGCAAGTGTTTTTTTTTAAGTTTTAAATGTGTCTTTCAGGGACTGCTTTGGAGAGAGCAATGTACAAACATCCTTTGTCAGGTGAAGTGTTACCATTTTTAATGGGAAGTCATGTGACAAGTGAGAAAGGTACTGGATTGGTCCACACAGCACCTGCACATGGTCATGAGGATTTTCAAATAGCAAAAAATCATCAACTGAAAGTGGTAGGAGTATTTCTTTTTGTTATACCCCTGCTATAGTGTATGAGGCACATAGTTTTATTCAATCCTTGATTACAAAAGAATTACATCATGAACTTGTATTTACTTAGTATAACATCCAATTAGAAACCTCAATACATTTGTTTATCCTTAGTATTTTCCAGTGGACTTGTTTAAAAGAAAAACATCTAGGAACATTTTTGGAAAAAAATAGTTACCATGGAAACATGAATAATTTGATTTACCTTTCCCTTTTGCAGTTTTATAGGTTTATCATTAAAATATGTTACTTCTGAATGTTGTAAATAAATCATTTCCCAGGGAAAGAAGGTAAAAGCCAACTTTTACTTACCTGGGTAATTGGAAAATGATTCCTATAACAATGAATAATTGGTCATAAAGCTGATTATTAACAGAAGAAATAATTAATTTCACTCTTTCAAATTAACAAATAAGAATTGGAAAAAAATTATATCAATTTTTAAATTAAATGTCTTTACCCTCATTTCAGTGTGTTTCTCTTGAGGGTAAAGCCCAAACTTTAAAATACCGGTACTTGTGGAAGGTTTTTCAGTTTTATTTAAAACTTGTATTCCTTGAAATATAAAATATTATATTTCTCCACTGTGTATTTTCTTCACTGATTCAAGACAGCTTTTATAATCATTCCACTTTTTTTCTCATAGAGATTTGTGACTTAAATTCCCATCAAGATGGATTTTTTTTTTGTCGCATTGAAATTGTTTTTTTTTTTCATACATGATATACTCATTTTATAATTTTAAAGATCAGCGTTGTGGATGACAGAGGAAGATTTGATTGGCATGCTGGCAAAGAACTTGAGGGCAAAACTATAGGAATTGATGCTGAAAATAAAGGTTAGGATTAAAATGATTTAAAAACCTAGGTTCAAAATTCATTTAAACTGGTACGAAAGGACTTTAATAAATATCTGGTTTGAACAGGGTTTTGGTTTATAGGTTTGGTTTTGACAGGTTTCACTGTAGTTTTGGAAGATTTTTACTGCATATCTCTATATTGTCTCTTGTTAAAGCTGCAAGTAAGTACCAGTCCATATAATATCCAGGCACTGATTATGGTAGAGGTGATTCATGGTGTAGAAAACCCCACTGAACAAACAATGCTGTTTTGGTTTACAAATGCTGTATTTTTATGTAACAATAGTCCTTTCTGTATTCACATCTGAGAAAATCATATATTCATCTACTAATATCAACCCAATCAAAAATAATCAAGAACTATAACTCTTGTAAAGTGCCAATTTCATACAAAATTTATATAATTTTTATTGTGAAAGTGCAATAACCGAATGATGAAGTAAGACTGGTTATATAGTCAGTAATTGTTTCTGAATAAGAAATGTAAATAAATTCCATTGGTTTTTGATGTGCATAAATCATCTCCTGTCTGATTTTTATAAAGACTGCTACTTAATGAATTTATATCCATTGTTTATTTAGTAAAACTGGAAAATGCCTTTGGCTATTCAAGCTCAACAAGATCAAATCATTTTCATAATTCACAGTTAGTTCACATTGCATGTAATTTAATTCATGTGATCTTAAATTATAGAAACGACCTTCAACACTGCAAATCTTACATAATGATTTATTTTGTAGTGATAGAAATTCTTGGTAGTAATGTGATTGGTGTAGAAGATTTTGTACATAAATACCCATATGATTGGAGAACAAAGAAACCAGTGATAATCAGAGCTAGTAAACAATGGTTTGTTAATACCAACAAACTAAAAGATAAGGCTATTGTAAGTGTTGTTTAACTGAGAATAATTCAGGCGAAAAAACAAATTTTAGTGGTTGATTTAGAAATTCTGAAAATTGTGGTCACTGACTGGCCAAAGGGGACCACTCCAGTGATGCTGAGTGTTTTCTTAATTATCAATCTAATTTTCAAGCATAAGTAGGGGCCCATCCTTACTTCCCTTGGATCAGCCTGCTTATGATTTTTATGGTAGATGGATGAAAAAAACATAGTGTATGTCATGGAATCAAGCAAGTCTGTTTTTTTTCTGGCAGTTTATAAAATTCACCCAGTCTGTATCTCCAGACATTTTGTAAGCACAACTGCTTCTAAACTGCTGGATAGATTTTAAAATGACAATTATAAGAATGTTATACACCTTAATCATGTATATACTAAAACAATTTAAAGTCTTATGCTAGCAAAGGGGGATAATTCTACTGAAGGATTTAACATCATAAAAGTCCAAGTGAAAATGGGAGGTATTCCTTCCTTAGGCTTGTTTATGAGACATTTTGTATTTCTAGTTTAAATTTCAACAAGATAATCTACAAAGTTTTAGGGATGAATTTAAAAAACATAATGCTTTATTTTAATGGCTTCATGGTTTATAAATGTAAACTGCTACAAAGATACCATATACAGAGTTAAAAAAAATGTTTATCTTTTCACAGGATTGTCTTCAAGAGGTAGACATTCATCCCAAGACATCAGGACATTCCATGTTATCACAGTTACAGACCAGAACATATTGGTGTATTTCAAGACAGAGAGTCTGGGGATTACCAATACCAGTGTTCTATCATAAACAGACAAATCAACCTCTAGTCAATAGGTTAGTTATTTTTTCTCATGATTACAATCCAAAATGTTACTAATAGGATAATTAATTGGAATGAGTGAATAACCAAAATATGATCACGAGTGCCAAAGAACACCTAGATTTAACATGAGGGTGGAACTAATGTTCCGAATATGAGTTAAATCTCAATGCATTCTTGGCACAAGTGATTATGTCGTGGTTATTCATGACAACCAATTGATCATCCTATTTGTTTTATAGATTTTCTTCCTTATTTGTTGCTATTTTCAAAATAAAGTTCAAGTTTTGTAAATGGCAGATTGATATACATGTTGTGATGTTTTGTGACTTTTTGGCAGGAGATTTCCAAGTGTGAAATTACCAAATTTATTTCAGTGTGAATTATTGAAAATTTTTACACAGGGAACATTTGGTAAATCACTCCTATCTATATAATAATTATGTATCTCTTGTCAGTGAGTATAGGAGATATTTTCCCCAATCTATCATGAATAATAGTACATACATAGGTACTCAATCTTTAAGTAACAAGCCAGTATACATTGATTAATAATCTCAGGATTCTAATCTAAGAAATTATGACAGATGTATACCAAAGTCCTGTTACAAAAAGAACCTCAATTTGAGATTTTCTTTATTTCCTTCCTCAACTCAAATTCCAACCAATGAAATCACTTGAAATTGAAGATTTGAGGAAAAACTCAAGAATTTGAGGAAAATCTCAATTTCAGATTTTTTATGAAACCCAGAAATCTTATATTTAAGTTGATGTATGTATGAAATTAAAATCCATAAGATTTTTAAGATAAATTGTTTTGTTGTGCCCACAAAACTGAATATTTATACAAGAACTAACCAGACTTCAACCTGGAACTGTCAATTTTAGTTTGTGCCCACAATACTAAACATCCATACAAGACAAAAACTAGACATACTTCAGTCTGGAACTTTCAATTTTATTTTTGGCCCACAATACCACACATCTAAAGAAAAACTAGACACACTTTAATCTGGAACTTTCCATTTTATGTTTTATTTTGGATGATTTACTTCAGAACGACAATAGATCATTTAAAATCCCTAGTATCAGAACATGGTAGTGATTGTTGGTGGAACCTATCAGAGGACCAGCTCCTTCCAGCTGATATGTTGGCAAAGGTAAAATTTGGACATCACTCTAATTCTTAAGGATTACACCCCACTTATAAGAGTGAGTGGGGGTATATTGCAATCACATTGTTTGTCTGTTAGTCCGTCTATTACACTTTCCTGTAACAGATTTCTCAGCTTCTACTGTGGGGAATGCTTAAGTATTTGGTACTGTAAATGTATTAATTTTCGTGATGTACACAGTTTCGCTATTTTTGCAATGAACATAAAAGCGCGAAAATTAGTACCTGCAAAATTGATTTTTAACATTATATAAGGCTAACCAATTTTGAATCAACAAAAAATGATACCCCGAATATATCCACTTTACAGAATCCACGAAAATTAATACATTTACAGTATATATATGGCTTTTGCTTGATGACTTACACCATGTATCCTCTTTCCAGGTTCTTCACTTTCTTCATTTACTTCCTGTTTGCTGTAACTTAATTTGACAGAAATGTTTGAGTGAGGGCACTCTTAGCATTACTTAGCATGCAACTTTTTGTCATTACCTTGTTCTGAATTAAGAGTTCAATACAGAAAATAAATAACCATGAAATGCTTGTTGTTGCTTTATTAATGTCTTGAGATAGGTTTTCTGGTTCAACTAAAAACTTGTTTTCTTCAATATTACTTCATCCAGACCAAAGGTATTGATATATGCCAGTTAGTATTACCGTTCACTTCTGTCTTCTGTATTGTCTTTGTTGTCATCTGTCATGATGATATTTCAAAAAGATCTGAAACTTTAGTTTTACATGCAATTGCAAAAAGAAAAACAGAAAAGAAAACTTAACATGAATTTTTAAAAGGTTGGTTTTATTTTAGATTTAAGGAGGTAGACCTAGGGTAAGGGACATAACTTATGGAATCAGTGTTATGTTTGTATTATATTCAATTTCACCAAAGGCTCTCAAGCATTTGTTTGAAGCAGAATAAATTGAATCCAAGTTAATTAGATGCTTACATAAGATTAATGTAAAATGCTGAATACAAATGTTCTAATGATTTGTAAGAGTTATGTCCCTTACCCTAGGTCTCCTCCTTAAAGAATCTTTAATAATTATATATTCAAGTAGCTAAAATAAAATCAAAGGGTTCGACAAACAGAAGCCAATATGGGATGAAATGATACTGATGGCATTTATTATCTAGAATTTGATTTCAGATGGGGTTAGGAAATGCCTCAGATTATGTGAAAGGTGAAGATATATTGGATATTTGGTTTGATAGTGGAATATCGTGGGCTGCTGTCTTGCCAGGTGTGTATGATTTTAATTAGGTGTTTGGTAATTTTTTTTTTCCTGATAAAAGGGTTTTTTTTTAATATCAATGAAACCAATCCCTATAAACTCAAAAACCTGTCATTTTTAAAATCCCTCTTTATATGTTTAAATGTATGTTTAAAGGTTTCCTTGTCATTCTTTGAAGAGCAATGGGTGACCTTTGGTTGACATTTTCATCCCAGTGAGGTTGTTGTCTCTTTGACGTTTTCACCATACCTATTCAGGTTATATTAACTTGAATTAACAGAATACCTGTCTAAGTTGAATAAAATTTACAGTCCAAAAGTGATTCTATTTACGACTGTATTGTAATTATCTACTTTAACCTGCATAGGAGACATTGTTACACTTATTTTAAAACTTCTAAACAAGTTTTAGTTAGCAATCCAGCTAAGAATCATGCAAAATTTGATACATGGTTGGAAAGCCTACATATTTTTATTTTTGATATTTTGTTTAAAATGCTTTAGTAAACAGATATTTATATTTGGTTTTTCATATAATATGTGCTCATTGGAGATGAAAATTATATAGAATGCACTGTAATTTCAAAATTAAGGGAGATAACTATGTAAATGACACTAAAATACAATAGAATCTACTGGATTTTCAATGTTGATTATCCCCTAAGAGCAGACAGATTGGAATGAATAAATACACATTTCATAATTTACACCCATAAAACAACTTAACTGCAAAAATAAAAATATGTAGCCTTTCTTGGGGTGTATCATATTTTTCAGATTTTGCATAATTCTTACAAAGACAGGTACTTAAATGTTTTGTAAGTAAACTTTATTATTATTATTATTTTTTTTATGAATTATCAAAGCCCGACTTGTGAAAGTGTATGACCAGTGTTGTTGCTGTCAATTTATATTACAGAGGGACAGAGAGCAGATGTATACATGGAAGGAATTGACCAGTTTGGTGGATGGTTTCAGTCCTCTCTACTTACCAGTGTAGCCATAACAGATAATGCTCCTTACAGGTATGGTGTATATCTTTCCATGTGCAGTAAAACCTGTCTTAGGGACTACTTGTATTCATCAATTATACTCAATTGGAACTCCTCAGCCTTTCTTGTTACACAGAAGAAAAACTTTGGAGGCATTAGGTGGAAGATTTGTGCCAAATTTCTTGGAAAGAGTTTTTGTTATTTATTTCTAGTGATATCTCAGTATTCTTGCACCACCTGGTGGATAGAACTACTTTGGTTTGTGTATGACTACATTTTTTTCAAGAAGAAATTATCCTTTCTGCATCAGAGAATATGTTTCTAGTGTAGCAAAATGGACGAGTAGTTCCAATTGCAATTATGCCGTCTAAAAAACTATTATTTAGATATTTCAATGTGTAGCATGTTCAGATGTTAAGTTTTGTAGCCATAGTTTTTTTTGGTAAACATGCAGATCATGATGTGAACTTCAAAAATATATACCATTTTTTCCATTCTGAATGAAAATGACAAGTGTGGTGTACGGGTCACATACATATTTTTGTTTACATTTAAAAGTATTTAGTTGTTCTATTCATGTCTATTGCAGTGTGGACTCACAACTATCAAAATTTGTGCTATTACTGTGAAAGTACTTATATTCATGGGGAACCAATTTTTATGGATTTCGTGGTTGACTCAAACCACAAAATTAAATTCCATATGAAATACATATTTTCAGTTTACTTGTACTGTGGAAAATGTCAAACCACGAATTAAAGAATCCACAGACCAATGATGTTGCTGCAATCCACAAAAAATGATATCTACAAATAAATGTACTTTTACAGTAATTAAAAACTGTACAGGATATTTATCTCAGACTTAGATATTGCATCATTACATTTGAACATTCCATTCAGTACAGTAATTGAATTAGTTTTGTTGTACCATAGGTCTCTTGTTGCTCATGGATTTGCTGTAGATGAAGATGGTAGAAAAATGTCCAAATCTATTGGGAATGTTGTAAACCCTGAGGTTGTTATAGCAGGTGGAAAGGTAATCTATACCTCTTTTAAATTCCTAATTATTTATCAGCAATTTAATAGCTTTTTCCATTGTTATTACAGCCTGACATTTTCTATCTCAGGCTATTGCCATGATACAAAAAAATTGCGGCAAATTCGAATGACAACATAATGTCAGATTGAATGTGACATCATCTATAAACAAAATAATTTCTGTTCTGAACTTCTCAACTATACATTACATCTCAAGCTCAATTTAGTATTTTCTATTTTGACTTCAAAACTGTTGTTATTTTGTAATTTTAAGTTGCAAAAGCTTTTGACTGTTTTAAACATCTGTGATGAGCTGCATGCCATGTGAAAGGTGATAATCAACTCTGAGTTTTATGCCAGAAAGGAATGTGCTTTTATACTTTAAGTACTTTTTAAAACAATATCATATGCATATCTTAAATACTGAGTGTAAGAATTCTATGACAAACTGAAACAAAACAAAAAATGTATATGTTTCCTACGTTAGCATAGCTACCTGTTCTCTTATTATAAGTTTAAGGAGTTCTGGTGTAGAATTGTCATGTTTGAAGAAAGAATATGACCATTATGATAATTAAGACTTTTTTATTCAAATCTGAGACAATGTTAATTTTGCCCAAAAAATGTGAGGTAAAAAGTGAAATGTATAATCCTTAAGTTTTAAGTGGCTGACTTTATAAAAATCAGACAGGAGGCAATTCATGCAAATTACAGACCTCTTAAGGAGGTAGACCTAGGGTAAGGGACATAACTCTTGAAATTAGTAATATGTTTGAACCATATTCAATTTCACCAAAGCCTTTCAAGCTTTCCTTTGAAATAGAATGAAATCAGTCCAAGTTACTTTGATGCTTACATGAGATTGTTGTAAAATGGTGAATACAAACATTCCAATGATTTGTAAGAGTTGTGTCCCTTACCCTAGGTCTACCTATTTAACCAGTCGTTGTCATTCTGTTGTTGTAATTTTGAGACATGAATTATGTAGAAAAATATGTTAAAAAATATACCTATTTGATGTCTCATTTATATAGGATAAAAATAAAGATCCATCTTATGGTGCTGATGTTCTGAGATTATGGTCAGCTGAAGCACATTTAGATCCTACAGTAATGATTGGTCCAAATGTTTTAGAAAAGTGCAATCAAGAAATCTTCAAGGTATGGCATTAATGTATCATATTGCTTTATGACATAGATACATTTATTGAAATTTCAAATGAATTGATGAGTGATTATCATAATTGGCAAACCATGCGTAAAAAGATGGCAGATATGTTTTGACTTATTCATATATATTAATATGCTATGTGTCTTTGAAGAAAATTGTTGACACTAGCTTCTAAGATTGATAGAAAGTTAATCCGAAGATGAGAGAAGCTTTGTGTCTGTGAAGAAAATGGTTAACACTAGCTTCTAAGATTGATAGAAAGTTAATCCAAAGATGAGAGAAGCATTCATTATTTATTATTCCCTCACCAACTATGTTGTGACCATGACACTACTGCCAACATAGTTTAACAAAATTTCTTGACAAATAGATGAAGAGAATGCTTAGGTTCCAGAAATGAGAAGGGGTCATTTGATCACAAAATTATTATAATGGTGTTTATTGATGTTTCCTTAGTGCATAGATATGTAAATATTCTTTGTTTTCTGTTAAAGTAAATGAGCCATTGAATGAAAGAGGCACACTAATTTGTCATAAGTTTTCTAACACTTTAATAATGGACCTTGTAGGAAAGACTAGATTATTTTCTAGGAAGTGCAAATATTCTGGTAAATATAAGTATCAGTAATTTGGTTAGGGGATCTTATTTTTGGAGTTAAACTGACGAACATTTTTTGGGCTAATGCTGGAGCATTTGGATTTATGTAATGGAATACTAATGCTATCATTTGTCTATCTTCCAATTTTTTGCATCCTTTTAAAACTCTTGCATCATCATCAAGCACTGGTTTTTTATCACTTCATACGGGCTTAGTCCTTATGAAAACATTGCAATCGTTACAATGGGACTAACTAGCTAGCAAAGCTGGTAAATGTGATAGATATGTCAAAAGTATACCTGATGATCAGTCTGTAACATGACCTAACATGCCACTAACATTCCCGGGAATTCTCTTTTATCACATGGGCTCAGCAGGATAACTTGTCATATTCACAACACTGACTTTATTAAGCTTATAAAAACCTTTTTCTAGTATTTAAGGTACCATTTAAGACTTTTCTTACCAGGGGTTCAAATCTACTTACGAGATTGGAAGGTCTGACTTTTTTGCATCCTTAATGAAAGGTCCTCTAAAAGAAAGTGCAAAGTTGTCATTAAGAGTAAATATAAATGAAGTAGGACTGTAGGTAAATGATATTTTATAGGTCTTTAGTAAGGGACATAACTCTTGAAATCAGTGATATGTTTGTATCATAGTCAATTTCACCAAAGCCTATCAAGCTTACATTTGAAACAGAATGAAATTAGTCCAAGTTAATTTGATGCTTACCAGAGTTAGAAATAGTAGCCTGCCCGCCAGCACAAGACCGTTATTAATTTGCACGACTGGCTAATTATAGCAAAAATTTATAGAGTCATATAGTAAATATATTGAAAAATTGTTCTCAGGACCAGCTAGAATTTGGGTGAGTTTCCTACGCTGGTCTTGCATCAGAAATTGAACATCTGGGACCTTGGACCAATGCTTATTTGAACTGCTGCCTTCCATAACTTTTATCACAAGAGGATGCCATGTTTATGTTGCTCTGTTTCACTTAAGTTTAACAAAAGAATCATTCCAGTAGTACACATAACACTTATCTGATGTTTTACAGATCCGGAAGGTCCTGAGGTATTTGCTGGGTAACCTTCATGATTTTGATAACCTTGCAATTTCTACAGAACAGTTATGGCCACAAGATAGATATATGTTACACCTACTGTATATATTCAGGAAACAGGTAAATGGTTATCCTGTTTCTTTGTGTTAATTACATAAGGAGTATTGGAAGTTACAAACAGTTGTAGTTGATTCTTTTTGCATGTAGATACCTTTGTGTGATTTGATTGCTGTTTAGACTGAGATCAAAGGATAAGGATATCATTATAATTGTATTCTTATACTGCTTGTTTGTATAGTCCTTGTGTTTAGTACTTCTCCGTCTAAGAATCAGGCAAAATGTGTATAAGGTGTGGCACATGAAGAAAAAATACACAGATATTTTATTGCATAATCGAAGTATTTATACCTCATAACCTCAAAAAATTACTGTAAAAGTTTTTGAAAAGTTAGCCTTTTTAAGATATTGATCAAATTTAGTTGAAATACACTATGGAAAAATGGTGGGAAAATTTTCCCGAACTTTTTCCTTATATAAAATATCTACGTCATCACCGATGCATCAGGATAAATTTAAATAGCTGTTCCACTCTTTCTAGATGTGTTGAATGTATTTGAGGCAAAAAAAAACCAAATTGAGAAATATGATGTGCCACCCGTTGTCTGATTCTTACACAGAATTTTTAAAACAGTTCTGAATTGTATATTGCTACTGTTAGACTCTCATTGATTTGATGGCTTCAGTGTGAAAACACAAAAATAACCAATCATCAAATATTGCTAATTTCAATATTTCATAGAGGAACATTTCATCAGAACAATACATCTGAAGATCTAAATCCAAAAATAAATTGTATGCAGGTAGTAATCAAGACCAAAAATTTTGAAATACCTGGTAGGAAGCCAAATCTAGCACTGAGATATTCTACCATTCCACAAGGGGTTTTGAATTTTGTGATACTGCAAATTTTGGTAAGAAATAGTGTTTGGTATTTACAGTTTGATAAAGTTCTAAATTATCCAGCTTCACACAATACATAGTTTTTCATAGTACATGTAAATGTTTTTACCTTTTAGGTATCAGAATATTATGATGAATACAAATATGGGAAGGTGGCTCAGACTATAGAAAAATTCATCACCACTGATGTATCAAGTTTTTATTGTACAATTACAAAGGATAGGTTAGTTATTTTTTGTTGAAAAATATTTTAATCAATAGTAAGGGGACAACCATTTGGTTTTGAGGGGCTTGGAAGTATTTAAAAAAAAGTTTTTGATTCAGGCCTTTTTTAAATAAATATTTTGAATCTTTCAAATCACTTTGATCCAAATATATTTTTTTCATATTTGAAAATCAGTACATGTAATTTTAATCTATGTATGTAAGAATAAATGTTTGAACCATTAACATGATGAAAACATACAATTTGATTCCATAGAAATCTTCAAAGCCTCCCCGTCCTTTCAATATCAAATGGTTGTCACCTAATATTATAGTTAATTCAATTATGTCTAGTAGATAAAACTTCATTGAGGTAGTTTATAGAAGCCTAAAAAAATCATTTGTTATGAATGATCTTTTAAATGTACTACATGTAGTACTTTTATGACAACTATGTAATTGTGGGTTCTCATTTCACACTATTTAATCCAAACTAGAAATTTGGATGATAAGCTCTGCTTCTCTGCCAAGCACGCTATATATTTAAGGGGATAGAGGAACGACTACTTGGCTCAGGGTCAGAATAGTGTGTTTGAGTTTGGTGGCATGCCTTCCTGCGCGCTGTTGCTTCTGTGAGCTAGCACAATAAAGATTTTGCCCAGTGTAATTGACTAGTACCTAGCAGGGTCTGTTCGATTGATCCTTTTTGTTCCCATCTAAAATGCATGAAAAATCTTCCAATAGGACGTTGAACCACAATTAATCAATCACACTGTGTTATCTTAACTAGCTGTATGCTACATTAGTTTATTTGATTGTACTCTTGTATGATCATATTTCAGACCCCTTATATGTAATGATGCTCGGTCCCTAATATGTCTCATTGTAACTATCATGTTCAATGTATGTTTTTAGGTTGTACTGTTCTGAGAAAGATTCCACTAGTTGTCAAGCTGTCCAGCTTGTTCAATATCATCTGTTGAAGGTTATCACACAGTCATTAGCACCAATATTACCTCACTTTGCTGAAGAGTTACACCAACATTTTCCCAAAAGATTACGGCCCCAAGGTAAATGCATCATATATGAGTGATAGGAGGGTATAAAGATGCTAAAACTGTATCATTTTCCAAGATTTGCAGATTTGTTTTATCTCACAAAATCATTTCCTCAAGTGTTTGATACTTTTTCAACTTTTTAAAGCTGGTGGCTTTTTCTGGGAAAGAAGAAATTACTTTCTTAGCACACCCTGCAGTCCTGTATTTGTTAATTAAAATAAGCATGTGATGGCCATTAAAAATATGCAGGGAAGAAATATCTTAAACCCTAAAAATTATAAGATTTTTCTTTAAGTTAAAATATCAAAAATCTAACACAGCTGAGAATGCAAGACAGTGAAATCTAACACACATAAAGGTGAGATTTTTAAGTTCTTTTACCATAAGACAGAGAAATCTAAGACACAAATGGATAAGATTTCAAGTTCTCTATAAGGCTCCACTTACATTGAAATCTTACTCATGTGTGTCTGAGGGTTTTTCTAATTTTGCATTTTTATGGGACTGAATGATTCCTTTCCTCAACTTTTAAAAGTGATTTTTGTGATGAATATGCCAGTTCTAATCTGATGCTTCATTTGTATTTATTTTACCAAAAGGTGAGACAAAATAGGCAACATTTGTGAATTTATGTTTTATGTTGCCTTGTAAAATTTCACATTAGTAAAAATATGAATATCTTTGTATCAAAAGTGGAGAAACATAAATCTGGAAGGAAGTTGTAAGGTGAGGCTTTGTTAAGTCTAATACCATAGAATTTCTTACCAGAGGGTGTATTTTCACATTTTGCAATTATTATATAGTTATTTTCTCATTAGCAGTTTTTGCACAAAAAGAAATAATGTTGTCTTCACAAAGATTATACTCCCACTTAAAGAAGGGGTGGTATATTGGAATTGGAAATGATTTCAAATTTGACATGAGGCTTTATTTAGATGGGGTGTATACTGTATAGATGTGGTAAGGATTTGGTCACTGATATCAACTTCCTGTACAAATGGGGGTGTACCTAGTATGACAAAGTGTGCAACTTCATGTTTTGTTTATTGCTGATCCTCTCTTATAACAACATTATTTTGGTGTAAAAAAAAGATGCCTTCTCAGTTTCTAAGCAAGTTCAGAATAGTACTCATAATTAAAGTAGGATTCATTAATCTCCTGAGGATGAATATTAAAATGAAAAATTACAGTATTCAAATGTACAGAAGTGCATTTTGAAAAAGGGAACATTTTTAACTAAATTATAAATGTAATGAAAGGCTTTATTATAACCCCAAAAAGGAGTGGGTGGAATATTGGAATCATCTTATCCATCCTTCATTTCTGTCCATCCATCTTTCATTCCATCTGTTTGTCAGAATTTTGTCACGACTCTCAATTCTCAGTGAATATATTGATTTCAAATTTGGTATGTGACCTTATATGAATGGAACATACTAATAGGATAATTAATTGGAAAGAGTGAATAACCAAAATATTATCACGAGTGCCGAAGAACACCTAGGTTTAAAGATTGTGCAGATTTTGTTCCACACACAAGTTAAATCCCCAAGCATTCTTGGCACGAGTGATAATTTTTTAGTTATTCATGACAAACAATTGATTATCCTATTTATTATATAGATTTTCTTCATAATTTATCGATATTTCCAACATGGATTTTAAATTCTGTGGTTGACGGATTGATTGTTGTGACATTTTGGCAGGAGAAAGTCCGAGAATGAAATGACGGAATTTATTTCACAGTGTGAATTATCGAATTTTATTACACTGGGAACATTGGATAAAACACTGCTATCTATATAATAAATAAAAAGCAATATTGGTTGATTTCCAATATCATCTTCTTGTACGAGTGAGCAGTATACCTAGCCTGACATCACTTCATGCTGCGTGCAGGTCCGGGTGTCAAAAGAATAGGCCTGCAGCAGTGCTAAGCTTGTCGTAAAAGGCAAATAAGTAGTGCTCAGAACCGGGGGCTAGGGCGCTCCACAGAGCAACTGGGTTGTGTGCCTCAGGTGGTGAAATGGAGTACCCCTTGAATATTACATGCTGGGGTTGTCAGACTATAATATGGAAAACCTAACTGCAAACCATAGTGGTGCACCTTGTTGGGAAAGATGCCATGTTAAAGAACCCTCCTGTGGTATTCGATAGGAGTGGGAATCGTTGTGCTCTGCCTCAGGAGGCTAAGTTGCTCGACCTTGTCCATCCCTCCCTTTTTCTAGTGGCAATCAAAATTTGTCGACCCTGTTATCCTTGTGTCCCATCCCATTTTTCATTTCATCATCATTTCATGTTCATTTTATCGTCCATTTCATTTTCATCGTCTGAATATAGCTGAAATATTGCTGCTCGGACCTTAAACCCCAACAATCAATCAATCATGTTTTGCATCTTCTTCGTTAAACCCCATCAAACAAACAAACATCTTCTTTAAGGTGACAGTATTTTCAAGACTTGTTGGTCAAGCTTGGATCCTACATGGCATGACATATCAATAGCTAACTTGATTAAACCTGTGTTAGACATTAAAGATCATGTTAACAGTGTTGTATGCTCAGAGAATCCAGTGGAATTTGATGTTGTTATTTATGCTAGCAATTTATTATTTCAAGTCTTAAAGGTAAGATTTAGGAATTGAACTTTCACCTTTATAAATGTGTCTCTTAATGATTTAATTCAATCTGTTGGCAAAATAGCATAAATTATACAGTGGAATCTGTCTTAACCACACTGGAATAAACAGAAATCCAGACACTTTTTGAATCCCTTCATGTCATTTTAAATGCATTTTGAAATTGAATAATGGTAACCAAATACTTGTCTAAATAGGAAGGAATTCTACAGTCACTGTAAAACCTCATGCCTGATATTTACATAGACTGCAACTGAAGTAATTAATATAGACTAATCATCATTATGATGATCATAATTGTTCTATTTTACCTAAAGTCCTAAACACATATGTCTTACTTCAGCATGTACATTGTAATAACAAACACAAAATTCCTTATCGATAAATATTTTCAACAGCAGGTCAAAATGCAATAAATTATCATTCTAAATAATTTGACTTCATAAATATATTTCTACAGAATTACCAAGAGGAAGAAACATCAAGTTCATCAGCTTTAACTGAGATCATACAGACATCACAGACATCCATTACAACCAAACCATTACCCATGATTCCAGAGGATGTACAGACTGAAGATGGTGTTTGTAATGTTTATGTCAAAGGTAATATAGTGTTTAGTGTATGTTGTAGTGTGTAAGTTGGGTGTTTTTATACCCTACTCATTAGAGTGGAGGCTCTATTGCCTTACCTGTTAACCCTTCCACAAAATCAATGGAAATTTTAGAATTTTCCAGATACTGGTAAAAATGTATGATTTGTGGTAGGTTTTAGGTTGATATTAATTCTGCGTATTTGTCTATAAAAAATACTAAATAATTGAATTCTTACACCAAAAATTTGCAAATACTTAAAAATCTCACGTGTGACAGTGGCAATGGGGCAGAATCTCCCACATGAAATATTCCAAATGTTAACGGGTATGATATTGCAATCATCCTTATCTGTCTACCTGTACATGAAATGTTTCTGTTACATATATTTCTCAGTTTCTGTTGGAGATAATGCTAAGATATTTGGGTACATTACTTTTGACGATGACTTACTTGTACTCAATTTCCCCTTTCCTGGAATGAGTAGGGGGTTTTCTTAGCTCAACATAGTGTACAATATCTTGTTTCTCTTAATGTAATCTTGTTTGCATAATGTTTTACTGAGTTTTGACTTTGTAAGAAAACACTGGTCTATTTGTGTTGTGCCTATTAGTTATGCCATTGTCATGTTACATCTTTGAACTACTTTGATAATGTGAAAGTTTTATTTGTGGATACAAATTTTCTTGGATTAGGCAAGAAACACAAGTTCTTGGATTGTTGAACTCATGGTTTTGGGATTTTCAGTATACAAATCAATGAAAATCTCTTTTTTGTTGGTAACCAAATTTTGTGGTTTTGCCTACCCAGGTTTTGCCTACCCACAACAACCATGAAAAATTGGTTGAAAACAATAGTACTTTCACAGTAATAGGTATCTATGATTTTTGCGGTTTCAATGTGAAATTTTAAAATACATATACTATAGGACTTCAGGATAGATGTAACGGGTTAATAATGGTGGAAGGAACTGTTATATTTTTTTTGTATGATGTAGGTACCAATACTCTAATGAACATATGACATTAGAATTATCTCACAATGATGTTTTGACATCAGAGGCCTAATCTAATTTCAAACTGTGATCTGGAAAAAAATCCTAAGTTAAGGAGGTAGACTTAGGGTAAGGGACACAACTCATAAAAATCATTTTAAACAATATCATGTAAGCATCAAAGTAACCTGGACTGATTTCATTCAGTTTCAAGTGAAAGCTTGACAGGCTATGGTGAAATTGAATATGATACAAACATATCACTGACTTCATGAGTTATGTCCCTTACCCTAGGTCTACCTCCTTAAGTTAAAAGATAAATGTGACATATCTTATGTACTTATTGTTTTGTATACTCTCCTTTGCTTTAGAAAATCTGTTATGTGCTCCCATTTTCTTTTTGTTTTGCAGATCACATAAAGCAGCCTGAACAGTACATGTTAATTATTTCTTCAGCTACTAAGAATTTATGTGAACGTTGTCGTAGGTATACTGCTGAGTCAACAAATACACCATGCGAGAGATGTCTAAATGCAATGACAGTTGGATGGGAATGAATATTATATTCAGCTGGTGATAAATTGCTATAACTGACTTCGAGTTTAGAAAGTAACAGCAGTCGCAATCCAGGGGGACAGTTCTAGGGTTTAGAAGCCCACCCCCCCCCCCACCCAAAACTTTGCTGGAAAATTTGGTTTATTTTATGCAAGCTTTGGGCAAAACAGTTATGTTATGCTGCTGATGTAACATGTAACAGTTGTGTATGTCATGAATATTGACTTATGAGATTGAGGCTGACTAATTTGCTTTGCAAAGTAATGTATGCTGTGTGTAATGTTATAATTGTAAACAGGTATGATTTCTTTGAATCTGACATCTGATATAGCTTCACAAAAGTGATTACGGTACTTTCAGATTTCAGCATGTAGGCAATAGAGTAATGACTTGTTCTAAGAATATCCCAGTATATTAATGTAGTACAAAGCAGCTGTTTCATTG
This sequence comes from Perna viridis, assembly GCA_037379345.1. Taxonomy (NCBI): domain Eukaryota; kingdom Metazoa; phylum Mollusca; class Bivalvia; order Mytilida; family Mytilidae; genus Perna; species Perna viridis. The sequence goes on along the minus strand of CM074512.1, from coordinate 53,862,334 downwards.
ATTGATCATGTTGTTCTCATCTTAAAATCAATGAAGACTTTCAATCAATCAATAAGTATAGATATTAAGCAGTACTTCTCTGGTACCTTAAAAACTATCACTAATTGTGTGTAATAATCCTCAGCGCATGAAATTTATTGTGATCATGCTCTCCTTCATACATCGGTCTTATTTCTAATCATTAACTCTTCTCAAATTACTGATTTGAATTTGATGAAACTTTCACACATTCCCCATCACATGATGCTATTATGCACCTCCTATTTTGATTTTGTTTTTGTATGGATGACATTTTGGGTTTCCTATATGGTATCGGGGGAAGGGAGTGGGGGTATCACCAATATACCTTTGTTCACAGTTTTTTCTAGTTTTGGGTAGTACATGAACTTGTTAATCTAACATTTGAGCCCTGTATAATCTTATACATTCTGTCAGCTCTTAACTTGGTTCTTTCATTACTTTAATATGTGTATTATTAAGGCCTTTTCTACAGAGAGTAATATACTCAACTTCAGAGAATTTGCCTTCCTTTGATTAAATGATGATCGATAATTGAATGATCACTGTGCGTTGACCAATGACCAGAAACCAATCGAATCACACTCTTGTAATGTAAGATAACAAATGATAGGTTCATGTAATTCTCAGAATTTTCATTGGAACAAATCTAATATAGTGCTGTACTAAAAATACTTTTAATTCAAAATACAAAATCAGAGTTTTGTATTTCATTACAAAAAAGTTAACGTGAAACAAGTCATTAAATTGATGTCTACATTTATATCATTTAGTGAATAAGTGAAAATGGAATACCAGAACAATCTAATCCATAAAATATATCAGTGGTCATGTGATGTAAAATGGAAGCAATCGCTGTTTAATCATATTGGTTTGTTGGATCAATGACTGATTGTGATAATTGACGGATCGCAACTATAGTTTTACTGATCGGATCAGGTACTGTTATTATTCATTCTAATATGATGTCTTCATTTCGTCAAACAGTATATGTCGGTACAACCCCACCTTTAGCAGCTGTGCACTGTCTTTTCTTTCGCTGTTTGAGACAAAACATTTAAAAACGTTTAAGTGATGATTTTACGGCTGAGAGGCTATCTAATTGAAATCAATTATATAAATACACACATTTAATACATACGATGACATAAATATACATATTTAATCCAACTTCCATACGGGGGAGGTTAAACGGAAGAGCCGTTGTTTTGGATACGCCCAGGGAAATTTTTGTCACAAAAATTCTGAATTTGTCATATTAGAAAAGAAATAATTCCTTCCAGGGGTAGATTTGTACTCATTTTAACATGGGTTTGGCATTTTTATTCCGGTTTAACTCCTTGCTGTCACTCGGTGTTAAATAATCAAATATAAATGCCGTACCATGTTAAAATGAATACAAATCTACCCCTTCCAAGAATTATTCCTTAAGTTTACTACTACCTTAGACATTTCATCGGGTAATAATCATCCGATACTTTCTGAAATCAACTCTAATACTTTCTTTATCAGTAATCTGTACTTTTTTTCCATTGATTTTGTTGACAGATATATTTTTTTATCTCACATACATGACAAGATATTTGAAAAAAATATCTGTCAAAACATTGGGAGTGATTGTGATGTCATTAGACTGTCTTCAGTGTTTCAATGAAAATGACAGTTTGCAGTCACACTACTTGATTTTTTGTTAAAAGTACATAATTAAAATGATCAAAGCTGCAATTATTAGATTACCGATAAACAGAATAATAGTTACTTTTGAATTTGATAATGACAGTATCATGTGGAACGTCTCAACTCGTGCTCACACCCTGATCCAGATATTCCACATGTCACTGTCGGTATCAAAATCGAAAGTAACTATTATTTTATATGTAACATGATTTTCTTGTCTAGTTTGCCAGGTTCCACTGTATCTCCTAATTGTAGGATAATTTGAATAGATGGTGAAGGCTTTATCATGTGGATCAATATTCATACTACATTGTGCATTGGCACCCATTTAGTCATATGCAAATATAGTTTGGGCCTCTTTATAAGATATGATGTTATGCCTATAGGAAAGCAACATTTTTTTCTCTCAGATTGTGAGTTATAAAACAGTGCTAATGTAGTGACTTTGTTTCTGACTGTTAAAGGTGTTCATGAAAATAAATATTAATGAATCAACAAGTTTGTTGGCGTATTTATTACCACTTCATAGCTGTTTACGCATAGCTTCAGAAACTTGCGGAAATTTGAAGAAAAAAAATATTGTAATTGAAGGACTACTAAGTGTTTCTTTAATAAATTTGGGACTACAAGAAAACATCAAACATGTCTTTACAGTTTTCTACTTGTAAGTACCAGTCCATATAAAATTCAGACACTGCTAATACTAGAGGTGATTAAAGGTGCAGAAAAAAAACACCATACACATGATGTTTTTAGCTATCCTAGCCCAATGGGCCATGTGAGTTATTGTCAATGTCATCTGTAAACTTTTCATTAAATATTTTCTCTCAAACTACAAGACTGATTTTAATGAAAGTTTGCATGAATATTCCTAACGGTAACCTGCGCAAAATTTATGGTCTGATAAATGATCTGTTAAAAAACATGGCTGCCATTTTTTATCTACAGAACATAGGGTAGAAGCCACTTACTAGAATTTCAAGGTACATGTATATCTCAAAAACTTTGAAAGATAGAAAAAATGAAGACAACTTTTCTGTTTCAGATTGAAGAGCTCTATTAAAGTTTTCATAAAGTCAAAGCTGTTAGAGTTATTGCCCATGATAGGTGAAAAATGACCTTTTTGCAATTTTTAGCCAATTTCCTGAAATCTATGATGGATAGTAAAAAAAATTTCAATTGATGAAATGATCCTCATTGTTTGCCTATAACTGTTGCCACTTGTTGAAGGTGTTAAACTTATCTATATTACACCATATTTTCACATAAGTTTAGTCTTTTCTGTATACAGATCTGTATTTTGGAGAAATACAAACATTCATCTACCACTAAAATCAATCAAATCATGAACGATTACTAAGTGCCAAATTCATGCACAATCTTTATAATGATAAACTAAGACTGGTTATGTGGTCTGTAAATGTTCCTGAATTGGAAATAAAAGAGATTTTGGTAGGTGTTTACCATGCATGAATCACCTGTCTGATTTTATGAGGACTGCTAATTATGACAAACAAAACATTTTTTTCTTACAATATATTAAAAATACTTACTTTATAGTCGCCCCAGTTGATCTTAAGTGTTTTCTGGTCAGAAATGGTAATACTCTGGTAAACTTCTTATTGGAAAGACAAAAAAAAAATTCTTTGCCTTGTCTGGAAGTTTGTCCCGAATTTAAACTTAAAGAACAGTGGTTGTACTTGGAGGTTTCTGTATAAGCTTTAAATTTAATTAAGTTGTTGAATTTCACGTACCAGTTAAATTCTTCCATATATTCACAGAAAATGATTATTTAGGTAAAGACTTTATTTGTACATTTTTTTAGTCAAGGTTTCATGTAATAATTTGTTTATGGAATGTTATTAGACATATATAATAAAATCTGTATTGAATACTACTAATTCCTAAAATTTCAACATTATTGCCATGGTATAGTTTATTGGGGTTTGTTTTTACATTGTCATCATCAAGATTTAAAGTTTTTGTTACCGGTAGTTTCATTAATTGGTCATTTTGTTTTGCTTTGTAATTTTTTTCCATTATCAAGGTTTTAAGGCCAATAAAACCTATTTTACTGAGCATTCTTTACTGTCATCTTACAAAATCATACAGACATGTAAATTTTCAATTAACTAATCACATTTAAAATGATATAAAAACAGTATGTTTAAATCAATTCAAACGGATTTTTGCCAGTTTTTTTTTTTTTTTTTTTTTTTTTATATAGTTTACCAAATAGTGAAATTCCTGACAGAACCAATAAAAAATTGCCTTTAAAAAGACTCCATTATCTCATTATCAAGTTCGGTGACCTTTGTTTTTCTTTTGTTTGTTTTTTTTTAATTAAAATTCTAAAGTATGTACATTCATTGTAATCTTCCAGAAAAACTAAGAAAATTTATCTACTAGAAATATTAGGTATAATCTACGTTAAACGGGTATCTTTACTGATTATACCAAGGTTCAAAGTTGTCATCAAAGATGAGAATGCGGTGATCTATTACAATGTAAGGGTTTGAAATGCTATTCGTCCATAGCAACATATAAGAAAATAGCCTAGCATTGCTGTCCAGAGTAAATTGTGTTCAGTACACTACTACAAAGTAAGAGTTTGGAATTCTGTTCTTCCATACTCCAACAGCATGGCATCAAGTCAGAAATAGCTTGTCATACAACCTCTAACATTGCTGAAGTATTGGTCAATCAGCTGATAAAAAATAAGGAAAGGAATTGTATTACATATAAAAAACAAAAACAAAAAGGGTGACGAAAAAAAATTGATCCTTGATTTACAAGAATAAAAAACTCTTTTCTTCCTTCCACAACCATTTACCACATATCAAAGCTCATTGCATAGAGTGTTTGCGACAACAATTTATGAAAAAAATGTCGTAAAATGTAGCTATATCGACTACATTTTCCGAGTTCCTGTCTTACAATGTTTAAGTAAGGTAGATTTCTTCGGAACCTGCATCCCGCCAAACTGATATGTCGGGTTGAGATTAGAACAATGAGCCATTTAAATATTTTTATTTTTTACCCAATACTTCACGATGCCGGCAAATCAATATCCAAATAGGAAAGTGGAGGGTTGCTGGATCACAAGAAATTTGGACAAACTATAGTCAGTGGACTGGGAGAATCCATTGTGCACCCAACTTCATGATGGTTATCAGGTACCTTCATGCCTCCCATTCACGAATCAGGTACCCTTGGATATCACATATGAAAACGCTAAACACCCTTAGGTGCCTTCATGTAGCCCAGTGTTACAGCTCTTAATGATAATAATAAAATAGTGATCACTTACGGTAATTGAGTCAAAAGCAAAATATGTGCCCCTATCTCAACGGAAAATTGCTTAATTGACACTTTACAAACCTAAATATATGCTATGGTATAAATTAAAACCTTGTTTGTTTTATACTTTACATTTATCAATATCACATCTGATACTTTTGGGGTTCCTTTGATTTCGTAATCAAAAGTTGCTGAAAAACAGGATTTTTCAATATTCCACTAAAAGTCGCATTAAATATCAGTGTGAAACAAAATGCTCATTTACAGCAAATCAACACTGTAAAACTCACTGTTTGGACATTTTTAATTCAAATCATATCTGCTCAACTAGGGCGCCTATTTTTTTTTTTTTTTTTTTTTTTTTTTTTTTTTGTTTTCTGTTTCTGTTTTTGTTGTTTTGTGTGTGTGTTAAGAGTAACCATTATTTTTGCTCTTTTCTTCTCATTGTTGTCAATTCTATAAATAATCATATTTCATAAAAGCTTTCATATGATATAATACATTTATTTGGGATGCTTTGGGACTGAGGTAAAAATTTGCCACCTTCTACCCCGATGAAATAAATATTAATATGAACAAAAATGTTATTTTTAGAATAAGACATTTTAGAAATTAGAATTTTAGGCATCGATGTATTCAGCATATCAATTAATTTCTGACGCTTAGGTGACAATAATGACAGATTTAGGTGTAAGTTTTTGTAAGAATCAGGCAAAATGAAGAAAATCGGAAACATGCATGTCTGACAACATAGTTTCATTCAAGGATGCTTCTCTTTTTGACCATTATTTGATATCTGCATCAATGGATTTTCTTAGAAATTTCACATAAGGCCATCGTCATAGACCTCCACGACCTTCTGTCTTGGGACCAATGCTGGACTTGCTCTCAATTGCAATCATTTTCTTTCGTCTCCTTGTCCATGCACTGACCTCCTCCGTGTGTCTCCTTTGGCCGACCTCTTTTCCTAATTTCCAGCTGGCGTCCATCGTAATGCAACCCTGTTGATGGAGTAAGGGTGCATTCTACATATACGACCTATCCATGACCACTTTCTCCTTTTTATCTCCTGAGAAATCGGATGGGTACTTATTCTCAGGTACAGCTCATCATTAGATATTTTATTTGATCAGAAGATACAAATTATTTTGCGTAGGCACCAGGTCTTGAAAACATCAGGTATGGTTGTAATGGCTGTTGTAACTTTCCAAGATTCACCATCATACAGGAGGACCCCAAGTACATTGCTTTTGAAGATCTTGATTTTGGATTACCCCCAGATGTTACGGAGGTCTGCCTTTAGAAATTCTAGATTGTGCATCTATTTTGGAATCTCCGCCATTGTTGATCTTGCTTTCCAAATAAATAAAATGTTTAAATTCTTAATCTCAGTACCTAGCAGGGTGCTGGGACCATCTGTTTTGGTGTTTACTTTCATATGCTTAGTTTTTGAAACATTGACCTCGAGACCTATGTTAATACTAGCTAACTGATTTGTTTTATCTTGCAATCTCGATGACGATGAGATAGAAGCGCAATTTCATCAGCTAAATCTGGTCTTCCGGTATTTCTGTCATTGTCAAAAAATCTCTTGCCGTTTTTTTATTTTTTTTAACAGGAGAGGAGAAAGAAGACATCCTTGATTGATCCCCTGTCTTCAGTTTAATTTGACCCCAAATAACTCTGGAACAGAAATTGACATATACCATATTTATGATAGAGATGGGTTTATCTGGGATTTCAATAGTGACTTATAGAATTTTCCGAAGGGCTTGGTGGTTTACATTGTCAAAAGCTTTGGTGAAGTTACAGCTAGTTGAAATAGACCAGTTCTAAGTTCAATACTAATTTATGTAGGCTACTGAGTAGTTTAAATAGAAATCTGCCCTACATCATACCAATGTGCCCTGCTTAACTAATTCAGAACACATGTGTGATCTTTTGGACGCTGTTAGGGTTTGAATAGCTGTCAATTATGATGACCTTAACCTCTAAAGGTCAAGTAAATACAACTCACCGAGGCCATTTAAATCATTGTTAAATTTTCTATACTGGTACATTTTCAAGTTTATATTTTAGGGCATTTTATACACAGTCACAACAAACCAAAGAAAAAAAAATAATAATAGTATTTATAATCATTTTACAAATATTTCTTAAACAACTTTTTTACAATAACTGTTTAATATTAAAAGGTCCTTAGAAGGACTGGTGCATGCATTTATATTGCAAGTTGAAAACCTGGCCATTTTGCAAAAGTGTAATGAATGTTACCATAACTTTAAGCTATTACAACTACATCAGCCAGAAAGAATCTCAGTTTAACAATGTATGAGCATCAAATTCCTTTTAAAAGAAGTTTCAGCATTCAGTTCAATTTAGTGATTGAAACTAAATATAGGCTTGGTCTATGAATATTTAAATAAAATGAACAGTATTATCCAATCAAAAAACAAGTAAATCACTTGTATATAGATTACAAGCTACCCAAACACACTGGTGGATGGCAAATATAGAGATTAAGGTCATCATAATTAATAGCTATATAAACTTAAAAGGCAGCGTCCAAAAGATCACACAGATGTGCTGAAGTAGTTAAGTAAGACACATTGGTATAATGTAGGGCAGATTTCTACCCAGAGAGCTATTTAAATTACTCACTAGCCCACATAAATTAGTGATGAAATTTGAAGTGGTCAATTTCAACTAGCTGTAATAAAATTCACATGAAGTGATGAGTTCCATTCATTGTCCTATTAAACCGTCCGTGCGAGACCCGATAGGGTAGTCAAGGACTTTAAAAAAACCCTTAGTTGGTTAACATTGCTCTGTTCTACAATGTGTCTGAGGATAAACATTTGGTCCCCACACGATCTACCTTTCTGAATACTGCTTGATTATGTTCTTCACGCAGTAGAGGGTCAGTAATAATTTGATTTCTGTTAAGGATCACTCTGCTAAAAAATTTTATGGTGACCGAAAGAAACATTATAATCTCTGTAGTTGTTACAATCAGAAAAAATTCCTTTTTGTGTAGTTTAATGATGAGACCAGTTTCCAGAATAATGGTATTTCCCAAGTTTTCCAAATACATTATTAAGTATGTTAGGAAAACAAACTACGGCTATCAATCTCTTGTTTAGACATGATGTGAGGTGGTGAAAGCCCCTTTGGGTCTACCTATGCATGTAGTCTTCGCGTGTATATGTGTAACTCGTAGGCAAAAAATAGACAAGGCATACACTTTACCTCTCTTTCAATTGTCATGATAAGAATTATGAAGAAAACTACCACAATTTACTGATTTAGGTCACATGCCTGGGCAAAAACGGAGTAGGAATGCAAAAACCAAGCAAGTTGTCTTCCTCGTGTTAAATGTATCTATGGAGCAGCTGTTCAATTGATCCATCTTCAGAAGGCACTATAATGACAAAAGGGTACTCTACCTTAAAAAGAAAGTCTTAAATTTTTTCTAGTTCGAAAAGAATTAAGACACCAATTGTTTTATTAGCGGGGGAAGGGGGCACTGTTTTATTTTGAGAAAAAAATTCAAAATTTTAGCCAATTTTTTTTTTGCTCAGCCATGGCCAGAAAAAAATGATTCGATATTAGTCTCATTACTTTACCCTGTAGATTTAAAAAAAAATCAACTTTGCGGCTGCCGTAAAAAAATATTTTCGCACTTGCGGCGATTTGCTTTGGGTTTTAATTCATCCTTAAATTCCAGCCGGGAGCCCTACGTACGCCCCACCCCACCTGTAAGAAGAAAATGGTCGTTGTCTTAGTTGACCACTGAACTCAGTAACGGATTTTATCTTAGATGACCACTGAACTCAGTAACAGATTTTAAGATAATGCTCCAAGACAGGGATTTTTTTTTTTAAATCTGTGCTTTAAATGAAGCATATGATCTGCAGAAAGTATATAAACTCACGGAATGGTACCGTAAATGATACGGATATTAATATTATTATATAAGAAAATAATTCGTATTTTATTGTAATATTACATACAATGCCAAAAATGACCGATTGCCGCATAAATAAAGTATATTATATTCTAACATGTACTCTATTCTATTATATTCTATATACATGTATTCTACACCCAAACCACTCCCTGCCCAAAATATACCCAGAAACTAACGAAAAGTCCCTAGTATATACAACTAATAATAAAGATAAGATAAATAAATAAATAACATAGTGAAACAAAAAAACGTTTAGGCTTTACATGCGTCTTGTAGATTTTTTCATGGGTACAAATTGATACAGAAAAAAAACAACTGAGAAGTAACTTTTTGTTAATTTTGGTAGTATTTTTGTATCTAGCGACTAGTTTATTTAATGCTTCTTAAAATTATTGTTCATCAAATTGTCTTAATTTATAATAACATTGTTTTTTATTTATTTTTACCGAAAGTAGGCAAGTTGAATGACATCATTCAGCTTCGAGCCAACCAATCACACTATTGGAAAAGTGGCCGATATGCGCACGCTTGTCGGAATTTGGCGTGGAAAGAGAAGTCGGCCATTTTGTTTGACTGACTAATCAAAAGGATTATTTTGGGATTTATTTACACACCTATGGTCCTTTTTAAGGATCTCTGTTGTGACAAAGGACACAGATAAACAATGGGAGTTTGCAAATATTTGGTTCTACATGGAATATCACGTTTATTTGACTAGAAATAAGGCCTTTATCCGAAGTCAAGGGCATCGTTTTCGCAACTCTCGCCTTGAAAATACCGGTTTTATTCTCAGTTTCTACACAAATTAAACTTTGGAATTGACATTTTGTTATTTTAAAAACTGGATATGTATTTTGTCGTTTAAGTGCAATAAGTAAAAGCCATCTATGTTACTTCAGAACGTTTTAAATCAGCTGATCACATAGACCTTTCAATCGATCGGAAACCATAATTTATTCATCATGTCGACAAGAACTCCACTACAGACTGTCCATGAATCAGTGACAGTTGATCAACACCGGGTATGTATACAGAAAATACAATTTCAATGTATATGTATCCCTGTTAGCTCGATTTATTGTGACAAATGTCTTTTTGTTTGTTTCAGTCGAAAGACGACAATGCAAATCCTCGTATAACTTCGTCCAGAGCAAGATCAGATGAACCTCATATTGGTAAATACAGGCTTATAAAGACTATTGGAAAAGGAAATTTCGCTAAAGTGAAGTTGGCCAAGCATGTGCCTACAGGAAGAGAGGTTTGTAAAACTTGCATGTTTATATAGTTCAGTATTTTTTGCTCAAACTTGCAATCCCTATGATTGGTCTTGTGTGCATGTAGTGTACATACATGTACATATGTACTTTCCGTTCTCCAATTCAGTAATGGAAGATGCGGATCTACAAGACAAGACTACATGTTCAGAGCAGTATTTTTCAGTGTACCTAAGGATTCCAAGCATCTCTGGTTGGACATTTTTTATGTACCCACCTTTAGCAGAAACTGTCTGGGAACCAATCTAAAGCTTCAAAAATAGCTACAACTGTACAATTGCAAGTAAATTAATGCAGAGACTTGCAAAGTGCACAGACTATTATGGTGTTAATTAGAGGGAATAGAATTTTCAGCCAAATGTAACATCACAAATATTATATATTTTGAAAGAGCCTTGTACAAATAAATTTACATCTTAAAATTAAGAGCCTTGTACAAATAAATTTACATCTTACAAAATTAAAATCATCATACTTAAATATTTCCAATTCCCTGACTGGGTAAAAATGGAAGGGGTCTGCATTTAGTGCTTGAAGACTTGCACCTCTCTGTTTCTTCTTACTGGTCCTGTCCCTCTTCATCATTTCAAAGTGACCTAGTGAAATCTTGATCAACAGCCTCGCCTATTTATATGAAATGAAAATTGTGATGAATTCTTTTTGTCTGAAAGTGTTGTACATTCATATATGTGCACTACAATTGGACAAATCTTGGGGTCTTACGTCTAACACATATTCATGCACAAAGCAGTAAATTAGCTTTCTAAATTAAAAGGTCCAGGACTTTTTCAAATTTCAAATCATAGGTCCTCCTGATGTAAAATTAAATGTCCTCAATGAAGTGTCAATATAGGAAATTGGAGGTCCAGGACTTAGGTGATAAGGAATACAAAGGTCCTGCCTGGTTCAGAAGTTACAGGTCCAGGGCCTCTGACAACTGCTATTTTTATCCCCAGTAAAGCAGGGATTGAATTTCAATTTTTTTCCACTAGCTAAATATAGCAAGTATAGAAAATTTACACTTGCTAAATTTAAGTTTGTTGGGTTATTTCTGGACTTTACTTTTATGACATATAGAATTCCACTAGCAAATTTTAGCATGTGTAGGGTTCTCAATAAGTGCTGGCGACTGTCAATTTCACCGTCTACTTTGACATTGGCACCGGCTGTTTTGTTGCTAAAAAATAAATTGAAAAAAAAGTTTGGTGCTTGGTTCGGACCTGAGGACCCTCAATGGTGCCACCTACTTTTAATTTTCTTCCACCTACTTTAAAACTTATTGAGAACCCTGAAGTGAAAATAATTTCTTCTAACAAAATTGAATTACAACTTGCATTTATCAAGTATTTCCCCTTAAATTAGATCACTGGTAAAGTGTTCTCTCTTTCTTTGCAGATGCTATATGTAGTTGGAACACTTGATCTGTAACATTTTGAAAAAAGTTCATTGGCCATTTTAGTGTCTTTTTTGTTTTTTTTTGTGATTAAATACATACATGTAACATTGGATTTATTGATCATAAATGCATTAATTTTTGTCAACTCATCCTACATGTATGTACTAAGTATAGTCAGCGATTATCTTGGGACAGCTGAGAGGTTGTGCAATCTCTGAACTTCAGATATATAGTTATCATGAATTGGTAATTTCATATTTGGTATGGCACATGCTAGTTTTTTTTCACTCCTTCCATACAACAGATGATATGTGCCTTTTGTGACAATATGAACTGTCGCCCCTGTTTGAAATTCCATCAAGGGTCTTCTTCATGACACATCTGTTGGAATATCTTGCCAGTTAAGCCTAACTGTTTCACATGCATGTGTTTCATAGAAATCTTACTATTTAATTGAAAAGATCTGGGCTAGTACAAGAAAGTTATCAATAAATACATGGCAGCCTTTAGAGCCGAGTTTTGCACAATTCAAACACAACATGACGCCTGAAAAGGCTTTTGCTGGTTTGATCTTTTTTGCCACAATAAATCCTGCAGAAAGACATATAACCAAGGACTGGCTCAACCAGAGCCCAAATTTTGATTCACCATTTCAATAGCCTAAATGTAGCTGACATATCATTTTTAAAGGCAACTCTGCCTTTATTGCCGTCATTCTGTTACCATAGATTTTTTATTTTTATTGTTAATGGCCTTACAGAGCTTACTTAAAGGTGAGTTTACACTTACTTGAATACCATTTGGTGATCTTCGAAAGTATTAACTATTTTGGGTTGAGGTTATACGCTGGTGCATTTGTTTCGTTTCACCAAATAGGTTCATCTTTATTTGACCACAAAACAATTGGGGTTGTATAATGGTATGTTGCTGTAGTCTGTGTCATCCATAGACAGCAGGTTTTCATGCAATAAGTTGAATTTAGTTTGTTGATCTTTATAAAATTTCAGCAAAATGTCACAGGACCTTTCAATTTCTTATGAATGACTGAATGACCTTCAATAAAGGTTGCAAAAAAGTCCAGGGTCTTTCACACTTGAGAGTTAATAAGAACCTCTGCCAGACATACGAGAATGCTAGTTTCAGGCCCCTTTTGGGTCCAAAATTTAAAACAAGCATTATTAGAGTATGGCATGCAAGTACTAAGTTCCCAAACAGGAAAGGTTTCTGTTAAAGAGAACAAAATGCAAACTTCATGCAAAATTTGTTAACAAAAAAGTGTGGAAAACTACAGGAGTTAGGAAAGCCATGCACCATCCGCAATTTGCATTTCAGTTTAGAAAATGGCGCATTGGAGCACATTCAGCTTGGGCCCAAGTGCGTCATATCAACATTGGGTCAAGATCGGCAATCCTGTTAGTTGTTTCTCTTTCGTTTGTTGAACATATATTCCCTAATACTATAAGTATCAGTTTTAAAATACCATGCCAATCAAATTTGAGTACTTGGGGTTGATTCTCTGAACTGGTGACTAAAAATAACAGTAGATTCTTCCCTTTAAGAAAAAAACTGCAAATTCAGTACCCAACAATATTTCTCAAACCTGAAAATGTATGCATTTTAATTTTCGTACAGTATGTAGTAGGAAATCAAATGGCTCTTTAAAATTTGTCAGTAGCCCCATGAATCATTCAAAGATGTAGCCATTGACCCATCATAAAAAAAAATCCTTCCCAATCACTGAGTCTGCATTAATTTCCTAGTCCAAGGCTGGGCAATACTAGCAGCAAAAAATTTACGCACCAGAACAATACTCAAACTTAAACTGTACCTTGCCTTGGACAATTGATGTACCAAATATCGATTGAGCATCTGCAAGCATGATGATAAAAAGAGTGGAAAACTTAAGTTACTGCATGAATTTTATTAGTCCAAGAAAACCACAAATACTGTTACCCCAAGGGACAATAGTACTTTCACAGTATATTTCTTATGTATTCTCTAACTCTTACAACTCTAGAGCTCCCTATATTGACATTGCTTTCTTGATTATATGGGTTTAGAATATTTGGGATCGTTTTAATAATAATCAAGTACATGTAATTATTTTCAAAGAAGAGTCATTTGTGACCATTTTGTCTTTCTAGGCATAAATTTCATAATTTTTGGCAGTATCTTAGTGCTTGTGTTAGTGAATTTAATCTCTGTATGAGTCATGTTTTTTTATTCAGAAATGAATTTTTTCTGCTTTTTAGTAGAATTCCACTATATCAGATTTGGATTTTACCATTACGATCCTTCTTTTACTTAAATTTACTTCAGATTTTGCCAATTTCCACTTTGTAGACCTCATAAAATCATATCTGTTTATTGTAAAAATTGGGTGATTTTCTTTCTGTGTAATATAATTTTTAGTTGTTCTGCCATATCTGAAGTAACATTTAATTTTTGGCAATAGCAACCTGCTCTTACTTTAGCCTCTATCATCTACTGTAAATCTTGTGAAAATCATTCCATCCTCCCACTCCCCCCCCTAATAAAAAAAAATAAATGAACTAACTTATACATGTATTTTAGAACTTACATTGCTTTACATTTTTTTAATGTGACTTTGTACAAAGTGTACATCACTTCTGTATGGTGATTTCACACACACACACACTGGATGTATGATGTCTTGATTTGTACAGTATAGTGAACATGGATTTACATGTTATGGTAGATGAACACTGATTTTGTCTTGTTCTCTGTTGAATGAACATTTTAAGTATTTTGACCTACTGAATTCGATGTTAGAAACAGATTGGATGTTATGTTCAGATTTGTTACCATACCCTAGGGACATGTTTAAAATGAATGAACTGTATTTTACATACATGTAGCTGTACCAGTGCATTTTTGTACAGTTCATTTTACACAAATCTAATATGAGCAATCAGTATGATCAATCTCAAATATTTGATGATGTCATATTTGTATATCATTGATTTTAAGTAACAGTCTGTTCCTTTGTACACATTCTTGAGAGTATTTTCCGTCCTCCAGCATTCTTGTGGTTATTTTTGAATGACACAGTTTCTACTGTATAGGTATTGTCCATATTACTGTATTTTTAACACAAAATGTGCTTATCATGATTATGGTCCTTCTAATTAATTGATATGGACCATTTGTAGGTTAGGCCACAGATGATTAATAAGGGGCTGAGTTACAATTTACATGAAATAGCTGTCTGAATTTCTACACTATTCATTTTTCTAACGAAGTTCATTTTGTACTAACACCTATTTTGTGTAAATTTCTGCTTACAATTTACTCTCTAAGAAGATACTTTCTTATATTTTCATAATGATGACTGAATCCTTAGCTTATATGTAGGTTAACTGTTTGGTGGAAGAATCTGTTGGAAAAGTAACTCAGTAAGGAAAATGATTAACATTGTTGATTAACATAATTTGATAAAATCTGTCCTGTCCATGCAAGTCTTACTCATTGTGTACAACTTTATGGCCCTTAACAACTTTTAAACCTTTCTTAATTGTTTAAATAGAAGATTTTGATCTCTCAATTCTTTTCAATAGTAAATATCAGTCCAACGACTTGAGTTCTATTCATTGATTATTTAACATAATACACCAGTACATCCTGATGAATTAACGAAATATCACATTACTGAGTAGCTGTAATGAAGACAGTAGTATGTACATCATTAACTCTGATCATGTGTTGGAGTGGGGTGACATGCTTACCTTTATGCTGTTGCCTTTGTCAGCTAGCACATTAAAAATCTGACTTGGTATGTTGGACTTAAATAAAGCAGGATCTGTTTGATTCATCTATTGTAGGTCCGGAAATGCATGCCAGAATAGATTAATCATTAACTCTGATAATTGTTAGCTCACAGAGCTCTGCGTGACTGTTTGCACATGAAGATGTGTGTCTAAATTAAGTTCGAACTTTCGTAAAGGTTACTAAATTCAGTACACTTTAAATGTTTGTTTCCTCTTACCTGACCCTAGTTCCTGGCTTTAGGTAGGTAGGGAAATTATTTTTTTCCCCCCTAAGTTCATATGAATCTGTAAAAACCATGATGAAAAATGTGAAAATTGTTAATTACTTGGGTAGGTCTAAATTTTGTGGGTAGGTAGGGTAAAGAGAAACAAACTTTGATCTAATTTGATTTTGTTCTTAGCAAGGTCCATGTACCAATGTCAAATAATTTTTGATGGTAGTTGTTCTGGTAGATGTTGTTTACTTGTATCTACTGAACAACATTTAAACACTCATTTGTTTATATGAAAGTGATGTAATATCAGATGAAGTGAAGTTACTTAATACACAGTACAATGTTAATAGAAATAGTCTGTACAGCGTAATGTACCCCAGATAGTTCGACCTTGAAAAACAACACAGACAAGAGTACTCCATGATAAAATTCATTTGGTATTAGTATAAGTTTATTAAGTGGATGTACATTACGGAACTTTTTTGTAATAATTAGTACATTGAAGCAAGTTCAAATGTAAATGTTGCCCTCCTGTTATACGAGGTCAAGACTGTTAAGCAGCAGTCATTGTCTCTTAAGTACTTTATATTTTTTAAGTTTATTTATCTTTGCCTGGTTTTACATGTATTTTAATGCAACTGACCCACTGAGTTGAAAAAGGACAAAAATCTTTTGATAAGATCTATCAAACATATGTTATGACTAATGCTTCCTGAGTTTATACTGGTACATATTGTTGGATGTGTGTTAAATATAGATATCACCACAAATTCAGGATATATATTTATGCTTCCTGTGATTAAAATTCTAATACTATGTGAAGTTTGTTGTGATACTTTACTTGTCATTAAGATTTAAATTTACTTACAAGTAAAGAATAAACCTTCATAACACTGAAACAAGAAGTGTGCTTGAATTGTCAATGGGAATTATTTTTCACTATTTAAAAGTTGATCGTAAAAAAAATTGCTTGAATTCATTTTTATGTGCAGTTATAAGTTTGTTCAACATCTCAGTGCTTTAAAAACTCAGAAATTTTCTGCTTTCCTTAGGAAAGTTCAGCATGAAAAATTGCTGTCCTGTAACAAAAACCAATTTGCAAATATTAAAAATTTAACTTTTGCTGAGTTAATTGTCCCTTGCCATAGATAATACAAAGTTGAAATATCCAGAGCCATTTGTAAAATGGTATTCCATACAAACTTTACACCTTAGTCCTTACATTTACATGTAGCTTGTAGTAGACTATGTATGGAATATGCATGATTTTACTCACGCTATTGCAGTAATGAAATTAACATGGTCATTAACTATTTTTATCTAGCCTTTGACTTGTTAGATTTTTATAGCTTCTACTTTTACATTTCAGGTTGCTATAAAGATCATAGATAAAACACAGTTGAATCCATCAAGTTTGCAGAAGGTAATTAGTACAATATCTCTCTATTTATCAAATGGAGCTAGGATATAAACTAAACAATCTGATGCAAAGATAGATGTTGGCATGAAATATTTCTTTTCAGCAAAATTTACTTGACCTTGTTACATGGTATCAATTCAGTTTCTATGTGAAGAAGTAATTTTATTGGACAGAGTTGAGTTTCTTCTACTCTCTTGTGTGTATTCACTTTATTGATGAAGCTTTTATCTATAAAACATGGCTTCCAAATAGTACTTTAATTAATAGCCACACATGGTATTGATAATCGCATATTTATGCAATGTTATTTTTCTCATAGCATATGTTACATTACAGTTGGAATGCTTGGCTAAATTCTATAACAAATGTTTACATGTTCATCAAAATATTGTTTAGTTCTGGTTGTATATCCTGGTATTGTTGTCTGTAATGTATGACATGTTGAGTTAGCAGTGCTAAGGACAGAGTTATGATTATATAAAGAAATTTCTGTTTCCCTATTAGTTTGTATGGGAAGAAATATCAGGTGCTTATTACATTATCCCCAGCAAAAAAAGTTGTTGAGTATTGAGGAATCCCCGTGTCTGTTTATCAGCACATCTATCCTTTCATCTGTTCACTTTTCTTGTAAATGCAACTCCACCTAAACCATGAAAGTGATTTGTGACATTTATAAATTAAGGTCAATCAAATCATTCAGTTTATTTTTTATTCAATTTATAGGCATGTTAGACATTATCAATCCTTTCCTTGAAAATTCCCAATGACTAGCCCAAATTATAGAGAACTGTGTAGGATTTAACTAGTCCGAAACATGAAATGTACAAATCATTTTACTAGCCCAAACCAATTTTTACAAGTCCTGGGTTTTGGGTTAGTGGCTAGTGGCTAAAGGTGAGCACTGCGTTATACATGTAAGTTGAAGTGTATTGAGGAATATAGTCATTGTCTTGATTCCTTCAGGTAATCTATTAATCTCACATAAGTGATGGATAGTGTTCTCTTTTTGGTCTTGCACATAGAAAGTCCGATTCTTTTTGTAGTCAAATACATTCATATTTCAACACAAGCAAACCTGACAGCCATACAAGTCATATATTTATTTTGTACATTGAAAGTAACAAAATGAGTTAGTTCAAATGATTGATTTATATTATTTTTCTCCATTTCAGCTTTTTCGTGAAGTTAGGATTATGAAAATGTTGGATCATCCAAATATTGGTAAGATGTTATATATGATCACTATGTACATGTATAATTTTTGCTCTTTGCTGGTGATGGGTTAAATACAGAAAGGGACTTAATGAATACTGTGTTTACTGCACACAGATATGTATTCAGGAGTTTATGGGGGAAAATTGTAGAAATGACTGTTATTGGACCAATAGGTTCAGCGAAAGTGGTCTCATGTCTTGTCTGCAATTCCTCAACAACTTGCAGGATTAGTATGAAACTTAATAGGGTGTTAAATTACCATTTTAGGGATGCATATATTGTTGGGAAATTATGGATAAAGTAAATTTGCTGTAATTTGTCGATAACAAAAAATAGTACTTATTGTGGTTTAGAAATGGCAGCAAAATTGTGTGGGAAAAGTGCTTAGTCTTTCCATCATAAAAAAAGTATACAATATGAATTGTGTGTTCATATGGTTCCTAAATGTGAAGGGTTTCTACAGGCTGTGGAGGCTGGTGTAAGTCCTGTTCGGGGCAGTCTAGTTTGTGCCGACTCTCTGCAGGTACAAATGTACTTGAGAGACATTACTTTCCATGCTGTAAAAATGTTGTGATGTCTTTTTATTTAAGGATTCATAGTTATTCTTGTTAAGGTGGTGCTTGGATTGCACTGCTGTAAAATGTTAAATAATCTTGCTACCAAAGGTATTGAAAAGTGGAAATGATTTGGGGGTTGTGACTTGAATTGATTTAGAAATGTGGTGCTAGAAATAAGCATTATCCTGCGTATTACTCTGCTTGCTAGTTTTGATAATCCTCTCGTATCACTCATGATTTTCATGGAACTACATGTATATTACAAGATATGCTTATGTACTCACATGTAGGCCTCACATGTGCTGGAGCAGGAGGGAGTTGTTCGCTGAAGGATAGTTCTACTTTATTCATGAATTCTTGTATATAAAAAAATACCTGATAAGTAACATTTGTCACACTAAATTATATTTGTGTGTCATTTTCTGATGCATATCACATCAGATTCTATATTTAGTAAATATTGACTTGTGTTGTATTGTGCATATTGTATATGTTAGTTTAAATATATTTAAAAAATAATATTGAATCATGGACAAGAAATAAAAGATTTTAGAATAAGAAGAAGTATTAAACTGAAGAGTTGAAGTGTACTAGTGAAATTCAAAGATTTATGAATTGATGTATTCATGCATAGCCCTTTGTGCAAAATTTCATAAAAAAATTGATTTAGAGAAAGAAATTGGTTTATCTTGAATTGAAAAAAAAGAGGAGAATTTTTGTAATTTATAGGCACATACTATGTATACTATTTTTTGTGACATGAAGTAGATCATGAAGATGCTTTCTAATAGGGGTGTCACAGTACATATTTTCGACAGATAGTTACAATATTGCATAGAAATGACAATATTTTATAGAAAATAGTTTGACTGCAAACCTCAAGTTCTATCTATGTCACTTGACATGGCTGCCTTGTATCACATGTAAACGTTAAAATTCATTTTTGAATCATAAATTAATATTTCAACTCTTCTTTTTCATAAAATTTACTATAATATCCTGTGTATAGTATGGATAAACCAAATTATACCTACATGAACATGCCATGTGATTTACCAGTGATTTTGTTTCATATGGTGAATATGTTTCTCCTTGCCTTTTCTAAAATATATACTGGTAAGTAGTATTAGAGCTGAATGTGGTTTAATTGAAGTATTTATTTTCTTTTTTTTTTTATAGTAAAACTATTTGAAGTAATACAGACAGAAAAGACTTTATATTTGGTTATTGAATATGCAAGTGGGGGTAAGTATTTTTAAGTTCTTATTTCATTTAATTAATCGTATGGTGATATTGATTGAATTGTGATTAAATACAGTTCCTTATGTCAGTGGTATATTTAGTTTTGATTAAGTGGAGATATAGATATATTGATTTAACTCTTTGATCTATTTATTTGTCTTCTCTTGAAGCTTTCCAGGGCATAGATTAAGAGTAGAACAATAATCATAGCCAATGAAATTTAAAAGTATTGCAATAAATGATTAGTGGAAAAAATGTAATTAGGAAATATTAACATATCTGATAGGAAATTGAGAATGATAAAGTCCTGATGTTGCAAGCCAAAGTGAATTCAGCTTTTAACTATTGTTCTTTGTTTTAGGGGAGGTTTTTGACTACCTTGTTGCACATGGCAGAATGAAAGAAAAAGAAGCCAGGTCTAAATTTAGACAAGTATGATGTTTTCATTTTATCAGTATAGACATGAATTGATAGTGAAATGATTATTTCTACAGGATCATTATTTCATTAGTTGTGAGGGTGAATATTTTAACAGCTGGAATGCTTTAGTAACTATTTAGTCAGGGATATACATCTGTTCAGCACATATGACATTGATGAAGGCATTATGTCATAACTTAGTACTGCTTATTGTTGAAATGCATGATTGTACGGAATAATAATCTTGGAGTTGAGCAATACGATGGTTTAATTTGAGATTGAATATTCCATTTCAATATCTAATTCTTAAAAAATAAAAGAAATTTTTTCTTTGAACTGTATATTTAGCATGTTTAGTGTACTTGCTTTTTGGTGAGAACTATCTCTAAATGTTTGGTTAAGTAATGGCAACTGTCAGTATTATAAAATCTAATTAATAAATAGGAATATTTCTTAATGACAGGTAATTTGTTCCATGTATTACTTTAGTAAAGTTAACAAAAAACAAAACAAAACAAAAATTTAGGTAATATGTTTTAGTATCAGAAATTTGATTCTGTCTTTGAAATTATACATGTATTAAGGAACAATGGCCACATAGTTAAACTCATATGCAATACACTCAAGATTTTCTGTTTTAAGATTTTCAAGAACAGCAGAAGTTATAAAACAAGCTTGACCTGTGCTTTATAAATGTATTTAGATAGGTCAATTGATGGACACTCCAAATTTCATTCTCCCAATAGCTTACCAGGTTATAATGCCAACTATCTTTATTCTAGAGTTTTGGTGATGCTAAACCATTTATGTGTTTGTATTGATTTTATTGTATTGGAGCCATTCCCAACTCCTGATCCGGTTAAAGTCTCCATTACAGCTAGTGACATCCAATTAATTGACTTTAATACAAGACCAGGCTTCTGGAGCACTTCACTTCTCTTCAGATATTTATATAAGCATGATATCATTGATTTTACCATAAATTTCTCAAATGGAATTATATAGAGATTAAGTAAAATATAAAAATGGCCAACATGTGTTGCTTAGTAGATAGTTAAAGCACTGTAATAGCTTTAAAATCTCATTTGAAGTTGTCTTGTAAGAGAAAAAATCAAACATCATAAAGCCCAAAAGGTACTTGACTGCAATAGCTGTAGGTCATCATTGATTTCTGGAGTTTTCTGTTTTATTCATATATTTATGATAATAATAATTACAGTAAGATGAGTCGATATTATATGTGTTTATTTGCATACTAGCTGCAACAGGCTAATGAGCAGTTAACAAAAATCCATACAGAGTTTTAATTGAATAGCACATTTATAGGAGGTTTGCATTAGTTTAGGTTCCATTAATGATATTTCTGAATTAAAGTCTGCATAGTTGGCAGAAATTCACTTGATTTTACGGAGATCAGTCCTAAAGTCAGCAACAGGCTTGAGGTGAATACACTGCAAAGATAATTACCATACTTATTATAGATGATTTCTCCATGGGATGTGTTTAAATAATTAATGGTGTTATATTATGTTATAACACTTGTAAATGTCTTTAGGATTTCTGGTTTTAGGGCACTATAGTATAGTCAGTTTTATCTTCACTTAAAGTTACCTATGTTAACGGGAATGGATGAGAGAAATGCATCATTTCCATTTCTGTGGAAGTTAATTTTATTTAATCAGATATTATTTTAGGCCAAAGAAAAATAAATGTTTCTAGTTTATCAATCCTACGTATCCTCTTTTTTCCACCAATCCTAAACAATTTACATTCTCTGACATATTTTTAGAACCAGATATTCTGTTTAAAATCAATGAAGTACTTTTGCAAAGCCTCAACTAAAAATATTTCATTCTTCCAATTCATAGATAAGAGAAAAATATTTTGATTGAGTTAAAACTATCCCATACTTACAAGTTTTACCTGAGGTTGGTTGGTACTGGGCAAGTGGTAGTAGGGTTGGTATTGGACATTTTGGAGGTTTGGTATTGGGCAAGTGATATTAAGGTTGGTACTGGAAAAGTGACAGTTAGTATTGGGCATGTGATAGGAAGGTTGGTTTTGGGCATGTGATTGTAGAATTGGTTTTAGGCAAGTGATTATAGGGTCAGTATTGGTAAGTGATAGTAGGATTGGTACTGGGCAATTGATTGTAGGATTGGTATTGGGCAAGTAATAAGAGGTTTGGTATTAGGCAAGTGATAGTATAGTTGGGTTTAGGCAAGATATTGTAGGGTTGGTATTGGGCAGGTAGTTGGGAGGATGTTATTAGGCAAGTGATTATAGGATCAATATTGGGCAGTGATATATTAACTTTAATCAAATAGAATTACATGCAAATGAATATAACATTCTATTATATAGGTAGCAGTGATTTACCAAATGTTCCCTGTGTAAAAATTTTCGATTATTCACAATGAATTATATTCGTTAGTTTCACTCTTACTTTCTCCTGCCAAAATGTCACAACATGAATATTAATTCGCCGTTCACAAAATTTAAAAACCATATTGAAAATAGCAATAAATGATGAAGAAAATCTACATTGTAAATAGGATAATCAATTGGTTTTCATGAATACCCAGAATATAACCAATCATGCCAGGATGTGTTAAGATTTAAATTGTGTGTGGAACAAGTTCCACACACTCGTTGAATCTAGACAGTGATCAAATTTTGGTTATTCACTCTTCCCAGTTAATTGTCCTTTTATTGCCTACCTACCCTTCCGATTGTAATTTTTATGATATAGGAAACGCACACAATGTACAATTGACCCGGAATTGTTGACACACATACTGACATTTTTATTTTTTTTTTCCATTTTAGATTGTTTCTGCAGTTCAGTATTGTCATCAAAAGCATATAGTACATAGAGATTTGAAGGTAAATCATCAATTAATAAAAAAAACTGAATAAGGTGAGAATGTTGTGGTGTAAAACACTTAATTCATGGTCCAAATTGAGGATACACTTGCTGATCAGGGTTCTACATTTGAGTGTTTTGCACCATTACATCTTAAGTTTTTTTATTGTTACTCTGTCCATGTTTCACACTGACATGGCAGTATTATTATATATTGCACAAATTACTTGATGTATTATTGATTTTCATTATCATTTGCATTGATATTTTCTGTATTTACATGAATAAGTACCAGTAATAAATTCTTCTAAAATGAAGAAAAGCTTTATGATCATTGAGCATTTCTTTCATCCATAGTGAATATTTTGATTCCATGACGGTTATCAATTTATGAATGTTTAGTGTTCAGTAGTAATAGTCAGGTGAAACAGGAAATGCTTCTGAAGAAACAAAAATTCTAATCACCTTTTATTTTGTCAGCCCTGTTATTATCCTAGTTAACTTCCAATATGGTTTAATCATCATGACACAGACTTTACATTGTCTGAATTATCATAGTTCAATAAATCCCTTCCCTCTGGGAGCATACTGAATTATATTGGTGTTGACGGAATTTCCTATCAGAATTTATACTGGGTTTCTACGTGAATTTTAACACTAAGTTCTACACTGGGAAAAAAGTGTAAATGGATTTTGAAAATAAATACGTGTGTGTGTGTGTGTGTGTATATATCTATATAGCTATTATTTTTTTCAGTTTCTGCAGGTTTGATTTCAAGCCTTGAATACTTGGAGTTCTTTGAAATGCTGAATGTTTTTAAAGGACCTGTTCTGTTTTTGTTTTTTGTTATTCGTCCATTTTTTGAGACAGTAATGTTGTGTTGCTTGTCTTTAAAATTGGTTTTAAAGTGATGATATTTATTTGTTTTACAGGCAGAAAACTTGCTGTTAGATGGAGATATGAATATAAAAATAGCTGACTTTGGTTTTAGTAATGAATTTGTTCCTGGAAACAAATTAGACACTTTCTGTGGGAGCCCTCCTTATGCTGCACCAGAATTATTTCAGGGTAAACATATTTTTGATTAGTCTGATAAATTGTTAACGTCATGATTCATGGACAAAATGTTAACACTGATTGAAAGAGATCTAAAGTTATGGTTTATTGACCTTTCATAATTTCAATACACGCCATGATGAGCTGACCCTTACACTTTAGAACTCATCGTGAATTGAAGAAAGATATTTAATAAAATATACTAATAAAAATACTAAAATAGATCTAAGATGGACTAATTTTTGAAAGAGAAAAAAAATTAAGCTAATGAAGAAAAAAAATAACTTGATTGAACCTCCAGTATACTGTTCGTTTAAAAAAAAAAGCTTTCCCTAAATGTTCAATTGAAATTGCTATGATGCATCAAAATTTTAGTCAAGGAAGGATTCAAAATAAACTTCATCTTATTTATCAAATCTTAAGTTATAAAAGAATTCAGAATAAAATGTCAGGTCTAGACTTGTTTGAAATAGATCATCTTTTATGTTCTTGGTACAGAAAGTAGACTTGGGTTTACATTGGTATATCATCAGTTTTATACAACCTTGGATCACTGTCACCTATGATTTATTTTCATCTTAATTTCATTAACCCATCATATTTTGTTCATGAAGCTTGAACAGATATCCAAGTATTCCACCAGTCTATTTCTGCCTCTCAATATGTAGAATAGGAACCATTGAGCTCGCTACATTGAATAAAATCATTTGCAAGAGCCATTCTGGTGAAGTGGTGACTGAGTGTCACAGAATACAAGCTTTTCATCTTAGTATGAACATAAAAGTTTGAATATGTTGTATATATATCTTTTCTTTTTAGGAAAGAAATATGATGGTCCTGAAGTAGATGTATGGAGTTTAGGTGTCATATTATATACACTAGTCAGTGGGTCATTACCATTTGATGGTCAAAATTTAAAGGTATATAACACTTAAATAACTGTTTCTTACTATGAAAATTTAAGCAGTTATCTTTCATTCAACCCTTGTTTCCATTTGTTTTTTGACTAAAATTACAGACTAATATTTTCTACATTGAACCAAGGAAAGGTTGTTATTAAAGCAAATGTAATTTGATCTATAAAAGGGGTTTGTTTGTAAATCTTTGAGTAATGCTAGAGTAAATGGACATTAGCATTTAATCATGATAAAGAAATTAATAATATGTTAATAATTTCTTTTTTTGTTAACAAGAAATTTATGTATTCTCATGAACCATAACTGACACCACTTATTTTTAATTTTTTTTTTCAGGAATTAAGAGAAAGAGTTTTACGTGGAAAATATAGAATACCTTTTTATATGTCTACAGACTGTGAAAATTTATTAAAAAAGTTTTTAGTATTAAATCCTACAAAAAGGGCTAGTTTAGAGGTAAGTCTAGGCTTATGTGCAGATAAATGAAACTTGTAATTTTAAGCTATGCTGTAAATGTGTCTTAAAATGGGGGTTAAAGTTTTCTCAATTTTAACTAGTCTTCAAGCTTTCATTTTACCAAACCCAAAATTCTTGTATACCAATTTCAAACTTTGAATACCCAAAATTGACCACTAAAAGATAGAACTTGTCAAGTAATGTATATATTTATGACTTTATTTTAGATAATGTTTAAAGTAACAATATTGATTTAACTTATACTAGAGAGAAAAAAAAGGTGTATGAAACAAAGCAATTCAATAGATTTTGTGGAATTTAGGTAGGAATTAATGAACATACTAAAGATTAGCTGCGAAACGTAGCTCTAACAATTTTTTTGTATTTTTTTAAAAGTTAGATCACAAAATCAAAAAAAAAAAAAAAAGGATCAAGAGCTACGATTTCGCAGCTAACTAAAGCTATGATCAGATGTCAGCCTAAGAAGCAAAACAAGACTTCATGTAAATTCTTGATTTCTTCTATTGTACCAGAATATAATGCGAGACAAGTGGATGAATGTAGGTTTTGAGGATGATGAACTTTTACCTTTTGTCGAACCCCCAGCCGATGTACTTGATCCTGTTCGTATAGGTAATGTTCCAGCAGTGGACACACCCCCACGGTTACTTAAGAGTAACAGTTAATGTTGTTATGTATAGTGTATTGTTAAGTTCCAAGGTTTTCAATGAACATCCACAATGTTGATTCATTGAAAACAGAATTGGTTGAAGCATGTGGGCACCCTGAATGATTTCAGCAATGATTTGCTGTAGAAACAATTTAGTAGTTTATTAATCTACACTGCTTCTTCCAACTATATCAGTGTTTTAGTTTACAAAACATTAGTGTCTACTTTTGTTCTTTATTTTGTGTCGTCAGAATATAATGAAGGACCGATGGAACAATATGGGTTACGAAGACAAAGAATTAAAACCTTTTCAAGAGCCGCCCAAGGATCTTTTAGATTCAAAGCGGATAGGTAAAGTCTTTATAAGCAATGTCTAGAATACTAAGAAACATTCATTTAATCATGGTAATAATATGCAAGAATTAGAAATTGAATGTTAAATATTTATTTTATGTAAGATGTAGATTAAGTGTAAGAGGCTTTTATTGTTTCTTTGTTGAAAAGACATTGCTTAAGATGTGTAACCCTCATTTTCCTCATTTTGATAACAGTTTTGTTGTCATGTGTGTGTGTGTGTTTGTCACCATAGAAATTTGGGATGGTAACAAGGCACAGTAGTGATAGATTTTAAAGTAACTTATATTATCTCTTTACTTATGGCAATGTTGACAAAAAGACAGAAATGGGCCTTGTTATATCTCTAAGTTTGTGATTGCCATAAGAAAGTTAATGCTATGAAACTAGTATATTAGTTGTCAAAACAATGATTCTGTTTTTGTGTTTTTTTGTGTAAATATTGTGGAATTTGTGTAGGCATTAGAGGTTTAAAGAAAGCATTAGGTTGTTTGATCATTGATTTAATGTAGAGTAGGAACTTCATTGTGGCAATCACTTGCATTTTTGAATGTTGTATCATTGGATGTAGTTGTCAGTGTTGTCAAGCAAGCATCTGTTATTTCTTTACTGGAAGATAAGTTTTATTTCTTCAAACTTAGTGTAATCAGATATACATCTATCCTTGTGTTATCATAGTTCATGATAATTTAGTCATTTATACATAGTGACTATATCATGCTGGGTTCAATTTTAAAAATAAAATAACTAAGTACCTTAACAATGAGATTTAATCCAAAAACAAAACACTACTGATAAATTGTTCAAATTCTTTCTAATTCTCAGGTAATTGGATATTCAGTTTTACTTCGTAGTAACTAGCTTTGAATGCTAAAGGAATACTTTTATGAATTGTGCTCTTGGGAACATCCCAATTTTTTTTATTTTATTTATTTTTTTTTTTGTGCCATAGAACTCCCAAATATACTCATCTATAAATTGTGTTATTTTAGACTAAATTTTTAACTGTTGGGAAGGGTTCTAACTTAACAACAAGATTTAGCTTACGAACTAAAATTTTCTACTTGAACTGACATGAGCATGACACCCAACACTGAACAGCCAGACTGGCACCTTTTATTCCAATGTTAAATTGCAAATGTCAGTTTTAGGAAGAGTGCCTTCATCTTCTACCTTTTACTGCTGAAATATGATGAGTAAAAGAATATTTACTGTTTAGTCTTTATTTTGCCACAGTACTGGCCTTTTATGATTTTATTTGTATTTCCCACTCATCCATTTTGTGTATTGATTTTTACCTGTGTACACTCATATAGCCAAAAACCCAAAGATGTAATAGAAACGTGACCGGATAACGTACCATAATTTGTGACGAAAGTAATAAATAGTTCAGTTGGTAATGACAACAAGAATTTCTTTTTCTTTAAGGTAAAACCTCTTAACTTACTGAAATATCCCCAACTGAGTTATTGTAGTATCATAAACTTTCTGTTTTATTCTTTGTTGTTTACTATATTTATAATTTTAATTTGGGTTATTGGTTGTGCCAAAATTCGAATGAATGAGAAAATGGCTGTATCAAAACAATCGACATGGCTTGTCAAGAATTTAATTACTTTCTACTATAAAAACTACTCTGGCTTGGAATTATTTATTTCAATATTTATTGAAGTTATCAAAACAAACAGGTATACTCATTGTAATTATATAATGTTAGCAATGCAGCTGTCAGAAATTAGTCCTACTTACAAGTGGTTCAAAGCTAGGCTCCAGAAATTTGGACTGAAAAGGGGGGTCTGACTTTCTGCAGGAGGATCGACTTATACTTGAGTATATATACACAAATTGCATGAAAAATCAGAAAATGATAATTGAAGATAATATTTTTTTCTAAGATAATTACTCTTTTTGTTATGTTCCACAAATGTTATTAAGGGGCGTTTGAAGATAAGTTATTTCATCCATGATTTCGTTTAACATATGACTTAGGAAGTCATTTTTATTACTTGAATGATTTAAATCTGTTGTGGTAGTAATATTTTACTTTAACATACAGTTTCATTTTCTTTTGTTACTTATCATTTTTTATTGTAAAAGTAGTTCTAAATTTACTTATTTTTCCCCAGTATTCACTTACATGTACATGTATGAAGTCATGTTCTATGTTTCACATATCATTTAGACATGCAGGATTTCATGTATATTTCATGTACTGTAATTACTTAAACTTCTTAACTAATTACTGACATGCTATCAATGTAGTCAGGTATAATTTTAATGTCTTTACATTACAGAGGTTATGGTGCAAATGGGTTACAATAGGAAAGATATTGAAGATTCTATAACACATCAAAAATATGATGACATTCAAGCTACATATCTACTGTTAGGCCGTAGGACATTAGATGTAAGTGAAAGCTGAATTTTAAAAAGTATAAATTAGTTTTATAGATTTTGTTGGTAGATAATAAACTGAAAATGAAGTTCTTATGTAAGTCCATTTTGAATTGTTCACAACTAATTCTTCTGATGTATGACAAATAATTCTTCTTGTAATAGGGGTACATGTGAAAGCTAAAAAAAAAAAAATAATAAAAAAAAAAACAACAACAGCAACAGAAAAAAAAGCAAAAAAAAAAAACCAGAAAGGCACTTGCAATATACATTTGGTTTGTTTAAATACATTTAATCATTTATATTAGCAGATAATGTTCATATTTTTTTTTGTTCCTTTTTTTCTCAGTTGGATGGAAGTGATCGTTCAGGTAGCAGTCAATCATTGAGAAATCTACCATTATCGTCATCGTCTAATCGCCCTCATAGTGAAAATACAGCCAATAATAACCAGTCTCCTAACAAGGTCACTAGAAGTCAGTCAGCGACGAGTAGTAGTAGTAGTCAGGGCCGCAGGCGGTACAGTCATGGTGGTGATAAGGGTACGTATACATGTAGTTGTGAAAGAAGATAAAAGTTCACTATAAAGAAGTATAGTTGGGTATTAATTTAGTTTAATGAATTGACATAAAGTAATCTTCATTCTGTGCAGGTGATAATGAATACAAGATTTCCCATTTTTGGATTTTTGATTTATCAAAATACCTTATGTCGCTGGTTCATGCCTTGAACTTCCCTACTGTTTCTGAACACTAGACAAAAATAAAGTCCAAATGTAATTCCTTCAATACAGCTTTTATAACCTGTAAATATGTTTCTGGCAATTATTCTGCAAAATATTCTATTATTCATGCTAATAAAATTAAGATCTAGTCTTCAAATGAGCAGAAGATTTGCGGGAACCTTTTTGAGTCTTTAATAAAGGAATGAAGTTCTTGCAGTAATGTTTCAAGAAGCATTAGATGTGCTTAGCATGTCCCACTGTATACAGTTATCAGTCAAAATCTCCATCCTGTCATCATTATTAGCTCACCTGGCCAAAGGCCATGTGAGCTTTTGCCATCACTTGGCGTCCGTCGTCCGCCGTCTGTCCGTAAACTTTTACATTTCAATCTTCTTCTCTGAAACCACAGGGCCAAATAAAACCAAACTTGACACAAATGTTCACTGGTATGAGGGGATGAAAGTTTGTGATTTTGGTGCCGATCGGAAATTCAAGATGGCCGCCACCGAGGATCTTAGTTTAACATTGGACCCTATGGGAGAAACATGTAAAAATCTTCTTCTCGGAAACCGCTTGACCAAATTAAACAAAACTTGACACAAATGTTCACTTTTATGAAGGGATGTAAGTTTGTGATTTTGGTGCCAATCGGAAATTCAAAATGGCCGCCACCGAGGATCTTACTTTAACATTGGACCCTATGAGAAAAACATGTAAAAATCTTTTTCTCGGAAACCGCTTGACCAAATGAAACAAAACTGGAAACAAATGATCGTTGGCATGAGGAGATGAAAGCTTGTGATTCTTTTGCCATTTCAAAATGGCTGCCACTGTTGATCTTAACTTAACCAAAGTTTCCGCTCGAGAAAATATACATCTAGAGGTCGCCACATGATCTTCAACAAGTGGGAAATTTCCTCCATGTAGCAAGCTCTAAATTGCCCCAATAAAAACAAAGTGGATAAATCAGTGAACACAATACTGAGGTGGGGCTGGAGGGGGTCTGATCCCGGAATCCCGACTTTATTTTTACTAAATCCCGAAATCCCGAACAACAAAGGAACTTAAAAACTGCTAAAATCCCGATTCCCGGTGGATTTATTTCCCGAAATCCCGGGCTTAATTCTCAGAAATCCCGAAATCCTGAGCTTAAAAACCTCTGATCCCAGCATCCCGAAAAAGGTCCGGCCCTTCCTCAATACTATATCAGTTTATCATTTATGGTAAGAAACTAAAATGTTTTAAAAAAAAAGACAACTACATGGCGCAAACAATAAACTAGTTTTGTTGGATCCAAACCCTCCCCCTCTATACGGTCAAAGGCTAAAATAAATACAAAGTTAGACACACAGTAAAAATCAACCTGAAATACATCCAATTCATTAGAAAAGTACCTCAACAATTATTAACAATAACATAGAAGACAAACAAATGAGGTATAAACAATGAATGCTCGCAGTTACTGAAAGCAAGCTCAGGACACAAATAAGGATGACAAATCTTCAAGCCTCCCAACACAAAAAATATCAGTTACAAAACTTCCAAAGGATTTAGAACTGCAACATCATAGACTATGTTGGTCTAGCAAGAAGTTGTGCAATGACTAAAATGCTAAAATATGAATGATTAAGTTATAATGTAATGATCTAATAAGAGTATCAATATTTTTTCCTACAAAGACAAGATTTAATGATCTGACAACAATGTCGAATTTATATCCTTTATGAATCAGTCTATTTAAATAATTCTTAAGATTTGATGGACATTGTTTGCATTTATGTGCCTTGTAAACTATATTTCCATACAAAACTGGATGTGAAATGCCTAGTTTAATAAGATTAGTTTTTTAGCAAAGTAATCATGTTGGAGGCTAAGAAACGCTGTGTTTTGCAGAAATTTCATGGATTCCGCAAAACAATGGCAATTTCTGCATTTTTAAAGGCCTGGTTCCGGATTTTAGTATGTTGGGGTTGCAAACTATGCATTATGTCCCCTTTCCAACCTGTCCCATGCAATAATTCCTGTTTACCAATGCTTTAAATTGCAAGAAAATCTTCATCTTAGGAAAATTCCTTGTAAATTTACGCAAAATTATATGAAATATTTAGCAAGTAATTAAACCAGGTGAGCGATACAGGCTCACGTGAGCCTCTGGTTTTATGATTAATAAACAGGATGTGAAGAGCAGTAATTTTGCCCAAGTATAATTGGTGGGAAAATTCAAATTGATAAAAAGTGTCCAGTTGTGAAAATCTTATATAAATCAAAGAAATTATTTTCTTAGCTGAAATAAGTTCTGTTTGAGTGTAATTACTGTGTAGGATAATATTCTGTTGAAATATCTTCAAATGTGGTTGCAAAATAACTTTTGGACAGGTTTAAAAAATATAGAAAAAGGTGAAACAGAACCAAATTTGTAAATGTGTGTGAAGTTGGATTAATTGACATTAAGTTAATACATATTAGGAAAAATCGTTCGCAATAACATGGGGAAATATTAAGTTAACAGCACTTTGATAGTTAAAATTTGTTTAAACTTAACAGTGGATGTGCGCTTGATGATTACCATCTCACACGTCCTGAGTGCAAGAAGTTGTGGGTTAATACTAAAGACTTCAGAAATTTGTAGTCACTGCTTCTCCAATAAGCATATGGTATATGTATAGAGAGAGGACTGTTTGGCTCCCAAGTCTGAATAATGTGACAGAACTGTGTGATTAGACAAGCTTCTGACATGATGTTGCTTCTGTCTGCTTGCACATTAAGAATTTAGCTCAATGTTTGATAGAACAATGCAGAGTCTTTTTGATTGATCAAACATTTTTGTCTTGGACTATGTGCAGTCATTTCCTTCAAATTCTCAATGACTAGCCTGAATAATGGCGGACTGTATAGGCTTTAACTACCCCGAAACAAGAAACGTACAAAAGTACACATCATTTCACTATCCTGAATCAATTTTTACTAGCTTTTTTTCGGGTGAGCACTGTGTGTGCAATAGGAACTATAATCAATCCATTGAATTTGAGGGGAGGGATGACTCACCAAAGTTGTGGGGAGCTGTAGTAGTTTTGCTTTGTTAGATTTATCAAATCTGTATTTGTGTTCAGTTTTTATCCAGATTGTTTCAGAGTTTTATTATTCACATCAGTATAACAAAGCAGGTGTTGAAAATAGTTCTCACATGTTTTGGTTGTCATGGGATAGAGACAGTTGTTAAATAAGAGGTTAAACCTCCCTAAAATGTGGACTGATGCAAAGGAACTGCACTTTATTGCTGTTCTTCAACTTGAAAATTTCATTAAAAAAAAGACTGGGTATGGATAATGTATTGCAATGTCGCCTTGTAAAAAGGTAAGTGTAGCATATTGACCCTACCATCCATCAATGTACTAGTATTTTATGTTGATGTATGTTTACTTCAAATGTTATATGGATAGGCAAATATAGTCTTAATGGGCAAAGTAAGATAATGTTATTTTTCATGTTTTTTGTAGGTTCAAGTGGCTCATCTAATTCACAGTCTACTGGCTCTCATGCTCCTAGACGGCAAAACACAACTATTGATTCATCAAATACGAAAGAAAACATTCTAACTTCAGGAAGAAAAACTCCTAATACCATGGAATCCCCAAAGGTTTGTTGGCTGAATAATTTGTACGAGTTCATCTTGTTGTCAGTGGTGTGTTAGATCTTGAAGTTCAAATTAGTTTTTTGCATTGGTTTATTAAGCTGATAAAATGTTACTTTGCAGGATATGTTTTTATCAAAGTTTTTCACATTTGATTCCTTATAAGACTTATTCAAATTGTTTGCATTTTTTTTTAAAAAAAGCTTCCTTTTCAGTAGTATTTTAAGTCAATAGTAATAGTGATCATATATTGTTTTTTCAAGTACTAAATATTCAGGTCATTGATATAAAGCTTTTCATTGCTTTGGGATACTTAGGATGTATTTATACAGATAATAACTGCTAAGCCTTCATCTCAACCAGCTAGATTTAACTTACCGACTAGTTGCTTTTAACTAAGGAGATAAATTGGCTTCTATTAATGCTTAGCTTTGAATTTAAGATTGGGATTCTTGTTTAACAGATTTTTAAAAACTCGTATTCTTATACAGGGATATTGCAAAGACTGATAGATGGGATATTCTGCAACACTTTAGCATGATTTCATACTGTATGACCCCTTTGTCTCCATGCACGATTGATGTAAATAAGAACTTGGTAGTTAGATTTTGAGAACACAGAACAGAAATTTATTGTGATATGAAGTATCTTGTCCACTCTTCATATCTGGCTATATCTCATACTTTAAGACCTTTATATTAAAAAAAAAAATGTGCTCAGCTAATATGATTCAATGTATTAGTCACCCAGAATTTAAGTCCTCTATACAAACACAATTCCCTGAGCATGATTGTTTCAAAATAATTCGAAATTCCTTCAAAATACAAGTTGCCCCTGACTTTTGCAAATGCTGATTTTTTACCCTCACTTGCATGATGGACTGTTTTAAAAGAATGGTTACAAAATTATTAGTATTGGTCTTTATAAAGTACAAACCTGATTTTCTTCTACATCAAAAGGAAATTTCACTTTTCTGATCTAGATGTTATAAACAATTTGCCAGTTTCCACCTTGTAGATGTTGTTAAATCAGATCAGATATGGCCATGTTGATTCATTATTAAATGATATTAATAGGTGTGGGTAGGCAAGATACAATGTGGATGTGATTTTAATATTTAATTTTGTTTGGTTCAAGAGAATTCGAGTTTAGTTACAAAATTAAAAATACATTTGAATGTTCTCAAGTCTTACTACCTTAGTTCTTTCTGATATTTTGTTGACTTTATTTGTATACACGTACACATACACACACACACACACACACACATTGCATGTTCTGTGCCTTCTGCAAAGAAGAATGGCTAGTGTCTTGAATGCTGTAATGCTTGTCATTTCCTCAATTTCAGAAGAGTCCTTTCATCAGAGACAGTATCAAAGACCATAAGGTACTACCATATACCATAAACCAATACTGTCATTGATGTAAATTTATATGTAGTACAGCAAGGTCTTGTTGACCTTATTGTTTATCATAGCCTCTCATTTTTTTCTTTAAATCACTTGAATTCTTTTGATTTTCTTAAATATTTTACCATACGTATTTTCAAAATGAACTTGATATTGTGCTTTATGGGATCGAAATAAATTATATAGTGGTCTTTGTGTCTTGCTTAGCTGAGGCCTGCACTGTGTGGCTTGATTAGAATTAGGTTGTGTGCTGTGATCTTAGCTTTATTCTAGTGATGCAACACTATTAACCAATTTTTAAAAAAAAATGTTCAGTTCTCACAATTGCTGCAGTAATCTTGTTAATATGATAAATCAAAATGTCTTAGTTTAGTTTAATTATAAAAAAAAGGAAGTAATAACTGCACTTAGCTATCATCTCCACATGTGTTCTATACCTGCATCATTAGACAATGTTTAACAGCATCTTGTCACACCTTAAAAATCATGCATGTTATCAATTATGAGGTAGAGCCAGTTGATACTTCTTATCATGCATCCTGGGTTCTAAACAGTAAGTGAACTACTTTTTATACGACTGCAAATAAAATTATAAAATGCTGTCATATTGGTATGGTGTTATCCTAGTCCATAAACACTTGGTTTTTGTGCAATAATTAGAGTATTGGTTGATCTTAATAAAAAATTTAAACAAGGTTCTAAATCACAAATATCCCCTGATTTAAGAAATTTTGGACAATAATCCCTTTGAAATTGTGCCACAAAATGCCATATTCCCACAGGAAGTTTGGGATTGATTTTGAAGGTTTTACTGGAATTTAGGAATAAGGGCAAAAAGTGTAAAATGACCACTTAGATCTGGTCAATTTTTATTCTGTGTCAAATATCTAATTGTAATAAAAATTCAAATCTATGTCAAGTTATAATGGTTTGTCCTTACTTGCCCCAACTGTTCAGGGTTCGACAGTATTATCAAGCTGCGCCCTGCGAAGCATTTTATTCTCTTGAGAAAAAAAAAGTTGGTCATTAGGTTTAGGTCATTTCCTTCTCACCTAAAGTACTAAATTCAGTTGTTTATTTACCTCCAGATAAGCTCTACAGCACCTGCAAGAGCAACCATGCCGAAAAAATTAATCTCTACTCCTTCATCAATGACGACCAAAAATAATGTACAAAGCAGTATTCCACGTCGTTCAGCTGGTAGGAGTGAGACTTTTAGTGCAGGAGATGCTAAGATTCAACCTCCAAATGACAAGCCAAGTAGAACAACTAATGGTCAACATGATCTCAGGGGGTATGTTGTGTTTTATCCACTAAGGCCACACCAAAAATATTCCAAGATTCTCCAACTTCCAAAAAAATGTTGGCATGGGGTGGATTTCATTTTTGTATTTTTAATTTTTCCTTCAGTACCTGTCATTCATGCCAAAAAATAGCTATGTTGTTATCCATGTGTGCTTGGTGATCTATTTTACCAGCATGAACATTTTGGATCAGCTCTATCAGAGTAAACATGTCTCGACAGCTGCACCTGACCAGTTTTTATCAATTTGTAACCATTTTGAAAAGAAATTATGATTTACTAGCCAGAGGTTACTAAAAGATAATAATTAGAAATCAGGTGCAGACAAGACACAGAATATTTCCAGAAATTTGAATCTGGGATTATTTCTCGAAATGCATTTTGAAAATAAAAAAATCGGGGTTTGTGTGAAAAATCTCATCAGGTGGGGATTAGAATCTAGGATTATTTTTATTATGGCCTTCGCAAGATATCTTTACAGTAGAAATTTTATGTCTTGGTCAAGCCCAGTCGAAATGTGAAATTTCCATCGAAAACCATGAATTCAGAACCCTTTTAATTAATGAATGAAAGGTTTTACCTATCAAAGAAGCATTCTGATGGTAACCATCTTCATTCAGTCTTGAATTCCATATTGATTCGTGAAGCACTAAGTTACTTAATGGATTTGATGAAACTTGCATTGATGCAAGCTTCAGTGCTCATTAGACATATTACAGATTTTAAGAGTTGGTTTAAGGTAAAGGTCATTTGCAAACACTGGTTTTTGTCAGATGGGTTCTTGTAACACTGTACTTGTTCCCGCTATGAATAGTATGTTCCTTAGTGAAAACAAGTACTGAACATACAATTTTTTATTTTGCAGCCCAATGACCAACTCGACAGGCAGTGCTTCTTCAGACGTACCAGTCCGACCTAAAGGTCATGGTCATGTAAAATCAGCAAGTTTAAGTCAGTCACAGACATCAAGAGTTACAGATTTACCTCCCCTATCAGACAGTGAAAATTACAGGCCAACGTAAGTTGGATTGTATATTAAATTACTGATATTTTATTGATTTTTCAAAAGCAGTTTACTGGGTGTCATTGTGTTGTCATGTTGATATAGGTTCAAGCTATGAAGTTGTAATGCGCTACTAACTGAAAATCGTTTTATAGAATTGTTTTTCATAGGTTTACAAGTTCAGGCCTGGGTTTCATAAAAAAAAAAATCTCAAGTTGAGAATTTCCTCAAGTCCTGTGTTTTTCCTCGAATCTTCTATTTCAAGTGATCTGAAAGGTCGAAATATTGGAAAATTTTAATTTGAGATGTTTCAATCGTCAATACGGATTAGCCCTAGTGGTCATAAGTAAATCAAGGTTAATGAAATAACTATGATCAGTAGGTTTTTAGCCTCCAAGTGCTGACATTTCACAATTTTTATTGCAAATACTGAACTCGCACTGATGTTCGCCATAGCATTCTTACTGTGATAATGGGTCTCCACACTGGAGAGTGATTTAAATACAATAAAATTAAATCAGCGATGGAAAACGCGGAAATTCCGGATTTATTTTACTTTTTTTTTTTTTGCCGAAGCCATATAAAAGTTAGGGTCGAGGGGCACCAACTAGGGTCGGTCGATTACTGTTGGCCAAATGAAAATTTGTAGAATGTAATATAGCCACATGGAGATGTGCATTCTGTCATGAATTTCTGTAAAGACAAAAATTGTAGAAGTGATGGCTGTTGAACTTAAGTGTTTTTCAGCGAAATTCAGTCTTATGCATTATCTGCCACTCCTCCTCAAAGACTAGTAGGATTGTTATAAAACTTGATGGGGTGTTAAGTTACCATTATGGGATGTGCATATTGTCAGGAATTAATGTTTGACAACAAAATTAGAGTTTGTGATCTTTGGAACTTTGACATTTTCAGAGATGATTTTCTTCCGTTTTTTAGTGGATTTCTGCTGTTTCAAATCTGGATTTTACTATTAAGATTCTTTTTTTTTACTGTATGTTTACTTCCAATTTTGTCAATTTTCGCTTTATTTGTTGACCTTGTAAAATCATCTCTGCATTTTTCAGCAAAACTTGGTCCTTAATGACTTGCAGGATTTCATATTTGGATTTTACTTGTTGAACTCATATAATCATCCCTGCTGGTTGAACTTGCTGAACTTAATTATTGTTTTCTCTGGGTTAAAGAGAAGACTATTTTATTGTGCAAGTCAAAAATATCTAAACTAATCTTTCAACTGTTCATCAAAATTAGATTGAAACTAAATAATTTCCTTTTCTTAACTAATTAATCGCAATTTATAATTAGGGAATTTAAATTTCCCACGCTTATGGGCGCCACCATGATCGGTTGAGATGTGACGTCACGAAGTCGGTTTGTAA
Source organism: Perna viridis (assembly GCA_037379345.1). NCBI lineage: Eukaryota > Metazoa > Mollusca > Bivalvia > Mytilida > Mytilidae > Perna > Perna viridis. The sequence continues at coordinate 53,823,676 of CM074512.1, read as the reverse complement.
AGTGAAAGTGAATAGGTAATTGATTACAATGTCGAAAAAAATCGCAAATTTGGGGTTTTTGCCTTATAATTTCAACCCAAAATAAACAGAAGAAGAGATTGAGGTACAACATGTTAGCAAATGTCAGACAACGTTGACGAACAACAGGATTTGCAACTAGAAAACTAGTATGTCAGAGGAAAATCTAATGGCTACTTCCAAAGAATGTTTGTGTTGCCTGTCAAAAAACTTGAAATATTTCTCTATTATCATTCATGCAATCGTAAGCTTGACAAGACAGCATGTTTTGTTGATTAGATAAACAGGATCATAGAAATATTTACAGAATATTCTTTATTTACATATTATTTGCAGTACTTGCATCAGTACCAAACCGACTTACTGAGCAATCAGAAGCTATCGGTAAAAATCTATAAAGTCTGCTTATGTTCTTCCTTCAGATAGGAGAATTCTGCAAGATGGCTGTCGATATAAATTTCAAAGATTTCGAACTTCGCATAGCCTTGGGCATTTTATAAATGCCCATTTTGCATTAAAGGTTATTTATTTTTGTTTACATGGATATGATTTATCATAAGAGCCTAACTTAATGCATAGGTGGTCTTTCCCTTTAAGAAAAAAATATTCATCATAACTTCTTTATTTTTAACTATTTTTCATATTTTACTATTCCAGAACGGCACCTGGTAAAACGTCACAACAGCCTGTGTCACCAGCCTCTACAAAAAGTTCACTTTACCGAAACACAACAAGTAGAAACACATTCCATGGTGGGCCGATACGGGACAGAAGACAGCAAAGACAAATCAATGGCCCAGATGGGGTACCCTCTCGCTCTCAGGATGAATCATCTGTAAATGCCAATAGACCATCTTTCTTCAATAAAATTAGTCAAAAATTTAGCAGAAGGTATGTAATTTCTCCCATACTTTAAATTAAAATGTCTCTTAAACAGGATTATAGATGATAGATTATGAAAACCTTTAGAACATAGCCAGTTTATGAATAGGTATTAGTATAGGATTGGATTCAATATAATTGATATTGCAAATAATTTTAACATTTATTCCTTATCATGTTCTGTGTCATAATTTCCCAAGAGATTTTACTTAATCATGATCTCTGTCAAAACTTTGTAAGAGATTCACACTGCATTGATTCTTCTCAAACTAGGAGGACTACAGCATTTGTGGTGGTTTTTGTTAAGTAGGCAGGAAATTATGATTTTACTTAATCATGATCTCTGTCATAATTTTGTAAGAGATTCATACTGTTTTAATTCTTCTCAAACTAGCAGGACATTTGTGGTGGTTTTTGATAAGTAGGCGGGAACTTATGATTTTACTTTCTCATTTGCTTACTTCCTGTTTGGTTTCTGACGTATCAAATGTTAATCCACTGTTGCTATGAATAAAATTAAGTTGACTTTGAAATTGATGCAGAACACATAAGTTAAATCTTGTATTTATTTTTTTTTAATTTCATGGCAGCAGCGGTTGCTATTAACAGTTACCTTGCATATGTGTATTTTATTTACATGAATTAAAGATGTGGTTTCATTGATTATTTTAGGAAGAAATTTATTGGCCCAACAAAACCTCAAATTTTTGCAGATCATTTTAAAGGGGAGCATGGCTTGCTTAGTTACATTTAAAGTTCTTTTCTGAATTGATGGAAGTGGTATATAAATTATATCGCATTTCAATGATTTGTTGGAAAATTTGGTTAGTGTGCTGTTTATAATGCAAATTTTATTGAAATTCTACTGTAATATTTTAAGACAAATGATTACTGCATTATAAATCCTACAATATTGGATGAAACCACAGTGAATGGTTGTTGTGACTTGACATGACAATAGAATCGGCAACAATCACTTTCTGTTTACGTTACTAATGTGTCTCTTGGATTTCAGGGTTGTTAGATATTTATATTAATCATACATTTTATTTCTCTTACCAACCTGGATTTTAGTGCTATGGATAAAAGGACTAACTCAAATGATTTTAAGTAAGTTCATCAGTCACTAGTTTTTATCTTTACAATATTGATCAGTTTAACTTCATTTGGGGGTAAAAGTATTTTGATAAAAAAATATTCCTTTATAGTTTATCCAGCAGCATGGGTGATTGTATCCCTTTTGTAGATCTCCCGTCTTCGGTGAATAATAAGTTGTAGTTCAATTCTATGTCTTTAGTATGCATTAGATATATATCTATATAAAGAAGTAAAGCGACAGAACTTTTTTATTTTATTCAATCTTTAATCTTTAGTATATACTTGGAGTATTTTATTCTTTCTTATATTTCTTAGTGGCTAAAGATACAATTTTTTTATTGTATAAAAAATTTATAATCTTCAAAAGTAATACTAACTGAGTTTGAAAAAAAAAAAGGATATTAACAATGTCTGAGTTTAGCCAGGAAAGTTGTTGTATTGTATTCAGTTATTTTGTCTGACTGCTGTGCAGTTTTGCTAAAGTTTTGCAGATAGATGTAAAATGTATAATTCACTATTCCCTCTTCAAAAAAGATTTGAGTCCCTCTTGTTAATAAACTACAAATTTGACAAATGAAGTTAAACCACATTGGATTTTACAGATAATATTTGATATATTTGTACAAGATATATTTGGAAGATATATGCGGTGATTTAGTCACAAATGGTGATACATGTAGCTTGCTCTTTTCTGGTTGTGTTTGTTTTACAATGCCATTGAACATGTAGATAATTGGATTTTTAATGTCGTCCACATTTTCCTTTATAGCTTTCCTTGCGCACTTGCCAAGAAATATCAAGCCAGAAGATTTTCCATAGCACTAACTATCCAGGGGCATACTTGCCATTTCTTTTTGTGTGATTTATTTAATTAATATATGAATACATGTAGTATTAGATTCCAAATGGATCATTTGCACAGCTGTTAATTGCCACAAACACATCCGTCTTTATGTGATTTTATCATGGCTACTTCAGATGAAATCTTTCTAAATGTGCAGATGTGTCCACTGACATATTAATCAACCTCGCTGCTGGCCGTTCTTCACAATTACAAACAAAATGTTACAACAAATCACATACTAACATTTCCCATTTTGCTGGCTGCCCTCACTCCTTGAAATTCAAACCTTCCTTCAATTTCTACTTCTCGGCTCATATTTCTGAAGCATATTTTTGCACTTTTATTCACAAGGCAAAAGACTACCCCTTGTTATCAATATTGCACACTTCACAAATATGTTAAAAATAAAAACAACCTTAATGCACTGCTCACTCTGTCCAGCTCTTACCTGTCTGTTAAAGTAATTTTGATAACTTCAGATCTAGTTTGGTTTGTGTTTCTGGTATTGCCTCTTGTAGTATTTGCTAGTGGTTTTAAAAGTATTTTTAATGATTTTAGATACGCTTCAATTTTTTTTTTTTTTTTTTCTTACTTATTTTCAAATCAAGTTTTGTTCACTTAAGGACTGTCTTATATTGATAATTCTTGTATTCTGCACTGCATGCTACATGTATCCTCAGCATTGAATTCGACAAGTGTATATGTAACCTATGATATACTATTGGCATGTTTAACTGCTAATATAGTACAAAGATTGTAATTAAGAATGCATGTAACTTCCCTGAGAACCTAGAACAAAAAGCGAGAAATGTGAATGCACAAATTATTTCATTTTGCATGTTATTCAAGTATGCCAAACTGATATTTACTCAATTAATGATGCACATTTTCCCATTATCTCCTTAATTCCAATATCAGACATACAATATCGTTTTATATTTATATATAAGTTTGCACGTCATCATATTCATGGACCTTGCTTTTTCTTATGATGCCATGGCAATCCAACTGAAAATATGCTTCACAAAATATTGCTCGAGAAACTGGTTTGGCATACCTTTACAAGAATGTCTTCTTATTCTCACTGAGGGTCAGCAACTACTAAGACTTCCCCATTATATCTAATTTTCAGCAAATTGTTCCGCAGGTCTGTAAATGAGAATCGAGAATCAGATTTGCTGAAACCCCGGTCCTTGAGGTTTACTTGGAGTATGAAGACCACTAGTTCAATGGACCCTAATGACATGATGAAGGAAATCAGAAAAGTTCTAGATGCCAATAACTGTGATTATGAACAAAGAGAAAAATATTTATTATTATGTGTCCATGGGGACCCTAATACAGACAGTTTAGTGCAATGGGAAATGGAAGTGTGCAAATTACCTAGACTTTCACTAAATGGTGTACGCTTTAAAAGAATTTCAGGAACTTCAATAGGATTTAAGAACATTGCTTCCAAAATTGCTAATGAATTGAAACTTTGATGAATAGGAGTAATTTTAGAGTATGCAGGTGTTGCCAGAGAGTGAGTGTTGAAGAATGAGTAAATTTTTGCTGCTTAGAACAACATTTTAGAATACAAGCATTATAAAGGGAGAAATCGTGACGGAATATTAAGTCTTGAGGCAATATTATTAAAGTACTATTGAATAAAGTTAAAGTAACTTAAGGTATAATTTGTTAATTTATTTACCATTACAAGTATTATTTAAGTGTTGTTTTGAGCAGTTTGATTACCATACCGTGCTACATTTAACTGTGATCCAAGAGTTCAAGCATATATCATTAACATTATTCTATGTTATCACATTTTTATACTTGTACAAATTGTAAGATAACTTACATGTTGCCCTTGGAGATAATGATTTTCAAGGTTAATTATGTACAAAAACTTCTATATATGATTATAGATATGTAAGATAAATTTTGTGTCTGACATCTTTAAGGATGTGATGAGTGTATAGGTATGGATTCTTAGAGGAACATTTTTTTATAGGAATTTGCAAATATTTTTCATTGACCCAGCTTTCACCAGATTTTTTTTATTATTATTAAATGTGAGTCACCTGTAAGCTTCTCATTTCTAAGGGCTATATTGTGCAAGTTCAAGACAGTTCATTATAATTATTTTCTTATTTACTAGAATAGCACATAATTGAAGTGATTTTCTGGTGTAATGTAAGCATAATACTCAGAACTACTTTGTAATCAATACTACATGGCTGTGAATTTGCTCTGAGGTTAAGATGTCCCTTTACTTACTTAGTATATTAAATCACTGAAGTTTTTCATTTATTTTTTTTTTTTAATTTTCACTATAAAGTGCTACCACTATCTAAAAAGTTAAATTGTAAATTAATCTGTTTTTACACCAAGCACATGTATATGTATGGTAAATTTCTACTTTTTTTTGGTATCAAATCATTTGATATTGTATAAGAAGGTATGTTAGAAGTTTCAAACACTTGAGGTAACTAATCACAGCAATCCTCATTGTGCTTAATTAAGCATTGTAAAAATCATTGGGTTATAGTTTACAGCAGAATTAAAATCTTGTGGCATTTCGTGAAGTTTTCATCTCTTTCGAAGTATTAGAATGGTCCATATATATTAGACAGTAAGTGGTAGCGTTCATGACTTAGGTGCTGTTTCAGATTTTATTTTTATAGAGTAGATGGCTGAAACATTTGGTGCTTCTTAGTCATCTGCTCAACCAATCACTTTGTTACAAAAACAGTAATTTAGGCCTGATCATTGTTGCACTTGTAATTTACTTCCTTGTACTAGTTTCATTTTATTAATTTTTATCTCACCCTTTCAGGGTATGACATAACACATTATGAATCTTGCCCTAATTGAAATCTAGGTTTCCTTTAGTATATACTTGTTGAAAAAATATGATTTGGTTGTCTTCCGGGCAAGTATAGTTTAACTTGTCTGAATAGTAGTTTCACTTGTCCTGGGTAATAGGACAACCTTTGATGTCATACCCTGCCTTTGGGGAATAGAGTGAATAGATACATGACAACCATATTTGTTAATTAAGTCCACAAGATAGAGGAGTTTCAATGCTGTTTGAAAACTATTGTGATTTTAATTCTTTTCTGTTAAATTGTGCTAATCTTTGCAGAAGATAATGCAAGTAGAAACCATTGAAGAAAGTCTTTAATGTTTATTTTATGAAAATTTCAGTCTCTACATCTCATCTCTGTTCAGTTCCTTCGAAAGAGTGAAGACATAATGACCCACCCCCACCCCATTTTGAATTTTAAAAATTTCAAGTGAGGCATTTTCTTTTTATGAGCTTAAATGACCTTTTCGTGACCTCTTGAATTAATTTTTTTTCTCTAATTTTACAAGATCAAGTAGATTGATTATGCCACTATTGTAGAATATTTGGCGTGATGTGTGAATTGAAAGGTATAATTGGCTCTACATTACCTGACATTGTTTTACTGAAAATGTTGTTTGAATTGAGAGTGAGTAAAGAGTCTTTCATATAAGTTAGATCAGTGTTATAATCTTATTTTGTACTGTCTCTTTATACTTCCACTTTTTTTCTTTTGTAAATAACTATGATATTGTTTCCAGTTGTATAATAATTGTATATTTCTCAGATAGTAATTATATTTAAAAGAATAGTGTACATGTTCAAAGAAATTTATTTACAATGGATGGTTATGAGTGGGAAGAATGAGTGGAAAAATATTTTTTAAAGTCAGGGTTTGTGTTGAGAGAAGCGCCTCCTGGTGAGAAAATCAAATAGTCAACACAATATGCAATGTAGGGTTTGGCTGTGGTATGAAGGCCATTTATCATCTAACGTATGAAAATGTTTTACTAAGTATTTATTAATATTTAAGATCATTACACTATTACACTTAAAGATATTAGTCTGCAGGTTGTAGGACGTACTCAGCTATCTTGAGTCAATATTTACATACATATACATTGAATGAAATAGGAAATACTGAATTAAAAGTTTTTTTCAAATTTATATTTTCATGAATGAAATCATTCAAAGTCTTGATTCAGCTTTCAGTAAGCGAGACAAATATGTACTTGAACAATTTACATTTTTTTGTAAATAAAATTTTTCAATTATTATGAACCATTGTTAGTGAGCGAGGTATTAAAATAAGGTTTCAATCCACCTTAGACTTGTCAGACCAATATTTTAGAGTGTAATGGTACCAAGTTGGTCTGAGATTTTAGATGTAATCTGTCCTATTGTTTTATGGGTGCAAGGAGCAATCCCTTTTAAAAGACTTTCTCACCTTGTATTTTATGTAGTTCCATTTTTGGTTATATCAATAATTCCATTCTATCAGGCAGTCTGTTGGTATTCTTTTAGATTGAGGATCTTCATTATTTTTTTTAAGTATTGCACAAGGTTATAAAACATTTTTTTTCTCATTGATTGTTTAGTCGTCTTGTCTAATATTCTGACTGTTGTTCATTTGTTCTCAGCATGTCCTTCCTGTGAAATTTTGTTCAAGAATTACAGGATAGTTTGATAGATGGGTCCAATGGGGTTATGTAATATTCCAGGTGATTTTCAATCGTCAGTGTATGGGTGAATGTTTGTGTTCAGCTGTTAAACAGAGTAACATTTAGGATAAATGTGATCAAATTAAAGCCAGTAAAATGTATCAGTAGGTTTTGCCTTGTTAGAAACACTGTTTTCTGTACTGGTGTAAATGTACTCTTCCCCTCTGTTACAATTTACCTACTGTAATATTGAGAGGTACTGTATAGCGGGTAATTTTGGTGTATTGTAGTGGTCTGTTTTAAAATCATTGAAAATTAAAGCTAAGTGTTATTTACTTCTTGAACAATTAAACATGCCCCTAAATTAGAACTGGCAAAATATTTCGCACACTTTTTTGTCTAAAAATTTTACACCCGCCATACGGTATTTTACTAAGCAAGTCTTTACTTCTGTATTATGGTGTTTATTCAGTAATTCAAGGTTAGATAGATTTTTAATTTGTTGAATGCAAAGGCTTCAAATTAATTCTTTGATTAATATGTCTTCTAGTTATTTTCATTTTCTCTGTTATCATGGTTTGTGACAGTTTAGCACAAGTAAATAGTTATTTATTTGCTATTCCGGGAAAGCTATATTTCATTACAAGCCTTTTTTTAGTTGTATAGGTCCACATAGTTGTTTTTCCTATTTTTATTTAACTTCAATAGAATTTGTTCAGTGTGCAAGTTAGGTATTATAAATTTTGGAGGAACCTTGCACTTTATATCACAACAGATCTCTCACCATGAGACCAACATCTATTTCATTAACCTTCAAGAATAATGTGACATTAATGAGAAAAATAAAAACTCATTTTTGAAATGTGCGTTTTAATTTGTACCCTAATATTCCATTCCACTAGTTGTTCAGCCTAAGGCTCCTTCATTTTAGAGGATGACTCCTTTGTTATAATCTTACCATTGGTCATCTAGTCCAGTCTTTTTATATGGCTTCTTAGTTTTTGTTAATGTCTTGTTTTCTTGCATTGACTTGAGCGTTAATGGAGTGAGATCTGTAGGTTTACAGCAGGCATCAGACTAATTGCGTTTGAACTTTTCACAGTTGTATAATGGTATGCTGCTGTCATATTTTGGTGAAAAGACAGTAACTTGAGTAAAAGTGTAAAGATCTTTTGTACCACCAAAGTAAGGTGCAATTGATTTTGAGGATTGTGACTTGAACAGGCCAGAAACAATCATTTATCTGGTGTCAGGACAATAACCTAAGTAAAGTAAATCACCTGTTGCCGTACCACAAATGGAAGGCTGAGATTAATTTCAAGGGTTGTGACTTAACCACTTCAGGAATTAAGGGCTAAAGGAGTGCAGCCTAGACAATAATAATAGTAAAAGGGAATGTACTACCACCTTAGGAAAATGTTGGGATTGATATTGTAAAGTTGTTAAATTAGGGGCCACTTGGCTTCTGGTTAGAATGTGTACAATCCAAATTCAGAGTGAATCTTTATTAAATGGTGTGTCCATACTTGTTCCAACTGTTTAAGGTAATACTGAACTGTGCCCTGGGAAGCATTATTGTAGTAAAGGGTTGTCTGTACTTCCAGTTCCTACTTAGCCAGGATAGTGTTCATAATTGCATTCAACTGGTGTTCTTATGTTTTAAGCTGTAGTCAATACTAGTACTTAAAATCTTCATGTTCATGTTTCATGGTGATATGACTTCATCTTTATATAAAAAAAAGACTCCAAGGAAGTACTCAAAACCACAGGTACATAGGGTCATGACATATGCCCCCCCTAATAATAAAAATAAATATAATAAATTGGGAAAAACAACTTGATAATAAAACTGCAAAAATCTATGAGAAATTATAATGGTGTTATGAAAGTGGGAGGTAAATGATTTAATAAGCTGAAAATGTTTTTGTTTCTGGGGGAAAAAAATTGTAAAAATGGAGGATAAGCAAGCCATGACCCTGTGTACCTGTGCTCAAAACACAAAACAAGTTAAGATGTCATCATAATGAAATTTATTTTTAACAAGTATGAGTAAAACATATTTAACTATTAACCAAAAACAAATACACATTTCATATTCCTTCCATTATAATACAAAATAATGGAATTATAAAATTAAAAAGGACAAAGGATATAAGAAAAACATCACAGAAACTCGACTTGAGGAGACAGAAATCAGAGAGAAAAAAAATTCTTAATATGAAATATAAATAACATGCAAAAAAATCTTGAATGCTAAGTGTGACGATGTATAGAGATTCAATAATTTCTTAAATAAATGTCAAACCTCAAAATCAAAAATACATTCGGAATTCATATATATATATCTTCTATCATTCTGGTGGACTCTTACAGTATAAGCATATTTTTTTCAAATATTATGAGAAATGAGTTTTTCTATTAATTTGGGCAAAATCAATAATGTTCTTTGAGGCCACTTAAAATAGATTCAATGTGTTGCAGAAGCTAACAAAATATCTTAAATACATTTCAGCAATGTATTTAACTAAAACTTTTTAGTATTTCAAACTCTGCAAGTGAAACAAGATTTGAAAACGGACAATTATGGCTAAGTCATTCATTTCTTGTCAGTAATTTAGTACAAATGTATGTGTCATGGTGCAACAATAAATTCAATCACAAAAATATGATTTATATAAACCCTGATATTGTATCTACCAATATTTGTAAGAGACAGTAAAAATAAAATTAACCATTTTAAAGCATTGCTATTGTACAGCAATGTTTATCACAGCAGTAGCTAACATTAAATCGAGTCAAAGGTGTAATGTTATCATAAAAAATATTTTAAAAAAAAAACTGTAAAGGATCAATTACTGGAAAGACTTAAATTAAAATGTCCTTTGTAAATTTTAGACAAAATAAACTTTCAACCTGAATCAGCAGTATTTGTTCAAGGGGAGATAAGTCAGGAAATTAATTTGTATGATTGACTATGGTAGTACTAGAATTCCTCAGCATCAGCAGTAGTGGTAGATACGGCTGTCTGTTGTCTGCTAACTCTCTGATCTGTAATTATAAATGAAAGGATAAGTCATTAAATGAAAATGTAGGGATAAGACAAATGTCTAAATTTTTCTGATATCTTATCATTCAATTTTTTTTTTAAATTAACATGTATTTAATTTAGTTTAATTTGGATTTCTTATCTTGAACAAGAGAATTTAACCTTTTTTTTTATAAATGAATTTTGTTAGTTAATCTACAAGATATGATTTATAAAAAAAATATTTCAATACATGGGAGGAAAGTCTTTGAAAACGCATGAAAACTAACATATTAAATCCTAAAACAAAAGCATTTAAAATTCCAATATACTACAATCATAAATGTATCATGTTTCCACTATCATTTAATTTATTAATGCAGTTATGGAAGCAACCTTAAAAAGGCTTGGTTTCAAATTGTTCATGATTTTAATATTTTATATGTGAGTATTTCATAACATGTATTTCTTTCTATTAAAAAGTTTAATAAATGTTAAACATTAATTTCTAAAGCATGATATAATGAACTACAGATAGAATAATGTAAATGTTCTTGATATTAACAAATGATTTTTTATTTTGAACACATTTGACAAGAATTCTACAATAGCTAGGAATTCAGTGGTATGGGCATTTTCTAGCATGTGCTAAAACCTCAATGTTTTAACAATCAAGGAAATGGAAAAATCAAAGAGCAAAGGTTTCAGAATGACTAGCAAAAGTTCTACTTGTGGCTCAGTACATGCATATCATTCAATTTGGTACTGTTTAACTGATCAAGTTCATCAAGTAGAAAACGGGGTTTTACAGGGACTCCATAGAAAGAAGATTACCAAAAAACAAAAAAAATGATACTAAATAAACATGTAACTCTATAATCCTCAAAGTAGATTTGTCAGTTGAATTATCATTAAAGCAGTCAGTTTGGTTAATTTTAGTCCTTTTAGTTTTCATACTTAGTATCACTTACAAGTTGATGGTCTTGTAGAAATTCTACTTAAGGTTTGTTTTCTGGCCACTACCTTGCCTGGCAAGCATAACAATGCAAGTTAAAAAAGGGATATCAGGCGTCAAGGATGGGTTATGGTCTCAGATGATGTAATATTGGGTAAAAGTTGTGGTGTCAATTCCAACACAAACCCCTTTGCTCAATAAACAGTTTACAAATGACCAGAACTCCTCCTATATCATGCATTTTTCTCACATTTGAGATAAGGATATACCTATTGTAAGCCATATGAGATTTCCTTATCTAGCCAACATGGGTGAGATATATTATGTGACTATTGTAATGTAACAGTCAAATCTTTAATGATGTTTTTTAAATACATAGGAATAGCAACAAGCAGGGCTTTCTGAATTGGTTTCTTTTCACAAATGAATTTCGGAAGTGAGAAAATATCGAAGCACTATCAGAATATGAAAGCCAGTCTAAGATAACCTGAACATCCTTGGTATGATTTCAATTTCCTCTAATTCAGCAGAGCCTTGGTAGAGAACCTACAAGCTGTCAAATATTTCTCAGTCTTTCATTCACAGAGGTGTTAGATTTTTCATTTGTCAGCCAAATTAAGGGAAACAGTAAGCACAATACAGGATCATATTCATTTATAAATGCATAAGTACTTATAAACTAGGCAAACTTTATTCATTGCCTTAGTAATGTACAATGTAGTTACTTTTTTAAAGCCCCTATGGGTATACATGTTTCAGTCTGTCATTAACATTGTCCACAACTTTTATATTACTAGCTAATTGAACTTTAGGGGTGTGGCACATCTATTCAGACTTTACAGCAACCCGACCATTTCTGTTTTCGACACATTTTTAGCTCACTTGGCCATAGCCCATGTGAGCTATTGCCATCATTTGGCATCCGTCGTCATCATGGTTAACAATGACTTCAAACATCTTCTCCTCTGAAACTACTGAATAGATTTGCATGAAACTTAAAATGACTGTTCGTTAGAATATCCTGCAAAAAATGACTATTTGAATTTTTGATCGATTAAAAAACATGGCTGCTGTTACTAAAAATAGAACATAGGGATCAGAGAGCAGATTTTTGCATATATCTTCAAAACTGTTAGGTTCAGCCAAATTCTGACAATGGTTAAAGTATTCAGCATGATGAGATCTATCTGTGCTCAAATTTTGGTGAAAATCTGTTGACCCATGTTGGAGTCATTTCCCTTTTTGAACGTTTTTTTGCTGTTTTTGATGTTATTACTTTCAAAAATCTTCTTCTCAAAAACTACAGTACAGAATTCAATGAAAGTTGATAAGTTGATAATTTTGTTTTTTAGGGTATCCTTAACAAAATGACTGTTTGGATTTTTGATTGGTTAAAAAACATGGCTGCTGTTACTAAAAATAGAACATAGGAGTCAGACAGCAGATTTTTGCATATATCTCCAAAACCGTTAGGTTCAGCCAAATTCTGACCAATTAAAAGTATTCAGCACGATGAGATCTATCAGTGGTCAAATTTTGGTGAAAATCTGTTGACCAATGTTGGAGTTATTGCCCTTTTTGGACATTTTTTGCTGTTTTTTTTTATGTTACTACTTCCAAAAATCATCTTCTTAAAAACTAATATACAGAATTCAATGGAAGTTGGTATTTTTGTTTTTTAGGGTATCCTCAACAAAATGATCTTATATTTTTTGATCAGTTAAAAAACATGGGTGTCGTTACTAAAAATAGAACATAGGGGATGTACAGTAGTTTTTTGCATGTATCTCCAAAATCATTAGGTTTGGCCAATATCTTTCAATTGCTGAAATATCCTTATTATAAGGCCTACAAAAGTCTTCAGGGATCAAAGTTGTCAGACGACTACATATAAGGGTTATTGCCCTTGACAGGTGAAAAATGACTATTTTTAACAGTTTTCAGCCTATTTCTTTAAAACTATGATAGATAGAATTGAACTTTCAATGCTGAAATGATTCTTATTATAAGGCCTACAAACGTTTTTTGAGATCTAAGTTGTCAGACAACTCCATATAAGAGTTATTGCCCTTGAAAGGCAAAAAATTATGTTTTTTGCAGTTTTCAGTCAATATCTTGAAAACTATAATAGATAGCATGAAACTTTTGATTGATGAAATGATCCTCATAATGAGTCCTACCTAGGCCTTCATGGAGTCAAAATTGTCGGACAACTTCTTGTTAGAGTTATTGCCCTTGAAAGGCAAAAACTTAACCAGGTGAGCGATTCAGGCTCCAGGGGAGCCTCTCGTTTTTTAAATAATATGATGGACTTAAACAACTTGCTGCTTAAAATAACATTCCCACACCTTCTATAATTTACTTGGTAGACCTTTATGTCATTTTGGATAACCATGGAGATGTGCAAAAAATATAATCTCATTTTCCCATAATGATGCCCAAACCTAGTGGAAAATGAAATTAGAGAGGCTCATCCTTTAGACCCTAAGATGGTTGAGCTCTACATTTGTAAACTGTTTATCATCCCCATTCAGTTTATGTGTATGCTATTCCACAGTGTACCAATTTGGGGTAAAATAAAGGTCACTCTCAAGGTTTCAAGACGAGTGGAGGAAAGTGTATCAAACAAGCAAACATGTAACCTTTAACCTTACTGTTCATCTATTGGTTCTCTGAAAACAAATGTCATTACTAACATAAAACATTTCTTTCTATTATAGCGAGTAATGTAGTTAACTTCAGGGAATAGAGTTTGTCTTTCATTTTTTAAGGAGGTAGATCTAGGTAGGGTAAGGGACACAACTCTTACAAATCATTGGAACGTTTGTATTCAGTATTTAACATCAATCTCATGTAAGCATCAAAATAACTTGGACTGATTTCATTCTGTTTCAAATGAAAGCTTAAAAGGCTTTGGTGAAATTTAATATGATACAAGCATATCACTGATTTAAGAGTTATGTCCCTTACATTAGATCTACCACCTTGAATGACAATCACCACAGTCCTGATGAACTCCTTTAGGTAGTTAACTGGACTATTGACATAGAAGGTTTTTTTTTCTTGATTCTTTATATATTTATATACACATTGTAACAAAACCTTACATATTTATTCAAGGAAGAAGAAATGTTTCACTGCAGCACAAACAAAAGATTTTTCCATGGTTACAGTGAAAAATATAGGACTTCATTAATTTTGGGTAATATTTCCCTCATGATAGTAGAATTCTATGTGAACAATCAATTTTGTAATAACAAGTCTGACCTCAATGATTTGAGTGTGACCAGTGGATATACCCAAGATTGTTTACTTACATTTGATGATATAAATGTGGAACGTTATCTAATGAGTTTAAATAAAAAGGAGGTCATTGCACATAAATGCATTTTACATGAATCAAAATTAAACACATTTTTCTCATAAAATAAACAAAGGACAGTGTTACATATTCTTTAAACAATATGATGCACAACAGAAATATTACGGTTGACAGAAAACAGTATTTTTTGTTTCATATTACTTAAAATGATAAACATATTTAAAGTGTAAGTAGTCCTAGAACCTTTTCATATCATGTTTTTAGTTGAATTCCATTTTTGGAAAATACCTTAAGAATTTAATAAAAGTAATATTGCAACCTAAGAGTAAGCTTATACAATATTAAATTATTCTATTTCACTTTATCCCAATTACAAAGTTTAGATGTGCATGAAGAAAAATAATAGTTTGATGGCTGTAAAGGGAGATAAGCAATCCTTACGCTTAACTAGTTGAAGGTAGCAGAGAGAGCTTCTTTTTTTGTGTAGTTGCTCAGTTTTTCTGATTTGTGTTTTGTTGTTTTTGTGTCTGTTTTTATTTGTAACCAGATCCAATAGAAAAATACCTGGGTAAGAGCATTCATCACAGATACAAACATACTGTATAATATAAATTATTGAATTAAATAACAAAAAATTTAAGTTCTCCCATTCTCAGTAAAAATTCAAATATCCAAATGTCTTTTTTCAATACCCTCCATTTTATAATTCATTTATTAATTTATAATGAGATATTACCTTGATTTAAAACATTTTCCACTTTTAATGATAAGTTCAGATTTTTGATAACATGACCACCCAAGTTCACATGTTGATAATTTAAATCTTGAGTGGGGAAAAAAATCTAAAGAACTCCGACCTGAGAATCTGTCTATTCCCAGTTATACTGACCTGGTGGAGGTGTAGGCTCCTCTTCTTTCACTCCTTCTTGTGATCTGTGAAATACAATGTGGTATATTACTAAAATAGCTTGACATGGATGATATAAATTACAACAAGTAATATAGGTCTCACTAACCACTTCTAGGTCAAATGGCCACCCCCATATGTAGTACCAAAAACACACTGAACCTAGACATATGCATTGTAAGTGCATTATTTGTGTGTATTAAGATTAAAAGTAGTCAAAATAAAGCTGAGAATGTGTACTTTAAAATCATATATGTAATTAACTACAAAAGTGTATGAATATTGTTTACATCTGTGAGTAATTTGCCTCCATGCTGTCAGTTAGCAGAACAGGTAAAAATGTGGATTTTCAGTACTATTTATTCAAGTAAATTTTGTGAAGAATTTCTACAATCATCGTACCATTAGCATAGTGATTTTGGAAACCTTATTTTCCAAGCTTCGCAACAGTATGCAACTTTAAGATGTCATTTGTCCTGGGAATTCACAGTGAAACTTTGAAAATTACTTTTTTAACATGTGAAGTAATGGAAATGTTAGAAGTGGTTAGTGAGACCATAGTTAACTTCAGGGATTAGAGTTTGTCTTTCCTTGATTTAATGAATGTTTGTCAACTGGTCAATTAACAAGGAGATCTAAACTTTCTACCATTTCATTTCAATCTAAGTCTGATACAAAATTCGAATCTCTTTGTCAATGGTTCAGTTAACTACATAAAGAAGTTCTGAAGATGATTGTCATTCAACCAAGGAAAGACAACCTCTGTGCCCTGATGTTAATTAAATTATTTGCTGTAAGATACTTTGGTACCTTTTTCATTGTTCTGTGACTTCAAAAACACTTAGTTTAGTAGATTTTTATGTTTGTATTATTCCAACAATAAGAATTCTAGTTACCTTTTTTTATTTCTTCTCTCAATTTATTTGAATGTACATTTACATTTACCTTTTTGAGCCATCTTCTTCATTCTCTTCATCTTCATTTTCACCACTGTTGGGCATTAATGCAGGACTGTATAAATTCTTTGGGTCTCCTATGATACCAATTCTATTTAGAGAAAATATTTTATGTACAATGTACTGTAATGCATAGGTTCAAATTAGCGCTGGCATGAGGTCTGAAACCCTAAAATTCTGATGCAGGACTCTACCTTGGTCCTGGACCTACCATACTTTATATTTACTCTTATTGAGAACATAACACTTTTACTTCTGGTGGACTTATCACTTAAGATGGGAAAAAAATTGAGTTTTTATTTTCAATGATTAAAACTATAGTCAACAGCTTTAACAGAATATGCAGCATTTGTTAAATTTTTTTAACACGTGTTGTTTTTTTTTTAGTTTTAAAAATGGTTTTTGGATGGACGACTAAAATACACCAAAATTAGCACCCCACAATAACTACCCATCATATGATATTTGTAAGCAACAATTTCAATAACTACCTATCATATGATATTTCTGAGCAACAATTTACAACCATTTAATTATAGTCAATGCTTTGACAAAAATTTAAATAAATACTTGAAGTTGATGATAATATATATCACCCTGAAAAAAAGAAACATGACTGTCCATTTTTTTTTTTATATCATTAAAATCTGTGTTAAGATTTACAAGTATAAATCCTACTTGAAGGTTTTCTTGTCAAAATTCTGTTCCAGAGGATTGTCTTCTTCATCGTCTTCCTCATCCTTTCCAACCTTACTTAATGAGCTTTAAAGAAACATAAAATATGTATTAATACACTACCACAATTAAAAATTAAAACCTGAAAATTCTAGATCTGCACAAATTTCATTAATTACCATTCTATATGAAATTCAACATTGAGTGGCACGTGATAGGAATTGATTCCCTATTATTGTGTATTTCTGTATTTATTTTTAACATTTCTTTTAATAAAATTGAATTTTCTGATTTTGGCACTTTCTTCTGAGATTCACTATGAGTAGGGGAGATAATTTGTGTCAGATCAATAATTCTTTGTGAAAACACATTAATTATTGAGGATTTTTTTCATAGTTTCACTTGCTTCCCTCTTCAGATGTACAACTTTCTGCTCTTTTATGACATTTTTACACAGAGAGCCCTAAAGAACAATGTTTCAAAGGGAGATAACTCATAGATATTTACAAATATTGCACTACAAAGTAAATTGCAGTAATAAAAGATTAACTAGTGGTATATCTGATTGATGTTAGCCATTACTTTAATCTTTTATGTGAATATTTCAAACAAGCAAATTTAACTACAATTTGGGAAACCATCATGTACCACCCACCCTTACATATATATGTTTGGTTTTTATATGGAACCATACTTGTACTTAAGAACCTGAGTTTTACAAGTATTCATAAATGTATTTGTATTTTCCAGGTATTACTAAATAATACACCAGTAGGCGAAAATATTGGCAACCAAAACAATTCAAAAGTGATGAAGGTCTTGAAACTTCACCCATAGCAACATGGCAGTGCATCAAAAACAAAGAATGAGCTCTGTCCATTATAGGCATAGCCTAATATTATATTACTCACTTAGGAGAAAGTGGTCTTGTTCGTCTGAACAACCACTCAGCATTTTCACTGGCAGATGGTAATACTGCAACAAGTGCTGGTGACCTTTGGCTGTAATATAGGGAATTATAGAAAGATCTCAACTTCTTCTACCATTGTTTTGTTTCCAATTAATTTTTCTTCAAAACTATGACTATGTAAAACAAATATTCAACATTATCAAGTGCATAATAGGAGACAAACATTTTGTGCAGTAAATGAATGGCAATGATTCAAGGGTAAAACATTTAAAATTGACTTCTACTTACTGAATAATAGACTTGATTGCTGGTCGTCTTCTGTTATAAGAAAGGAAATAGATAAATTAAATTTAAAATATGAATTATCTCCCTTATTAAACCTACAAATGCACTTAAATAAATATGAAAAGGAGTTTTGAGTAACACAATATTTTGTGTTTTCTACTTTATTCTTCAAATAGACATAAATATAAATCCTTCTTTGTTCATTCAAAGACCTAAAAATGTAAAAAAAAAAAAAAAAGGAAAAACTGCATTTATATCTAGTATAATATGAAAATGAGAACTTACTATTATTTTTCTAAAATGTTCCAATCCTATAAATTCTAAATAATCAATTATGTAACTTATCTCAAGTCAATGATTCTCATATGACTCACAGTTTCATCCAAAAATTCACATACTTATATAAAGAGAATGGATATGGTGATTATGTCAAGAAGACGACAACCACACCAGGATGAAAATAGTATGCATGAATGAAATTAATGATGGCTCTGCACATAACAATAAGTGTGCTATAGAAATCAATTTATTTTGCAATAAGCTTACGGATGATTCCTTCTGTACTCGGCAGCATTAAATTTGAACACTTCTTGTAAATCGGAAATTCCTTGTCTTTCTTTGATAGGAACCGCTATTTCCTGGAACTCTCTCATGGCCTTTTCTGGAGTAAAATTAGCAGAACATATATAGAGATCAGTGAGCACCTTCAATATGTACAGTACATGTACATTAAACCTTTAACTTATTGGCTACCATTGTAAAGTGCTTGATCTTTTTGAATTTTCTTCTAACTTTAAAAATCAATATATATGAAAAAAAAAACAATAAAAGTTACTTCAAGTTTAGGCCAAAATAAAAAATATTCTGTATTCTCATTTCCTCCCGACCTAATTTTTTTCACTCTCCCCCCAAAAAAATTATTTTGATTTTTCCCAATTAAAGTCAATTTCTTTCAAATCAACAGCATTTTTCTCTTAAATTGAAAAAAAGAGTTAAAAATAAAAAATGTTGGATGAGAATCTAGAAATTTTTTTATGATGGCCTTAAGTCCAAAACAAATATCTTAATTGACTTACTTATCAGCATACTTGACCTTTTATCTTTAGCTGGAATGATATAAAGCAACATAAATAAATACAAAATGTACAGTGAAATCTGTCTAAATCAAACCCTGAATAATCAAAGAACTTGTCCTCAAAAGGATATTTTTTTTACAACATCATTGCTAAGAATAATTTGATTTACAATGAAACCTGACAAAAAAATATTCATAACCTTTGTAAACTGAAACAGTTTTGAAATTGCAAAGAGGTTCTGTTAAGACAGTTTTAACTGTATTAGGTACACTCTCTCTTTTATGATAAGTAGCTGTCTTTGTAAGAATCATGCAAAATCTGAAAAATGTGATACATCCCAAAAAAGACTACATATTTTTATTTTTGTGATTAAATTGTATTCTGGGTCAATACTCTGAAATGTGTAATTATTCATTCAAATCTGCTCTTAGGAGATAATCAACATTGAAAATGCAATAGATTCTATTGTATTTGAGCATCATGTACAGAGTTATGTCCCTTAATTTTGAAATCTACATTGCATTCTATATAATTTTTATCTCCTAAGAACACAGGTTATATGAAAAACTGAATGTTAATTTCTTTTTACTATGACAATTTAAATAAAATATCAAAAATAAAAATATGTAGGCTTTTTACCCATGAATCACATTTTGCATCATTCTTAGCTGGAGTGCTACTTAAGAATAACACACAGGTAAGGTGTTGAAAGATCAGACATTTTTTCTTTTTATATCATGTGCTGTTTAAAATGATTTAGAGTATTGAAATTCACCAAAAGTTTAATATAATCTTTCTTCTAGTGGTTGGAAACAATTTTCCTTAAAGGGGAGAGAACTTATTTTTGTCAGCACATTCCATCATAACTTTCATTTTAACACATTTTAATAGAATGCTTTTTATGAAAAACAAATTCTTTTTCATCAATAGATTAAGCTTACCAGCACTTACATTATTAGTATTAAAATGTGGCAATTTTTTCTGAATGATACATTTATCTCTACTTTTTTTATGATGCTTTAATATATAAACAGCTATCGAAATATATCTTAAAGCTATTTACCTCCATTAACCTCAAAATATTGCAATACCTTAATAAATCAACAACTACTTACATCAATATTTCAAGCATAAAAACACCAAAAAATTACAAGCAAAGGTACTTTGATAACACAGGAATGATTTACTCTTACTGAAAGACAGAGTACTATCTTATGCTTCAGAAATCTTAAGAAACTTTCCTTACCATCTGGTGTCTGTTTCACTCTTATGGCAGGATTAAAAGTATCAGATCTCAGCATTCTATAAGTAACAATGTCCAGTAAAGGATTAAATACATGTAAAACTTCCTTTTAACAGAATATCCAATTTAATTTGATATTAGAGAAGAATGAGCTATTTTTATTGGTTAGAACATGGTCATGTGACATTTATAAATGTGTTTTAAAATGTTAAGAAGGCATTACCACATGATAATGCCCAGTTTCAGATTCTTCAATGAAATAAACACAATAGTTTTGACTGCCCTTGGGAAGAGAAATGGCCTTCAACAATGATAATGCCCTCACCCAAAACTTAAGGCATTGACAATGTTTTGGGCAATGTGTCACTGACACTTAGGCAGTTAATTTATCATCTTGATGACTTCTAGAAAAGCAACTATTGTATAAATGTATTACTGACAACATGTTTTTTGTGTGAATTCATTATCATTTTTCTTGAGTGTGCATTTACCAGTATGAGCCATACCTATTCTTTTAAATGGATAACAACAGTATAACTGCCAAAAACACCCAAAAATTGTAACCATCAACAGAATTAGTTATCCTCAAAATAATGTAATAATTAGGATACACATACCTTCCAATTTCTCTTCTAATGATATCTTGAGGTAATTTTCTTTTAAAAGTAATATACACAACAAATAAGCAGAATTTGTATACAACCTGGAATAAATGAGGACAAATATTAGCATTCATGTTTAAATGTGAATACATGTATAGGTTTGCACTGCAAGGGAAAATTATAACACCAACATCACAAGCCTATAAAATTTTCCACAACTTGTTAATGGTAGGCAGCTTTTAGGGATTGGTAATGAGTATGTGAATTTTCATTAAGTTATTGATGCATATGGAACAAATACATTCTTGCATTTATCGTTAATAGATATCTTTCATGTCTCTCTTTCCATTAATTCTATGATGCTTGAAAAATTCTGTTATGTTTCACTTGTGAAAGAAACACGTGAGATAGTCTCCAATGATGACTTTTAATCTTCTTATCAAATTTATGTTTGCATGTGAACCAAGATAACACATAAGAAAAATTGAAAGAAAATTTTATTACAAAGCAAAATTTGACGACCATGTGACCTTCTTTATAACTATAATGTACCTCAAAAACATGTCTGTCTCTAAGGGTAGCAGATACTCTGGACCTAGAACAATTGAACTTATAGTTAAAATTTGTAACAAGCAATAATCTGTCTTAAAGACTATGGTTACAATATCCTTATCTAAGACATTCAATGTAAAATTAACTTGCATATAAAAACAACCACATTACATGACCATGATTTTGCTCTCCCTTGGAAGGTCACTTTTAAAGACATGTGTGACTGTATACTGGATTTGTTTCTAAATAAAACTGTTTTTCGTTAGTCAAGCAATTCTGTACTACTGTACTTGTGGCACTGTAACTTGTGGTTTAAGCTGAATAGTTAAAGTTTTGTATCAGTAAGTCAACATGAATTTAATTTTTTTTTAAATTGTTTCATCAATTTATTTTTTATTGTACATTTTTTAGTGTGAATAGACATACTTTCCACAAGACATATGGTGTTCAGGCTCCATTCCTAGTCCTAACACCATAATAGCATGCGACTGACCAAGCATCTTTTGGGCAATATCTAGCTTCTCACATGCAGTTTCGAATTCTTCTCTTTCTTTGATACTAGGCTCTCTGAAATAAAAAAAATAAGTTTCATTATTATATTTTTCAATGCCTTAAATAATTAAATAACCCTGGCTCTTAAAACAAATGGATAATGTGTACATCATTCACGGTAAATGCAAAAAGATAAAATCACACCACTACGGATATGAGTAGTAGGTAAAATATATCACCTCAAACTCTGCCAATTCAACAATGTAAACAAAGGAATGTCAGATTAGGACGTTACTGAAATTAAACAATTCAAATTCTAGAGAGGATGTTCTGTGATACAATTGTGCCTGTCAATGATTCCAAACAATTTCATCACCTGTAGGTATCAATAAACTTGAAGATCTTTAGTTTTTAATTTTGATTTGAATGGTGTCTGATGTATTGAATTTCACTGTTAGTTTACATTAGCCATCTACTGGATCTAAATCTTCTCCATGGTCATGTTTAATGTTCCACTGGTGTTAATGTTTTGGATAAGCAATTCTCATGTTAAAATTGTAACTTTATAAAACTAGTCAGTCATTCGCTACTATTACATGAAAATAAGATGCCTGAGTGTGTATACATAAGTATTCAATTTAGAGAATCACCAACAATAGGTAACTAGCATTGTTATATTTCTAAAATATAATATGATTTAAGGCTATGCCTATGAAGGCTAGTGCTACTCGTATTCAAATCTTGACTCAATTTATCATGGGTGATGTAACAATCAACTGGAATATGTGAGGCTTCCTAGAACACCCACTTTACACCTGTGTTAAAAGTTAAAAAAATCACTTAGTTATGTACATCATTTTCAAGCCATTTGTGTTTCAAACCCCTACATATTGGACTTTCCTATTACCTATTTTATTTTAATTTGTAAGCTGATGTAAAATTTTATTATATATTTTTTTAAAAATTTTAATTTGGAAGTAATGATTTCACTTACATATAGCCAGCTATGTTCTTTATTTTTTCTTCTCTCTCCAGTTTGTCAATAAAGCAGTGGAAATATATCAACAGATACATGAGGAAATTGTCGAATTCATCAGCACTGAAAAAAAAAAAACAAACAATTGATAAGTATGACCTATTGTAACTCTCTTTTTTGGGAAGGTTGTCAAACCTTTCCTTTTAAAACTAGTTACAATTCTTTAATAGGTACATTTGATAAGCGTTAAGTCTTGTCTGAAAATTTAGAAATCAGCTGTTGTATTAATCTGTTCTTAGAAGGTGTAAACAAATTACTTTGATACAGTATAACGAGTTATATTAGTGGGTGCCAGAAATTGTGATTTTTCCCAATTGAGATGTTATTTTTAGTATATGTGGTCATTTATCTTCCAGTTGCAGACTAAAATTTAGCAAACTTTTCTTTTCGTTTTTCCTTAGACCTTGCAAAAACAGTAAAAATTACCTCACAAAAAATTCTCCATGTACAGTAACACATTTAAAAAGAATGTTCTCTTCTTCACAAAAATTTACTTTGACTTCATTGAATTCAATTTGTCTTTTCATAAACTTACTGAAATATACCATCAAAAGTTACAGGAACATTTTCTCCCTCTATTAATGAACCATGTGCTACCTCTAAAATTGGAATAAAAAATACAGTATGTGAGTTGTAAAGGAATTGTGACAAGAACCACTTAATTAGCCCTGAGTACTATGTCTGTGAAATCTAATAAAAGTAATTTATCTCTGAGATATATCTGTTTGAAATATTTTAAAGTGTGTCTCCTTTTAAGATAAAAATCAAACATTTTGACATAATGAATTATGGACGATAGTTCAGTTATTATGTCGTGTGTGTGTGTGTATTTTCCTTATGCATTAAAAGTGAAAAATTAATTATGTGTGTGTATAATATTGCATACATATTTTTATCAGTAAAACTTTAAATAAAAATAAATAATGTTCTAACAAATACTAAAATGTAAAAAATCAAAGGTATGCACATTGCAATTCATAATACAAGCTTAATACCTTTAACATCATCCAAAGTTACAATATCATTTTCACTGGAACTTTTCTTTGGAGGTCGTGGAGATTTTGGATGGTTACCTCTCTGGCTCCTCCCCCTCATTGTCTTCCCAACACTTGATGTTACTCTGATAAAGGGGATGATTTTTTTAAGTTATTGTACATGTATATTTAGGATTATATCTATTTAATTCAAAATTTCCTGCATAAATGAAAGCTACACAAATACAAGCACTGCACTAATGAATCATAAAGAATAATCAAGGGAACCAAGGTTATAGCAGTAATCAAAAGAATGTAATCCAGGGACAAAGACCAGATATGGAAAACAGAGACATACACAACAAAGAGCATGAAGTAACTAAAATTATACATACAAAGTAATAAAAACAAATGAGCAATTAAGACTCCACTAAAAACTGGGAGCATGGACCAGGTGCACAGGTAGGGTTAGTGTCCTCTGCTTTTCTAGAAAACCCCACCGAGTTTCTCATAAAAAGTCAAGTCTGGGGTAGACGAAAGAGGAACTTATTTGATTGTAAATACCTTTCATTTCTCTTGTTGCCTTCCTTTGCTCTTCTATTCTTATTTTTGTCAGCATTTGGGTTATTGCTAAAAAAAAAAACAAAAAAAAACTGAAGACAAAATTTCTATACAAACTATTTTAACATTTCAAATGAATTAAATTGCACATTTGTCATTTAAACTTGGAAATTTGTTAAATGTAATCCATGTTTTATCCCTATTGTAACATCTAATTTAAAAGAGTCTCATGTGACAATAATAGAATAATTAATTGGAAAGAGTGTATGATTTTCTTCATAATTTATCAATATTTTCAACTGGAATATTAAATTCTCTGATTGGCAGATTGATATCAAAGTTGTGACGTTTTGGGAGGAGAAAGTTTGAGAGTGAAATTACCTAATTTATTTCACAGTGTGAAATATCCAAATTTATAACACTGGGAACATTCGACAAAACACTATCTATATAATGATAGTCAGTATCATTTATAGCTCTCCCCTAAGACAAAGGAATAGGAAAACTCATATTTTTTCCAGAATTTATAATTTTAAAATCTTACCTTACAAACTCAAGGGAAGGTTGCTCTTTACCTAAATTATCTGGAATCTTAAATTCAAATCTACCAGTGGAAGGAATTGATGGCATTGTAATCTAGAAAAAGGAAAAAGACAAAAAAGCTTTGTTTATTGATTGGTTAAAGACTCTATACACAGTTCCACTTGAATGTGTTACATCATACATGTAACTAAAACTTATTAAAACATGTGTGAATTATGCAATTAACATCATATACCTACCTTTTATTTATAAGTTTTTAAATAAATGGTGTATACTGATTGCAGAGAAGTTCTCATCTGCAAGTAATTCCTCCCACCTGATTTTTCCTGCTGTCAAACAAGTTCATACCCAAATTATAAGACAAAACATGTCACAAAGTCTTGATAATTTTCTCTAAAATGATCATAGCTTCCTCCATGAAAATGGTGAATTCTACTCTATGAACAGTAGATATCATACTACATGCACACATGTTCATCTATGTCATGATATGTTTTCTTGAAACTTAATTATAATAGACCTGCTAGGGAAATTATGGATCCCAGATCATATTTTCTCCATTATGTGTCATGGGAACTCTTTATGCTCCACCGGAAAAAAGGAAGCTGTAACTAGAAGTACATATATGCAGAAAATGAGATACATATTTTTGAAACTACTCAAAGTAAATACTTGTCAAACGGAATCTATAAGATATGATAGCACATTTTACATACTGGGTCTACTTTTTCAGCCTTGAATATTGACTTAGTTAACTTCTTATTTATGGAAACGGAAGCCATTTTGTATTTTTTCTTATTTTCCACTCCTGTTTTTAAAAGTTTAATTTCGCGTCCTCCATCTTGACGCTATCCATTGGCAACAATAAATATAACCATTTCGTACCCTTCAACACTTTCGTCCCGTAGAATATTGCTTTATGCTAATTACATCTTACATAGTTCGACACTATTGTTTCTATCTTTATTCGATATTTATACTGCGCAGTGTGAGTATTTTGTTAAACATAGCACAAACATAAATATAGAAGATGTATTGAAGATATTAAGTAATCTTTTTTTTTATTACAAAAAATAAGTAAATAAATAAATAAAATCATTGAAAATCGAAACGAAATAATAATAATAATAATAAATATGACCAAGGTAAGAATTTTTTTAATACAAGTTTGTTTTTAACATTTAATGTCTGGAAATTTATATAAACAAGGGACTTTATTTATGGTTACGTAATGGGTATTTCCTAAATAGCAAAAGAATATAATTTGCGATGCTAGGATCATTTATTTAAAACTGCAGTCTTATACCAGACTTTATATAAAACTCTCCAGGGACTTTATATTATATTACTAAAACTATATAGTCCCTCCACTTCTTGGTCATGGTTTAAACTTAATTCTATTATTTTCTCACTATTTCTTTCAGCCGGTTGGTATTTTCAAAGTGCGTTGACGGACTCGAACATGTCTCCTGCAACAAATAACCAGTAAACAATAAGTGCATGCATATATAGAAGAGCAGGAATTATTTATGTGTTTTTTACTTAGATAAAATAAATCGTGTACGTATAGGTTTCGATGTCGCAGTATATATAATCATGGAAGTATAATATTATAGGCCTTTATATTAAATTTCTAATATTTTATAACAGGTATATGATAATATCTAGATATTATACTTCCATGATATAAATGATCTGGTCCGACATGGGTCGTGAAATTTCTTCCGTTTGGAAAAGTTGTGGTCTAAAAAGATATTGTTTTCGGACTTATAACTGTGCATGCTTATTCTCAATCTCTCTACAAGTCCGGAAGAAATAAAACCAAATAAAAAAACAAAGTAACAAAAAAAAAAAACAAAAACACAAAAAACAAAAACAAACAAACAAACAAAAAACAACAGCGCAAATTATTAGTTAAAAGTAAATGTATTCCCAGTGTGCAGATACAATCCCTTACCTGCTTTTGTGTTCCATCTTGGCTCATCATTCTTAACCTGAAGATAGGAGTTACACTTAATGCACGTAATTGGTCTTTATTAAGATTGTTTTGTATAATATCTGTTTAAATCTAGTTGTGATCAAATTGATAAATGGTGCAGATAAGCATTTTAAACTTTTGTCATAATTATTCATTTACCAACAGGTACCTGGCAAAACAAAAACTTTAAGAAATGCATCTATTGTTTTGATTCTAATTTAATGCGTCCTAGATACTATTTATTACCGGACTGTCTGGGAGTATTTCGCAAAGGACGCACCTAAAACTGTAAATTATTTGACTCGGGATTTAAGAATAAACGGGGCGCCCCCTTAAATATGCTCGAAAAGTTAGGTTAACTGGAAATCACTTAAGCGCTACCTTAGGCCAGTTCGTGCCCCTTTTAGAATTTGTCTATGGTTCGTTATAGATCAGCAGTTAAAATTTAATTACAGATCTATATGGCACCTATTGAGTACCCCCTAAAATCTACAACGTGTGATAGAACAGTGGTTTGACATTATTGATTAAAATTGTTAGTTTTGAGAAAGGGAGGAATGTATCAGGACATTATATGACTTTAGAGTTATTATTAATCATGTTAAAATACTAAACTGAATTATATGTACTTAAGAATATAAAACAACCAAAGGGGAATCAAAAGAACATATTATTAAAAATCAATTATCTATACAGCAAAATACCTAAGGTTGAACAATGGAAGTGTCAGTCGAATACACATGTGTACAAAATAATAAAATACCTCTGTGAAAAACAAGTAATAAAACAAGTTAAAGGAAATATATGGGGTAAGCCGTGCACATATATACCCATGTCCAGATGAACACTGATAATAGGATAATACATATATGAAAATGTTGTGTGTTTTGTGATCATAAATGCAGCAACCGTTCGCTGTGTTACTTTGAATTGTATAAACATTTCGAGTAGTGTCTACATTTCCTTTTATTCAAATCTGTAAACCCCCCATCACCGAATCTTCTTGTCGCCAAAGAATATTCTCGGATTATTTTTCTGTATAAGCCTATATTTGTACCCCGCTTGGTCAAAAAGACAAGATTTTTTTGACTCGATTGTTCGAGCGTCTAAGCCCTTTCTAGGATAGCATGTGTGAACAAACTAAACAAATTTAGGTATCATCATGTAGCCCAATGTCCTAACTTTACAATGGTACCATGAAAGTTGCAGTAACACGTAGGGTTTTGGGGTAAAATTTGGAACAAGATTTTTGCGACTCGATTGTTAGAGCGTCTAGGCCTTTCTAGGATAGCATGTGGGAACAAACTAAACAAATTTAGGTATCATCATGTAGCCCAATGTCCTAACTTTACAATGGTACCATGAAAGTTGCAGTAACACGCAGGGTTTTGGGGTGAAATGAAAAAAATGAACCCGTATCCCACCGAAAAGTCACATAAACTCAAGTTATTGCTGAACTAAAACGTCTCAAATTTGCGATAATTCGATAGATTATTTAATTTTCTACATAAATAAACCACGAAAAACTAATCTTCGAGAAAGAATTTTTTTTAAAATGTTAAAAATATTAACCCTACTCCCCAAAAAGGCTGATCTCAGTATCATACCGACACCGTAGAACTCATATTTCAAGCATTCATAATTAAGATAATGGTGTACCCAACATATCTGATCAATTCAGGTGCTTAGATTTTCATTTTGGGGTTACAATTACTATAAAATTGAAAAAAAAATGGTAACTTTCAGAATTTCTTCTATATCACCCGTTATTGTCCTTATTTTTCAGAACACCGTAGTTTAAACAAGTTTTTGTGTGATTCGTTACATTAATATAGCGTATTAGCTTTCAAATAAGCCCAAGCAATAGATCTTTTAACTTCCCCAAGCCAAGTTAGGTGAAAATTTGCCTCCCCTCCCCATGAAAAAAAAATATACCTCAACATAAACTAAAATGTATTTTTTTTTGGCATATTAACGGTGTAAAATAGACATGTTTGGTACTATTGTTTTCATTTTCGATGTATCCAACCCACCTGCTCATTTCAGGTGCGTATTTTTCAGTTCCAAAGTGACAATAATGATTTTTTTTTCATAAAAAGGGGAATTTTCGCAATTTCATATTTTCTTCCATTTCACCTGTAACTGCCATTTTTTTAAACACCGTACTTCAAACAAGCTTTTATATATTAAAATACAATTGTATAGTGTCGTAGCTTTCTAATATTATTTGTTTTAATGGAATGCTAAACACATGCAGTAGCAGTAGGTTTGAAGAATTGTTTGTGTTAATTATATAAACATGCCACCCCCTCAAACTGTCACGACGTACACGACAGTTGAACTTTTGCCGTGTAAAAATCAGTTCACCCTTGACGTAGTAATCGGGGGCGGACCCAGAAAGCCAGAAGTTTGAAAGAAGGGGATTTCAGACCATCACTTGCTTATTCCCCGATAAAAAAAATATCGCAAAATTAACAGTATTTTTCCTCAAAAGGCTGGGGCTCCATCAGAACCCCTTAATTGTATCCCTCACCGGACGAAATAAATATTCTCCAATGTGAACAAGCTGTAATATTTAATCTAGTGTGATTTTTTTTTTTCAAATGTATGGACAAATTCAAGAGATGGATTATCAAGACGAGTGTAAAAAACATGAACATTTTTAAAAATTAATCTACTTCTACTTCTACAATCTCCTGACCAATTTCAACACGCTGGAGATATTGTCACTTTTCTCTGTGCATGCTATTTACAAAATCTCTAAACCGATTTAAACATTAACAATAGAAGTGAATTTAAAAATAAACAATAGGAGCGATTTAAAACTATATACACAGGTAGATGTTTATTGGACTGTAGGTGCAAGTTGAAATGGCTGTATTTTGAATGACTCCACTGAGTCACTCAGTAACAATGTTTACTGGTATACTGTTCCATAATTTGATGGTTCTTGGAAAGAAAGATTGTTGTCTGGCTTGTTACCGACACTGAGGAATTTGGAAGGATAATGAGTGAATGTTTCGGGGCTATCTGAGAGGTGGAATTAACCCGTCTGTTGTAGTGATGGCAACTAGGGAATAATTTATTTTATATAACATTATGAATCTTGTGTCTGATCTCCTATGAGCTAGACTTCTCCAATTTTAATGTTGTATCATGTTGGAGACACTAGATATATTGTGGTACCTGTATTAAAAAAAACCCGAAAATTGGTACGACCAGATAATGATACGATTTGATTCGTGAATCAATTTTCCTCGACTGCTTTACTGTCGAGTTAACCTGCCAGGGACCAGTAAAAATTTAAGCATGGACCAATCCTTCCGCTGTTTTTCAATCGAATCCGAGAAATTTAACGATCACGAAAATTCGACAGTTACAGCTACAGAGCAAATTGCTGTAGAAGATTCAATCTCAAAGTATTACGAACATTTCAAAGCTAGAATTGTAGCAGAAAGAGATGCCGAACCGGTTTCGAACACTCTACCCAAATTGAATAGAGATGTTCATGTTTCTTACTTGAAGAAAGGTTTGAAGCATTTGTCAGAATCTTATGAATGTCTTGATGCAAGTAGACCATGGCTATGTTATTGGATTTTACATAGTTTAGAGTTGTTAGATCATCCATTGTCTGATGATATGATCTCCCACGTTTCCTTATTTTTATCAAAGTGTCAGTGTAAAGATGGTGGATTTGCTGGAGGACCAGGACAGGAAGCCCATCTTGCACCAACATATGCAGCTGTTAATGCATTATGTATCCTTGGAACAGAAGAAGCATATCGGGTCATTAATAGAAAAACTCTCAAATCATTCCTGATGCGCATGCGTAGTGTAGATGGTGCTTTTAAGATGCACGAGGGTGGTGAAGTGGATATACGAGGGGCTTACTGTGCTGCAAGTGTTGCTAAGCTTACTAACATTATGTCTCAAGAGTTATTTGATGGAACTCCTGAATGGATAGTGAGCTGTCAGACCTATGAAGGTGGTTTCGGTGGTTGTCCTGGAATGGAAGCTCATGGTGGCTATTCCTTTTGTGGTTTAGCTGCATTGACATTATTAGGACATACTAAACTTTGTGACATTGATAGAGTTCTACGTTGGACTGCGAACAGACAAATGAGATATGAAGGTGGTTTTCAGGGAAGAACAAATAAACTGGTTGATGGCTGTTATTCATTTTGGCAAGGTGGTGCATTCCCATTGATACACATGATTCTAGCTCAAGAACATGATCATTCACTAAGTGCTGAAAGCTGGTTGTGCAACCAAAATGCTCTCCAAGAGTACATTCTCATTTGTTGTCAACACCCTGGGGGAGGTTTAATTGACAAACCTGGAAAGAATAGGGATTTCTATCACACTTGCTATTGTCTAAGTGGCTTATCAGTTGCACAACATTTCGCAGGAGGAAAATTGGGACATCTAAATGTCGTTGGACATGAAGATAATCAACTAAAGCCTACTCATCCATTATTCAACATTGGAGGTGAAAATGTTATTCATTCCACAATGTATTTCAGCAAACTTCCTGAAGTACAATAATGTGTAACAATACTAGCAAAAATTATAACGTACATGCTGCTTTCTACAATCGTACATGTATTAACATGTACAGTACATTTGTATATGTAAATTGTACATTACTACTTAGAGCACCAAATTGCAATGTACATGTAGATGTAGCAGGTTAATTAAAGTACTACAAATGTACCTATGAACTGCAATTGTCTTTTATGTTAATTTTTCTGGAATAGTTTTTCAGGCATAGTGTGTGTAATACAATTTTAAAATGTCAATTTATAAGTGCTTATCGACATTATTTGTAGGAACGCTATTTTTTTTTCACTACAAGTAATACATTATGTATGTACCATGGTCTATTTTTTTGCTACTTGCAGTCTTTGCCATATAAATTGTTGACAACAAGCCCAAGCTCAAAAATTTTAATGAACTTATACAGTAATCATTGACATGTTAGCTAAACTCTGCAATCATACCAGCCATGGCTGCCAGGCTGGTTGTCAAATTCGAAGACTGCAGGTTGTGTTCATGTTGCTTTTTTTCAAGTCACTGTGCAAGTTAAGATAAAACACATGTAGAATAAATTTTATGAAATAATACTACAATTATAACCCTAGATAATTTATCTAAATTCACAATCACTGAAATGTACACTGTATTGATGTATTCTTGAATTCGTGGAAGTGAGAAAAATCAGCCAACTACATATGTACATGCTTTAACATAAATTTGAAATAATTCTTGTCTACACATATTTTGATAAAAAATCAGGGTGAATTATTATGTTAGTCTGCCAGGCTTGTTACGGGTAAACTTCAGAGAAATTGAGAGCAATGTGTAACACATGATTACTGGGTTTGACACTACAATTTTTTGGTTATCAACAGGACTTATTTCTGAGGTAAAACAGGTAGTCCGCAGACGGTAATTATGGTTTTGTCCTTACATCATTAAAAATAAGGCATAATTTAGGTAGCCCATTGGACTACCATGAGCATTTTTCAAGTAGTCCTCTCCAGAATTAGGGTGGCACAGGACTACCAGAGTAACCAGACTATTTGATCCCTTTAATACAACAAAACAAATTTGGACTTGGTAAGATTGGTTTGGTTTTGATTGATGTTTGGTTTGGAAAACATTTAAGGAAGTAGACCTAGGGTAAGGGACTTAACTCTTACCAATCATTGGAACATTTGTATAAAGCATTTTACATCAATATCATTTAAGCATCAAAGTAACTTGGATTGATTTCATTTTATTTCAAATGGAAGCTTGATAAGGTTAGGTAAAATTGAATATGATGCAAACATATCACTGATTTCAGGAGTGATGTCCCTTACCCTGGATCTACCACCTTAAACTGTCAGATTTTTTTTTTTCAATAAAGTTTCTGGTTTAGACATGTTTTATTGTACAATGTAATCAGGTCAAAACTACATGTGTAATTTTATAGAAAAACTCTGGATTGTATTGTGGAACATGTTAACCTCCTTTACATGTACATGGACATTGTATATTAACAAAAATTAATGTCAAGTCATAAAAGTATCATGGACGCGTATGATTCGTATCACACCTTACTTAGCCCTTAGTGTTTGTAACAGTTGTACTTGTTTGTAATATTTATGCTTAGCAGACTTTAAAGGTATTACCACAGCTGGCCGACTTGTTGTGTACTTAATATCCATTGGAAAAGCAAAGAGTTGATATTTCCACTGCTTTTTATACTCATCTGGTGGATTATTTTCCCCTTGACACATACAATGTACCTCTAAGGCCTGAAGATTAATTTTAATTTAAATAATAATTGAAAATTAAAATTTTATCCATCAGTGCATTACAATAATAGATGAGTTACATGTTTCAGAGAGAAACATTCATTGTACCTGAATTCGTGTCATACATTCATAAATACATTTGTACATGCAATTGTTGTTAGTGACTGTTAGCATAATATTTTGATTGTCTACCATTAGTGCTTTTGAATGTTAAAGATGGCAATATGTTAGATTTTGTACTTTTTGTTGTTAGAAAGCCAATAAATAAATTATGTATGATTTAAGTCAGTACTGTTGTATTGGAGCCTTATGGTTTGTAGGTTCTTGTAAAGTTGTAACTTGACATTTGGTAATTTACACCGCATGTATATTGCCTATGGAATTAGCATACCTTCTTCTTGGCCAGAGACAGACTTAAAAAATACAGTAACATATATGTATGCATGTTCCAAGCATTGTTTTTGCATGCTGCTACATCAGTTATTTTTTTATTTTTTATTTAAATGATGAAATAAAAAAGTAGATCAAGAAATTAAGTAATTTGAAAGCCAAGGCTACCTTCAGTAAAGAGCATCATGTTAAATGTGATAGTTTACAAATATTTCGTTCATTGCTCCTTTTTTATCATTACTGCCAGGTCATTGTTCTTCCATGTACATGTAATTTATTTTTAACTGAACTCCACATCTTCTGTAGTGGGTGTTTCAGTGTTAAATCTTACTGTTGTTTAAAAATTATTATGCTGAGAGACCCAACATACCTACCAACTCTTGCATCCGTGTTTAAATCGTGCATTTAGTGCAAAAATAGATTTATTTTACGAGATTTGAAGCATGTCCGAAATCAATACATGTACAACGATTAAATGTTGAGTTTTACCAGCTTGAAAAAAAAACATAAATAAACTGCTAATACTATATGCATTTCACAGAAGAAAAAAACACCACC
Source organism: Perna viridis (assembly GCA_037379345.1). Classification (NCBI taxonomy): domain Eukaryota; kingdom Metazoa; phylum Mollusca; class Bivalvia; order Mytilida; family Mytilidae; genus Perna; species Perna viridis. Next base: position 53,789,001 of record CM074512.1, on the reverse strand, counting down.
AAAACCAATTTTATTCAGATGTATAACATGTTTTAAACCGGCTCCGAAAAATGTGAAGAAATTTCAGCATTTATAAGTACGTGATGTGTTTTGATTCAATCACTACGGGAACACATTTCCAAAACAACTCTACATTTTCTGTACACTACACTTCTTAAAAAAGTTAGCCGTATCCTCGGTATATCTATAAGCAGGATGCTGCCAACCACAATAGTGAGGATTAGTATTCCGAAGACACCTATCGTAGTTGACGATGTACGACTATCCTTCGTGCTGGTCTTCTTCCTCAGATAGCCTTAAACATAAAACGCTTTAAAGCAGCTTGTAAACATAAGCAACTTGAACTACTGCGATCATTTCATTGAAGATTGCTGTGTTCCCATCTATAATCCAATAAAATTATGGTTTCTTAGATTTTTAGAAAATGTTTTCAACACTGTTGATTAGGAAAGTATTTTAATCATTTTTATATTTAGTTTGAAGTGCACAAGTGCCATATGAATTAACCTTGTAAGAGTCTTGGGCCTGAGTCTTGGGTTTTGCATCTCAAGTAGGCTGGATTTTAGTATATGTAGCCTATGGACATTTTCCACAATTGGGGGCTCTTCAATGTTGACACATATAAAAATACTTGAATACTATAGGTGTGTTTTTTTTCAAAGAATTCATTGCACTTAATGTTTTCGAAAAAGTACGTTTTAAGTACCATTCTGTGTAAGAATCAGGCAATGGGTGGCACATCATAATTCTAAATTTGGTCTTTTTTGCCTCAAATATATTCAATACATCTAGAAAACAACAGAAAAGCTATCAAAAATTATCCGGAAGCTTCTGTGACGTAAATATTTTTTGACTGCTTATATAAGGAAAAAGTGCGGGAAAATGTTCCCGCCATTTTTAATTATTTCTTTTTCATAGTGCATTTCAACTAAATTTGACAAGGGGAATTTCTCCTGCAACTTATACGAGGCTGGATAATTCGTTTGAGCATGACACAGGGGCTTGCTCTCACAATCAAATATATATCGGGATTTAACCCGACTAATATAAACACGATTCGAGTTCATGTATTAGTCGGGCTATAATTCGATATCGTGTTTATACACATTTGATAGTGGGAGCATGTCCCTGAGGGTATAATGAAACACAACTTAAGGTCCGTCAGAAACATTTGATAAAACATTACATAACACATACTTTTTGTTTGGCTTTTTGTCACAGTGAGAGTCTGTTTCAGTTCTGCGAGTCTTTGGTCCATTTCTGTACTGTTGATTTGAAACCGTGGTACAAATCTTTCTTCACAGTTACAAAAACAGGTAAAATCTACAAGCCAAATATAAGGTCTAACTAATATGATATTAATTCGTTGACAGTTTGGCGATGAAACTCTATTAACATCATCTGTGCAATTGGTCCATGCTCTCAGTTTTCAGTGGTGTCCGGGTTGTTTCATTACATTTGTTTCTTTGCATGCACGTGTTATTTTGGTTATTTCATGTTCTTTGTTTTGCGTGGCTATTATCCCTGTCTCGCTGTTCTGGGGTTATATTTTTTTACCTGGTTCTCTTGATTTTCCCTTTGACATTTCGGACATTGTTCATTTATAGAGGAAGTTGTTTCCCTCAAAATGTGTTGGTACATTAGTGTTACTTTCTGTTTTCAATATGAAGATTTGACACCTTAAATATCAAATACATAAATTAATGCTTATTTAGAAAAGAACTTGTTTTGGAACGCCGTAAAATGTGTAATACCACAGGATCTTTCAATTCTACAGTTCGTACTGCGAGCACGTTAGAGATTATGTCTGTACGTACCGATTAGTTTCCTTCCGTGTGTTAAGTTAAGGTGTCGATTCTTGGTGCAGTTACATGAACAATTAAACCCTGAAAAATAATAACGAAACTCTTGAAATACGTCATGCAAAAAAAAACAAAAACAAAAACAAAAACAAAAACAAATAAAAAACAAACAAACCTGCTAGTTTTGAAGAAAAAGAAAAAAAAATCATGATGTACTTCGGCAAGTTCAGTCGACAAGAATCGTTAGTTATGCTATCTATCATTAATTACTACTAGTCAAATCGTCAAATGGTCGCATATAATCTTTCATTACACAGCTATTATTGTTTTTTTCTGACAAATTAAGCATACACATATAGTGGTAAAATATAGACAGTAAAGGGTGCACTTGTTTTGTTTGTTTGTTTTTTTTTTACTGCAGTTATTTTATACTCACTACTGCCAGATGGATCCAAGTCAGTTATCAAAACTCCAAAAGGTTTTTCTGAAAGTTAAAAACTACTATTACATTTATAGTACGCCAATCGCGCATACAAAACAAGCATGCAGTGGTCATGAAAGAAAAATTGAGGGCAATCCTGACCATAGCGATATCAATATTTTAGAAGTAAATGAACAAAGACAGAGTCTCGAAAACGGAAAGAGATACAATCACCAGTTTTATAATTTATGCTTCTCCCTTTTATGCGAATCCAAGTATGGTTTTACTGACCTCTACAAAAATACGTCATGTTCATGGTTTGGTTGCATGTATTTTGCACTAAACAGCGAATTCTATCGTGACAAAGTAACTGCCAGGCATGGAATGAACTGTTACAGTAGCGGTTGAGATTGATAGAATCTATAGCCAACTTTTTTATACCATGCGGACATGACAGATTCTTCGAACTACCGGTTTGTAAGCTGAATGGTGTAGCGTTACCTGAAAAAGAATTCTCAAGACAGCTTGGGATAGTTTGGAGTTCGAGAAAGGGATATTGAAAACAAGTATAAATAACCACCAACTTGATTCGATTACTCTAAGAATTGTTTTAAATGTTTGCCCAAATTGCGATAATTTTCATGAACCGCGTTTTAAAAGCGGTTTATGGCATTTTGTCCCAAATGTGTTATTCAAGCCTTAATTGAAAACTAAAAACAATCCTTATCCTTTTTTCCAGTCGATTCACGTCCAAAAGTTTAAATTCTTAATCGAAAAGATTATTTTAATCACGGACTGCAAAGTCAAACCAATCGACGTCAATGACGTCACAGTATCAAATTAATTCATACAAAAAAAAAAACTCATGTTTTTCGAAGACACTCAGCCGATCAGAAGGCTTAATTATTACAAATCAAATTAATTTATTCGAACCAGCGAACCTTTATAATCAAACTTAAAATACGTTGTATACAGAATATGACAGGTTTCCAACTTATAAAATAATTAAGTGAAAACATACAGAAACAAATTTTAAACAGCTACAACTTAAATATATACCATTTACAAACTGAAAAGTAATAGCCAAAAGGTACCACAATCCAACGATGATAATTCCAAAGGAACCGAAAGTCATTTCTCAAATTGTTCTTTTCCCTTCGGTGGTTAATTGTTCCTTAAGTCATTGAATGCCTTTCTTATCTTTTTCCCACTCTCTATTTATGTCATGACTCGAGTGTTCTTAAAACATATAGAAGCAACGGTAAAGAATTGCCAATACTTGGACGGTGCAATGAAAGGGAATTTGAAACCATAATTAAACAGTATCTTAGTGACGAAGATTGTCCCATTAATATGAAATTCGTCAAATATATACAAAGATAGAGTTATTATGCCCATAAATGGACAATATAAAGAGTTTAGGTAATGCAATTATTTTAAGAGGAGATAGAGTTGTCGCCATGTGTTAAAAAATTTTGCAGTTCTAGTTCAATATGTACAATCAAATTGTCCACAGGAGGTATGATGCAGAGGCGGATCCAAAGATTGAAAATGGCGAGGGGGGGGGGGTCCCAGAGGGATTTCAGGGGGAAAAGAGGGTTCCAGGAAAAAAGGGATTTCAGTCTATTTTTTGCTCATTTTTGTCCAAGATTTGCACGAGACTGACAAAAAATCCAAAAAGAAGTCCAACAATTATTAAAGAAACCGACCCCCACCCCATTTTCAAATGTTACCTGGTCATATTACTCCAGCAATGCTAGAGGTTGTCTAGCAAGCTATATTCTGGTGCCGTTGGGGTATGGAGGAACGGAATTCCAACCTCTTACGTTGTAGGAGCACTGGTCAGATCGGCTTGCCATCAATTTCACCTTTTCTAATAAGCTAGGTTAGTCTATACATATGATTCAAGATTGTTTCTTTATAATTAATATCATTAATGATTATACATAGACGTGAAAAAACAATCGATCACTCCAAGGAGTTAAATATAGTTGCTATATATAAATCCTTGATTACTCCTAAATATAAAATGTTTTTTTTCTAAAAGTTGTCAATGGATTTTTTTCTCAACTGGTTTTGATGATTTTTTTACCATTGGAAAGGAAACTCTTGAAATAAAACTCTAATTTGATGAGTATCTACAGTATCATTTTCAGAAGTGTCAGAGAGAGTTGAGTACAGATAAAATCAAGTGCCATAAATTTAGTTGGAAATAGGGTAATATGTATTAAGTTCATTAATGTACTCGTATTTATTTTTATCACATATACATGTACAATGTATTTGTGGAAAAAATTATTCCAAGAATTGTTTGAGAAATGACTTTTAAATATCTTTTTGACAAGGGAAAATTTACTAGTGGACGAATTCTTCACGTATTTATTAGTTGACAGGTGTGATTCCGGAAACTTCGTTGGAAGTTGATTTTGTGAATTAGTATTTTAAAAATGGCAGCACTCAGTAGATGTTCACGTTTTTTACTTTCTAGAGCTCTATGCACCCCTAAAAGATTAGCATTGACCAAATGTTTAAGAAACGACAACAAGATTCTTCAGTCATGTACTTCTGTTCCTCAGTCTCACCTCAGGTAAACAGTTACTTCACGGAAACTGCTGGTGACCTTGATTTTTAACAAACCGGTGTTCAGTCCACGGCCTCTAGGCTCTACATTCGCTCGCTAAATTATGTGCACGCTGCACAGGCTCTTGTGTAAAGAGATTATTGGGAGGTTGGCGGACAATGGAAGGCAATTTAATCTAGTAAAATCTAAATCTTACAGATTGCCATTTTCCTACAGTACAATCTTCCAATTATCTTTCTACACAAATTGCAAGTTTACCATGTATGAATATACAATGTATGCAGGGGATTTGATGTCAAGATTATGACATGTGAATAGTCAATCAGTTAATGGTGGCCATTAGGATTCTTAATCCGACAAGTCTTGTATACAAAATGTACTTCCTCTCAACTTTATATGTTCTGTTAGTTTATTTTGGTATATGTACAGTATAACATCCAATGTACAATAACAGTCTTTGTTCAGATCTGAATGACAATACTGGATATTCAGTCCAGTAAAGTGGTGGTCTATATATAAAACAAGAGTCTGAATCCTAGAACTTTACCAGACTACATGTACCAGTCCAAAGGAAAGAATACATTTGCAGTTTTGACTGTTGCACCATTGTGTCTACATGTACATACTTTGCGATGACTGGGTTAACAATTTTTGGCAACTGTCATCTGGGTTATTTGCAGCACAACACATCTGCAGTTTGTTTGAAAAACTGTCAATGATGACAATCTGGTCATAATTGACAAGGTAGTGACAGCTACATGTATATTCAAACTTGAAAGAAAGTGTGTCAAAAAGGTCACATATATTTTAGGTATTCGTTGGCAATGAATTAGGAAACATTGGTACATGTATAATGTAGTGCAGATTTCTACCTTGAGAGCTATTTGAATCACTAAAATCATTGAAATTTGGACAGTATCAAGTATAGTCTCCCCACATCTAAGGCCCAAGCATTGTCTCAAACTTTGATTAGAATAGACAAGTTGTCTTGGGATTGCCATTCATTTCATCTGATCATCATGAACAGCCAAATATAGTATCAGTCTCTAAAATGTTACAATTGTGTGTATCTAATTAATAGGCAGTAACACATTTATCTGGTGTTATTACCTTCTAAAGCAAGATAAATCAGAACCATTCGTTTGATTGCTTTGACACTATTTTTGAATAATAAATGAACTCTGGTTTATTGGAGGGAATTCTAAATGCTTCAGACTTTTACCTCTTACACTGAGAAGGAGAGAGTGGGAGATCCTGGAATTTTCAATCTTTTGCCAGAAGAGGGGCAGAGAAATTAACACCTATGCCATGAATACAGAAAATGTCATAGGAATGGAATTTGAATTTAATTGTGAAGCAGATAACAGATGGTCATTTCCATCATTGCTCCAGTACAATTTCAGCCATGTACATGTATCTTAGTCTTAGTATGTAGGTGAAAACATTATGTAAACCAAAGGTCTTCATTAGAGATTCTGTGTAACAGTGTCTAATGTATTGAAGGTCTAGAACCTACAATCATTTCTATTTATGATAGTTATTAAAAGGTTAAGCTACACAAATTTACATCATGTTCATACAATTTATCTTGAAGGTAGGGAATAATTCAGTAGGTATATGAAGATACATGTATTCCGTGTACAACTAGACAAAAAACAATCATATTATTTTGGACCATTTAACATAGAAGGGTTACATTATATTAAAAATTTAAAAGATTCATATACTAGAAGATGTCTAGGGTGGATAGAGGAGGTTCCAGATGTCAGAACCCCCCTTTTATCAGAAAATTTTGTTAATCTAGCAAAAATGAGCAAATGAATAGCCTGGAATCCTGCTTGAACCCTCTTAAAAATGTCTGGATCCGCCACTGATGTGTAAAAACTACAAATTTTAGCTGATACAAATATATAATTGGGTCAGTCCACCGTAATGAGGGTAATCATTAGCATAGTACTGTATAGACTGAAGGTTTTTGTCATTTCATTAACAATTTTCAAAAATCATAGAATGTATTTTTTTAAATTTTATAACTAAATGCTTTTTCAGGTTTTTGGTATCAACTGGAGTTGACATAAATTCTCCACAGGAGAGTACATCAAGACCAGATGTAAAATATAAAGACTGCTTCCATGATTTAGAAATGTGGCTTTACAAATACAGACAAGTTTCATCATTTAATCTTAGACTATGCATGGAAAAGTTTGAGAAACATGGTAAGTTTTTTTAACTTATATCTGATATTTGAACAGACTATGCATGTACAGATTTAAGAATATAGAATAAAAGAATAAGTATACCAGTACACTCTTCCAGTTGTGCCAAATCTTCAAAAGACTTATGCAATGACTGAGAAAGATCGTTCTTGCCTGACAGAAAGTTTCAAATGCATTGTAAGAAAGTGTCAAAATTATTTTTAAAATATGCATCCAGACATTTGTTGCCAGGTACTTCATTGAGCTGATTTCATTGTACTATATTTAGGTATAGAGTATTCTCAAGATGGTTTGATGGTACTAAAGGCAACTGGGGAACCTTTGTGTGAATATCATCCTGATAAAAGAATGGCTTTGACAAATCAAGTATGGGAATATATTAAAAGCAGTGGTAAGTAAGATCTAATCATTGTACTTTTCTATTTGTGTCAGACCTACAAATCATTTTGTTTCTAATCTATCTAGTTTTTACTGTCATACCAGTGATGATACTTGAGTCAGTCAATGATCTTAGATCAGAATTGACAAAGCACCAAGAGCTTTGTAAAATCTGTCATCATCCTTCACAAAATTATTTTGACCAATATCAACAAGTCCGTGTTAGTAAAGACCTCAGTTAATTGATTTGTTCAACCTCCATCCCTTGTTATAAGTTATTTCTCTGCTTTTCTTTTTATTTCTCTGTTGTCACCTAACCTTTCCTTTGCAGTAACATTCCGATGGCTCCGGCATATGGAGTTTTGTCTTTGAACTCATACACTTTTGTTGAAATTACAATCATTACAGTAGTGTTTACATTTATGAGTTTTCTGTAATTTCAATGAATTTTGACGACAAATTATGCTATCATACAGTGTTTGAGATTTTACAGATCATTTTCATAAAACATGTCTAAGTCTGCATAGGCAAATATTTTTCATGTGAAGTTCATGTTAATTGAGTTTCATTTCAAATTCATGAAACTTCACATCGAATTAACATGATTTTCATGTGAAATTCACTTACCACAACTTTCATGTGAACTTCATGTGAAAGCTTGATTCGGCTGAATTTCACATGAACTCTATCACAAAGTTTATTTGCTCAATTTAAACATAATCATGTGAAATATAATTATGCCTGTGTAAAGATAGATTGTCATGAAGTGGCATAAACAGGTCTCTCATTATACTGAGATTTTTGTGACTTATGCAAAAACTATAGGACTAGGACATAAATCCATAAATTAAAGTAATCAATTTATTGGTTCTACCGGTTGATCTGTTGTCAAGAGTGTCAGCATGGATGATCTGTTGTCAAAAGTGGTCATGTGGTTCATCTGTTGCTAAGAATGACAGTGTGGATGATCTGTTGTCAAGATTGACAGTGTGGATGATTGGTTGTCAAGAGTAACGGTATGGATGATCTGTTATCAGGAGTGACAGTGTGGATGGTCTATTGTCAGGAGTGGTGGTGTGGTTGCGGACATGAATATTTTAAATAAGGAGTTTTTTTTTTTAACTTTCATGTTATGCTTCAAATTGTTAATTTAATAATCATTGATTTTAGGTTGCAAACTGGGAACAAGTCACTTCAATGCTCTTCTTACTGTGTATTTAGAGAATGAACACAAGTTTTCTCCACCAGATATTATTGAGCAGATGGAAAACAGTGGAGTTATTCCAAATAGAGTAAATTAGTTTTTAACTATTCAGACATATTTTAAAGTTTTTCATTGATATCTATTTTATGCAGTATTTCAAATAATAGACAGTTAAAAATTTTATAACAATTTAATTTTCATTTCATAGGCAACACATTTTCTGATTGAATGAAAACAATAAGCTGTCATGTCATAGACACAATTTTAATATATAAAAGTATCCCTTTTTAATGATTGACTTGATTAATTTCATGTGATTAGGCTTTTGCCACTTATTGTCTTCAATCACTTATATGAATGTATCCTTAGCAATAAAATTACAGCATTTTGAAAAAGAGTGGTACCAATTTCAATACAAATTTAGGTAGGCTCCTGTAGAATTTAAATAGCTCTATAGGTAGAAATATGTCCAGAAGATCGTGCACGGTGGTAATAATGTTGGACACATTGGTATAATGTAAGGATGATTGCTACCTAGAAAGCTATTTAAATTGCTAAGTAGCTTACTTAGATTTGTACTGTAATTGGTATCACTCTTTTTCAAATTGCTATAACGCACAAACATGACAAAAGTAAGTGCAGGATGGCATGAAATGAATTACAAATGAGAAGAATTTCTCAGATATACTAGTTATACCACTGTAATAGGGTTTGTAAGTCTCATTCTAATTTCAGTTTCCTTTCCGGAATCTCTGATGTAGAACGTATTGAATTCCGAAGACTAATTTGCATTTTATTGTTTACTTCCGGGAAATCTAAACGCTGCATCACAATACTAAATTCTCTATTTTATGCTTTTCTTAACATTTTTATCCTGTAGAACAAAATATTTGTCATTTTGTATCAATATTTTTACACAGAAAGATATTTTGCTTTTTATATTGAACTCATGCTATGTTAATGACAAATCTCCATGCATTTGAATGGTAGACGAGGACCCATTCTCATGAAACCATGGAGTCACATGACGAGACTTACATACCCTTTTACTGAGAAATGTAATGTTTTTTCATATAAATTAATATTCTAGGTCACATTCCAATTGCTGATTGCAGCATATTGTGAAAGTGGAGATTTAGAGAAAGCTAGGTATGCTATAAGAATATGTAAATTGAATGTGAACATCACATTTCTTATGTTCTCTTTGAACTCAAAATACAAGATGACACAATGTGTTTTATTTCAGTTTAATTTCAAATAAGTTACATTAACATCCACAAAAACATATTCCTGTATATGTATTAAAAATATGCAAGTAACTCTTCATCAACTTTTATGCCTATGATAGAGATGGTTCTGAGGAAAGTGCAGCTTTCGAACATTGTTCATTTTTTTTTGAAATATTGAATATTTATTTATCTAACATAATATTCAAAGTATTACGTAGCAATGTTCATAAAAATCAGGCTGGAGGTGATTCATGCATGTCAAAATCCACAATATTCACTCTTAGTTCTTAGTAAGAAATAGTTAAGGACTACATAACAACTTTTAGTGTGTCATTCTGTTGTTTCACATTTTGATTTGAAATGAAATCATTATCAGTGTTCTAGGATTCCTATTTCTCGTTACTTGGGGCAAGTGAAATTTGGGTCAGGGAAATTTAGGTACTTAGTTACACTTTCCCTTGGCAAGTGGAAAACTTCATATGCTGTAAGGATTTGTTTTGTTAGGAAAGCAATCCTTGACTGTATGAAAGTTGATTTTATATGGATTTTCCCTGAGGAAACCTAAATTTCTGAAAAATCATAGAACACTGGATTATGTATAAAATCATTGCCACTTGGCAAGAGTTATTTTTTCTTGATTTGGTTGATTTAACTACTTCTCCATCTAAGAATTTGGCAAAATGTATATAAGGTATGGCACATGATAAAAAAAAATGCAGAGATTTTATTGCATTAACCAATTAATTATACCTGATAACCACCAGAAATAACCATCAAAGTGTTTGTAAAATTTGCCTTTTTAAGATATAGATAGGTCAAATTTAGTTGAAATGCATTACAGAAAAATGGCAGGAAAATTTTCCTGACTCTTTCCCTATATAATATAAGCAGTCAAAAATATCTACGTCACAGATGCTTTAGGATAAACTTCAATAGCTTTTTGGTTGTTTTCTAAATGTACTGAATATATTTTAGGCTGAAATGACTTAATTGGGGAAAATAATGTGCCACCCATTGCCTGATTCTTATACTGAATGGTACTTAAGTGGAAGATGGTTGTAATTTATGTCTTTTTCTTCAAAAATACAGATCAGAATACTGAAAAGAAAATATAGCACTAATAGATAAATAAATTTTTTTTGGTGGTTTCTTTTCTAGACCTTATATCACATGTACCTTATTCTGCATCTGAATTTTTATATTGAATTCTTTATAGTGGATATATGTCTTCCCCTCACTATGGTGTTGTTTGTCTGTCTCACACTTTTTTTAAGAGCAACTCCTTGAAAACTATGACACTAAATTTCATGAAACTTTTTAGGTAGTTAGAATGTGATATGCGATGCATATTACAAGGAATTTATGATCTTTGAATTTTGTTAGAATTGTACACCTCTGAACTTTGAAACAGGGGAGAGACTAGTTTTGTTGGCAAATACAAATTTTAATTGTTCTGTTGTACATATTGTTACACCTTTGTTTTTCAGTCAGATTTTGGAGCACATGAAAGATCACAATATCCCCCTTACAGATACAGTTTTTAACCACTTGATTCGAGGACATTTTAAGATAAAGTAGGTTCTTATCTAGTAGTTGATCTGTGTAACCATGGTAACTAATAAAAAAAAAATGATTAAATGATAGTGAAGACCAAAGACATTACTTCCCTTTTCGCAAAATATCAGAATATTACAAAATCAGAACTTTATGTAAGGTGCTAAGTCGAAATATTTTAACTAATTTTAATGATTAAATTAAATCACACACCTCATCCACAAAATACATTTTTCTACTTGGTATCATGAAAAATTCAAATACCATCTGAGAGCAGTCTTCTTCATTATGTACTTGTCTGACATTACCCTTGTTGGTCTAGTTTTTAACTGAACTTTAGAATTCTGGAATCTCTTTTTTTTTTAATCTTATGGCTTGTCTCATCCTGACCACAAGTTTTGTGGTGGTAAAATTGTATGGCATGGTCTTTGTCCCTGTCGTCATCAGTAGTCATATAGCTCTCATGTTTTAGCTCGAATATTGGTACAAGTCAACCGTTTTGATAAAATTTTACAGCAGGGTTTCATACCACGAAAGGAAAGTTCGTTTTGATTTTGGGCTTCGATTGAACAAGGTTTCATACCTTAAAGATGAGACTAAGATTGATTTTGGGGTTTATGACTATAACTGCTCTGGAGTTAAGAAATAAAAGGGGCCAAAAAAACAGCATTTTTCTGTTTTAGGAACAATTGTTTGAGTAAAAGTGTATAGATCTATAAATTTCATTCCATCAAAGTCTGGTTAAGCATTTTCTTAAATGTAGTAGTTACTTCTTTGGTTTAATTGGTACTTTTAACACTTTGTTATTTTACTCAACAGAGATCCAGAAGGTGCACAGAGTATGGTTGATTTGATGAAGTAAGTATGAATTTGAAAAGAAAATCAAATTATTATTTGCTTAGGAAAATTCCTTGGCAGTCCCTTCAGGAATTCAAATTAGCACTGGTCCGCAGTCCAGGAACATCAATTTCTGATGCAGGTCCTTTTAAATATCATTTACCTTCCAAATATGAATATTGCTAGGGAGGTCCAAAGGAGATACTCCAACTTAAGGGTTTTACATGTTAAAAAAGTCCAACTCATTCTAAAGCACTCAAGGGATTTTGATGAAACTTTATAGGAAGGTTTGAAATGTAACTCAATTTGAAGTAAGGAGGGGGCATTTTGTTGGTGAGCTTGCTTTGAAAAAAGTTGTACCTATTTTACATGTAAGTTACTGTAAAAAATGAAGGTTTTTTGCAGTTTTTAGCTTACATTTTGAAAACTATAATAGATAGAAAGAAACTCCCAAAAGATGAAATGAACCTGTGATAGACCTACGAAAGTCTTTGTTGGATTGAAACAATGCAGGGTCTTTAGTAGTCTTTAGTTCAATTTGCCTAAACTTTGTTATAAAATGTTCATACCAATATTATGCTGAAATAATGATCTTGAAATTTCAGACAGTCTGGATTGGAAACAACTAGTAGTACATATGGTACATTGATAGAAGGGTACGCTGAAATGGGAGACTTGGATTCTATTAATAAGGTGTGCAGAATAAAGATTTTCTACTACTTTTGAAATAAATGATTGCTTACCTCTTGATTTATGATTTATTGATCACTGATCAAGGCTCAAGCTACTTAAGAAAAACAGAGAGACATTAGGAAGAAGTGAATGCGTACGTGCATCATTCTTGAATGCTTTTTAATAATTTTATATGTGTTATACAGTGATAGTACTTACATCTCTGGGTATTAATTTTTGTGGTTACGGGGAAAAGCACAAGTTTGTGGATTCTTGAATTCATAGTTTTGATGATTCTGTCATACAATTTAAAATAAATAATTTTTTTTGTTGGGAATCAGATTTCGTGGTATACCTTTTCAACGAAATCCACGAAAATTGGTACCACACGAACAATAGTATTTTCACAGTTTGTTTCTTACATGCGCACAATATAAGCAGGCATTTTTATATGTTTATTTTCTTTAATTGTGATGAATGTAACTTAAGATACATATGGAAGTAACTATTTTGGACAAAATGAAATCAGCCTGCTGACTGGATGGTTGTCAATCATTTTTTGTCATATATATTATTATTTTTAATAATGTTTATTGAAGGTGTTTTCTGAAGCTGAAGAAAATCAAGATATTATACAGTGTTATCATCTGGTGGATAGTATTTTCTCTGCATATGTCTCAGGCAATGATCATATTGTAGAGCAGGTATGTTGTACTGTAAATGTATTCGCAGAATAAAAAAAAAACGATGAACATTATATAGTATTTGAAATCAATTTTGCCAGTACCTTTTTTCACGCAATTACATTTAGCGAAATTTAGTACTTGTACAGTATTTTACAGGATTTTTGTGTAATGATTTAAGACCTTTTTGAAGCCAGAGAATGGCAGGTCACTTGTAAATTTGATCACTTATGAATCTGAAAAGAATCCCTGATCTTGTGTATCTCCTTGACAAGGTGACTTTCTCATTTTTACATAATGAGACCAAGCAAAAGAGATTGGAAATGAGTTAAAGGAACTAACAGTATTACGATTTGTGGGTGATATTTGGGCAGTAAGTCAGGGGTCTAAATATTCTTTCAAGTGTGGAAGGTTCTGGAATTTTTTGCAGCTTAAATGGATGGTCCACCCAAAGTAAATGAAAGGTCGTTAATAAGAGATAATATAAAGTATGTGGGTCCAGGACCTAGATAAAATGAAATTTCAGTGGTCCCACATCAGATATTGAGGGTGCTGGACCTTAGACCAGAGCTAATTTGAACTTTGTTAAGTTCATTTATATATGCCTGTCATTAGACATACATATAATTGTGTACTTCAGTCAACCAATTTTATGATAACTCAAATACTCCTCTGTCAACCCATTGTAAGATAACTTAACTTTCAACCAAACGCTTGATAATTCAAACTCACTTTTCAACAAACCCAAGCACACTTCTGTCAACCAATTGTATGATGACACCTTTTGAATGATTTTGGTTATTTTTGTCAGAATGTTTTTCTTCGATTCTCTTTTAATTTTCAGTATTATGGGATTTTCAAATGCCAACTGGGGGGATTTTTCGTGTGTTACTGGGCAGCTGTTATTTTAAACTGTGTTACTAATTTAGTAGTCAAGATTTGGCTTTATAAAGCAGCAATAGAATTTGATATTCAATATTGTACTGAAAAGTGGATTATTTAAACTGAAGTGTTTTTACCTGTGTCGCCAAAGGTGAAAGCAGGTCTAGGTGTTGGGTCCTTCTATCTGTCTATCTGTCCATCTGGCCGTCTGTAGCACTTCAGCTAGTCATCACTAAATTGAACTAATTTCAAAGTCTTAGCAAAACTTCTCTTACTTCAATACAATTTTTTATCAGATGACTTGAACTCTGATGAATTGAAATCTTGGATAACTCAATTTTTCAATCAGTCCCCTCGATAGGACTTTGAGGTTGATTAACCCTGATGTCTCCAAGTCAACTGATTAGCCATGATTGAAGTGCATTTTTACAACGATTAGCATATTATGAGAACATTTTGATTGTCTAATTTTTATGGGAATAATGCCCTTTTAAACTTAGATATTTTACTAGAATTCATCATGTATCAGCTTGTCATCACAACTTCTCATAAACTACTCAACAGAATTTCTATTTAATTGGATATTAAATTTTGATTCTCTACTTTTTTTTTGGAATTATGTTCTGTAGCTCCAAGTATCCATTTGTAGCACTTTTTTTGTCACATTTTACTCAGCAACTCTAAATCACAGCTGTAGTGTGACGCAGATCCAGACACCAATTGGTTTAGCTTGTTCTAATATTGGTTATTTTCAGATTATCCAGAGAATGAAAGATTCAGGGAAAAGCTACCATGGTCCTTTGAGAAGAACTGTTGTTAAGTTGGCATCCCATGGTCATGTCGATGCAGCATACAAGTTATTTACTGATAATTTTGATAATACAGATGTACTTAAGTCAATTCAGAGGACAGTTGTAATAAATCTTGTAAGTTTTATTTATGGTTCCTGTCACATCATTAGTGATTGAATTTAGGGATTTTGACTGGACCCGAAAAGGGGTTACTGAGGTTCTTGTTCAATTTTTATCCTGAAAAAATAAAAAAAGACCTGGCCAATTGAGTGTAATAACTCAACCATGTTGGATTCTCCCTTCAATCAGGAGGTAACTATGTCTGACAAAATAGAGGGAGAGCCGTCCATGCCAAGAAGAGTGGTTAGACAGGCCAACAGGGCTAACTATCCAGCTGATACTTCGACTCAGTACTGGAAGCAACCCTTGTATTATTCCTTTCTTGATTACTTTCCTGGTGAACTTGATAGATAATTCCGACCGTTTTCAAGGCCATAAACTTTTACCTTCCCATTTGGAATCCTTGAACAATGAGTATGTAGATAACTCTACAAACATACAGGCATGACCTGACAGAGAACGAAGACTTTTTCAGAGTGATCAAACAAAGATCTATATCCTTCTGTTTTTGTAATTATATCTGTCCTTATGATTATGCTAGTAATCACGTCAACCACTGAAAAGCCCTGTAGCACTTTACAATGACTTCAAACGATGACAACAACAACAAAACAACAACAACAGCAACAACAACATCAACAACAACAATAAACACATATCTCCATTCAACTATGGTACTAGATAGATTTTCAGCATTGGCCATGATACACTTGCAGAGATAGTTTTATATTCATTTGCTTTGATAGAAAATAGTTATATGGACTATGTTTATTAAATGTAATTACCAGATTTTGGTCTCATTGAATTAAACACAACATAAAATCTTTTGTATTACACATACTTTTCACTTGCCAGTTTGCTCACAAGTTTCAAACAGTGTCCCTTTAATTGAATAAAACTAAATTTTCATACCCATAATTCTTGAAACAGATATTTATTTCTCTCCAATATTAACTTTCTGTTTAACAGAACTTTGAAGATTTGGGGATAACCTTAACCTTTAAATTTGCCATCCACCATCATAACTGACAGTTATTCAAACTTTAAAGACAGTGTCCAAAAGATCACACAGGTGTTCTGTGGTAGTTAAGTAGGGCAGATTTCTACCTAGAGAGCTACTTAAATTACTCGCTAGCCTACCTAGATTTGTATATAAATTGGAACTGGTCTATTTCAACTAGCTGTAATATCTTAGCTATGCCCTTGAAAATTTTTACATGTATAATTGAAGAAATATGATGGTCCAATTTTGGTGGAGTATGATTATACCTGCAATGTAAAACTTCTTTTTTAAAGGCTTTGAAAATATTTTTTTTCAGGATACCGAAAAATATGGTGACAAACTTAAGACTTTGATAGATGACAGCCGAGACACATGTCAGAGTTTGTTAAAAATTGCTAGCAATGAAGGGAGGGTTGGTATGTATCAGATATATCGACATTGTTAAGTGTAAGTATTTGTAAGAATCAGGCAAAATGGGAAAAATCAGAAACATGCATCTCAAAACCCCACTGATCTGACAATGTAATATCACTTAAGGATACTTTCTCTATTTGGAAAGACCATTATTTGATCTCTGCATCACTGGCTGTGTACAGAAATTTTTTAATAGAGTCTTTTTGACAGAGTTGTCTTACCTTGAAATGTTCATTTTCATTGAATTTCAATGAAATTGTAACTCAATGGTCCAGAGTGATGTGGCAAATATTGTCTGTTTTCCTTGATTCTGATGGTGCAAATAGTCAAATTACACTATCAAAAAGATTTATTTTTTTCATACCATGTTTCACCTACTGCCTGATTCTTACAGTGACTGACACTTGACTGTTTGTATACTTGATCGGTAAGAGTAATGTAAGGAAACAAAGATAAAGACTAGTCAGAGACCAAGATAATATGTACAAAGAAGAGTAGATGAACAACCCGGATTTCACTATATTAAAAAATTATTGAAGGCATTTGCATTGTGATTTTGTTGGTTTTTTTTGCATAATTTGTACAATGATGTGGAAAATCATGCTTTAGTAATGAAATTTAATACATGATTTCTGAGATTGTCCAGAATAACCGTATCTGGACCAGAATTAATTTACTGATCATCTGACTTTTAAGTTTTGTTAAGCATCAAAATTGGGTATCCCAGGTAACACTGGTAATATTTTGTTAACATAAGAAAATGTTATAAAATGGCAACTTTGAAATGGAAGGAAAAAAAGCAGTGTTGACACCCCTTCAAAGGTGTGCTGTGCAACATTGCAATACAGATGGTAGAAAGAAAACTAACCTTGAAAAATATTAACTAAGCCTATCAAAACATTACCAGTAGTGTCTTTTCCTACCTCCATCACTTGTTGAAATAATGATATGATTAATTGTATTGTTTGATGTACTACTGTGTTAATATTGCAACATTTTTAGATTGGATTGTTATGTTGCTACAGACATACAGAGAGGTAGGATTTCATTTACATGCATTTTCTGTAATAGATTGAAACTCTTTATTCATATAATAAGTAAAATATGAACACCTGAATTTGAAAAAAAAAACTGTGGATATGACACAGGTTGAAATATTTGAATAATTCTGGAATTTTGACTCTGTACCTTAAATCATGTCACATGCAGGATACAGTATTGTCATCTACAGTGAAATTTGTTTAAGCCAAATGCTTTTGGTTTAGTTTAGACAGGTGTTAAGATAACCAAAGTAGAAAATATGTTTAAAATTGATATAAAGGGACTTTAAGTGAAGCCTAGTTTAGACAGGCTGATTCATGTTTGGTTTAGCCTGTGTTTTTAGATCATTTAGGGTTCTGTTTAGACAGGTTTTTGGAATTTTCGGGGTTTGGTGTAAACATGTTCCACTGTATAAAAGTAATTCCATTGTCGACTTAAAATTTGAATTACTTGTATAGTTTATTTATATCAACATTGAATTTTGCAGCATTTATCAAAGCCTGTGTCCAGCTTGTTCAATGTTATATTGGAGTTGGTCAAAACTGGAGATGCAGATGGTATGTATTTATTGTCCCCTGCTGCAATGTGGAAGGGGACGTAGAAATAATGGTGTGTGTGTGTTTGTGTCCGTCACACTTTACTTTGTGGACACAACTGCTCAGAAACGGCTCAACAGATTTTGTTAAATTTTGTAGGATTGTTATTTACCATATGTAGTTGATCATATTGCACTATTACTTTGATTTTACAAATTTTGCAGGAGTTATGGGACTTTAAAACTTTATCTTTTTGTGGTGAAAGGGGGGCATGTGGCTATGTGTAACAATCTTGTACTATAGATAAAATTTCTGTGTTAATGTTTGTTCAATGATGAACTTTTCTTCTGTCTTCTATTAACTCTGTCAACTGTGAAATCATTATACCCCACTTCAATGAAATCACCTTTTTCATCCATCTGTCATTCTCTCAAATTTTTTCACAAAAATCTTGGCTCCCACCGGACTGATTTATTTCAAATTCAGTATGTGGCTTCATATAGATGCGGCAAATGTTGTAAGCTATTTTGGTTACTGTACAAAATTAACTTACTGTGTGTTGGAACACCTAGTAGCATGACAACACATGCATCTTCAAGATATTCACTTTGTAAAAAATCACTCATTTTACGTTTGCATTTTCTATGCATATATTATTGATAAAAACCTGATTTTCTGTGGTTTCTTACATTCTCAAGTAAATGAAGATGGGAACAGTAATGAAAATTTAGTTCTGAATAAAAAATTGTATTCATCAGTAAACGAATATTTTTTTTTAGAAGTTTCAACATTTTCGGAACCACTAGTGATGCAACCATGTTATAGATGTTTTACAACAAAGATGCATTTAACTTAAACAATTTTTTGGTTTTTAATTTGCATAATTTGAATTATAGTTGTAGTTAACTGAATGAATTTCAGAGCTATTGAAGTTAGAATCTGCAACAACACATGATGATGGATCTGCAGACCAGTACTTAATGAGAAAATTTGTCCCCAAATTTGTTGTGCCTGTATTAGCCAAGAGTGATCAACCTATTGATAGACTTTGTGCTAATCTCAAGGTAAAAGAGCAAGTATATATTCTATACCCCCTGCTTACAAGCAGGAGCTATTTAGTAATCCTACTCTCTGTCCCTCTGTTGTTCTGTTCCTAGTTTCTATTAGAAGCTTTTTCTGAAACTTGTGAATTAGAATGAATAAAAAACGTGCAAACTTTCTTCATTAGATGATGCCATTGTGGCCTCATATTTTTCATTACCATCTGAATTACTTATTGGGTTTCCTGATACAGAACAAGGACTTGCCAACCAAGAGGGGAGGATTTTTTAATCCACAACACCTCTGAAACTGCTGAATGGAATTTGATGAAACTTGTACACATTCTTCATCATAGGATGTAACTGTGCACTTTGTATTTTTTATTTCCATCTGAGTCACTTTTAGGGTTTCTTTAATGGTTTCTGTTGAGAGGAACATGAGTATCACTTTTAAATTGAAAGTTAATTTGCCCTTTAGCATTTTTAGAACTTAGCTTGATAATGAAGTATATGTGTATGGATCACTATGCAATTGTTTCACACCAAAGTAAAGTTAAAACTGTTCTTTTTTGTTTGGGGGATGTTGTTACAGAATTCATGAATAAAGAAGTGACCACAAGGGGCCAAAAACAATTTTCTTCTGGTTTCAGGTCAATGACATTTATAAAATTAAACAAATCCATGCAATTGAACTATTAGGTTCAACAATGCAAAAGCAAGGTTTTGTTGATAGAGGACCCAACCTTTAGGAATAAAGGACAAATTAAGAGGTGTATCAAGTTTGATGTTGCATCCATACTTCACTCAATTGTTCAGGCTTTGACCTCTGCAGTTGTATCACGTCATGCTCTGTGAAGGACTTTTAACAGTAGTTTGTTCTAGAAAACTTTAAAGCATTTTGTGCATATACAAAGAACAAAGTGATCAATATGTTCCATTTGCTGAAATGACATTTTGAAAAATATGAAAATTGGCTATGTTCAGACCTGTTTTGCCATGACAAGAAAGAAGATATTATCCAAATATATGCATTGATGTGTAGAAACACGTCTCCACTGATCAAAAATAAGAATATGTTACCTATGTTTGTTTTTTGCTCATCTGGACCCGAAATGCCCCGCCCACCCCCCATAAAGACTTTTCTTCTGCTAAAGCCATATTAACACAAGTCATGTAAAAATCAGTAGTACCCATATTAAATGATTTTCACTAACCAGATCACAATATTATTATTTTTTAATATGACCTGCAAACAAAAACATGTATAAATAGGTGTTGACTTAGAATCACAGTAGTACCTGTATCAGCGAGATATTATGTCTTACTTTACAGTACTCCTTGTGTGATATTGTGGTTATTTGTCTAAGTATTGGCTAACTTTAAACTTCCAAATAATCATACTGGATGTCAAATGAAAGTGGGAAAATTTTGATTGCCTAGCTTTACAGATGATCAAGGTGACCTTACATTGTCTTGTCAATGGATACAAAGAGTGTATTGATTGACCTGTTTTACAGCATAATAGAAGGCATGACCAATTCTTTTGAATTGTCTTTTTTGGATTTTTTTTCCCTTCTCTTTTCACCATTTATTTTTGGAATAGTGGCAACAAATTACCTTTCTTGGCTAAAAAGAAATTACCACAAAAGATCAGTGGCTGGTTCTAAGCTTCATTCATTAGTTAAATAACTATCAGTTAAATGCACGATAAAATTATGGTACTAAAAGAATATCATTGTTTTAAATGTAAAAAGAATTGCATTGTCGAACAAGATAAGATGCACATTGCTATTCATGATTATTTGTAAGGCAGTGAAATCCTTTATGGGGCTAGGCATATAAAGATTACACTGCCTTACAAATGATCAAAACTGATGCAGATGTAGAACGCAGATGTGCACCATATAACTTGTACTGTAGTTATTTTCCTAATCAATGAAAGTCAATTACAGGGGGAAAAAATCATTTCAAGTTGGTTACAGGGAAAAAAAATCATTGAAATTTGGTTACAGGGGGAAGTTGTAATGGTTAAAACTCATTCTGTTGATAATTTTCTTTGCTTTTTAGGATAAAGGTTATGAAGTACTAGCTTCAACACTTGAAAATACCTGGCTTTTTAACAATGATACAGACAAGGCAATTGAACATGGTAAATAATACATAATGTAAATTCAGAAATTATTGTGAAAAATGCAACTGACTGAAATTCAGTTATAAAAACTCACATAATAGGTATTTTATACCCCCACTCAATGAGTGGGTGGTATATTGGAATCACTTTGTCCACCGCCATTTCTTCATTCTGTCGGTCCAAATTTCATCACAATTATCTTGGCTCCCAATGGATAGGTTGATTTTAAATTGATGTGTGGCTTTATAAATGTGGGGCATACATTGTAGGCGAGTTTTTGTGCTCTCTGCTATCAACTTCCTGTAAGATAAAGGTATACCTACATATAGCATGACAATGCATGGAACTTCATGAATTATATCATTGATATGGGATATTTCTCAGAACTGTAAAACAAATTTGGCATTTTCATTTGAAATCACAAAATTGCAACCATTAATGCACAAATACTTAAATTTGCATGGTGAAAGTTGTTTTTTATGACGTAAGTGTGGCTTTTTATATAATTGCAAAAAAAGTTGTGGTCATGTAAAGGTATGGTACTATGGTCTGTGTGTTTTTTCCATAGACACTTGGTTTTGTGCGATAACTTGAATCTTTATTAAACTTTATAACAAGGTTTTAAACCACATAAGCATTTCGTATAACTCCAGTAAAAGTGAAGGAATGTCTATGATATTGTTCCAAAATATTCTTTACCACATTGGTGTGACTGGTATTATTTTTTGGGGTTTAGACTTCAACAAATATATATTTGGGGCCAAAAATGGGACAGAAACATGCTTTTTCCTGGTGTCCTGACAATAATTTGACTCTTAGTGAATGGTCAGCTTTAAAATTATATTTTGCCTTCAAAGGAAGGCTAGGATTGATTTTGGGGGTTTTGTCTTGAATTTTTTTTAATATGGGGCCAAAAAAGGGGTCCTGAGTCAAGGATTTTCCTAATATCAATTAAAGTGGATGGATCTCATATAATTTTTTCTACAAGTGCCAAACTACAAAAGGAAGTCTGGGATTGATTTTTGGGTTGTGATTTGAGCCAGGTTGGACAAAGGGGCTAAAACAAATATTAATTTGATTTCTGGATAATAACTTGTGTAAATGAATGGCTAGAAATTGTACTACAAGGTGCAATACCCCCCCCCCCCCAAAAAATAATTAATACAAAAGGTTGATCGTGAATCTGATTTTGATTACTCTGATGTCTTTCTTTTGGAATTCTGTTATATATGTTCTTTTGTTCAGGGTAGACTAACCTTATGGAGGTAAAGGAGTTAAAATTGGGCCACCCACACACACAAAAATGAAAATCTCTACCTGTGTTTTTAGTAAAATTTCTAATATCTCTATTGTTTTTTTGATTAATATAGGTCCAAAGGGGCCACACCCAAATAAGTATGATTTTTAATTGGATACCTCATTAAAATTCCTGCCCATGCTTTTCTATCAAAGACACATCTCTCAAGCTTTTTTTTGTTACAGGTATTGAAGGCAAAGGTTTTTGATTAACACCCTTAAAGAAGAACTCTTTGCATCTTTATATGAATTTCAAATTGTGTGCTAAATTATATCCAAACCAATGGTTGTGTCCATAATGAACTGTAAGTCCCTGTGCTTAAGTGTGTCAGAAAACTAATATTGTGTCCATACTTGTCCGAAGTGAACAGAGTTCAACCTGCTGCAGTTATTTCATGCTGTGCTCAGCAAAGCTCTCATTTGTTATAATATCACATACAGGTAAGTTTTTCATAAGTTATTTATAACACCTGTATAGTACTGTAAAATACAAATTAACAAAAAGTTTGGTCATACATACATGTACATTAAAATTCAAGCTGCAAGTTGAACTGAACTATTTATTCTATTGACCTTCCTGCACTGAACAACATTGATTTGACTATTACCATTTTTTTTAGGAAAGAATAATCCAATGATATTGAATAATGCAGTATGTGATGCTATAAGCCGTAATGCAGATTTTAAAAATCAGTGGGAAGGAATCCTTCAGGTAGGAAAATTAGTCTGCTAAATAATTAAGCGTCAGTCTATGTAAGACTCAGGCAATGGATGAAAACCCACAATTTTGGAAGTTTAATTTAACTATTTAGTCCATCAGAATCAGGGAAAAAAGACAAAATTTTCCATATCACATTAGTAATTCCATAGAAATGCACTAAAAATGAACATTTCAAGTGCAGATAACTCTGTTAAAAACCTCATTTTTTTAACATTCTAAAAATCCAGAGATGCAGAGATCAAATAATGGACCTTTCTATCCTTGAGTGAAACTATATTATCAGATCTATGGGGTTTTGACATGGATGTTTTATTTTCCTCATTTTGCCTGGTTCTTACAAAAACTTCTATTTAAGAGAGCAATCATAGAAGGCCTAGGCAGTGGGTGGCACTTGTCAAATTTTGTTTCCAAAATTACTTCATCAATTAGAAATCACAAACTGGTATTTTCTGAAAAAAAAAGTGATAATTTGTAATTTACTGAAATGGTAAGAATGAAATAAATAAGATGATATGATATAATGGGAAATAACTCTTTATTATGGTCATGATTTAGGTGTTTTGTTAGGAAACTAATATGTTTTGTACCCATTTGATATAGAAAAATTCCTGTTTTCTCTGACATCAAAACTTGTTTTACAGTACATAAGTAGAAAAAAAAGTGGGATAAAATTTACTCTGTGCTGTCCATTTCACATGCTTTGGTTTGAGTCTATATGGACAGTCTTTTGATAACTTCTCAGAACATGGAACATTTATTTTGCTTATTAACATACATAATAATACAGAGATTCCAGGTTTGAACTAAACCCGGGATAAACTAGAAATCTGTGCAAACCAGATTTTGTCTAAAGTTTTCATACATTTTGAACCTGTATAAACTTCACACTCTCCTTAACCAAACAAATTCTTAAGTGGGTTCCATGCAGGCATGTTTCACAACACTTGATTTGAATTACCCTGAAAAATATAGTGAAAATAAGATTGATGTGAGAGTTGTATGCATATGCACCACAGAATTTTGGAAAAATTGTAAATCGCCCTAGATTTTATAGAAATAAAAAATAAGTGTTAAAAACAGATTGATTAGTGAATTCCAATTGAAGTCAATATTTATAGAATTTTTATGATTTTCTATTCAGCAAATTTTACTACTGAACTTTTATTTTGCACTTTTCCCAGCAATGCATATGGTTAAATTAATACCCACTTATTTCAGGTTCTGAAGAAATCACCCAGATACTATTCTTCTAAAACCTTTCTGTTGGAAAAAGTACTGAAAGAAAATCCAGAGAAAGCAATTGATATAGTGAAATATTGTAAATCTGAGGTAGGTAAAATATAACATTGTCTGTTAATGATGACTAAGTGAAAGGGTGAAGTTCTGATTTTGGAGGACAACTAGCACTTTTCTTGTAGGTTTCAAATGAATGAAATACTGGTTGGCAGGTTATTGAGGCAGATGTATAATTACTGTCCAGGTGGTGGGGGACTCCAAAGGGAGATAATCCAACTCACAGAGTTTTACATGTTAAAACCTCTTAGATACAACTCCTCCTAAATCATTCAAGGGATTTTGATGAATTTCATTAGAACATTGGGCATCATATGTAGATGTACGTGGATGAATACTGTTACATGTATATATATATGCATAACACATTTTTAGTGGACTTCTATGATAGTACTTCTATTCGTGGAGGAATGTTGGCTTGTAGATTTTTGGATTTGGTGATTTGACATTTCCATCATAAAAATGAATGGGAAATTTCCATTTTGCTGGGAACCAAATTTCATGATTTGCCAAACACATGAAAACCATGAAAATTGGCTACCCACAAACAATAATACTTCTACTGTAATATTATATGATATTTTATTTATTTATTTTCTCTCTCATCTGTTGTTGTTTTTTCATATTTTTAATCGTTACATGTTTCAGAATTTCATAAAAACTATATCAACATCTTTAACTGCATATTTCAGAAAATAAACTTAGACACTGTTGCAAAAGATACTCTGAAAGAACTTGGTCAATTGGATGAAGCTTTCAAAGAAGGAATATTTAAAGTAACACAATCTCCGAGAATGGTGAGAATACAACCTTTCTTGACATTTTGTTTTCTATGAAATAGTGTTATTTAATATTTTCAGTTTCTACCTGTTGTATGATTATTAAATGATTGATAGTGTGCATTGGTTTTTATAGCAATTTGAAAAAGATTGGTACCTATTTCAATACAAATTTATTTAGGTTACTGTTTATAGCAATTTGATATAGAGTGGTACCAATTTCAGTACAAATTTAGTTACACTACTGAATGACTTAAGTAGCTTTCTAGGTAGAAATCTGCCCTACATTACACCAATATATTTTATTTTCATTACCACCTGCTTGCTTTATCTTTAGGACATTGTATTTCATGTCATAACAGCTGTTATGATGATCTTGTCATAACTGACCTGGTAATTGACAGACAGACAATATCAACTCTTTGTGTTGCCAAAATTTTTTACATATGGGTGTGATTTGAAAATTCTTTTGTGTAGTGCTAAGGGTGCTTTTAGATATCAATTAAGAAAATTTCTTATTTCCTCTAAGAATGAACTTTTGTGCAACATCTTGATTTCTGAAATTCAGATGAAAATTTGACAGTGTCTTTGCCAAACAGTGAATATTTGAATATTTCCTTAGATCTTGTTGACAGCTATTTTTCTCATGACTAGGTATTTGAAAATATTGTTCAAAACGTTTGGGGTGATTGTAACATCATCAGACCTTCTTTAGAGTATTGAATAAAAATGACATCACCCACCAGCATTTTGTAGTCTCACTACTAGATTGTTTGCTAAAAATACATTAAAATGATAAAAAAAAATGCATAATTAAATTACCCATAAACAGAATAATACCTATTTTTGATTTTGTTACTGAAATTATTGTGTGGAATGTCTTGACTTGTGCTTACATGATTATCAATCTATGACATCACCAATAGTGTTAATAGAACAACGTTGAAAAAGTCACATTGACCAGTTTGGTTTTATAGAAAATGACACACAATCACACAACAACCAATCGCAGATGAGAATTTTTCATATCACTAGTAGTTATCACATTGTCCATGGTGTGATATCAGAAATATCTAGCTGTCCTGCAAGTAGATAAATGACCAATTCATAGAGAAATATTTATGGTATACACAAAGGTATTTTCTTTTGCAGGACTTTGCTACACTATCTGTTGAGGAGTTGCAGTCTTTTGTGAGAAAAAATCCAAATAGCATTGCACCAAGGATCAAGTTGCTTGGGAAACTTCTTTTTGAAAAGGTAAGTTACAGGGTATAAAGAGAATGATAGAAAGAATGGTTTTGAAAAATCATTGGAGATCAGTTTTAAAAAAGATTTGAATACCATATTTGAGGATTTTTTTTTTTTCCTACAAGATAAATTAGGTTATAGTATGCTTAATTTTTATACCCATGCAACAAAGTTGCAGAGGATGTTTTTTAATCTTCAATCTATCCATCAGTCATTTTTTGCCAAAGCAACTTTTTTTCCAACTACTGTATAGAATTTCACAAAACTTGGTAAGTAGTAAGGACGCAATATGAAATAGTGCATATTACCAGGAAAAAATCGATCCCTCAAATCTTGTGTGAATTGGTCACTTTGAATCTAGTTTTCTGAAGTCCACAACTGAAACATCTTGTAATTGCTACTCCTAATACAGTCTGAATAGGATTTTACAAAACTTGGTATGTAATAAGCACACTATATGTAGATCTGTGTATTACCAGGAAATTCTGATCCCTTGCACTTGTTGAAGTTTAAATCTTAAACTGACTTCTCTTTGGGTATGTGTGTGGAGTATGTGAGCATGCTCTGACATTAAAGTCTTTCTTTTTATGGGCTGTCGTAAGAACTACAGTGCAGGAGTTAGAGGCATATTATTTTTCACTCAACCATTCACAAAATTAACTAGTTAAAAACGCTTTCACAAGTAAAATAAATTTTAAGCTCTTCAACCACTACCTATTAAGTTCAGATTAAAAGAGTGCCCTTGATGTAACATATTTTCCAAACTATTCCTCCAATCAACTAGTGGGTGGTATATTGGAATCACAATGTTGTCTGTTATTCTGTCCGTCCGTCCAAATTTTCATTGCAATTATTTACTACCAATGGATGGATTTAATTCAAATTTGCTATGTAGCTTCATATAGACTTTCGTTTTGTTGGACTTTTTTTATTCACAAAAATTTTGGCTCCCAATGCATGGATTAATTTCAATTTTGGTGTGTGTCTTTATATAGATAGGCACATGTTGTAAGCAATTTTGGTTTCTGCAGAATTCCTTGAAAATGAAAGAAATTAAACCCCATTTAAGGTTCAGGTTTATGCTTTTCCCTGAGAATGCTTAACTTTGAAAAGTGCCAAAATTAGAATCTTAAAGTACATTTTCAGGCAGTTCCTCAAGTTCCAGCAGAAAAAAGCTATTTTCTACAACCATCCTCAAGTCATTTAAACACAGACACATATACTGTCCCCCAACAGTTACTGCATGATAACTTGAGAAGGGATCAATTTTTTTTTTTGAAAATTTGCACTGTGTATAACTATAAAAAAACTGGTTTAGTTAAATTTTCAGGAAAATCCAAAATATAGTTTTCAAGGCCATTTTTGTCAATTAAGACATGAGAGTGGCTGAAATTGACCTAGGCCTTACATGAAATCTTCATTGTCAAGCAGATATATTTTACTGTAGCATTCACAAGCATCCGCGATCAAGTTTTTCGGCACGAACGATGGTCAATGAGTAGGAGTGAAACGTGAAATGGAAACGATCAAAAAGAAACTTAAAATTCATTGTTTATTAAACCAGTATGCAAGAGAAATTTCGTCTCTTTCATTTCCTTTAGAAGTCTGTATAATAAGTTCGAACCATTTGATGACTTGTTAACATTTTGCCATCCCCCTTTTTTTGCCATTATGTGATGGGGTATCACTTAATATTCCATAAATGCCCTTTTTTCATTACCATTTTCTTGTCAGAAAAAGCTTGCTTGTCAAGATTTTATTATTTGGTATTGTTCAATAAATTTTACTGGTCTGATTTTTTTCCACTCTTTCAAATCTTGATTAAAATATTATTTCATGTGGGATTATTTGAATCATCGACTGCCAAGCAATCAACATCAATGATCTCACTTTACCATGCTAGTTTATACAAAATGGCCTACCAGGTATGTTGCCCAAAAGAACCAACCAATCAGAAAACTCATTACAAATCAAATTAAATTATTTTACCATAAAAGTAGAAAATGCTATAGACAAAATTACCTTCTATTTTTAGAAAGTTGAAGAAGCTATTGAGGTATTGAAATCCTTGGATGACCTACATAAAGACACAACACTTCCTAGCTTTTTTGCTAATGTTGATGGACTCAAAATCTACTCGCTGCATAGAAAAGATCTTCAGCAAGCATTGAAATATTTATCAAATATGTAATTATCATTATAGTGATCAGAATCTAGTCTGGGTTTCCTAAAAAAATCTCAAGTTGAAATTTCCTTTAATGCTAAATTTTTCATCAAATTAACTGAGTGGTGGAAGTTTGAGTTGAGGAAATTGAAATTTTCCTCAAATCTTTCCTTAACTCAAGTTTTTAACAATCAAATCCCTTGAAAATTAAATTTGAGAAAAAAAATTTCTGAAATGCAATAAGAATTATTTCTGGAATGATATACTTAAGTTTTTGGAGATGAAAATAAAATTCTTCAGGTTAAAACCTTGATTCTTGAAAATGCAAAGCAGTGAGAAAAATCAATTTAAAAATTTCAAGTTCTAAAGCATTGCATAACAAAAAAATAATTATAGATTATTACTTAGTATCCCCCTTGATATCAGCATGAGAGCCATATTATGCATGAAATGTTATTGAGGGCTTATACTTTGATGATATGGAAATGCCATGTAGTAATGTATTAATGTAGTAATTCAATATGTATGAATTTATATAGAAATGCGCATTAGTTTTAAGCAACTGCTCATCACAGCAGCTTGAAATTTTCACACAGTCTTCAAGTAGGTATGCCATATGGTGAGATCTAATTTAATAATATTTGTTTACCAGGCCTTTTTTTATTTTCCCTATATTGTGTAGGGATGATTTTTTTCCACTTTTTAACAGAATTCCGCTAATTGAAAACTGGATCTTACTATTTCAATTATTTATTTATTGTTTATTTCTGATTTTACCAATTTCCTTTTTGTTTGATGACCTCATAAAATCATCCCTGATTGTGATTACAAATTTCTTGTTTTTTTTATTTTTCAGTTTCATTATCTATATAGAGTACAGTGCTATCTGCTGTTGTATTATTGCCCATCTCATTCATGGAAAACTTTTTCAAATGGTATAATAAAGTGAATGCAAATTCAATAAATGAAACTAAAAAACAGTTATCTGCCCCAGGCTGATAACTTGAATACTTTTTCTGGTACATGTATTATCAAAAATGCAAAAATGCATGTATCAAGATAAATTATATGATAATAAAAGATAAATGATATTATGGGAATTTTTATTTTGTATTTATTTTTCAGTGAGAAACTAGAAGAAGAAGGAATGGTGGGGAGAGTGCACTGCAACACTTTTTACCATACTTTAGGTTTAATGGTAGATGAAGGAAAATTAGAAGGTTAGATCTCCCTTTTTTAAAGTGAAAATACTAGTGAAAAATATTTCCAAATGCAATTTTATCTCATATTTAGCCAATAAACTGGCGAGATATTATATGATGCCCTCTGAAAATTTGCATGTCCATCCATCCATATGTCCTTTCCCTACTCCAGTAATGCTAGAGGTTGCTGACTTGGTGCCATCCTAACCTCTAGCATCTGACATGTTGAAAGCCACTGCAAATTTTAATTAGCTAAACATGTGTCTTAAAATACTTTATGTCTTTTATTTACATAAAAGAAGTTTAAACTACCGGAAATCGAACAATAAAAATCCTAAATATTTGTTAAATACCTAGAAAACATTTGTAATGAAGACAGTTGTCAAAATGACCAGCAATTTTGAATTAAGTCACTAATTTTACGGAATGTAATATATCTTTTACAAAACAAACATAAAGTTGTAAAGGCAATTCGTTGGTTAATTTGATATGTTCGTTTCGCAAATTTAAAAATCCGTAATTTTATCAAACGGAATTACTCACTCAAAAAAGCTAAAAAGCAAATATGAAGTTCATTTTAACTGCTTTTACAAAAGATTTCCAGGATTCTGGATTTCCTCATCAGGTTGGTCATTGTTTTTCTTTAGTTTAGCCACCTTCTCCCGTGTAATGGTAAAGAAACTGTATAAAACGTTTTAAATGGAAAATAGTTTACTATAATTCTGCCGATATCAAGGAACGGTGGAACGAGTGTTATGCAATATGGCGCTCTTAAGTAAGAGGTTGGGATATGGAGGAACGGAATTCCAACCTCTTACGTTGTAGAAGTAGTCCTTTCCCCAACAGTTTCCAGATAATAAATTGAGAATGGATCAATGATTTTCTCTATTGCACTGTTGTTATGTACCATAACACTCAAGTTAGGTTAAAGTTTCTGCAAAATCCGAAATGTAGTTTTTGAGTTAGGCTGTTCTTAACATTTTGCCATCCCCTTTTTTCACCATTATACTGGAAACATCACTTATTTTTCATTAATGCACTATTTTGAAGTCATTAGATCTCTTACCAATTTCATACTTTGCCCTGTTTTAGATCATAAGGTTTTCTCACCTACTTCGTAGTGTACTGCCAGGGCGTACTTATTTTGTCACCTCACAGAAACAACAGTAGGTATACCCCCCACTGGAACACATTATTCTGACTCCCAGCCAACCAGTTTTCAGTCTGGTCCCTTTAATACTGCATAATTAGAGTATTGAACCCATAACCTCAGGCATTGGTGTCAAGTGGGCTACTCTGAGAACACCAAAGTGGCAACTGTAAATTAAGAAATCTTGCAGCAGCTGTAAGATCATAAAAATATATCAATTTCTGTATTAGGTAAAAGGCCTGTAATGGAATTGGTCGCTAAATATTAAAAACGAAAACATCACAATTACATAAGGACTTATTTTCAACTAGTTTTTATATTTTTCAGATACAATACCTCATATTAAACATTTTGTGAAGCATCATGCTGACTTTACCAAACCAGGATATGTATCCATTCAAGCTGTTACATTACCCTTATCAAGAACATTGAAACCGGCTGAAGCCTTTGAATTTGTTCAAAGACTGATCACTTTACAGTTCATACACCCAGACAACAAGCGTTTTTGGGTGAAGGCTCTGTTTGATGAGTATTCTAAAAGGTAATCCAAATAAATTTTATTCAATCTTACCAGGAAGAAGTGTCACAGCTATTTTATAACAGATGCACAGTGTCTTTTTTTTTCTTCTGCCCTTCGGAAGGACACACAAAATTCTGCCCCTCTGCCCTTTGGAAGGTAATACAAAATTGTACACCTTAGTCCTTCAGAGTTTTAGATAGACTTATTATACCCCACACAACGAAGTTGCGAAGGGTATATTGTTTTTAACCCCTCCGTCAGTGTGTCAGTCCAGCATCAGTTTTCTGAACTTTTTTTTTAAATGCTTGCAGATATTGACATGATTGTTCGTATATTATAAGTTCACCATGATAAGTTACAGGTCAAGTTTAACTTTTGTTTTGCTCTAATGATTTTTACCAAAATTACAGGCCTTAAACTTAGCAAAATTCACAGAAAAAAAGTTTACCAGACATTTTTCTAAACACTTGCAGATATTGACATGATTTTTGGTATATAAATTCACCATGATAAGTTACAGGTCAAGTATACATTTCGTTCCTCTCTGATGATGTTTACTGAAATTATGGGCCTTGAGCTTAGCAAAATTCACAGAAATAACAGTTTTCCAGACTTTTTTCTTAACACTTGCAGATATTGACATGATTTTTGTAATATAAGTTCACCATGATAAGTTACAGTTCAAGTTTAACTATCATTCCACTCCGATGATTTTTACCAAAATTATGGGCCTTGAACTTAACAAATTTCCAAAAAATAACAGTTTTCCTGACCTTTTTTTCTAAACCCTTGCAGATATTGACATGATCTTTTGTACAGGAATTCAACATGATAAGTTACAGGACAAGTTTGTAGTTGGTTCTGCTCCGATGATTTTTACCAAAATTACGGGCCGTGAACTTAGCTAAATTCACAGAAATAACCGTTTTTCGGGACTTTTTTTTCTAAACACTTGCAGATTATGACATAATTTTTGGTATATAAGTTCACCATGATAAGTTACAGGTCAAATGTACGTTTTGTTCCGCTACGGTGATATTTACTTTGGATTAACTAAAACTCAAAGAAATCACAGTCTGGAGTTTGAAACTACCATTCTGAGTAACAGAATTTAGTTACAAGATAAAGGTCTAAAGCCTAAAAAACACTCTTATTCCTTTTTTTATCGGAGTCTTTCTACATGTATTTCTCTTACAAACAAATTTACTTGAGTATCCAACATTGGGATGTGTGGGGTATGTGAGTGCGCTCACTAAGGTTGTTGGAACATTTACAAGTACTATGTATTGACAGAAATATACACCAGTATCACTTCTTTTCAAATCTACAAATCCTTCGTGATACAGATGTATACATCTGTCTCCATGTGATACAAGTAGTTTTACCTACACATAATATATGTCTTAATGTCTTGTGTGCATACACTCATGGGAAAATAATAAAAATTTTATACAGCCCTTAAAATACCATCCCTGAACGGATTCATGCAACTATTTGATAGATCAATGATAGAGTTTTGACTGATCGCTGACATGTCAATAACAAATGATTGGTAATTGATCTGACTGTGCTTTGTTAAAGTAGTAGATGATTGATTCATATACATTTCAGAATTTTATTAGAACATAAATCATAAAATACTGTTGTAAATTTACATGGACTTTAAAATATTGAATTCTTTTTCGAATTTCATTAAAAAAAAGTGAACTTAAATTTCCACCTTAACTATGTCATTCAGTAAATTTGTGTAAAATAGAAAAATGAAACAATTTATTCTGTTAAACATATGAACCGATCAGTATTTACATGGTGTTAAATGGAAGCAATCACCGGTTTTACAGATAAGTTTGAATTTATTAGTCTTCTTTTATATTATGGGCTAGGCATTGCCTAAATCAGTGAGCACCATGAGCTTTACTGTCTGTGTGAGACTCATAAAAATAATAAAGGACATTACAAAGAGGGGGTGTGGAAGTGCAATATTTTTATTTATATTTAAGCAGCAAGCAAAGTCAATATTTATATTTGAAAATCTGTGTTATTAATTAATGGGGGAAGTTTTTTTTTTCAATAAATGAATAACTTGCACAATTTGTACCCCCAAAATTCCAAAATCTGTCTGTATGTGTTATGAATATGAATATAACAAAGTATTCATCAGCTAAAATGTAGAACACTTAGAATATATAAAATATATGGTATGCTATTTTAATAAGCTTTATGGGCAGTATTGTGTGCATTAGAATTTCAGTTCTCCAATTTTCTTCTGTAAAAAATTCGTTAAACTGTCTTGTTAAGGTGTGTACAACATGATGAGTTGTTCTGTGTGTGCATCATGTGACTCCTTCAGGAAGCAGCTTCCTGTTTACCAAACGTCATCATTAAAAATTTCAAGATGAGGGCATCCACTTACTGCAAGTCCATTGATGGCAAGGAGAAGTTTTAGTGAATTCTGTTTGAAAAATAATGATATTGAAATTTCTGTCTATGTAATCAATCTATTACGAAAACTTCTCCCTGTCAAAGACAAATGGGAGAAGTGAGCACAAACAGGGAGAAGTTTTTGCTCATTTCTCCCTGTAGATTAAGCCCTGTTACTGTATTAATTAAAATCTTTTGTATTTGTAGGTGTGATTCTGATGAGTTGGTAGAAATGTGCAAAGATATGTCAAAAAAGAAACTCATAACTTCTCTATTTAATGCTATGAATTTATTGATAGAGAAAGAGGATGAAAAGTGTCTTCAAGAAAGTATGTACAGTTTTATATGTATATTACAATCACCTTATCTATCTGTCTGTCTGTCTGTGTCATTCCATCCATCGAAATTTCATCACAATTATCTCTGCTCTTAATGGATGGGTTGATTTCAAATTGGTTCAGTGGCATTATATAGATATAAGCAGTTTATGGTGCTGTCTGACATCAACTTCTTATTTTACCAGACTGCTGTTTTTTTTTTTTTTTTTTATATGGAATTATAGAGAAAATTTTATCACAAAAGTCATTGCTCTCGATGGATGGATTAATTTCAAATTTGGTATGTGGCTTTATGAAGATGGGGCATGAGTTGTAAGCCATTTTGGTTGCTGTCACAAATCAACCTTCTGTTCAAGTGGGGGTATACATAGCACAGCACATGCTACTTCATCTTTTTTTGTGAATGTGCTCAGTGTTGTTCATGAAAAATATATTAAATTACAATCAATAAATGTTGAATGCAAACCAATTTGTTTCTTCAAAAAAACCCAATAATTTCAATGGTTTTTTCTTTCTTTAGCCAGACCATCTATCTGTGAAAGTCTGAAAAACTATGAAAAATTTCTTAATTTGGTAAAACTTACAGCTGTTATTGTTATCGCAAACAAGTTTACCAAGTAATGTTAATTCTATGCTTTTTGCAGTTGTTGATTTTTTTATCCCAATATATGGTGAAGTACCTGTTCTCCTGAATTTAATGTGTGGATTAGTTTATAAAAATAAACTAACGCAAGCTAGAGCTGTTGCTAAGGTCAGTGTAATTGAGTGGGCATGCAGTTGCTCTAAAGATATATATAGACAATTACAGTGCACTGGCTTGACATAAAACTGATGAGGCTTACAACTTCTGAAAGACTATACCAGGCATTTTCAAAGGTTCAAGCTGAATTAATATATTTGAGTTTTTTTGTTAAGTTTGCACACAGTTCTAGTCTTATACTGCAACAAAAATTTTAAAAGAAAAATCAAGAATAACAGTGGCTACTTTAATTCATGTAGCCTTAATGTTTGTGACATCACAACAGAATGTTATATTAATTCACAGACCACATATTGCTTGTAAATAATCAGTCAGGTCATTTTGGCTGCTCAAATGGAATATTTGTAGTAAAAATTCAGATTTATGCTCAGTTAAGGTCTCACGATATGTTTGTATCATATTCAATTTCACCAATGCCTATCAAGCTTTCATTTGAAATGGAATGATCAATCCAGGTTACTTTGATGCTTACACGAGATTGATGTAAAATGCTGAATACAAACGTTCCAATGATTTTAAGAGTTATGTCCCTTACCTTAGGTCTACCTCCTTAAGTAAATATTGTTACTGAATGTGCCTTGTTTTTGTAGCATTTACGAGATAAAATAAATGAAATATTGCTGTAATATAGAATATTCATTACTTTCCAATTACAGCAAGTAACTTGATATTTGGTATTCTCTTGATTAAATGATCATTAACTTTCTATCTAACTTGAATTGAAACACCTAAGAAAATGATAGAAAGTTTAGATCTCTTTTTAATTGTCCAGTTAAGTAGTAGTCTCTGTAAGAATGCTGCTAATTTTGTAATATGTGATACACCCCCAAAATAGGCTACACATTTTTATAATTGATATTAAGTTGCTTTATAGGTCTATATGGTGAAATGTATATTTATTCATTCCAATTTATCTGCTTAAGGAGATAATCCACATTTTCTATGGTCTTACTAACTAATTCTAATGTTTCCATTACTTTACATGTTAAAAAAGTAGTTTTCAAAGTTTCACTGTGAATTCCCAGGACAAATGACATCTTAAAGTTGCATACCATTGCAAAGCTTGGAAAATAAGGCTTTCAAAATCATTATGCTAATGGTATGATGACAGTAGAAATTCTTCACAAAATTTACTTGAATAAATAATACTGAAAATCCACATTTTCACCTCTTCTAACTGACAGCTTGGAGGCAAATTACTCGAACATGTAAACAATATTCATACACTTTTGTAGTAAATTACAAATATGAATTTAAAGTACATATTCTCAGCTTTATTTTGACTACTTTTGATCAGGATATACACAAATAATGCACTGATTATTCACTGTAAAATTCCGGAAAACGAAGTTTCAAAGGAATTTATTATGTTTCTATGTAGAACCAACAAAGTATTCTATTGTTTATACATTCAATATTTTTGGTGAAGATTTTAGTGACAAACTCTGCATAAATCAAATTTAATAGAGAAAAAAAAACAACCTATTCTCTGAAACATCAATAAATTATTACAAATTGATAGTACTTGTATTGAATATATATCTAGCATACTTTTGGGGGTTTTTATGGCAAAATGGTGTACGAAAAATATTGCTGATTATAATTTTGGCGGGTACTTAGTGGTATACTATTAAAGTATTTAAGTTCATAATAAATATTTCCCATAATTTATTTTGGGTTTTTTGACAGACCATTAAAATATGCCAAAATCAGTACCCTGTGAAAATATGTTTGTTCAAGGCATTATATTATATTATATATAAGTTTTTTTATGATACTGGCCACTGTGGTTGTATCTGTCTTTTAATTTATAGATGAGAAAATGATATTTTGTATATTTTATAGTTACCTGGATTATGGGGTGACATGAAGGTTATTAACTACTGTGCCAATGGATTTGTTCAAGATAAGAAGGTAGGCAGCTAGATGTTTATATGGACCTTCAACTAACTGAGTAAATATCAAACTTATTGTGATGATAATGATTTGTTCATATTAAAATGGACCAACATTGGGGTTCAGGGATTTTTTAGTGAATTAGTGGTGATCTGAGGTCAAGGACCATCAATTTCTTACCTGGGACCTTTGACATTTTATTCATCTAGGTCTAGGGCCTTCACCTGTATTAATTGACACTTAATGGAGGATTTTTAATTTTCTTGAAGTGGACCATTGATTTGAAATTTGAAAAGTCCAGGCCCTTCCATTCTTGAAAGTAAATTTGGACCCTTGTGAATGTGTTGATGAACCACGTAATGATACATTTACTAGTATGACAGTCACTTTATTCTGTTCAGTATTTTTAAGCTCATGCTTTTATTATGTGATACCCTAAGCGTGTTCATCCTTTGACAGTGTCCAGATGATATCTTTAGAAGCTATTAAAGGAACTTTTTCAAACTTTGTATAGGTACTGAGTATCAAATTTGAATTTTTGTTTGATCAGATTTTTTTGGTCAGAAATGGTTTGGATATTCTTATCCTGATGTAGCATACAACGTCTTGTTTTCATTAAAGGTTAAAGAACTAGAAGAGTTAGTAGAATTAACCAGAGATATTGATGGATGTAAAAGAGATGTCATGTTAGAGAAACTCATTAAAGGTTACGGTGAGTGTGGATTTGATAAGATGAAAACAACCTTAATTATTGAAGTAGAAACCACATTTAAAAAAACAAAACATATTCAAGATGTAATGTAACCCAGCTTGTAATATAGGACTATTGCATCTGTATTGTTGGGTTTTTATACAACTGGAAAAAGACTTAAGGGATGTGACTTGAACTGTTTTGGAATTAGGGGCCAAAAAGGGGACAGAAACAAGTATTTTAGTGATGTCTGGACAGTAACTTGATTAAATGTGAATGGATCTCTTTGAAATTGTACCACAAGGTGTCAAACCACAAAAGATAAGGCTAGGATTGAATTTTTAGGTTGTGACTCAAACTGGATAGGAATTAGGGGCAGAGAAAGTAGCCAGAAATAAGCATGTTCATGATGTCTAGACAGTATGTGAATGAATCTCTTTGAAATTGTACCAAAGGTGCCATACCCCCAAACTAAGGCTGGGATTGATTTAAGATGTTGTGCTTATTAAGGAACAAGGGACCAAAAAGGAGCCACTGTAGTTCAAATTCTTTTTCTGTGTCAAATATATAATTGCAATCAAAATTTAGGGCTGTATAAAGTTTGAATGGTATATCCATACTTGCCCCAACAGTTCAGGGTTCAGGCTCTGCAGTTGTATCAAGCTGTGCCCTGTGAAGCATTTTATTCCCACTTCATATCCAATTTATAAATTCACAACAAAATGTAAAAATTCTGTTGAAATCAATAATTGAATTAATTCATCTAATTCAAAACTCCATTTTCCAATTAAATTTCTCTTGGTGAGAATGAATACCAATAAAATATGTAGTTTCTGAAAGAAATTTAGTAACCAGAATGTATTTTTATACTAAATAGTGATGGCTAGGGACTTCCAGGCAGCTAAAGATGTGTTATCAAAGTTTAAAGAAGAAGATATTATTCCATCTGCTGAAATTCTAGAGTTTCTGGCTGATAGGTTGAAAGCTAATGGTGTTGAAGTAGATTTTTATGTACCTTCTGGAACATCAGATAAAGTAAGTGTGTGTATCCTTCAAACATTTCTAAATACCTTTACATACAGAGTCCTTTATAATTTGTTTTTTTAATTTTTGAATATAATATGAGGCAGGTGTAACCTGTAGGAGGATGAAGTTGAATATATTTTTTTAAATGATAATTCCTTGTACAGTTTTACATCAACTACGATTTATTTGTTTCCATAATTGAACAAATTTAAGACGCAAGCTATAAACATTTAATGCCGTTAAAGATGAGAAAGTAAAAAGATCCTTGCATTATATTACACTTGGTATTACAAGTTAACTTCCTGCCAGGCTGAAGTCAGGCTCTCAGTGCTTTTAAGGTCATAGGTTAAATTCACATTGACTACCATTATGAGGACTTTGTCCTCTATTTTTCGCAGACTGTGGCATTTAGCCTGTTCTGAGCAGATTTTTATCTCTTACTCTTGATATAAATTAGATAATTAATGTGATTTTTTAAAACATTTTTTGGGCAGATTTTCAATTCTTGTTAAAAAAATCTGCCTGACATCATACCTGGGGGAGACTCCCACAAAACCAATGAAAAATTAGAATTACCCACATATAAAATGTAAGATTTGTGGGAGGATTTTGATTTAAATGACTATATTTTCTCTCAAAAATTCTAAATAATTGTATTTTGCTTCTATGTAAAAATCTCCCACATAAAACATTGTCAGTATTGGTGGGTGGGGGGTCTCCCACATGAACTATTCCAAAGGTTAAAGGTTAATAGGTATGCTTATATTGTACCAATGTGTCCTATAATATTAACATAATTGGTCCAGTGACTTATATATTCACACTTAAAAGGTATTTCAGTTTGAATTTGGGTGGATAGAAACTTGACTGACAAGAAATGTGTGTTCATTAAGTCAAAGGTTAAGTTCACCATCATTAGAAATGTAGTTTCAATGAATTCATGTTTCCCCCACATAGCTTAACTATGCATTGATTGATCCATATTCTCATTTGCAAGCTGGAGTGACAAGAAATTTTCAGATCAATAGGTTAAAGGTCAAGGTTACTAAAAATAAAACTTTTGCAAGACTAAATACTTTGGGAGTTGCTTTGGATGAAAATGACATGTTCATCTTCTACATTGTAGGTAGAAAAAACTGAAAGACAGAAAGCTAAAACCCAAGCAAATGTGCAAGGTTCTTCAAATTTGCTCTCAGAAGTAAAAGAAATAGTTTCTCTTTTCAAATCTAATGGTAATTATGAAGAGTATTTACAGAACCTTTTTGATGGGTAAGTAATTAGCTAATTGTATCTCCATTAATTTTTAAAACAACTTACTTGCTATCCAAGTTACCTCCTGAAATAGTTGTCATGTATAAGAAATTCTAAAGTTAGAATATCTCAAAAACACCGTCACAGATTTATGAAACACTGGTCAATTGTTCATTTGGATTGATGTAAGCTTCCATTTTCTTTATATATATAGGATTTGAGTAAAATCTCAATTTGGATTTTTTATGAAACCCTGTGCTCATAAGCACCTTAGTCTATCATAAAAATTTCAAGTGTAAGGAAGAGCTTATAGGGGATGTGCATATCGTGTTGCTGGCACAACTTTAATTTGGTTTAACAAATGAAATTCCTTCTGTTACTAATCTTTAAATGTGAATTGTTCTTGTGCTGAAATGCATGAAATATTTGCTATTGGATGTTAAACGTTAGTAATTGTATACATGTGAAGCAATCACTTTAAGTTCAGTAATATTTCAATTGCAGTGATTTGCTTCAATCAGATAGATCAAAGAGGAAACTGTTGAATCAGCTGCAAGAACAGCTATCACGCGAAGGTACGACCATTTATTTAAGATTTAAAAACTTTTACAGCAATAGGCTTAAGTTTGAATTTGATATCACATTTTCAGCTCGCCTGGCCATGTGAGCTATAGCCATCACTTGGTATCCGTCATTGTCGTCCATCGTCGTCGTTATCAAGTTTTCAAAACTCTTCTCCTCTGACACTACTTGACCAACTGAAACCAAACTTTGTATGAATGTTCCTTGGGGTATCCTGCATAGCTCTGTCGCTGGGATTTTTTATCTGTCGAAAGACATGGCCGCTGTTTTTAAAAATAGAACATAGAGGTCAGAGTGTAGTTTTTTGTATATATCTCCAAAACCGTTAAGTATAACCAAACTATTTCAATTGCTGAAATGGTTTTTATTGTAAGCCTTCAAAAGTCTTGAGGGATGTAAGTTGGCAGATGACTCCTTGTAAGAGTTATTGCCCTTAAAAGATGAAAAATGACGTTTTTTTTTTTTGTTTTTTTTATATACAGTTTTCAGCCAATATCTTGAAAATTATAATAGATAGAAAGGAACTATCAAATGCTGAAATGATCTTTATGATAAGTCCTACCAAAGTCTTTTAGAGTCAAAATAGTTGGACAACTCCTTGTTAAATTTATTGCCCTTGAAAGACAATCTTTAACAAGGTGAGCGATTCAGGCTCCTGGGAGCCTCTTGTTATATGAAGCAGTTTTTTTATTATAAATTAATTAAAATCTAAAACTAGAAAATAATACATTGGTAGAAAATCATTTTACCAGTTTGAGAGAAACTTTTGGAGTAGGAATTATAATGTACTTATGAGCTCAAAGATTAATGTTTTTCAAGTGCTCTTTTTTTAATGTTCCATGAAAACTGGGTAATATTAGGAGATAATTGTAGTATATTTGATGATTTGGAGCTTTTCATCATGGATTTGTTAGTGGCAGATTGATTTTACTGGCAATACATCAATGGAGCTAGTAGCAAGGTTTTTGCAACTGTCAAATCTAGATTGAGTAAGATAAATCTTAAAATGAATAACAATTATGTCCAATCTAATGAAAAATTGTCAAATATACCTGAAATTAATGACAAAAAATTCTTTAAATAATGTCGGTACTTGCGTAAAAATGGTTGAGAAGGTAAATGGCAGAACTGATGCTTTGAAATTTACAATTTAAAAGAAAAAAAGCTAATCACTTTTAGATAAAACTTTCAGTATGTTCAAGGCTTTATTATTCTTATTTTATGTTTATTATTTAAAAGGAAATTTATCCAAGGGAGAGACATATTTCTAAAATTGGTTGGTTGATTAATGTTGTGTTCACTAAAATAGAAAATTTCTCAAATGTAAGAGTACTTTGTTATACTGGCTTCGGTTTCACAAAAAGTCGTAAGTGTGAAATTGATCGTAAATCATGATGTCACAATGCTATTTTAGTTTATGACGTCATTACTTACGATCAACTTTACACTTACGACTTTTTGTGAAATCGAGACCTGGTGTTCTAATGAAACTCTGTGACTTTATCAATGTATATTTTTTAGACCTTAGAAAGTTGGTTTATTGGTTGTACAGCTCTGGTAAATCTGATATGATTGGGCTAATTAGAAAGGATGATGCACCTTTTAGCTTACTTGCTTTAGAAGTGATGAACAGGTTTGTAAGCTTAAGAAAGGAAAAATATGACGTGGTGAACAAACTGGTATTAATGATGCTCAATTGAATCACCAAGATTATGAATATTTAAAAATAACTGGTGCATTTAGTTACCTTCAGATTTTGTTTTAACAGAATATAATCAAAGTATAGCATTATTTAAAAACACTTCTCCCATTCTAAGCCAAGCCAATGATTAAAAATGTGCATGACTTTTTGTGAGAGTTTTCTTGCCAGTTTACATTTCCTAGTTTTCTACAAATTTTCATGAGAGAAAAGGATTCTCCTCCTATTTTCTTGGGGATGACAAGATTTCTCCACTCTTGATAGTTAAATTCAGGACACAACCCACTCGCTGAAGCTCATGGGTTGAGTTCTAAAATTTAAATATCTGGAGTGGAGGAATTTTGTTATCCTTTCAAAACTGAAGGATAATCTATAGATAACATTATGTATATTTTATCAATGCGCACTTTAAAATTTGGTTAATGCTGAATTATCTTATTGCACTGCTTTTTTTTATTTTTAGATGCCCAGCTGATTTGGTTGAAATGCTACAGACTGTACAGGGAGGAGAAATACAAAAATATATTACCCTCTCTTTGCTCAGTAATCTAAGAAAAACTTCACCTGAAGATTTTGAAACAGGTATTATGAATATGTTATTGAAAACATTTTGTCATTTTGTATTTTTATTCAACCTTTAAAAAATTGTGGTGTATGGTGCTGTCGTTGTCCATAGATACTTGGTTTTCGTTTGTTAACTTGAGTATTAGTTTGTGAATCTTAATAAAATTTTTACTACAAGGTTTATAATCACAAAAGGTATGTTGGTGTTTGTTTTAGGGTTATGATCTAAACCATTTTGGAATAAGGGGTCAGAAACAAATGTTTCATGAAGTTTGTCAATACAACTCAATTATAAGCAGATGGGTCTTTATAAAATTGTACCACAAGGTGCTAAACCACAAAGAAGAAAGCTGGGATTGATTTTTGGGTATGTTACTTGTACCAATTAGGGTTTAAAAGGAACCCAAAAACAAGCAATTTTTGAATATTCAACAGATATTTTTTTATTTTAGCATAATTCAGCTATTTCAAATTTGGATTTTACTGTTATGATTCTTTTCTCTTTTTACTGTATATTCGCTTCCGATTTTGCCGCTTTGTTTGTTGACCTTGTAAAACCATCCCTTATTCAAACAATAACTTGCATGAAAATGAATAGATCTCTCAGAAATTCTATTATAAGGTTTCACACCACATAATGAAGGTTTTTATTGATTTTAGGAGTAAGAAATCTTATTGGCTAGCATTAGGAGTTAATAAGAAGCCAGAAGCAAGCAATTTATAAATCTCAGTTATAACTTAAGTGCACTTGTATGGATTGCTTTCAAGCTGTATCACATTAAAGTTAGGCTAGGAATGATTAAGATCTATAGGGTTAAAAAAAAGAAACATTTTATGGTTTCAGGGCAGCCATTTGAGTAAAATTGTATAGATATCAATAAAATTATACTATAAGGTTCCTCAAATGGTAGGGTACTGGTTTGGATAAATATAGAGAGTTATTGGTCCTTATCTTTTTGAAATGTAAGACGAAGTCAGACCTGATTTTCGTCTGCTTTTTCACATCTGGAATTTACCAATAGGTTCTTTTTTTTCATACCATAGGTTAACTTCCCATTTTGGCATTTTTTGCTTTTTTGATTGGCTCTGTAAGACCATGTCTGGAAACAAGCACATTTTCTTTGTGTAAATAGCTTATTTTTAATGTCTGAATGCAAAGTTTTTTGTCTACTTTTCTTCTTGTCAGAATTGTCTCAAGCATTTTATCACAGTCCAAATTAAGAGCTATATCGAGTTTCATGTTGTGTCCGTACTTGTCCTAACTGTTCAGGGTTAGACTTTAGAGGTTGTATCAAGCTGCACCTTGCAAAGAATTTAATTTTTTT
The DNA here is from genome assembly GCA_037379345.1 of Perna viridis. Taxonomy (NCBI): domain Eukaryota; kingdom Metazoa; phylum Mollusca; class Bivalvia; order Mytilida; family Mytilidae; genus Perna; species Perna viridis. The sequence goes on along the minus strand of CM074512.1, from coordinate 53,744,540 downwards.
TTGTATAAAAATATTTGTCAACACATTATTTTTAATTCAGTTTTTATCAATTAACCTTGCTTGGCCTATATGAAATGAACATTCAAAAGTATGTAATGAACCTGTTTAAATTATTCATATTCTTAATAGCTAATTGCATAGCAAATCAAGTTAAATATAAATAGACCTAAAAATTTCTTATAGATACTGTCTATTAGCTAATGAAGTGTACTGTGCTCCATAACATACATATGAAATATCTTAACTGTGTCATAAAATTGACAAATCTGTGTTTAATATAAGTTGTGTTCAAATATATGTACATGTATAAGAGTTCTGTGTATCTTAAAGTATGCTTTTTATTGGAATTAAATTGAAATTGTTTTGAAATGACCTGATTTATGTTCTTTTTCAGTTGCTAATTTGATAAGAAGTCATGGAGCTAATGGTGGAAGTGCTGTTGGTTTGTTGTGGTTGCAACATGTTACTGACCATGAATTTGACAGAGCAACAGCTGTGTTGGAGGTGAATTATATTACATCTATCCACATTTGACCACTGTGGATACTGTAAATATTTGAAAAAACACTCATTTACTTCGGTGTTTTTCCACTTAAGCATCATGCAGAGAATAGGTGGGTGATATTATACACATACTGCCTTTTGTAGAGGGTGTTATGCTGTAGTATCACACGAGGTAAATATATCACACAAGACGAAATGTGTGCAGGGAATAGACTAAAATAACTTAACACCCATTACCCAATCAGAATTTAAGATTTTTGTATGAAGTATAATATACTTGGATATTGTAGGTTTTGTTTAACAGACAACTTGTTACTCTATAAAAATGACTGTAACAAAGTCTTATTTATATGTTCAGATTATTATTAGTTTGTTCAAATTCTTTTTGAATTTGTAAATTAATTAATTGTCTAAGCTGTACTGGATTTATTTATTTGATGCAAATGTTAACTGTTTGAACCTTGCTCAGAAGGGAATTTTGTTTTGTACTTTGTGTGGATAAATTTGGAATGAACATTGTCCTAATGCTACAGTATTGTTCAGATCTTTCTTTTAAACAAATTTTTTTTCAGGATTTACCAGAAAGAATCAAGTCAGACCTTTTAAAATCTATGAAAGTATATTCTGTGTGTCGAAAAGAAGTAAAACAAGAGAATGTAAGTTTTGTTTAAGGAGGTAGACCTAGGGCAAGGGACATAAATATTGAAATCAGTGCTATGTTTGTATCATATTCAATTTTACCAAAGCCTATCAAGCCTTCATTTGAAACAGAATGAAATCACTGCAAGTTACATTGATGCTTACATGAGATTGATGTAAAATGCTGAATACAAGCGTTCCAATGATTTGTAAAAGTTGTGTCCCTTACCTTAGGTCTGCCTCCATAAGATGTATTGAAAACTATCGAAAATTGATGCCATTTACTTGTAACTTTGTTAAATGATGGCTTAAAGTTTTTTTCTGTCTGTCTGTCTGTCACACTATACACATACTTGTGAGCTAAGCACCCCTGAAAGTATTTGATGGAACTTTATTAAACAGGTAGTGACAAGATACCCATCCTGGCTTTTGTTGGAGTTATGTTCCTTTGAAGTATTCAATGTTCTTTCTCATACCAGTGATAGGTTTTTTCTTTTGTTTTGTTCATTGATTACATACACATAAAATATGAACATAATGTGAAAATAGTATTTTTTATGACTCAACTACAAATTCAATTTCTATAATTTTGACAAATGTATAAAGAACCAAAGAACAGGACATTTCTCTGCTTCGGATGATATAAAGAAACACAGTGACAGTATTTGAAGTACTCAAGTTAAAGAGAAAAACACTGAAATCCTGGAAATTAATTTATGTCAAATGTATTTTTTCAAAGGGAGCTAATTCAACCTTTGTGTTTTAAAATTTTGCAGGCATGGGCATAACTACTCATTGTTCTTGTTTTTATAGGATGATGTTTTACTGTATTTGGTTGGTGTTATGAAAGATTTTGAGACAACATCAAAAAAACTCTTTTCCAATCTTTTAGAGCTTTACACCAGTAAGTGTCATGGATTGTTATTTTAGATAAAGAAGGGAATAGTAACTTTTAAGAATATAGTTTGTGTTTGAACTTGTTTATAGCTGAGTCAGAATAGTTATATTGTAATCATGTTTACAAGAAAGAGTTTGATTTACACTGTCCCATTGCTAAAGCATGGGAGGGTTCGATAATTTTGTATTTATTTTCACATGTATGAAAATATGTGAAGCATTATTGAAGTGTCTGTGAGTTTACTTATTGCTAATTAATTTAATTTGCTTTTATTGACCAAATGTCTCACAAAGCATTTACTTCGCCTTGTTTTCCATTAACTTTGAATTGAATCTTTTCAGCTGTACTTTTTTTATCCTGTCTGTCTGTCCGTCTGCCCCATTGTTTGTCCCAGTTTCTTGTGTGACTCTGACTCCCCATAAACTGCTGGACTGATGAAATTTGTTAGGAAATTTTGGAAGCATTGGTAGATTTGTATGAAGGAAATGAAATATATAAATTTGGGAAGTATTGGTAGATGTGTATGAAGGAAATGAAACATAATCATTGTACGATTGCTCAAAAGGGAGATAATCAAACTTATGGGTTTTACATGTTAAAACTTTATAAGTGCAACTCCTCCTTAACCACTGAAGGGATTTTGAAGAAATTTAATAAGAAGATTTTGCATCAAATGTAGTTGTGCATGAAGGAATATAATTAATTTTGGAGGTCTCCAAAGGCACATAATTGAACTGAAGTATTTTAACATTTAACAAATTAACTCCATTTCAAGATAATGTCTTTGTGAGCTTGTTTTGTTCACAATATTTCTAGTTTGGTTGGCTAATACTGAAAAATCCAAAATTTTGTTATTGGGTCAAATGTTTTCAAACTTTCAAGATGGTCCTTATAAATAATCTTTTGTTGTTGGTTCCTTAGGCAGGTTTAAGACTTTTAAATTCTGATTGCTTTCGTATGAAAAATGCAACATATGGATTCTTATTGAAACCAGTCATGTTAGTAGTCTTAAAGCCTCTAGTTTAAACAACAATATGTTATATGCAATATTGGACTTATTGTTCTTTCTTTGGAAGAAAATCTAGTGAATTCTTTTCTAATAAGACACTGAAGGGATGAACTTTCACAAAGTTTTTTTTTTTAATTTTATTTTTAACAATTAATATGTGAATAGTTGAATTCTGTACACATTTGATCTTAACAACAATTTTATTGATATTTTTAGAACAGCAAAATATAGAAAAGACTAAAGGCATTATGACCAGATTACAGGAAGAAGGTCACCAGTTCGCTCAGATCCCACCATCTATAAGAAAGGCTGTCGAGTCATTATATCAACAGCATGGATTGTCTATACCAGCTGAGGTATGACCTTAATTGTCAAGGAATTTTCTGTTAGAACTTCCATATCTTAAGATATATATACAGTAAAATCTGTGTTAGCATCCCCCTCCCTAAAACGACCTCATGCTTAAATGACCTGTTTTATCCCTCCAAAGAATTTTCCTTGCAATTTACCTCTATAGCGACAACCTATAAAACATGACTAACAACCATTGAAAACCGATCCCCCCAAACACGAATCCCTGTGTAGAATGACTTTCTCGTTGCTCGGATGAAACCAGAAGTTGACATTTTTTCATCTTGTTCAAAACGAGATTTCATATGAAACAGGATTTCTGGCAGTCAGTGAAACAATTCTTGAATTCATCAATTAACCAATCAGAAAACTGAGTTAAAAATAATCTTTGTTCATGAGGTAAATACTGTTTACATAATTGCTTGATAAAATCTGTTTCGAAAAATGGCATCTCCGAAGAGAAAAGTATTGAATCTTAATCAAAAAGTGGAAGATATAAAGATTTTAGACAGCGGGAAGCCTGCATGGAAAGTTGAAAAAATTATTTGGCATCGAGAAACCACAGATTCAGAATTACAAACTCAAAAACTTGAGGTGTTATATAACTCTGAGAACAATGTCTCAAGATAAATTATTATAGAATAGAAATAATTTTTAACGAACCATTTTAACAGAAAACTATTTTTATGACAATGAGAGAATCTAATATGCAAACCTTGTTGGTAGTATTAATTTTTAAATAATACAATTGCTTTTTCATGCAATAAAGTACTTAAAAGCTTCATTGTAAAATGTAATAGAAAAAGAAAGGGTATGGGAAAATGTAACAAATGCAACAGCATATAGAATTAAATGTATGCAATGACACAACCCATGTTTCCAATACTGTACACAAGGAAATAAATTTTGTTTTGAAAATCTTGATTACCTCTGTATAAAGACTCCATGCCTTTAGTGACTTTTTTATCAATGGCCCATGAAAGGTCACTATAGACAGGTGTAACTGTATGTGTTTTTATGGGTCAGGTCATCAACACCTATAGTGGTTATTGTTTTAACTGGTAATTTGTATATCGATTTGTTCCTACATTTACATTGAACAGGTTAATATCTTATTAAATAATTTAATTCTAAGATTTTAAACCCCTTCAATACTTTCCTGTAGTTACATGTACAGTGAAACAGATCTAAACCAAACCATGCATAAACTGAAAACCTGTCAAAACCAGACACTTTTTGAAGTCCTTTAAATGTATTTTGAATCTATGTAAACTAAAAACCTGTCTAAACTGAACCAATTCTACAGTCAGAAAGGTGTTTTATTTTGACAGGTTTCACTGTTTCTTTTTTCTTTTAATCGTAAAGATGAAACATCAATAAACTTATACAAATCACCAAATGAAGTAATGATGCTACAAATGTGAAAAATGATAGGAATAAATATATGGTAATGCTACAGTCAGACTACCCTTGATAAACTATTACAGCATGAAAGATAGCTAACTTCAGGAAAACAAGTTGTTCTTTATTGAATAGCAATCTACTGATAAAATGTCTTAAGGTAGTTTAATCAATTCATAGGCAATTTAATCAGATTTTAAATCTGGTCAATCTTCAAATTAAGTACCTATTGAAGTTCATCAGTTGATAATCATTTATTCAAGCAAGACAAACTGTAACCCCTGAAGTTAACTGTATCACTCTCTGTAACACTTAAATAAAGAAGCTTGAATGGCTTCGGTGAAATATGGAAATATTAAACTAGAGTGTCATTTAGGAATGTTTTTATTTTATTTTTTTTCAGATGGTTCAACCCAGCTCTAGCAGTGAACAAAATGGACAATCTACTGTGGAACAAGTATCACATGAAGCTAGATGATTGTAATCCAATTATAGATGTATTTATTAATTCTCATTTCTATATAGAATGGAATACTTCATTTGTTTTGTGATATCACGATTATAGCCTGGAACAGTCAGGTGCATACCATCCGATAATCGTGTTTGTGACCAGAACAAATAATTTTCTAAACATCTGTAAATAAACACCTACATCTGCAGCTTAAGTTAGCCGATTTATCCTGAACTTAGCTGGTACAGTTGTATCATTGATGTTTTATCTATCAACCACAGTGATTTATAGGCAAATTTTAGTGTAGCTTATTTATACATGTACCAAATTAATTAAGGTTACTTTGTTGTAGTTTCTAAATTTGAAAGTATTAGAAGCATTGCAAGTTATCTTTAACTTTATGATGCATTTATTTTATATGAAACTCCATGTAGAGTTTGTTAATTAATTATTGAATTATTTACATTAGAACATCTAATGAAAGGTCATTTCTTGTTTGGAAAAAAATGTTCCTTTTCCATTGATATGAAAGTAAATGTTTCTTGTTTCCTGTTTTGATGATTTAAGTGGCACTCCTACTAAGAATCATGCAAAATGCAATTCATGGGTGAAAAGCCTACATGTTTTTTTTCAGATTTTGCATGATTCTTACAAAGACAGCTACTTAATAGTGTTTATGTATTACATTTACTGTTTGTTGGAGTGCTGTTAAAGATCTGTAAATAGTTGTGTTTGCCAAGGTCTTTCAGTGTCTGCTAGACTTAATCCAGTTACAGCGAGTAACATAGTAAACTTCAGGGAATAGTTTCCCTTGATTGAATGACCATCACCTTATAAAATGAACTTCCTTAGTTATCTGGACAACTGACAAGGAGATTTAAACTTTCTATCATTCCATGGGTATTTATATATGTTCTTGATAGAAAGATTAATCTCCTTGTCAGTTGTTGAGTTAAATACCTATACCTGTTAAAGTTCATCAGGTAATGTTCAATCAATCAAGGGAAGAACAACTCTATTACCTGAAGTTAACTATATTATTTGCTGTAATGCTTTGACTTAACTGGACCTTTGGTGATCTGCTGTAAAGTGAAAACAAGACATTTATCACTAAAGTTGACTGTGGTTCTAGTTTTACTATTAGTGTTTGCTAGTATCTGAAAGGCTGCAGAATGACAAAATATTGTGTGGAAGAACTAACAGTAGTTATTAGGTATTGAATTGTTTGTTATTGTAAAGTATAATGGATGATTGAGAGTAAAATTCATTATAAAGCATGATTTGTTACTTTTTTTTTAAATTATTTCTCTGACTTTTGATGGGTTCAATTTGGAATATACTGTCTGTCTGTCTACTCAAAAATGCTTGGACAGGAAATTATTTGTTTTGGTATGTTTGTTTTCTGGCAAGAAGCTTCTTTTAATTTTTTAATGTGAACTTCAGACACCTGAAAAAAGGAAACAGGTGGGTATACTATGTGCTTCAATGAAGCTGTTATTAAACAGGAAACAGTGTTGGTTGTTTGCTTGTTTTTGTTTGTTTTTTTTATACCTCCCACTCGAAAAGTGGGAGGTATATATTGACTCGGGTGTCCATCCGTCATTTGCTGTAACACCTATTTCTGTCACAGGTTTCTTGGCTTCTACTGGAGGGAATAATTAGATATTTGGTATATGGGTTACACATGATGACTTGTACCATGTCTCCCATTTCTAGCATTCTAAGTCATCTACCTCCTGTTTTCTGAGGGACTTAGAATTTTTACATGTGAGATATTGGGAAATTTTCAGTGGCAGATTTCTCAGCACCCATTAGAAGGAATGATTAGATTTTTGGTTTATGGCTTAAGTATGATATCTTATGCAGCCAGTGTCTCCCCTTTCCATCTAAATCATCTGCTTCCTGTTTTTTGAGTTACTTAGAATTTTTACATATGCAGTATTGGGAAATTTTCTGTCGCAGATTTCTCAGCTTCCATTTGAAGGAATGATTGGATGTTAGGTGATATACTAGTAGTGATTATATGAACTTTTAAGATATTTCTATATATAGATTACACCTGTGTTTGATTTATTTAAAATTTCTTTTATTAGCAAGATAGCCAGAAACTATGAAGCCACTGAGGATATTCACTGAATTTTTAACACTACCAAGGTTACATGAACATAACACTTTCGAACATAACAAGAATCATTTGACAGACGATGATCTTACTAGAGTAAAGAAATATCCTTTTAATCCTAAATTTTTAAATTTTTTTTCCAGTTCTGTACCTAAATTACAATTCAGATTTCTGCATATGTGGTCATTTTTGGGGGAGGAGGGTAATGTTTAATTGAGCATTGCTCAGTTTTTCTAGTTTGGGGTGGGGTGGGGGGGGAAGTATCTTGTAACTCCTGTTGTCACTACTTGTAATGGTCACTTGATATTTTTGCCCAAGCTTTATATAAGAATGACTATTCGTGTGATCTGATTTTGGGCATGGACGGCATTTTCCTGTTTGACATTTAAGTTTATATTTTTACCTTACAATTAAGTTTGGGCAATAAGGGCTATAAGTAAGTAATGTTTGGGTGCAGGGGTATCACAAATGGGCATTTTCTCCAATTTCTTGTTTTTAGTGTGTTGCTGCTGGTTAATATGGTTTTCCGCTATGCCTATGATAGATGGAGCTAATTCTTTGTTTACAGCTCACCGCCATGTTGCTATTGGCCAGGTCTCATTCGTTTAGGGGAATGTGTGAAACTTCCTTCTGGGAAAGCTTAATACATTTTCACAGGGCCAATAACTTCCAAATTATTAATACATAAATTAATATAAAGTTGTAACCATAGAAGTATTAATAGACAAAACAGCACCTCCAAACTTGCAAAATCATCTACTTCCTTGTCAACAAATTTCGTCACTTCCAACTGAATATTATTCAGCCGTTGATAGTTCCGGTCTTTATTTCTACATATAAAGGATGTCGCTGACGCTCTGTCCATATAAGTCAATCCAACCTTTGGTGAATTGAATATTTTCACAAATATTTTAAACAGCAATACTGATACAAGTTCCTTCTTCATATTTAAAAAAAAAATCTATTGAATGCAAAGTTAAAAAAAACTAAATTACAAAAAGATATTGGAATGCAAGTAGTTATAAATCATTTTATTTAAAGTTAACAGTTCAAGAAAAAAAAAACATTTTACATGTAGTAAGTAACTTCTGTTTTCATCAGTACATGTAGATGCAAATGTCAAAAAAAAAATATGATCACTTGATATTCCTTAAAATTCTTCTACAATAAGATGACTTAATCTCTTGTAAAGCTTCATCTAATACTTTAGTCATATGAACAAGATTTACAGGGTCTGTCTGTAACACAGTTGTCTCCCTTACACCAGAATCTTCCGTGTGGAGTTTAAATAATACTGTAGGTGTTGTCTGTCTTCTTAATGATCTGCTTGCAAGCTGAAAAAGTTTTATATTACAAATGTATCCTGGTATATGAATCATATGTACTTTTCCAACAAGAATATAGAAATGCATGTTCATCTTTTTCAATTCCACAAAACATTACAAATTTGCAAGGTTATTTCAGATTTGACAACTTCCTTGATTTTTCTTTTATAAATGAGTATTATTACATATTTAAACCTACACAAACATGAAAATCTAGACTACTGTAAATGTATTAATTTTTCACCTTGTAACAATATTCACTATTTTCACTGTGGAGTTAAAAGCGTGTAAAATAGCCTTCATGAAATAGTATTCTAACACTATGTAACACTTATCATTTTTTTAAACCGCGAAAATTGATACCCATGAATATAGTCACTTGACAGAATCTGCAAAAATTAATATGTTTACAGTATAATCATTGAAAAGCATTGAGCACTATCTATATAGAATTTGGCCAGGTCTTGTTTGGAACACAGAGTACAAATTTTATTTCCATGGAATACACTAAGTTTTTTATATTCAATTTTTCAGGTGTTAGTAATCTGTTACAATTTTAATATTAAAAGATGTGCAATTTTAGCTTAGGCTATGATACACTAATTCAGCAAAATCCATAAACAGTTTGAATTAGCAAAACAAATACAAAAAAATAATATGAAGTTGATAAGTGAGGAACTTGTAAAATTTAAGCCTCCCTCAAATAGAAGCTGAGAAATCTGGTACGAAAATTTCCAATGGTAAACAGGAAGTAAATAAGCAAGAAACCTGGAAAAGGGAGACCTGGTACAAGTCACCATGCATCAGCAATGTACCAACTGTCTAAGCAGTCCCTCCAACAGAAGCTGAGAAATCTGTTACTGAGAAATGTAATGGACAGACAAATAGACATGGTGATTGCAATAAAGCTCAGACTGAATGAGTGGGGTATAATAATAAACAGTCTGTAATTCCATAATACAATGCAAGTTCACTTGTGGATGCCCATTTACTTCTGAGGTGGGAGCCTGGCACATTTTGTGGGGTCAGAATATTAATTTTTTGATACTTTGCAGGTCAGAAAAATTATTTTCAACAACATCAGGGCAAGATTTTTATTTGCATTTCTTCAATATATGAAGAACCTGGACTGAAGTCAGAAAATTTATTTTCTAGAAGGTATCTGCCAGATTTTTTCAACTCTTTCTAAGCCAGAATATTCATTCCCAAAATCTACAAGGCCTCAGTATGAAATGGTTGCCCATTAAGCTTTATATTACTACCTGTATATCAAATCTCCATTCTAGGTTATGATAATGTGGTAGGTCCATGGACATTTCTGATAATATGCTTCTTATTTCTTTTCTGTTTTGTAAATATAACTGTAACAATGCCTGTCTCATTTCTTCTGAAAATCCTAGTGTTAGTATGGAATCTTGGAAATCTATCTCATTCAGCTGAAATCAAATAAAAACATATACTATACATGTTCAATTTTCACATTCAATCTTTTTAATTTGTACCAGATAAACATAGTTTTGGGTCCTTCATTCATTGATTGATGTATTTATTGTGGTTTATATCCTTAGGCAGATACTCCATGCATTTCAGGACATGATCATTCGAACAGACCCTGCTTTGCACTACTCCAGCACTCTGAGCCCGATTTTTATGTGACAGATGAAAGTAGCAACAGCCCTAAGGTAGGCATGTCCCCACTCAGACCACATTATTCTGGCTCTGAGCCAATCAGCTCTCACTCTATCTTTTCTTTGTCGTGTGCTTGGTGGAGAGGAAGTGACAATTTTAAAATCTTAAGTATGAAAGATTGAAATCAAATCCATGACCCCTCCTACCCTACACTTGAGCATGCAACTACTACATCACCAAGGTGGTCTTGTCCATACTGGGATTTAGTCCAAACATGTAATATCTTGAATATGCATTTATTTCTCGGATACACATGACATCCTAAAATACATATTTTATATATTTATAGAATTATCAAGCTCAATATCACATTCAAATAATATTGGGTCACTTTTTATTAATTGATTGCTATTCTTCAACTACACCTGTATGCATAAGAATCTGAAGGAGTATCTGTTTCTCCCATTTTATATCAATTTCATTTTTTTTTTTCATTATTTTCTCCATGGAATACCCCATTTTAAACAACCATTTCTTAAGATTTTCCTATGCAAATATCAACAATTGTTCTTTTTTGATACGTTAAGATGAAATAATTTATGCGGAATAAATATAAAAGATATAAAGCTGCATATCATCATAAAAACAACAAATTGTAACATTTTCACAATAGATATGTCGAATAATTTTTATTACAAAACTTCTGGACTATATTTATACTAATACTAACTGTGTCAACTGTACAAGGTAAACAGTTGGTGAATAGCACTCAGCATTGACAAATTTGTGAGGTCATGACCTTAAATTTGACAAATGAAATAAATCTACTGCACAAGACTTTTTAATCCCTTAGTTATTTTGAATCACCTGGTCAAGGGATATACCGTGAAACCTACCTATACTAAACCCATTCTGGACCAAGATGTATGTTCAGTTAAGGCTTTATACACAGGTGAACAAATATTAAAATTGGTATGATGCGACTTCAAATGATGTTTGGTTTACATAGGCTACCAGTTTATTCAGGGTTTGGTTAAGACAGATTTCACAGTACATTTCATAATAGTTCTTACCATAAGTTTAGAGCTTTCAGTAAGTAAATACATTAATCCTTCCACACCATGCTGAACTGTTTCTGGATCTACTTGAAGTTTCTCTACAGTAACAATGAAATAAATGAATTTTCAAAATTGCATTATTTAAGGTAGTATAAGTCCTAAACCTTGAACATAATAGTGCATTGATTTCAGCATTTGTAGAACTTCTTTAAAATCTGGAGGTAAACATTGGCAGAGTTTTCAAAAATTATTACAAAGACAAAACAAATTATATAAAAGACAACAAAGACTAAAGATGGAGGTAGGTACAATGAGCAAAAAGCTTATTGAGCTAGGAACAAAATTTTATGTGACAATAAGCAAAAGTGCCAACTCTCACGCATGCAGCCAGAAACTCACGCATTTTGGAGTTGATTAAGTGGCATTTTATTTTAATCTATTGTTTTTTTTTCTTTGATCTGCCAAATCACATGCATTTGCATTTTGAAAGCTTGGCAGCCCTGGGTGAGTGAGTGCTAAGAGTAACAAGACCCATAACAAATCTTGACCTGTGTTACTGTCACATAGATATCTTCAATATATACATAAACTCTAAGTCATCAACATATTCACAGTTTTAAAAGGACAATGCTGAGTGGTGATCTTGTCAGTTTGGTTATGAAAAATAGAATTGCACTTACGAGCTGCACCTTGGTAGACTTTTGGATTTGCACCCTTTCTTATAAAATCCATGCTTATTCTGCAGAACTCTCTTACCACTAAAAACAAGCAAACACAATTAACTAACATTATCTCTATTATCTCATAAAACTTTATGAAGAATGGTGCATACTTTAACATTATTTAAATACTTTGCAACGTTTATTTCTATGTTTTATTTGAAATTAAAATTGTAATGGTTTATATGTGCATTTTGACAATAAACAGCTAAAATAGATGAAAAAATAAAATCTGTTTTAATATGTAAATTAATTATTGAAATATAATTATGCATTAAAACCCTGAATAATCTAAAATTTCCCAAGATAGAACCTAAGAGGAAGACTTCCATGACAGTTCCAGTTTGACCAAGCACTAACATGGCTAATTACCAGGTAAGGGTACAATGTATGTCACCTATTACAAATGATCTAGCAATGCAGCAGACTCAATAACGAGAGCTGCAGAATGTTATACAATTTTACAATATTTTTTTTCTAACTGAAATAAATGCTATATAATAGGAGGTGTAATATGTTCAAGGATGAAGTTATAAGCTAGACAGCCTTATTAATAGATATAACTGTCAGTTGGATGACATCCTAGATTCTAGTAGACTTCAGACAACTTGTCTTCAGCCTTGAGTTGCTCCATATTCTAATCTCTGATATTTTTACCACATGATTTACACAGCAGATCACTCCCTGTCAAACTGAAATCATAACCTCAGTGGTTCTAGGGTCATAAGTTGAATATGTATGGATTGCTGTTATGAGGACTTTGTCTTCTAATACTCATCCCACAAAAATATTGAGAATGGATTTTTCTATGAGACAGCCACTACTTGGAATACTCCTCTATCATGGGAGTTAAGTTATAACAAAAACTGTCATGACAGTTTTCCACTTTCATGGCACCAGCTTAGTTCTTATGTTCACCACACATTTTATGGTCATCTTTAATGTTTATCGAGTATTTTTATACTCTGTTGAAAGTCAACTCGAACTATCAATAAGAAATGAAAATATCCAGCAAGAACATGAAAGATACATTTTTGTAAACATAAACTGTGTGGTACTATGTTTAAGAACCATAAGCACCAGCTCAATAGTGAAGTTCCGAAACAATTATATACCGTAATCCCTAATACCATAATCTTGGTCTTTTTCTTTTCAATTTGGCCCAAGTGTACATCAGATCTTTATTTTTTTTTCTTTTTGATATATTTTTAGCTCAAATCTGATGTAGGGAACATGTTGACAAAAGGACTTCCTAAGCAATGTGGATGTCAGTTTTTTGGACTCTATAGACTTTAAAATTATAGCTTACCATCGATTTCAGTGTTTGTTAAGAACGATAAATGTTCTTTGTGGTGGTCTTCAAACATCAACAACATCTTTTTTTGTGTGTGTATTTTGGTAACGCCCACTTTCTCTCTATCTTAAAGTATCGGTTTTCTTATCAGGATTATATACTTTTATTTTCACTCATTAATTAACTGTTGAATTAAACCATTATACTTTTCACAAAATCAATAGTACAGTCTTTTACAATAAGTTAAATAGGTCAATAAATGAACATGCTTAATTTAATGCTAAATTATTTTGGCTTCTTATAATATAGATATCAACACTTCACTACCAAAAAGATCAAAACGGAAACAGACTTGTTTACGGCATCAATCAGTTTGTTTACGTTTTTCAAAGAGGGAAAGATAAAATTGTTTCAGAAACACACCTGATATACCCTGCCTTTCCAAACCTATTGACCGTTCTTATAATGCACTTTCAATTGCAAACATTGTATCTCAAATGATGCTAAAACAAAGAAATCAATGAACTGTATCATAAAAGTCAAGCAAAAGCATGCCCTAGAAAATTGAAAACAGGTAAAAACATGTTTACTTTAATGTAACAATGAGGTGGCAAATGCAGCTTTGATTTTCATTATGCTAACTATGAGCAATTTCGGTTGATGGATGATATCATGGCACACAATATGCAAGGTGTGTACACATAGTTAAACTCTGATATTCTTACTTGATTAATTTTTTTAACATGATATAGCCCCAAAATACAGTCTATTTGTATTCAGACATGCATTGAGCTATGTTTTTAGTTGAACTTTTTGACAACAGGGACTTAATAGTACACTCCCTGGTGACAAAAAATTTATAATGAATATGATGTTTTAAAGTGTATGAGAGGTAAACAAATTTTCGTAAGTTCAAGTTCTAGAAATGTTTTGTATAAACTTAATATTAAATGTCTGAAAATGTGAGTTTGAATAATAATTGTCCAATAATGGGTTATAAGTGGATCAACATAATTATTGTGAATATAAATTGACATGTTAATTCATATCAAGATTAATCAATTAAATGATATGATATTTTCCTGTGACATTTTTACTCAAGAATAGTCAAGTTCAATATTCAATAAAAACTTGGTGACCTTATGTGTAAACTCGAAGAATTTCTTAAATAAGCAAAAATGCAAATGTATATTATTTTTAATATATTTTCTGCTCATTTTGAAGGCAAAGCCACCTACATGTATATGTTTGTGTCATTTTTCCCTTTTATACATGTAGTTTTATTTAATGCAAAAATGTGTGATTTTTAAAAATGTAATTCATGACTTACATGTATATATAATTCAATGGCTGAGATATTTCTTCCCTAGTTACATATCCTACCACATGAAGTGGCGAGATATTATGAGATACCTCTTAAAAGTTCCGTGTCTGTCCGTCCCTGAATGATTTCACGATGATAACTTAAAAACATATTGAAAGATCTTTTTCAAACTTTGTATAGGTATTGAATATTGTAAAATACAGATCAAGTTTTAATTTTCTGTTTGATTGAATTATTTACACAAACGTTCTGACCAATTTAAGTTGTTTTTACCCCTAGAATTTTTTGCAAAGTGGCGGGGTATCACTTAGTGTCAGAAATAGATGCCATATTTATCTTTAAATAAATTCGTGGTACACTTGATACTAAACTTCAACAATTTGTTTAGCTTTCCCATCAATCTACAGTATTTTTGAAAATGTAAATTTAAAGGTCCGCTAAAATGTGTAAAATGGAAATATGATTGTCTAAAACATAAGATGAGAGTAATCTGCTTCTAAATAAAATTGTTAATTTGTAAATTTTTTCAATTGAATTATTATAACTTATATTTTTGAAAACATATAGAAATGAGCTTTTCATTTAATATAGTGAAAATTACACTGTATAATACTTCTGTGCACGATTCTTTCATGTCAGTGATTTTGTTACCCTTTTATTGCAGCCTAATATGGGCTGTTTCCCCCTGGAGACTTTTCCCAAAGTGTTGAAAAATATTTTTTTCCCAAAGGGAGGAAAATTCCCGATTATCAGACAGAATGTTTTGAAAACCAGGTAAAGAAGCCAGTGAAATGTTTGTTAGACATGATTTTTCGGCCAGATACTTTATTCACTTTTGGGGAATTTTTTTTTATCTGCTATAAGTCGTTACCTAATGTATATTAGTCAGTTCAATTTTGATTTTCAGTTATGGATCAGCACATGATACATTTCTGTCCCCAGAAAAATATTTTCTAAATGTGTTGAGAATACAGCAAAAATTTCCCAAAAATAAAGGAGTTGTGGCAGCTTTTAAAACAAGGAACAAAATCACTGCGTGTACATTTAGACTTGCACTTTTAAAAAAGATGAGCACATTGTGGCAGTTGTCACAGAGTTCTGATCTAGTAATGTATACTCAGTCAATAAAGAAGTCACCGACATATGAGTTAAAAAACCAAATAATATGTCACTTTCTTATCTTTATTGTAAACTTAAATATTTGAAAGCCTGAGGTAATTTTCATTTCTATTTATTTGAGAAATACCAGGGTAGTGTGAATTTAAACTATCTGATAATCCAATCCCAAGAAGTCAGAAACATAAATATCTTAGTTGTTTTAATACATGTACCTTCATGAGATTGTCTAAATGAAAAAAATTGATAAGATGTTAAGTATAATGCCAATTCTTTCTACAAAGAAACATACTTTTTCAAGAGTGCTAAACAAATATAATTAGGTGCATCATGCTTATCAACTCAATCATGCAAGTTTAAAGTGATTGACTTAATACAATTGATGTCAAATATTGAATTTCATACTGAAATGTGAAACACTTATTACTTGATAAAATTATTCTCCAGTGCAATTATATTTGAAAAATGTTACAAAATGTAGATAATAGTGTGTTTGTTTAGTATTACAGTGGAGCTATACATGTTTACTAATCTCTATAAATCTTCTCTTCATAAATAAATGTTTAAAATTTGTATTAAATTGTGTAATTTGATACATTATTAAAACTTTTTGACAATGAATAAAGGTAAATTAAATTTGAAGACAAGAATTGTTTTTCGGATCATGTTTATTGTGTACTGTAGGAAAATATCTACATGTTGCTCTTATTTTCATATTTTGAAGTTAATATTGATAACTGTAATGCCAGGGTCACAAGTCATTGCTCTCTATAAAGTTCTGTGCACTTTGTATAAAACTGAAGTGTGGGGTATATGTGATTGTTTCTGTTCATCTCATTCGACTAATTTTCTAATTATTTTGAAAGGCATAATTTTGTTTGGTTGATTTTATTCTGTATTTGGCAGTTCTAGATCCAGAAATTGAAAAGGGGACTGACTGACCTACATTTGTACATATGTAAAAGGGCCCACTGCAGTGATTTAATTTTTTCCTTTATACATATAATCAAACTTTGCAGACATGAATGGGGGAGCAGGTCGAAACTTTGTTTTTTAACAACACTCACCTTAAAATTGAAATTACTCCTCTCTAAAACTGAGTTTTTAAACTCATTTAAAATTAAAATTATTTTCAGTTGAGTGATGTATTTGTAAGAAGTGGTATGAATGTATGATGATGTGTATCCATAATAATTAAAAAATGTGAAACAATATTGATGGAAAAACTGCATTAAATTTAATATACCATAATATGATGAATATCTGCAATGTTCAAAAAAATTGTTTCTTGATGAAATCCAATATACTGTCTGTTTTTAGGTTATAGAGACTTTATTAAAGCACAGCTGACTGATGATTCCACAATAAGAATCAGTATCATGGAGAAAATAACAGACTTGTGGCAACAACTACAGACAGAAAACAGGTAATACATATTTCATACTCGCCATTGTACTATATGATAAGATTCAGTACCACTCATACCGTTATGCATTGGTACTGTATTAAGGCTTCATATGGATTTGTTTTATCTTTGTAGTTGTGTAAACATGTTATCTATATGACAATTTGATCAGGCTGGCAGACAGTTTACTTGTCTATTTTAAAGGCACTAAAGTAATTTAGGAAATATCTATGTATGAGCACTTTGTTTCTACCTTAAGACTTTAAATCTGCTGTTAGAAGAAATACGATACCTAATATAAGTATTCAGGTTAATTATTTTATTAGTGGTACTACATTATGTAACGTATGCATATGATTTGATTGCATTTGATATTAGCAGAAATTAAGTCCAAAAAATTCAGTAGCATGCTCTCCTTCAGGCCAATGTTGACATAATGACCACCATTATATTTCAGCAGTATTGTGTAAAGCAGAAAAAGGTAAATAGTGTGTTGCAATTTCCCACCATAAACTGTGTACACTTTTAATTTGTAGTGTGAGTTTTTACTTTGAATAATAAACAGTCTGGGCTTTGTATACTCTGAAAGTACTTCATTTAGAAAGGAATACTAGTTTATAGTTTACTTCTTTACACTACAGGGAAAGTACTGGAAAAGGCGATAGACTAGGGTTAGTTGTACTAGATGGTCCATGACCCCCCCAAAGTTTCTTGCCTATTATACTGAGAAAGTATTTTTGTTCATTTGGTATCAGTTTTTGTTGTTTTGGTGGTTGGTCAAACCTTTACTTCTGATTCCAATCAAATATTTATTTTTCATTGAAAACAAAGACTTCAGAATTCACAAAAAAATTGCAATTCATGAAAATTGATGCCAATGAATAATGTAATATCACAATATCTGTTTCTTAATTTTTCTTTACATGTGGTTCTTACTATCATAAACAATTTGCAAAGTTTCTTGACTTTAGAATACTTTTTGGAATAAACTCTCCCATCAGCATAAATTTAGTACATGTATCTCTTCTCAACAAGGTGGAGAAAAATGGTGACTCCAATACATCTCAAAAATAAACTGGGGTAAAATAATTTCAGTTTTTTTATTGTTTTTTTCTGTATTTGATTGAAGTCTTGTTTAACTGCAAGAATTACTTAAATGTATCTTGAATTATATGTTTTAAAAAAAGAAAGCTAAGACAGATACATATATTCAAAAAGTGACTCTACTGTCTTGGATGGAGACTTTGCAACTCCACTCAACTTCAGTTAACCTTGTTGTAGAGAAAATAAACTTCATGCTGAGGGGAGTGTTTGTACTTCTTCGAGTTTGTAATTGTTTTGAAAATTTAAACTGTTCATACATGTAGACCTGTTGTAAAAGTAACTGTTTGTTTTTCATACATTTTATTATAAATACTATGTACATGTAATAATTGTTTTTGTGATCTATAACAGTTTCTTAGTTTCACTATTTGAATATGTGTAAAACTTTGTCTCACAAGAAATTAACTAATTTTCTACGTGATTACAGCGAGTAAAATAGTTAACTTCAGGGAATAGAGTTGGTAATCACTTTATTGAATGACCATTACCTGGTGAAATGTCTTAGGTATTTGATTTTACAATTAACGAGGAGATTAGAACCGTCTACCATTTTATAGATATTTTAATCTAAATTTGATAGAAAGTTTATATTTCTTGGTAAATTTTCCAGTTATCTTTCTAAGGAAGTTCATCAGGTGAAAGTCATTAAATCGAGGGAAGGCTAATTCAATCCCTGGAAGTTAACCATATTACTCCTTGTTAAACAGGATTTTAGGATATCATTTTTGTCAATTTAAGTGAAAATTAGTTTCAGTATAGTGAAATGTAAGATACATTGTTACCTAGGTAGAATACATAGAAATTCTGTTTCATTTAGGCGACAATAGTGAAAGTAGACAATATGAAATGTAGTGCAATGTTAAAATGTTTTTATTCACTAATTATCTGTAGACTATAAATGGCTGAGGAGCTGAGAAATAAGTAAGTGTCATGTGATTGTCACGTGGTCAGTTGCCTACATTTGCTAGCTTGAAGGGATAGAGAGTTTCATGCATTGGTTTAGATTTTTTTATTCACAATGAAAGCACATGATGCACCTGGGTCAAATGGGGAATATCATTTACAGAATGTCTTTTAAATTTGTGCTCCCTAAGACAGTAATAATGTGGGTTTGGGTGTTATGCCCTGTTCTGTCAGTGCTCTCTACATTAGATGATTTGCCTCTAATATACTAGATTGTCCTTTTCAACAGCTGCAGGGAAACTGGAAATATTTTGTACATTAAACGATGTGTATTTTAGAAATATTTTAGAATCATACATGTCTTGAAACTTGTACATGTATGTTTTGAATTGTTACCTGAAAAAAACTGTTTTTATAAGGACATTCAGACTGTAAAATGCATTTGGTACTCCTTTAAAACCACTCTTGCTACATACATGTATATTAGTGTTGATACATATAGTTATGGGCGTGGCTTTGGTTTACTATATAGTGAAGCTTCAATTTTTATGTAGGGAGTGGGATTGGTTGGGATGGGATTTACCCCTAAATTTTTTCTCTGAATAGGATGCCTACGCCACAAAGTTCTTGGTTTCAGTGGGTAACAATGGTAAAAAATATTACTATAATAAAACACAGAAACACTCTTGATTTGTAGGCATGTGACACTAAATCACGGTATATAAAGTAAGTTTAAACACAAAGAAAGGGAGTCTTTTAGTCTTGTTATCATTAAATCAAGTCGTATTGGAGACAACTGTTAAATGTAAAGATACATATTGACAAATAAATAGGATAAGTCAAAAGATAAATTACTAAAGTATTCAGTGGATTCTTAATATTCATTGTAATGTATTTACTTATAACCATTATATCAATGAAATCAAAATGTTCCTACTTTAAAAGTCTTGACTTATTTACATATTTATTTTGAAGCTAATGATTCTTGGTGAGTTCTGAAATACTATTCCTGAGTAAACCTTGTTAGATTTGTTTACTGTGAAAGTACTTTAATTCGTGGATACTAATTTTTGTGGTTAAGGGAAGAAACACAAGTTCTTGGATTCTAGAATTTGTGGTTTAGAGGTTCTCAGTATACACATCAATGGGATTCTCCTTTTCATTGGGAACTAAAGTTCATGGTCTGGCCTACCCATGAAAATTACAAAAATTGTATCCCACAAACAATAGTACTTTCACAGTAGGACAGTCCTTCAACCTTCATGTTCTATCTGTGCAACTAGTTCATGCATTAATGACTGGAAACTGATTGTTCTGTGACAGACCAATGGCCAGAATTTATTATGCCCCCACCCTGCAAACAAAGTTTGGAGGGTATATATGAATCACCCTGTCTGTCAATAGAAGCCATCAACCAGCAAAATTGGGCATCTACTAGTTCATTTTCTGACAGACATTCTATTTTCAAATTTTCTCTTGCAATATTTTCATCAGTCCACCTGCTACTTTTTCTTTTTTTTTCCTGCTACTGACATCCCAGGACTCTATCAGTGTGTCTGTCTGTCTGTCCATGTTTCTTGTAGGAACAACTTTAGTTTACTCCCGTCCTCAAGGATTTTAATGAATTTTTATATATAGGAATGTTGAGCTTCATATTAAGATGTGAAAACTGCATGCAGAAATATAATTACTGTAGGAGGACTTCAAACTCAAGATTTTACATGTTAAAATTTTTTAAGTACAAACATAAATACATTTAGATGAGTTTCTTTATTGCTTGTGTCTTTCTTTTTTAATCAAATTTGTATCCTTTCCATTACACAGAGTGTTTGTTAATTTATACGTGTTTACTTACTGTCAGTAACTGTTGAACTTTTTTTACAATTAATACAGGGTTAAGTAAACCATTACAGTAAAAATTTGGCCATAAAATTGGTATCTATTTTTAGCCTTTGAGTGAAAACTGAAAGGTGACAAAGAATTTTACTTTACATAGCTTTAACTTGTATTTGCATTTGTCTACTTAGCTATGTTTTATAACTTTGGAGGATTATAAATTATCCATAATTACAGAAGGTTAAACTTTCTTACATTTCTTTTAGATTAGGGTGTTACAGTAAAACCTGTCAATCAAATCTTGAAAAACCAAAAAACCTGTCTAAACCAGACACTTTTTTAAGTTCATTTATGTCAATTTAAATGTGTTTTTAACCCTGGTAAACAAAACACCTGTCTAAACTGAACCAATTTTGAAGTTTAAAGGGGATTTGGTTTAGAAGGTTTTCACTATACAACTTTTGAAACAAACCAAGAAATCACTTAAGTCATTAAGGCATTACCGTTACCCTGATCAGAATTTAAATGTCTGAGGAATGAAACCTTACAACTGTTTCTGTAAGTATTTCTGACCTACTATTCTTGATAAAATTAGTCTTTGTGAATTAAGAATACTTTGTAAAAAAAATTGAAGATTTCTCTGTGATGAAAATGGTGAAAATTGTATAAAATGAACCGTTTTTGGACAACATATTCCAACAGGTCTTGCAAACATATGGTATATCATGACATTTGATGTGCGGAGTGCATCCTGGTCCCAGCACCACGAAAGTTAAAAAAATTTAAGTCTGAGAATATTCTTAACTTCCACAGTAGCTCCAATCAAAGTCTTCGAAATTTATTATGTCACAAACAGTTAAGAATTTTCTCAGATTTAAGTAATTTTTCAGGTTTTTGGGGTATGCTGCATGGAACTGATGTGGAGATTTTTGATTTGTCAAAAAACATGGCCACCGTTACTCAAAATAGAACATAGGGGTCGGACAGTAGTTTTTCACAAATTTCTCCAAAACTGTTAGGTTTTGCTAAATTCTGACTAGGCAAAAGTGTTCAGCATGATAAGATCTATCTCTGGTCAAATTTTGGTTTGAATCTATTAAGCCATGTTGGAGTTATTGCCCTTTTTCAACAGTTTTTGCTATTTTAAATGTTATTTCTTTCAAAAATCTTCTCCTCTGACATTATTTGATCAAATCAAACCAGACTTAGTATGAATGTTCCTTGGTGTATCCTGCAGAGAACTGATATGGTGATTTTGATCCATCAAAAAACATGGCCTCCATTACTAAAAATAGAACATAGGGGTCAGACAGTAGTTTTTCGCATATATCTCCAAAACCATTAGGCTTAGCCAAACTCTTTCATTAGCTGAAATGATCCTTATTATTATGACTACAAAAGTCTTCAGGGATAAAAGTTGTCAGATGACTCCTTGTAAGACTTATTGTCCTTGAATGGGAAAAATGACTTCTTTTTTTTCACAATTTTCAGTCACTATCTTGAAAACTATGATAGATTAAAAGAAGAAACTTTCAATTGTTGAAATGGTCCTTATGATAAGTCCTACCAAAAATTCAACCAGGTGAGCGATTCAGGCTCCTGGGAGCCTCTTGTTTTACAAAATCTTTGATCACTTTTAACTTGTTTCTAAGATCAATAATATGTCAACATAAAGTCCCAAATCAAATTCAAACTGTATCAAGCTTGATTGAAGTGTCCATACGCTTAATAATACCAACTTACAGTACATTTTTTTTGTCTAACCAATTCATTTAATTGAGGATTCTTTGATGTATATTTACTGTGCAAAATGTAAGGTTAGATATAATGAATGTAGACCTCCTTATGTTCCTCATAAAATAACTTGTGTTATCTACAGATTACCCAAAGGTGCATTGACATCCAATTGTGAAACTGAGCTGCAGGATTTGATGCACCATATTGATGACATGATGTCAAGTAAAAAACGGGACTGGGAGCATCAAATACAAAGTTTACAGGATAGAATGGATATTAAGGACAAGGAAAGCATGTTACATAGAGCTACTATAGACCAGAAACATAAAGAGGTGAGACATATTATATACAGCTACTACAGACCAGAAACATAAAGAGGTGAGACGTACTACATAGGGCTACTGTAGACCAGAAAGAAAGAGGTGAGACATACTACATAGGGCTACTATAGACCAGAAACATAAAGAGGTGAGACGTACTACACTGTACTAATATAGACCAGAAACATAAAGAGGTGAGACATACTACATGTACATATGGCTACTGTAGTTAAAAAAAAATTAAGAGGTTGGTCATGTTACATATGGCTACTATAGTGCAGAAAAATTGAGATATTAGGCATACTACATAGAGCTACTATAGACCAGAAGCATAAATAGGTGAGACATTCTATATAGGCCTATTATAGTTCAGAAAAATTAAGAGGTTGGGCTTGCTACATAAGACTACTATAATCACAAAATGTGGAGTGGTTAGGCATGCTACATAGGGCTACTATAAAAGTTGGGTATGTATAGTTCAGAAGCATTGATGAGGCAAGCTACATTGGGCTACTACAGTTAAAAATATAAAGAGGTTGGGCATGTTATTCAAGGCTTTTATAGACAAGAAACAGAATGAAGTGAGCTGTGTTACACAGGGCTTCTATTGACGACAAACATTTAAAATATAAATGGTAGCGGTGTTTTGTACAGGGTTTATGTAAACAATTTTACAGAGATGAGACATGTTTGTTTGACTGGGAAACATTCATCAAATCCTAAAAAAGTTAAAAATTGGTCCCACAAACACACATTTCATGTAAGCACTGAAATTACTTCATAATGTTGAAAGAAGCATTTGATAAATTGTTAGGTCTTTAAAACATGTTTTTTAATTCATTTAAGTAGAAGGAAAGTGCTCGTGTGGTCACTTGGATTGCTCATTAAAGTTTACTTCTATAATTACATCATTTCACAATATCTTTGAAGTTTTAAAAGGTATTATGACACCTTTTTTTTTTTTTTTATAAAATACTCATCGCATACTTAATTACACCAAAGTACACATGTTTGTAACAGTCTAAAATCCCAAGATCTATCAGAAAGGTAATGCAATTTCTTCTCATTACATTTCATTCCTATATGTTTTTAATTGTTTTTATATTAATTTTCCTTCAAAATTAGTGTCATAGAGGTGAGAGCTCTCTTTGGTGAACGGGGTGTTAATTTAAGATTGGAAATTGATAAAATAACTTTAAGTGAACACCAAGCATTTAAAATTATTTAATTAAAGTTTTGTGGTTGTTGAACAAGATTATTATTTAATTCTTATGGCTAAGATGAGGACTAGTGTTAAAGAAGTAAGTACATGTAGTTTTTTTCTGTAGTAAGTACTTGTGTTCTGTGTTTATAATATGTACTTGTACATGTACATCATGTTGAGTTTTGTATTTTGTTAGCCATCCTCTGTTTATATATTGTACACATGTAACATGCATGTACTTGCCTCTTTTGTTTTTGTAAATGAAAAATAAAATAAACATAAAACACATTTATAGACCAAGTAGGTTTAAAATGACCTTGGAGTATATAAGATTCAATTGTTCTTACCAAGAAACTATTGTTGTTTAATTTCTTATATGGCAATTTAAAATAAATTACTAATAGTATTTAAAATTGTTCATGCTGTCTGAGGTTCTTGAGTCACTCAATTTTTTATGTGTTTACCATTAGCATACATAACATGTAAATTGTTATATTTTCAATGTCAATTATAAATTTTTACCCTCGCTCAACGAGAGTGGGTGGTATATTGGAATCACCTAATCTTTCCATCATTCCATACATCTGTTGAACTTTTGTGGCAGTTATTTTGACTCCTAGTAGATGGATTATTTTAAAATTTGGTATGCAGTTTAACATAGATGGGGAATATGTTGTAGGTGATTTTTGGTTGCTATTTGATACTAACTTGCTTTACAAATTGGGGTATACCTAGCATGTCAAAATATATTTGAGTAAACTATTGATAGCACTATGGAAGACCTATTGAACAATGGAGAAGCTGACTTAGATTTTATTTAAAGAGTTTGGCTTTTTGTAGAATTTGTAGGAGTTTTTACTGGTTCTGAATTACATTTTATATTTTTGTGTGCAGTTTGAGACTTATTTGTTAAAGGCAATATTTTAAAATTAAGCACTGAAGACTTAGAATATTGATGTTGTTTGATCCATTTTAAGTTTAAAGAACCATAATTCAAGAAATTTCAATTCAAAATGAGATTGCATTAATGAAATTAATTATGGTTGGTATATTATAATTTTGATATCAGTATCACTATATGATTTTTGTCTTTATTGTGACATGATCTATTTTTTTCATTAAATATAGATTGGTCACCTCAGGCAACAGTTAGAGACCATGGAAAAATCCCACCGGGAACTGGTCAGTTGTTATGAAGCCCAGCTATCAGCCATGAAATCTGAGGTATGTAACTCACTGACAGCCTACAGTGTAATTTTCCAGATTACTATGTAAACGTGGTACAACGAGTAATATACTTAATTTCAGGGAAAAGAGTTGGTCTTTCATTGATTAAAAAACTACTACCTGATGACTTTCCTTAGGTAGTTGACTAAACAATTGACAAAGAGATTTAAACTTTCTATCAAATTTCTTTAAAATACCTGTGAAATGATAGAAAGTTTAAATCTCCTTGTTACTTTGCCAATTACAAAATTTTACTACCTAAGATATTTCTTCAGGTAATGGTCATTCTAGCTTTATTCCTTGAAGAAGTTAATAATATCACTCACTGTAACTTAGCTATTTTCTAATCTGATTAGTAACTTTCTACACTTTTGTTCTTTCCAGCTGTCAAAACTGAAGAGAGACTATGACAGACAGAATAAGAGACATTCCAAGCATGCAAAAGATACAGAGAGAGACAAAGATAAAAGTAATGCAGAACTACAGGACAGTATGGCCCAGGTCAACAGACTCTCTTCCAAGTTAGAGGTAGATACATCTGTAGTGTGTTCTATAAGCTTGGGTTCTTGGTTTTAGGAGTATAAGGTTTTGGTGTTGATGGTTTAAGGTTTATGCACAGAGGCATTTTGCTAGTAAAATTATAAAGCTACTAGTATGTTGCAAATAATAGCAAAAAATGGCAAATAACACTAAATTTATTGTGCGTATATATTTATTGTGGAGATGAATGGGCTTCTATATACCAGAATGGAAATCATTGGTCTTAGTGTAAACCAAATTCACGGATTTTGTTAACTTATACAAGTTTACACTTTTTATTATCAGAAAGCATTTTACAAGGAGATATTTTCACATCAAGGATATTTTATTCCATGGGTATTGTTTGTTTGTGATCCTTCCACAAGCCCTATACTGACAAAGTAATACTTCACTTATGATACTAGTTTTATTTCATTTAAATTTACCAAATCACTGACACTTGAAAAAGACATGTGTCAAAAAAATACTTTTTCTCAAGAGCTTTGATTCTCTAAATACTGCTGTATTTCTTTATTTTTACTGTAAGTGATCTGAAATATACTGGTTACTATATTCCCGCTCAACAAAGGATTGTATATTGGAATTACGATGTGCATTCATCATTCTAAAGTTCTATCCAACTATTTGGGCTCTCAGTGGATTGATTGGCTTCTAATTGGATATGGGATTTTATATAGATGGGGCATATATTGTAAGTGATTTTGGATGCTGTCTGATATTAAATTCCTGTTAATGGGACTTGTACAAGTGGGTTTATACGTAGCAGGAAAATGCTTTCTATTTCATGTTTATCATAGGCTCTGCATATTAGATAAGTTTCCTGTTTTCCCTTGCTTTCAATGCAGTTTGAATAAACAAAACAAAAAAAACAATCTTTGAGCTAATGTTTTGCCTAATGTGTACACTAGTCCTACTTTCTTCAGAGATTCTGATGAAATTCAACACAAGGCTAAAGATAATGTTTTTCGTATGTGAATATATATAGACGGTACATACATAGTAAGCAATTTTGGTTGCTGTCCCATATCAAGTTTCTGTTTTGTGAGATTGTCATATATTGAATAATAGTGAAATTATTTTTGTCACAAAAATCTTGGCTTCCACTGAATAAATTGATTTCAAATGTGGCTTTTCATTGGCAGAGCTGTAAGTGATTTTAATTGCTGTTTGAAATCAACTTCCTGTAGAAGTAGGGTATTCCTAGCATGACAATATGTGCAACTTTTACAAGTTGCATGCGTACAAAGGTTTTACCGTTAACTCTGAACACTAGTAGACAGGTGTAATAATTAACATCTTAACATCTTAATAGATGTAGGAAAAGAACTTGAGAATAAATCTCTTTGTTGATATTATCAGTTTTTACCTGTGTCACGAGCAGTGAACCTAGCTATAGTAGCCGCTCAGCTTTGCATGTCAGTCCATCTGTCCGTTTGTCTTACTTACAAGGTACCTTCTTAAGTATAATCTGTAACTAAAAATGTATAGAACCAATATCATTCAAACTTTGCACAGTGGTGAACATGATGGGGATGCGGGTCCCGACATGTTATGGGTTTTTACATCATAGTTTAAACTGCCAATTGTTACAGGGGAGTTGTATGAAGTATTATCCTTACTCAGTAGTATGACCAAAGTACGGTTGACCTGGTCGTCTTTTCAATTTAAAGGAAATTAAATAACAAAATTAAAAGATCTTAATCCTTAATCTCTCACTAAAACAATCCAGACACTCAAGTTACTACCATGATATAAAAGATCACTTTTCTGTGACACCTAAGTTCAAAGAAAACAGTTAAGTTGTTGATGAGAATATTTATGAACTTACAAAGGGGCCATTGGTCTACCATTTAAAAGTTTTTAATCTTTAACTTTAATCAATTCTTATTTTTTTTTATTTCTAA
Source organism: Perna viridis (assembly GCA_037379345.1). Lineage (NCBI taxonomy): Eukaryota > Metazoa > Mollusca > Bivalvia > Mytilida > Mytilidae > Perna > Perna viridis. The sequence goes on along the minus strand of CM074512.1, from coordinate 53,716,520 downwards.
AACAATGAATCAGATTCTGACCTTGATAGGGGACAAAAGGCCTTTAGAACTTTAATCATATACTTGGAATTAATCTTGTTATAAAGACCGGCCTTAGTGTCTACAAGTGATTTCTTCTTTCTACAACTTCTCTGGATATTTAGGAATATAAACAGAAGTCAAAAGATTGGGAATTGCAGAAAAGAACCCTTCAGAAACAGCTTGAAACTTTAGAAGCCCAGAGAAAAGCAATGACAGAAAAGTGTGAATTTATACAGGTTGGTGTGAAGACACTAGTGTAAAATATGTGTGAAATCACTGGTGTGATTTTAATATTGTCAATATGCATCACAGTGCACATTGTTATACATCGTTGTTTTGTTTGTTGCCATTTGAATACATTGTCTAGCATTTTACTAGCTATTAATTGAAATACATCTTTTGAAATGTTTTTTTTTATTTAGCATTAAGTGAACAAGTAGACTTTTTACTGTCTTTATTTTATTTTTTGAATTCTTCTGTTTATTTTTATGAGAATAGAATTTTGTATCTTGCAGAAAATGTACTTGGGTTTGTTAGCTAAGGTATCATAATGTATTTTTTATATAGTAATATACATGTATAAGAGTAACTAATTCACAAACTATACATGTACTTCAAACAGCAGAAGATGATTATTGCTCATCTGTGCTAGCATTTATTTATCAATGATTCATTAAAATTCCTTTTCGCTCTTTTTGGTATTAGTTTTAAAAGAGCATGTATGTGTACTCTACTGCTTTCGACAGGAGGCTCCCAATATTTCATCCAAAATTTCAGAATCTCCCACTTTCGTGTCCGTCTCCCTGCTTTATTTGGCAAAATCAGGGTGTGTGCTCGGAAATGCCAAATCTCCTGTTGTTATACATCAAAATTATTTGGCAGAGTGAATATAAGTCAAAATTATATTATTGCTTTATTGCTATTGACTTGTGAATAGGGTTAAAACAGCACTATGGCAAATCCCTTCTTTTTTCAATTTTCAAAGGTAAACACTAATAAAAGAGTTAAATAAGTTTTGCATTTTCAGTGTCTTCAATATAAATGGATACATGACCTTGAAAGAATAAAACATAACTTAAAAAAAAAATTACGGTTTGTTGAATTTTTAAATTGTTGTTTTAAACGTGTTCCCCTTTATATGTGTAAATTACAAAACTGCACTGTATATTCATGCTTATTTCTTGTTCACATTTTTTAAAACATATTAATTATATTATCAAATAACTATTCTACATTATGCTACTATGAATCTCAATTTATTATCATATTCTTTTGATATCATAGCATTAAGAAAAGCACCAGTATTTAAAAATTATAGGATAAATTCAACATTTACTGTAGATAGAAGTTTTATTTTAGAAATTCCAGTTAAATGTAGAATATTGAAGCTATGAAAAGAAATATATAGAATAATGCTTGGTATAGAGAAACCTGTCTAATCTGATCATGGCCGTATTTTTGAAAATGGGGGAGGGTCCTGAAAAAGGGGGGTTCCAGGTTATTTTTTTGCACAAATTCTGCACAAAATCCCCCCCCCCCAAAAAAAAAAAAAAAAAATCAAGAAAAAGGGGTATCTACCCTTTTAACCCCATCCCTGGATCCAGCATTGCTAAATTGACCACCTGCCTGACTTCCAAATTAGTTTGGTTCAGAAAGTTGCTCATTTAACCTCGGTTCAAAGTACATTTAATGTATTATAAGGGAATTTAAAAGGTGTTTGGTTTAGACAGGTTTTCAGATTATTCAGGGTACGATTTAAACAAGTTTTTACTGTATGTTGTAAAGCATGTTCAGTAGAATTCATTGTCAAATGTTTCAATATTTTTTAAGTGCTAGTGGTGCTTTAAGCAGCTGTATGCTTAAAATTACTGGATAGTTAAAATATCATTCCAGCGCATTCCATTCCTAAGTCACAGTATCAAATTGTATCACTAATGTCATCTTTTCAATTATTCCACATTGTATGATTTTCAGTTGCTCACGTTTGAAACTAACCAATCATTTCAGAGTCAGTCTCAAACATACCAGTCACAACTCAACAGACGTAAACAAATACTCGATAACACAGAATCTAGTCTAAAGTCACAAATTGCACAACTTGAAGGACAGTTACAGAGGTCACATGACATACAATCAACACAGGTAAAAAGGCAAACAGCAAGTGCATAGGTGTAAAAGGATTTCTTTAAATCCTTTTGAATGGAGATTTTGATTTTATGGCCCATATCAATATGCAGTCAAATTAAAGCCATATGAAATTTAATTTTACAATCTATTTTATTCCTTAACAGACAATTTTTTTTTAAGTTATGAGAGAGGCACAGTTTTGCAGGGGAATGTGACAAGGATGTTTATTTATCAAGCTAAATTGCAAAGAGGAACAGTAAAATAAAATGTAGATTCAAAACTTTGTTTATACTATTAGTATGTCCAGTTTTCTATCAAATTTGTAAAAAAAATAAAAAATGAAAAAGGATGGTCTTGGAATCAAGGAATTTTATTGCAGTCCTCTATTTGTTTATGCTTCACTACACAGCAGATCACATGATGCTGTGAGATATATTTGGGGAAGTCCGTGCTACATTAAATACAGATCACATGACACTGTAAGCTGTATATGTGTCTGTTCATCCTGTAATACACACAGATCACAAGATGTTGTGAGCTATATCTGTGTCTGTTCATGCTACCACAAACATTGATCATATGATGCTGTGAGCTGTGTCTATGTCTGCTGTTCATGCTAACATACGCAGCAGATTACAGAATGCTGTGAGCTATATATGTGTCTTTTCATGCTACACACTAAAATTGCGATGAAGGTAGAGCACATGAAATGGTGTTATACTTACATTTAACATTGACCAAGTGTTTGTCTTGCATGGAGTATTATCATTCACATGTTAAGATTTTGCTTCGCAGAAAAAGTGCTAGTTTAGCCTGCCTCCTGTAAGATTATTGTTACATGTATGATAATTTAATTTTTAAGTAACATGCATTAACAGTTCTATAGGATTTTGACAATCAGTAATATATTTTCTAGGTTTGTTAGCTAACATGCTCGAAGAGTTATGAATGCCTTGATAACTTGCTTAGCCAATTGACTTGTTAAACATTTGCTTCAAACGTAATTATGCTTTTAGTATATTATGCTACAAGCACTGTATGTATGATAACCTACACATTTTATTAATTTCTGTACAGGAGTATTTTCTTTTTTTTAAAGGAAACCAAAGTGGAGAAATTAAAGTCATCTCTTGATGATGCCATCAACAACCATAAAAAGGCAATGGATGAGAATGAGAGGCTGTTGATTGATCTCAAGAAAGCAAATAATGTTGTTAGGGTAGGATTGATGTACACTAGGAGTCATTAACAATGTTGTTAGGGTAGGGTTGATGCACACTTGGAGTCATTAACAAATAATGTTGTTAGGGTAGGGTTGATGCACACTTGGAGTCATTAACAAATAATGTTGTTAGGGTAGGGTTGATGCACACTTGGAGTCATTAACAAATAATGTTGTTATTGTAGGGTTGATGTACACTTGGAGTCATTAACAAATAATGTTGTTAGGGTAGGATTGATGTACACTAGTAGTCATTAACAATGTTGTTAGGGTAGGGTTAATGCACACTTGGAGTCATTAACAAATAATGTTGTTAGGGTAGGGTTGATATTATATCAGGGTATGAGTAAAGTACACTTGGAGTCATTAACAAATAATGTTGTAAGGATAGGGTTGATGTACACTTGGAATCATTAACAAATAATGTTGTTAGGGTAAGGTTGATGTACACTAGTAGTCATTAACAATGTTGTTAGGGTAGGGTTGCTGTACACTTGGAGTCATTAACAAATAATGTTGTTAGGGTTGGGTTGATGTACACTTGGAGTCATTAACAAATAGTGTTGTTAGGGTAGGGTTGATATTATATCAGGGTATGAGTAAAGTACACTTGGAGTCATTAACAAATAATGTTGTAAGGGTAGGGTTGATTTACACTTGGAATCATTAACAAATAATGTTGTTAGGGTAGGGTTGATGTACACTTGAAGTCATTAATGTTAGGGTAGGGTTGATGTACACCAAGAGTCATTAACAATGTTGTTAGGTTAAGGTTGATATTATATCAGGGTAGGAGTGATGTACACCTGGATTTATTTACAAAAAATGTCAGGGTAGGGTTGATGTACAACTGAAATCGTATACAATGTTAAGGTAGGATTGTTGTACACTAGGAGTCATATATAAACAATGTTGTTAGGGTAGAATTGATGTACACCAGGAATCGTATACAAACTAGGTTAGGATAGGGTTGATATATACCAGGAATCATAAAAACAGCTGCGATGGAAAATAGATTTAGATAACATAATGTCTCCTTTACAGTATAAGATGTGATGTTATGTTGTACATCAGTTGGTCCACCCATTACGCTTTTTCAGCTTCTGTTGAAGGGAATGCTTAGATAATTTGGTATGATGCTTTTGCATGATGACTTGTTACATGTCTCCCCATGTCAATTTTGACAAAAATGGGGTATTTTTAGCACATCATAGCATGCAACATCTTATTCAAACTGAAGCAAATTTTTAATATCTAACTAAATTACAAATGAAAATGACTTGTATTAAAACAGAAATAAAATGAATGAGCATTCCTGTATGGACAATTCAAAATTCTTAAAATTTTATATCTAATTGTTATCTAACTTTTAGAAACTAGAAGAAGAGAAACTTCAGTATGAATCAGAAATGAAGACTAAGGAAGATTTACTGAGAGCTATAGAACAGGATGGTGAGGCGCAGGCCGAAGAAATGGGTAGAATGGAGCAAGCCATAGCAGAGAAAGATAGAATTATACAGTAGGTTTTTAAACATAGTTGATTTCCATATTGAAATATCAAAACAGTTCAACTCGTCAATTATAAGGCGTATTCCTTTGTTCATTGTTAATTTCCTAAGAATAAATATGCGAATAACTGAAAATGTTTGCGAGTAAAGGGAATCAAGGGAACCAGGATTCGAATGGTTTAAAAAAAGAACATAATCTTTCGATACCTATGTGACAAAGAAAATAGACATAAACTACAAAGAACATGAGATAACCAAAATCACACGCACATAGAAACAAAAGTAAATGAGAAACCCATACTCCACTAAAACTGGTAGCATGGACAAGGTGTGCTGGTAGGGTAAGCATCCTTTGCTCATAAAATAAATGTTTGTGTACTATCTATGGTTTATAGAATGATGATGGTAACATTCAGATTAGATGTTTCCTTTGTACGTCTGTTTTAATGGTTGTATTTTGATCTTTGAGAATTTCTTACATGTGTACATGTTAACAATATTTTACAGGTCTTTAGGTGATATTAAAAACAAAGAAGAAAGTGAACAGATAAGACTACTGAGACAGTCTCTTCAAGAAGCTAGGGAAGAAACAAGGTAATTAACAGTTTGTTATGTTAAGGTGGGGGCTAAGGTGCAATCACCTTGTCTGTCTGTCTGTTACACTTTTTAGTAACAGATTTCTTAGCTTTTATTGGAAGGAATGCTCAAGTATTTGGTTTGTTGTTTTTGCATGATGACATGTCCCATGTCTCTTCTGTCCAGGTTCCTTGTCTATTTTTTTATTTATGAATTAAATGTTTCATTTTTTATGTTTCGTCAGTGTGGAAAAGCATTGACCATAGCACATTTTCAGTAAAGCACACGCCCCGTGCAGGTCCAGGTGTTAAAAGAATAGGCCTGCAGCAGCGCTAAGCTTGTCGTACAAGGCGACTAAATAGTGCTCAGAAACCTAGCCGGGGGCTAGGCGCTCTGCCCACAGAGCAACTGGGATGTGTGCCCCAGGTGGTGGAATGGGGTACCCCTGGCGTGTTTCATGCTGGGGTTGTCAGGCTATAATACGGAAAACCTGACCGCAAACCATAGTGGTGCACCGTGTTGGGAAAGATGCCACGTTCCTCGCACGTTAAAGAACCCTGCTGTGGTATTCGATAGGAGTAGGAACGTTTGCGCTCCGCCACAGGAGGCTAAATTGTCCGACCTTACCCATACCCCCTTTTTCCAGTGGCAGTCAAAATTTGTCAACCCTATTGTCCTTGTGTCCCATCCTTTTTTTTCATTTCATGTTCATTTTATCATCCATTTCATGTTCATCGTCTGAATATAGCTGAAATATTGCTGATCGGACGTTAAACCCCAACAAACAAACAAACAAACAAACAAACAGTAAAGCACACTAGTGCTTCATGTTCAAAATGTGCTGTCTGTCAATGTTTTTACACACCAATGAAACATCAAAAATGAAACATTCAATTCTTGTAATTACATTTCATATACATAGAAAATAGTCAGTAGACACTGATCAATAAAAGTAGTCCACTTAATTGTGGGTGTGGCCTAAAATAGTCAATACACACTGATCAATAAAAGTAGTTCACTTAATTGTGGGTGTGGCCTAAATAAATAGTTTGAAGATGTATTTCATTGATCCATGAAACATCATATATAAAGCTGATTTCCGAGGAGATTAGCACAGTAAATGTAATTATTTATATACAATGTTTGAATGTGCATATTTATACAAGAATCAACTAATTTACTGATGCAATTAGTAGACAGACTGTTACATTTACGAGCAAAGGTTACTTTTTCGAACTTTACATACAGTCTGTCTTATTATGTATATTACATACTTTTGCAAATTGACAGGACTGTAAACAATCAGGATTTTTTCTTTCTCCTGAAATTAGCAAAAAAATAAGTTGGTTTACAGAATTTCTTTTGTTTCCTTGAATCAATTTATTGATAATATGTTGATAGAAATTGTAAGAAGAGTGAAAGAAAGCTGAGAGAGGAGGTATCTAAGTTGCAGGATCATTTAAGACAAGCGGTCCAGGATTGTGAAAGAACTACTGATCAGTTGGAGAAAAAGGTTTGTATCAACAACAGAATTCTTTTCTTGAACAATTATATGAATTAAAGGAGTTTTAGTGGATACAAGACTACTCAGCCCCAAGACAGCTGGTCCAACTAACTTTGTACTCACTCAAAGCTAACTTAGACCATTTTGTTTTTTGGCTAGGTAATCGAAAGGTCATTAAGAGAATAAAATTAATTAAATTATAGTTAAAGTGTTGTGAAATTATAGAGACCGAGCAACAACAATTTCATGTATAGGTAGTTGCTCTGAAACATGAATGGGTAAAGAACATAATTTCAGAAGTGACCTATTTAGGAAATGGAGATGATTGTTTGAACTTTAACTCGGACGCACAACATGTGTTATATAAAGTCTTGCATATTTCCATTGGCTGAGACTTCACCAAAATAGTAACATAGTGGTGCATTATCAACCTTGTCAAATGTTGTTTGAGTACAAATAGCTCCGTTCCTCATACACAAAGCCTAAATACATGTTAATTGTAGGTACACGTATTCTGAATTTTGCAATATTTATTTGATTGGTATTTTTATATGTGTTATTTACTTTTTAGGACAACCATATGGTAGGTTATCATTGCTAGGTTTTTGTTGCATGGTGACAAGATTTCATTGAAATTTGTTATTAATATTTTGTTGAAGTATGTTGCAAAGCTATCCAGCAAACATTATCCACCATCCTATAACAATATCGTTATTATAATGATAACATGCTTTTATATTATTATCGTATACCATATTAAATGTCATACTCTTTATATAATATTATGTTCCACTGTTCTCTCCTTTGATAACAGCTTACAATTGTTGTTCTTAAGTCCTTAGCCATCAATAATGAACAATAATTCAAAATTTTGGTTTTATCGGGTCAGTAGTTATATTTTCACGATGCTGGATAGTTATTTGTTTTGTATCATAAGCGATTAAAAGATGACTCAATACTAATTGGACCTTATGTTGAATTGTAATGGTCATTTTGTATTTCATCAACTTTAATTAGTATTTTGATTCTTAATGAGAGTGTTTAGGGTAGTTAGAAAAGTGTTTAGTGGTTTGGTAATGGTTTTTTATTGGTTACAGCGAATAACATGGTTAACTTCAGTGAAAAGAGTTAGTCTTCTCATGATAGAATGCCAGTTACTTGATAAAGTATCTTGGATAGTTAACTGGACAATTAAAAATGAGATGTAAACTAGCTATCATTTCTTGCAGGTATTTTATTCTGTGTCTGATAGAAAGTTTAAATCTTTGTCAATTGTCCATTTAAATACCTAAGCAAGTTCATCAGGTAATGGTAATTCAATCTAGGGAAGACTAACTCTATTCCATGAAATTAACTATAGTACTCGCTATAATATTCAACTTTTATAAGTGCACTTAACAATTGCATGTCCACATTTCCAATTTCTTTTATACAAACATTTTACTACAGGTTGTTTAAATGAGTTAAAAACTACTAATTTTTATATCAACAATTAAACAAATTCAATGCAAAAGGACGATAATCAGTATGCAGATGATCTCATTTTTTTCATATTACATTTAGGTAATATAGCATTTAAATTCAACTTTAGGTTAACCCTTCATTACTGTAATTGAAATATTACGAATTAGATATACAGTGAAACCTGTCTAAACCAAACCCCAATGGCCTGAAGGATTATTTGGTTTAGATGGATGTTTGGATTACACAGGCTCATTTTGTATTAAATCTGATGTTTAGGGACTTTGGAAGATGTCTGACTTACACAGGTTCCAAGTTTATCCAGGGTCTGGTGTTAGGATGTTTCACTGTATATGTGCATGCATTAATTGAAATTATTTGCATAAACATTGAAAATGTCTAAATATTGTTTTCATTATTCCTCATAGAAAACAGAGTTACAGAAAATAGAATCCGGAGAGGTGAAGAGATTGAAACAGGAAGTTAATAGACTGAAAGAAACATTGTCAACAAAACAGCTATCACATGATGCAGAACTTGATGGCATGAGGTCAGAGGTCACCAAATTGACCTCTGAACTTCATGAGAGAAATGTGACCTTCTCTACTTTGACTGATAAATCAAGCACCATGGAAAGACAACTCAGAAATGAAAATGAAATTTTAGAAAAGAAATCTGCAGAGCTCCAGGTTTGCATTTTGAGTGTTATTTATTCATTTATTTTTTTTGCAAAGCTTAGAAAGAGTTTTTCCCTTAGATTCTAGTTTTTTTATCAGTATAGAAAGTAGATATATGAAATTGAATTCAGTATTTATTTTGCATAGAATATGTCAATATACAGTATTTCATTATCACATTAATCTTTTTGATATACTTTAAATTTTGATTTGTTTTCTACAAATTAAGCTTTTTTGATGTCATTAATTCATAACATTTTGTTCATGATATCAAAGGTCAAGGTTACTAAGAACTTTGACCTTTGATTTTGTTAGTTATACCTCATTTTGTTTGTTTCACATTTATCAACACATTTGATATCATTTTGCATGTATCACATTTTCTGCATCACATCTTTAAGAGGGGACAGGTTTGCACATGAATTGACCCTTTTGTCCTAACTGCAGGCTGGTTGTTAACTTGGGTGTCATATGCGTCCACAATTTAGGGCTTTGGATAGAAAAAAAAATTCTTTGTGGAAGTGTATATTGGGCATGCACAAAGGCTACTCTGCAGTTAAGACAAAATGGTCTGTTATTTTGTTTATTGATTTCCCTTCCTGAATAGATCTCATATGTAGTTAGGAATTGGTAGAAAAATCATGTTAAGTTTTGACAGATATGGATATTGACAAAACTAGTAGTTTATAAGTGAATTTTTCAAAATTATTGAAGTAAAGTATAAAGTTTGTTGTCATGACGACTTAAAATGTGGAATTAATAATGAAATATCTTTAGCATAGGTGGAACCAAGGGTACAGCCCCCTTTATGCTCGAAATTTTTTGTTGGTAATTAAGAAAAAAAAACTTGAAGTTACTGGACTGGGTCCACCTTTTTTGAATTGCTTTTTTGATCAGCTACTAATCTATGAAGACTGTGCTAGGCTAAATTACACTGTCCTCTGAAAAGTTTATACTTTCATTTTTTCATTACATTAAATCATACTTTACATTACATTAAACCATACTTTACATTACCTAGCTATATGATGTTTAATTTAATCATATTGTCCCAGTTTGTGAATATTGAACAGTTGTTATCTACATTTTATTCAAAAAGCCTTATCAATGTTTTCACATGCTAAAAAATAGAAGATTTTGCATAATTTTTATTTATATATTGATACTTTGTTTTCACAAAATTTTAGGAAGTATGGCAACCCTTTCTAAACTGACCCCTGACTAATCTGAAGACCTGTCTAAACCAAACACATTTACATCAATTTAAATGTGTTTTGAACCTTTGTTCAATTTAAATGTATTTTAAACCTTTGTAAACCAAGCACCTTTCTTAACAAAACCAATTTTAAAGTCCAAAAGGTGTTTGATTAGACAGGTTTTACTGTGATTTACTCTACCAAAAGATAATTCACAAACTTGGGTCATTATGTTGCTATAGTAACCAAAACTAACCATTGTTTTTGTTGGACCCTACCTATTGTTAGGTTTCAAATGCACAGATTGAAGCACTTAGACTAGAGAACCGCCACCTTAGACAGACCATCTTACAGCAGGCTCAGTCTCATGCTGATAAGGGCCATACTCAGGAGCACCTACGGGCACTCAAAAGCTCTTATGAGTCAACTGTATCTAAATTAGAGGTAGAAAAATATTTTAGTTTTTATTTGCAATAGAATTAGTGACCTTGTGGTAGTTATTTTTATTCGGCAGTTGTTGCATGGATCTTTTTATGTTCGTAGTTTTAAGACATTTAACAATCCTCATGTAGTAAAGATGATACTGTTGAAAAGATCCTGTTATGAAAATTCTTTTTGAAACAACAATAATGTAATTTCAAGTGTTATAATGTTCAAAGGATAAAAAAACCAATATACTGAGATGGTTCTTATTGAAATTTTTATTGAAACCGTAGCAAAAATTCAAATTTATGATAAAAAGAGTTTTCAGCAAGTATTTTCTACCGATCGACAATACTTTCCCAGTAAATCAAATTTCTACATAATTCTCTTCCTTTGCAATGGTATTTAGGAAACACCAAAGTCTGAACAGGTTTTTTTGTTTGTTCATTTGCAATATTTTATATTATAAAGCTATAGTTTGTTGTGAGTGATTATATAATTGTATGTTGAAGTGAAAATTGCTATTTGCACTTATTAGATATAGTATTCACATACATTTGTACCTATATGTTATATCAATACAGCTTTTGACAGTAAAAGAATAGCAACTTTTATGTAGCACTCCAGCTAAGAATCATGCAAAATGTGATACATGGTTTGAAAGCCTACATATCTTTATTTTTGATATCTTGTTTAAAATGCTTTAGTAAACAGAAATTAACATTTGGTTTTTCATATAACTCATGCTTATGGGAGATAAAAATTGTATAGAATGCAATATAGAATTCAAAAGTAAGGGAGATAACTCTGTAAATGACACTCAAATACAATAGAATCTATTGGATTTTCAATGTTGATTATCTCCTAAGAGCAGGCAGATTTGAATGAATAATTACACATTTCATAATATAGATCCATAAAACAACTTAATTACAAAAATAAGAATATGTAGCCTTTCTTGGGGTGTATCACATTTTTCATATTTTGCATGATTCTTACAAAGACAGCTACTTAAGCATACTTCATAATAAGAAGTGCTAATTGTGTGCTTTATGTGATTATGTTTGGTTTTTATGTTTTAATTGTTGCTGGTCAAGGTCAAGGTCAAGGTATGCTTATTAAATGGCTTCACAGATCGCTTCGACAAGATGTTGGCTTTTTTTTGTATGTTATAATTGTGAAATATGATTATGAATTTCTTTGCCTTATCTATTGCCTGATTCAGTTTTAGTGACTTCTGTATCTACACTAAGACTCGTTTTCAAAATGCTGATATTTCATATTTCTTACAGTGAGTAATATAGTCTTCCCATGGTTGAATGATAGGCTTCTGATTGAACGTCTTAGTGAAGTGGACAATTAACAAGGAGATTTAAACTTTCTATCATTTCATTGATATTTTCATCTAAGTTTGATAGCAAGTTTGATCATTTCCCAAGGAAGTTCATCTGGCCATTGTCATTTAATCAAAGGAAGACAGCTCTTTTCCCTGAAGTTAATTTTATTACTTGCTTTAAAATTTCGGCATGAATTCAAGTCTATGCCTTTAAGTAAGTAATGAACAAAGCCAATACTGGTACTCTTTACTATACTAATCTTTGAAAAGGGTGGACTATACATACTTCAGTCTTGAGCAGTTTGTTAATTGTTTTTCTCAGAATGTGATTTTTGGTAATTATTTATTAAAATATTATTTACAGCATGAGAATAGACAGTTAAAGGAAGATGTAAGTTCTATGAGAGAGGAGATGAATGAAATGGAAGAGAAGTTTGAGGAACAGCTACGACAAGCATTAAGGGAATCAGAGGCCTCTGCACAGGAAATGAGGGATATTGAAGACAGGTGTGTACAGCTGTTAAGACTTCCACCCTATTTTCTGTTTTATATGCATGATTCAATAAAAAACAGAAATGCTTTACTAGTAATTAACATGAAATATGACTTAAAGTTTGTAGATTTTATACCCCCACTCATTAGATTGAGGGCATGCAATCAGCTTGTCTGTCTGTCCGTACAATACACTTTTTTAAACAGATTTCTCAGCTTCTATAGGAGAGAATGCTCAGATATAATGTGTATTTCTTCTAAGCAATGACTTGAACCATGTCTCCCCAGATTCCTTGTTTATCTACTCTCTGCTTACCGTAAATAGTTGAGTGGGGGTATTCTTAGTACGATGTAGCAAGCAACTTCTTGTTATTTTATATTGAAACTGCTTTTTAACACTGACACTGTAGAAATGCATTACGTGTCTCTTATGAATATGTGTACATATACATTGTAATTGATATCTTATGTTATCGCTATTTTGTTTAAAATCCCTTTGATCTTGCTATACGATAATTTTCAATCTCATGCCAGTCAAGTGAGAATGAAAGTTATCGCTAGTTTCCATGTCCCCGTGTGACATACAAGCAACAGTGTAGGAATATTTGACGACCCAAATAACCGTCTGTTTGTTTACTGTGAATGAAATAATGGCTAATTTGTGGCAATGTTTTCTAGTCTATAATGGAAAATGATTAAATACAGTAACTAACCCGATTAGAATGAATAAATTCCAAAATTATTCTACAAATGTTAAACGTGACTGTCATAGTTACCCAATTTTTTTCAAAACAATGTGTATCACAGCTGCACAACATATGTGACGTCACGTAGCACGTCGCTGAAAAAAAAAAACCGAAAGGAAATTTTGCAGCGCTTATAAAACTAACATATTTAGATAAAAAAAAATTGAAAATAATAGAAAACTAATGCCTTATAATTCAGCAAAACAGTGATAAACAGATTATTAAGTATTTTTTCAACTTGCTGGGGTTTTTCATGCTCATCTCGTTGAAAAAATATTAAATTATCTAATATTATCTACAAATATTAGCATTTGTCTGAAAGAAAGTCTCTATTTATTTTTGCTAGTGATTTTGAAGAAGGGTAAGCTTTTGGAAATGTCACAATCACAATAAACATCTTTAGTATCAGTCTTTATAAAAATCAGACAGGAGGTTATTCATGTATGTCAAAAACCCACCGAATTCAGTTTAATTTCTTGTTTAGAAACAGTTCCTGATCACATAACCAGGCTTAGTGTTTCATTTGGTTGTTGCACTTTTGAGATAAAAATTATATAGATTGTACATGAAATTGGAACTTTGCAAGAGTTATTGTTCTTGATTTTGCTTGATTTGGTTGATTTTAGTGGTAGATAAATACATGTATATGGTTTTCTAAAAAGTGCAGATCTGAATACAGAAATAAATATTGCTATGTAAATATATAGCATATGTAGAATGACAAAGTATTGTTTGTTCGGTGGGTTTTTCTACACCATGAATCACTTTACTATTTGCATTGTCTGAATTTTATGTGGACTGGCACTTAACACTACAAGTAGTGTCTAGGTCATCTTTTCAATAGACCCATATATGTATACATGTGTATAATTTTTTCAGAGTAAATATTTTAATACCTAAATTTCTATATATTTTCTAGCCTTGGTTCAATGTCTGAAATAAAAAGGTGAAACACAATGCATCGTTCATCTGTGTGATCTTAACTACTGTGTGGTTTTAACCTGTGCTCATGGACATCTTTTAAATGGATCATCTGCATGAAAACTCTCGTCTTTTCTTCTCCACATGATTCTCTCCAACCATTTATATCCACAATGTTTTATTACTTGTCTTGATTCATTTCTATAACCATCATCATCCTTTAAATCTAGAAAAAAAAAGCATTTTGAAGTTTTATAATTGAATATGACTTTTAGAGTTATATTTTGTAGTATTGAAATGTGCATGTTTTATATATCCACAAATTTAAGATGCAATGTTTAGATTCTTGCAGAGATAATGCGCTGGATGTAAGATATTTCATCTTGTTTAAAAAGTGACGCTTGATTGTTTGAAAGATTCATGAAATGAATGTCAATGCATGTCTAGTGAAATGATTGTTTCACAAGATTTGCTTGAATGAGACATAAAATGTATCGTTGTATGTTTTTCAGCGGGATGAATTTGCAAATGAATTTTATGTTAAAAATAGCATTAAATGCTTTAGGTGCTTTATGATATAAGGAAACAAGCTGTGTTTAAAAAAAACAATTTGTGGGCATGATTATTGGTAATTATAGTGAAATCTATCTTAACCAAACCCTGAATAATCCAAAAACCTGTCTAAACCAGACACTTTATAAAGTCTCTTTAAATCAGTTTAAATATATTTTGAATGTTGGTAAATTGAACTCTTTTTGGAAACCTTTAAGTAGTACTCCAGCTAAGAATCATGCAAATTGTGATTCACAGGTAAAAAGCCTACATATTTTTATTTTTGATATTTTATTTAAAATGCTCTAGTAAATGAAAATTAATATTTGGTTTTTCATATAACCCGTGCTCATAGGAGATAAAAATTGTATTGAATGCACTGTAGAATTCGAAAGTAAAGGAGATAACTCGGTAAATAACATTAAAATACAATAGAATCTATTGGATTTTCAATGTTCAATGTTGATTAACTCCTAAGAGCAGGCAGATTTGAATGAATAATTACACATTTCATAGTATAGACCCATAAAACAACTTAATTACAAAAATAAAAATATGTAGCCTTTTTTTGGAGTGTATCACATTTTCCAGATTTTGCATGATTCTTACAAAGACAGCTACTTAAAACAATCTGGTTTTGATATGCACAGGCCCTGAAGAATTTTCAAGTATTTACTTAAATAATGAGTACAAGACTTCAATAGATTGCTTTTATAGTAGTTTGGCCAGTGTCTTATCCTATAAATGATTTTACGGAGCATATTACCAGCACTTTATTTTGGACAAAATGACAATGGCTATCTATACATTTAAATCATGACATAAATCACCAATTTATTTTGTTTGTGTATATTATCGTCAGACGTATGCTGGGTATAGAAGATTCAGCACAGAGGAGAATAAAAGCCATGGAAACACAGATGACCTCTACAGTACAGAGATACGAACAAGAAATTAAGCTTCTACGCATGCAGAAATCACGACTTGAAGATCAACTAGTTATTGATAGAAATGAAAACCAGTTTGGTATGTGCGATTTTAGCTATGTTATGTAATCTTCCTAAGAGTTATAATGTGTACTATACTTTCGATTTCCAGGGAAACAAAAATATTTTCATGGGACAAATGCTTTATTAAAAACCCAGTTTTATATGACCGAAAAAAAAATGTATATTGTTACGGCACTGTTGTTGCTGTTGTCATGGTAAAAATTTATATTATACTTTTATTTTGTAGATTTTG
The DNA here is from genome assembly GCA_037379345.1 of Perna viridis. Taxonomy (NCBI): domain Eukaryota; kingdom Metazoa; phylum Mollusca; class Bivalvia; order Mytilida; family Mytilidae; genus Perna; species Perna viridis. The sequence continues at coordinate 53,700,516 of CM074512.1, read as the reverse complement.
TTTGGCAAGAGTAATAATTGTTTGCGATAGCATTATGTTGAGTAATAGGAACCTAGATCTGTATTTCTATACCATATGGGGGGGTTACTTTGGCAGGTGTATAAAGATAACCGTAAAATTTTGGCATTTCTAATTTTTGCAGATGCTAAGTGGTTCACAGAGTATTGAAGTCAAGAGTAATATTTTTTTGGAATTTATTTTGGCGTTTTTAGACAGATCGCTTAAATGCACCAAAAAAAGCATCCCTGCTAAAATTATGCACTGTACAGTATTGAAATGCCAATGGTTGATATCCTTCTATTTTCTTTATTCATTGACTTTGTCATCTTCTTGGATTTGGAACATTTAATGGACTTTTATAGAACTTTATACAGTGTTTGTGCATTATACATTGACATGCAGTAAGAAATTAAATGATTAAAAGGATGGGTGCAATGAAAGTATTCAACTTCAGTGGCTTAAAAATTTAAATATTGAGTTTGTCTTCAAATAAGCTTGCTACTTCAGATTTGCTTTTAGTTTAAAATAAACTTATAAAAACCTAATTGAAATTTTGATCTAGTGTACCAGATACAAAAATAGTGTACCAGATACAAAAACAGTGTATCAGATACAAAAACAAAGATTGAAAGTGTTTTGTTTACTTTATTTTCATATCAGAATTAATTCTGGTACATGGTATTTACCAGTAGAATACTGAATCACATTGGGGTTGACAATTGTGTCATCATTTGTTTACTGTGATTTCTTTTACACAGGAATGCATAATGATCGAGAAATAGATCTCCATTCTCTAGCATCAGAAGAAGATTATCATGAAATTCGAGGAGATGGACACTATCCTGTAGAAAATGGACACTACACACGAGAAAATAGACTCTATACTAGTGATAGTGGACACATTACTAGTGATAATGATCCGTATTTACCAATCAGTGATAACGAACATTATCACCATGATGGTGAACCTAGACATTTGGTGAATGGTGGTAACCATATCCATGAAGATCACCATGAGAACAGTTTCTCTACGATATTAAGTAGCCGTCCTATGTCAATATCTGAGAGTATACAGGAACCCCTAGATCCTGATGAGGTATTTTATTACTTAGTTTATTAACAAGTGCATTTATAGTTTATATTTTATTTCAGGAAAATATTTTTGTCTCTTCATCATAAATTCATTAAAAGTCCTTTATAGCATCTCTTTTAATTAAAAGAAAGAACTAAAATATAAAGGTACACTAAGTAGGACTTACAAAATTAATTTTAAAACACCGCATAAAAATGCAAGAGATTACTTTGTTTTCAGGGATAATTTTTTTTTTTCGCTTTGAAATATGGATTTTAATTCTTTCTTTTACTGTTTATTAATTTCCAATTTTACCAATTTCTGCTTTGTTGGTCAGCCTCATAAAATCATCCCTGTATTTTGCACCGTTGTTATATTCTTATATCTCTTTATTTTTTATTTACCGGTAATATCTAATAATTATTTTCATTCAGATATTGTACAATGCAGTTTTGCAAAAATTGATGTTAGGATCTAAATGAATGTTTTCATTATTACAATCACGTGACATTAGTAAAAAACAAATTCAGATGTCAATTTCAAATGTCTTGACAGAAAGCATCGTGTTGTTGCATTTGGCTTGCTGTAGTACTAGTGATAATTTCTATCATTATTTTATTGTCAGCTGAAATAATTGTTTATATTTCACAGTTCAACCCTGGGGAATCTGTAGCACAGAAATTCTTAGCAGCTGAAAACCAAAGAGCAAGAGAATTAGAAAAGTTAATTGATTCTCATATAGAATCCTTAAGAAAAGGAACTGAAGCCACTATTAAAAGACACACTAAACGATAGTGTGTAGTACTTTGAGGTCCAGTGGAGACATTCTGATATTAACAATACTTCCCTTACTACAAGTACTATGGTTACAAAACTCCCTGAATTTAGCTGTATTACTGGCTGTAAAATCAAGAATATAGAAGCCTTAATATGGTGTTCAGCTGTCTAAATGTGGAAGTTATGAAGACTAGTAAAACTGAACAAACCTTCTGCTGTTGTTGTCAGTAATTGTCAGTTTTTGTTAGTTGATTTCTTTGTGACCATAACCAAACGGTTAAAGGAATGAAATTCGATAAACATTCCGTCCATTATAAAATTTGTTAGCATGACTCGCATCGTCATAACCAGATGTTTATATGTGTTAACCAATAATTTTTTTATGACTAATGGAGGGAAAGATTGGTATTTGTATGATATTCCATCCATCCATTTATTGTTCAGATTTATGTTGCAGTCTTTATAAATACATGTATCAGGCGGAGATGATGCATGCATATCAGACCCATCAAATGCATTTTTATTTCTTATTCAGAAACAGTAAAAAATTGTTTTTTCCTTGAGTTTTTTCTGCACCATGAATCAACACTTCCATTGTCAGTGTCTGAATTTTATATAGATTGGCAGTAAAAATGCACTCAGGTGCTTCACCATGTGCTTTGTAGTGCTGGAAATGTGTTTGTTTAATGTCATATTTTAAAATCAAAATTACATAGTTGTGCTGTTCTGAAAAACACTTTGATGTTTTATTTTGTGCAATGTGTTTGTTCCGTCCAAATTTTATGTTCATTATGTTCCGGATCATCTATATTTACTTTGAATATTTTTATGAAATGAAAAAAAATGAAGCAAGTCTAAGATGTTATTGAATAAAATGCATTATTAAATGTCTTTTTGAAAAGTAATAATTTGCTTGAATGAGATTTGTGAACTTTTGAAATGTGTCACTGCGTGTATGTTTATTGGTGTGTATTTGTATCAGATAAGTCGTGAAGTAGAATAGATTGTGAAGTCATCAAAGAAAACTGTGATATGGAGGACTTTAAGTCTCTTTCTATTGGCTAGTTAGGATAGGTGTGGAGTTACGTGTGTTTCTATGTAAATGTGTGTATTTGTGTTAGTATTGCTTTGAGTAGGTGTGTTCTAGAAATGGTTCATCAGAAGTTACTACATGTTAGATACATTAATTCTGGTGTAGACCTAAAATATTAAATATGATTGTGGGTCCTTTAATTTACCAATCTTGAACATTTATGTATTGTTGCAGACCCTGATTACAATTTATCAGTTTATAATTCCATTTCGCCTGAATATAGCTGAAATATTGCTGCTCGGGCATTAAACCCCAACAATCCATCAATCAATATAATTCCATTCAAAACTTGACAATATTTTCTCAATATTTTAAAGATTTTCCTACTCTCAGACAATTTTCACATATACATATATAAATTAGGTTGCCGGTTAATGACAAAATACATGTAGAAAGGGTCTTGACAGTACAAGCATACACAATACATTATACAAGTTGTGGACAATACAGTACAATTCAAACATAATTGACTTTAAATTGATACATATGAGAATTACATATGATGTTTGACAGATTAAGACTAATCTACAGGTATGAAAAGCATCTTAAAAATATTTCAAAATTTTTCCAACACATATTTACTTATTTCTTAGTACTTTAACATTGCATAGCTTTAATATTAATTGGTATGATAATTATCTCCCCTGAATATATATATATACATTTCTCAACTGCATTTTGTTTTCATCAGGACAAATAAATAAGTAATGGAATTCATCCCCCTAAGTTTCCATTTTAACTTCAACATTGTTCAATACACACTATATTTTCTTGGGATTTTATTCCAGCTCCTAATTTCTACATAGAACATTGGAATACAGGGACTTTAATACATAATGTATGACATCAGATTGAAAAATGTCCATATCATTAGGTACCTACTTATATATTTTATCTCAGGAAGTGATAAATAATGACTGTACTGCACAATAGTGTCTATGAATCTAGTTAATTTAATTTGTGACATTGAAAGTGGTGTCAATTCCATGTAAAGATTGAATTTAATTTATTTAGATATTTATGTGTAAATCTGAAAGTTAATATATTTTTGAATAAATACTCTTATTTGCTGAATATGAGTTGTGTTTATATTTTATTTCGATGATTGTGATGGTGCTTTCATACCTGGTATTTATTTCATTACAGTGTGAGGCAGTGACTTAATTTGACTTAAACTCTTTCATCATTTGCAGGACATACATCATCTATGAAGGTTTTCCATTTTCTTCAGTCCTGGGTGAGCTTGTCAATCTGACCTCAAGTCTTGCCTTGTCATTTTACCTCCTGTTTTGTTGATCTTTTTCAGGACAGGGGTTTTTGCAGTGCCTATTTAAAATCTCTTCAATGTGTAGAGTGATACTAAGGTGTAATAAATTGTCATGACCTACATACAGGTTTACGTTATGTTCAACCAAAAACACTTGGACATAACTCAAGAACACTATGACATAGCCCCTAGAACGCTAGGAAATAGCCCAAAGAACACAAGGACATAGCCCCAAGAACGCTAGGAAATAGCCCAAAGAACACAAGGACATAGCCCCAAGAACACAAGGAAATAAACCCAAGAACGCTAGGAAATAGCCCAAAGAACACAAGGACATAGCCCCAAGAACGCTAGGAAATAGCCCAAAGAACACAAGGACATAGCCCCAAGAATGCTAGGAAATAAACCCAAGAACGCTAGGAAATAGCCCAAAGAACACAAGGACATAGCCCCAAGAACACAAGGACATAGCCCCAAGAACACAAGGACATAGCCCCAAGAACGCTAGGAAATAAACCCAAGATAGCTAGGAAATAGCCCAAAAAACACAAGGACATAGCCCCAAGAACGCTAGGAAATAGCCCCAAGAACACAAGGACATAGCCCCAAGAACGCTAGGACAAGCCCCTTGTACCATTAAACCTAATGACAAGTTGCATATGGTTTATTTTTATCCCAAAGTTGCTGTCTTGAATCTTTGGAAGCAGATGGGGGACACAGAGCACTGTATAATATTCTTTTTTTTACTGAAAATTAATTACCAAAGTTTCAAGTTAGAAAAGTCATGTATGCCATATATTTTGGAGTTACAAAAAAAATTGCAATAATGTTAACATTTATATTATACACTTTAGACACTTTCACATACGATAATTGGATACTATTGTGGCAGTTAAATTATAAAAGTCAAGATACAATGTACTGAGGTCAAATCAAAGTATATTATGAGTCAGATATCTGCCTTGCTACACTTCAATCATTCTTAACACATTCACAATCAAACTGAATGATAAAAGGTTTATATACTTTCCACTATTGGAACTAACGCTGACTTGTGAAGCAAAGAATAGAAAACTGAATGGATGTTTGGAAAGTCTAAAACAATGAACCTACAAGTATCACAGGGATCATGAAAAAAACAGTGACTTTCTACATACATATTGAAGGGTAAATAAAGAAATGCATAATAGAAATTATAATATTTCTATAAGTACAAGTATATTGTATTTGTATAATAAAACATGTTATGTTGTCGAATATTTTGCCCATCACCTAAATAATATCCAACTAGTTGATTGCTGGCAGTACATGTAAGATCACATCATTGTTGGACGTGGGCCCAGTCAATATCCTCTTTCTGGTACAACTAGCACTATCCCTTAATCTAGTTTAGGAAAGCTAATAATCGGGGTTTTTTTTACGACATTGACTAGCTTTTGGGTCTTTCACAAACTGGTTGAATGTTAGTAAACACATTTGTGGTAGAGCCCAGCCTTTGGGGTACCTGACAGAAGATTTTGGTGAGATTTAGTTCTACTGGCTAGTCTCTTCTGTTGACAATCTGGACTTTTCCAGAACCCCTGTTTCCTCACCTTAACCAATTCACTGTTTCTTCTATTGTAATAAAAGTGGTTAGCACGCTGATGAAAGGTTGAAATAATTCAGGACTTAATTAAATCATTTTTTTTATCATTGTAATGCTCAGAATAATGCTACAAGTGATAATACAGATGTTCCAATTTCAATCAATTAACAATTCTTATAGCCATAGTCAAAATTATATAAGTTGGCATTTCCTAGGAGTTAAGGGGAGATCATTTATAAGAGCATTATTTAAAACACAAATTTCAAGAAGATGGTTGACATGGTAATGTAATAAGTATTGAAATTCCTTGTGACTTGTGCCATACAGTAATTCTGGATAATTTCAGTAAAATATATCACATTATAAGAATTCCTTGTCTATTTTTTTTTGTCATGGAAGGCATGTTGACAAACACCTAAAAACAAATACAAAAAAAAAAACATGACAAATCTCATTGTTTTCACTTAAAATTACTGCATAATAACAAGCAAAATAAACTCTCAATATTCATTTCATAATTTGTCCTCAATTTTTTCTAAAACTCAGACATTTAGAATCATCACTTATGAATTATCTCCCCTTAACATTTCATGAAATTCAAAATGTGAATATTTTGAATTTTAAAGTATATTTAAATTACACCAAGCTGTCTCTTTGTAGTATCAAAGTACTAGGAGTCACTGTGAATTTTACTGTGATCTTAATAATACCATTTGCCCTTATCTTATTTTTTTTTATGTCCATCATATTGAATAGTGTTATTCAGAATCCATTTAAGCCCTGTGACCAAAATTTGTTTCTTCACTCGTTATACTGTGATGTTACTTATTTCTTCAAAAAGTTAGATTACCTTAGGATTTTGTGATTTTCTATCCAAATGGGTGATTTGTTTTGTTTAGGTATGTCCAACTTTGTTTTTTGTTTTTGTTTTGTTTTTGTTTTTTTTTTTTTATTTTGCAAATGGGATGACTTGACAAAGCAGATACTGTACTCTTATTTTTGTCTGTGTATTTATCATTAGATGGATAACTTGAAAAAGAAGATACTGTGACAAAATTTAATTTGAAAATCAAATATGGACAAAAAACCTGTATTTTTTTAGTAGAAGTGCTTGAAAAATTTTGTTTTCTCATAATCTCTTGAGTAGTGAAATATAATCAGTTCAATTTAATTTCCTGAAATAAAAGTTCACAAATATATCAACTTGATACTCGTATAATAAAGTCTGGATAATTATACATTTGACAAATCAATTCACTCTTATTTTTTAGAGACAATTTCTGATACATCACTTTGAGGGTAGGTTAACTGGTAACCTTTCCACAGACTAAACCGTAACCATAAAATATGTTATTGTAGTTCTTACACTTATTACAGACAGTAGTATATAATATAATTTTGTGACATTTTTCTACTTGCAATTTTCTCTAGTGATGCATTACCTATTTTGTCTGATTTATTTTAGACTTGACTTGATTATGGATCAGATTAGTGTTCGGTAATTTTGTTGTAACCTTTGATATTTCAATTTTTGTGTATGATTTAAATTGTTGCATTTTTAATTTTGGCATTTTCTGGAACCAAATAAACCAAAATTGAACTAGAACAAAAAACAGTATCTTCAATGTACTGGTCATATCCACTGCATCATAGCTATTTGCAATACCTATTGTTTGCTGTGTTAAGTGTTAATGTTTTTCATTATTACTTTCTTCTTTTTATTTCAATATCTTGAGTCATCCTGATAGTTTGGGTCTTACTAACCACTTTTAACGTTTCCATTACTTTACATGATAAAAAAGTAATTTTTAAAGTTTCATTGTGAATTCCCGGGACAAATCACATCTTAAAGTTGCATATCATTGCGAAGCTTGAAAAATAAGGCTTCCAAAATCAAATGTAGAACTTCTTCACAAAATTTACTTGAATAAATAATACTGAAAATCCACATTTTGACCTTTTCAGCTAACTGACAGCATGGAGGCAAATTACTCACACATGTAAACAATATTCATACACTTTTGTAGTTAATTACATATATGATTTTAAAGTACACATTCTCAGCTTTATTTTGACTACTTTTAATCATAATACACACAAATAATGCACTTACAATGCATATGTCCAGGTTCAGTGTGTTTTTGGTACTACATAGGGGGTTGGCCATTTGTCCCGGAAGTGGTTAGTGAGACCTTGAGAAGACATTTTTGTTGCCCTTTATAGATTAACAGTGCCTTGTAGCATACATGATAAAAATAGGGTCATCATTTGGAGCAAGCACCTGTTGAAAACATAAACTACAATCCAACTAACTTGACCTTGATTTTATTGTTCAAATCATCATGTTAAATATTTCACCAGATGTGGGATTTTTTATCAAATAATCACTGAAAACCAATTATAACAGACCAAAAAACAGACTTGAGGATGAATATATAACAAATCCCTATAAGGACTTCTAAAAAGTCTAAACCATGGCCTTTTTTTTCTGTTTGTAAATACTATGATAGTGCAAACAATGATGATGTTCAAGGGAAAGAGCTGGTCTTCCCTTGATTAAGCCATAATCACCTGTTGAATAACATGACAATTGACAAGGAGATTTCAGCTTTCTGTCAGATAAAGATTAAAATATCTATGAAATAATAGAAAGTTTAAACCTTTTTGCCTATCATTCATTTGATTTTCAAAGGTATTTCATCAGGTGAGTGTCATTTAATAAAGGAAGACCAACTCTTGAACATCATCATTGCATGCGCTGTTATACAATCAATTTGAGAAAAGAACAACTTAATACAAGAATAAATGCAGAGTTTATTGTCTAAGAACCTTAAACAAGTTCTCTTCTTGTAAAACTAGTGCAAAAGTACACATTGGCGGTAAAACTGATATAGTGCATAAAATGATCTTCATGGAACTAACAATTAAGTCAAGTGAGGAAGGTTTGTCGTTACGAGGTACATCTTATGATCCTAGTCAAACATATACATAGTACACATTGAATGATTAACTAAATGTTTGTGATTGTTTCAGGTACATATCCTTGAAAAAATAGGTTTTTAACTTCAAAATAGTCATTATTGTTTTAAAAAAACAAACATATTACTTGTCTAAATACTGTACAGTGAGTAATTTTTGTGGAGTGATAAATTTGGTGTTTTTAGCAGTTTGTCTAGAAATGCGAAAATAAATTCAGCAAAATCTGGGCTTAAGTACTTAGTACAACTGCAAAAATTAGACATGCCTCAATTTTAGTATACTTTTTGCCTAAAAATTACCATATTTTACACCCTCTAAAATAACCCACCATATGGAAAAGTTTTCACGCTTCATAAATCAATTACGCGAAGAAAAAAACAATAAAATTTAAAATAGGCTCTTGTAAGGCAATAATCAGCTTAATATTTTTTGTACACTCTACACATTTAAGAATTCTTTAGATAGCTATATCAAATCAAGATGTATGTTTGGTCAACATTTTGGTAATAACAAAAATGAGAAAAAAAAAGTACAATGAAAAACCCAAAGATTGAACAAGAACACGAATATACCTCTGTGAATGAAAAATAAATATAACAACTCAACAAACGTAACAGTAGGAACATGACTAGCAAAGGTAGGATGGATGATTGAAGCTTTATAATGTACTGGTACCGTCATGTTTGAAACACATGGCCTGATCTAGAGGGAGAAATGAGAAAAAAAGTATTTCTCCTTGTTTTTGCTCACTTCTCCCATTTGTCTTTGACTGGGAGAGTTTTGTAATACATTACATAGATAAAAATGTCAATATTGTTATTTTTCAAACAGAATTTACTCTAACTTATTGCCATGATTTCTAGATTGGGCCCTGTTTAAAACACTCAGGTATTCCAGTTCAACAGTTGGAATATACCTGCTGTACTTAAAACCAGCAATTTAAAAGGTAAAAATAATAGATTTTGAATCATGGCTAAAAAAAACTGAACTAGACCCATATTACCTCAAAAAAGGTTCAGTCACTAAAGTTTGTACTATGTTTTCTAATATAAAAGCTAATTTTCTAGGTGCATGCATATATTAGCAATGCTATGAGATTCTTTTAATAATTGAAGTTATGAATTTGAATAGCTAATGGAATGTGGCAGTTTATACATGTATACATAGTAACACAATAAAACCATAGAGAAAAATTTTCTTTGCTTATCATAAAATTAAACACCGTTATATTTAGTACAGTTCCAGAGAATACCAAAATTTGCTAAAAAAATCAGATGATATTAGAGTACAATTTCAACTTTTTAAAACAAATTTTTGACAAGTCTTTAAATAAAAACATTTACACATAACAATTTAAACAATCAATACAAAAACATATCACAGATATCTTTATAGAAATATTTTCCACTATAAAATAAAACCATAGAGTACTAAGCACCATAAATCTGGTGTTTTCTTCTTAAAGCCAATAGTACTATATTGTTAAAAAAATAACATTCTCAAATAAAATATGAATAAAAAAATAAAACATTGACAGCATTAATTATCAAATTGCCATACACTGTATTGAATATATATATAACAAATAACAATTTTCCTATTGATATGTAAATCAAATGTCTGAATATCACATAAGAAATTATATTTTTTTGACACACTGGCATATATACAAGCGAAAGAACACAAAATATCTACCTCAAGCAAGCACATTGAAAAATAAAATTAAGTGAAGGTTTAACTAGATACTTGTGCATTGGTCATGAGATGCTTGCCTTTGATTGAAACAATGAAATCAAATGAAATAAGAACTTTTCTGAGGAATAAGACTAAGCCTTACATTATCCTATGCACAGATACCTAGCCCTATAACTAACAATGGGTTGTCTTCATAATATCTTTTGTAAGGCAGTGGTTAAAGATAGGTGTAAGTGAAATACACATAAGTGTTCAGTTTTACATACATACCTATACACATCAAAATGCACAGGGGTAGGTGGACAAAAAAATAGATAAATAGGAGGGCATCCTGACTGACCAACAAGGGGGTGGACACTGTCATGCTTCAGTAATTTTCCTTCATTTTCCTATAAAAATGGGAGTGTGCACACCAAATGAGCCAGGTCTAAATCTGCTTTTGACGTTTATCATAAATTTTGTATGAATTTTCATGAGTATCAAATCCAAGCTCCTTTAAATAATTTAAAACTCCTTTTTCCAGAAATTCTATGATCTGATGAACAAGTAGATTCTCTAAAAGCAAAAACCAAAAGCAGACTATCAATCTGTTAAAATTACTTAAGTTGCTGCACATTAAACTGAGGTTGTGCATTGTTCACTTACAATAATCATACTCTACATATAAAAGAAAGCCTTAAATACAACATAGCACAATAAATGAACTAGCTTTATTGCACAAAACTCTTCTGAATAAATATCATAAAAATCTTCATTTATACACTATTTACAACAAAAGCTCTGTATTAAAGCTCCGGTTTAATTTTCACAGCAGTATCCCTTATAATGACATTTGTAATACTGAAAAGGCTAAGTGTAAATAGGGAGAAAAACCGTACAGCCCAACCTTAGAAACCACCTGTATAGAGCAATAACCAGTGGTAAGAATCTATGATTAAAATAGCCCTATGTAATGCATTCTTGTAAAATTAACCGGTATATAAAGGATACATGTCTTATGTGGCACAATTTTTCTCTCCCTTGGAAGGTCACTTTAGGCAGGTTTCACTGTATTTGGACGATATCTCTCTTTCACATTTGTTATTTTTAGATAGACACAAGTGTCGATTTAGTTTCTTACAAGGACAAACATCTTTGTATTAATCATTACAACAGTCCTAATGAACAAAATAATTTCCATTATAATAACATTCAATAACTTATAACATTAAAGTTTTACACACAAAAAAGAAAATTTATACCTTCTTGTGATTAAAAATTTCTTTGGCTACAGCAAACAGTTTAAGAAATATAAACACATTATAAAAATATTCAATAGTTCAGCAGTGATTAAGATACCAAATATCAGCAGAGGTTCAAAGATATTAAAACAATAATTTTTTAAAACTTTCTAGTTTTATCAGCTAACAACAACAATAGGTTTTCCTGGTTTCTTGTTCTGTTGTGCTGTTATCTGTTCTTGTCTTTCCTTCTTCATTCTCTCCGTTTTCAAGCTTTTAGAAGTGATATGTAATGGTGGCAAGATTTTATCTATCTTTGGAGACTTGGGAAATTTTAGTAGTGTTGACACTTTATCTAATAATGTCCTACAAGAAAAGATAATTCAAAGTAAAATCAAAATATGCATTTCACTGTTTCTATCAAATAAATACTTCCTATCACATCATATATAAATTTATAGCTTCTTTCGATTTATATATAATGTCATCATGTGGAATATCTCCACCAGCTAGTCAGTGAGAGTTGATATCTTTCAAATGAAATTGTCTATTGCTGTTCGGGCGTTAAACCCCAACAATCAATCAATCAATCAATCAAATGAAATTGTCAGCATCAAAATCAAAAGAAACTATTGTACTTTTATTGGTTTCTAATTTTACAGATAACTGATAAAAAATCAAATTACATTTCAACCATCAGCACAAAAAAATAAAAAAGTTTTTTTTTAACCAAAATCTTTTAGAGGTCAGCTTTAATCTGATAGTTGGAAAACGCTGTCATCTTATACTTCAAACAAGATTTTAAGATTCCCCCCAAAAAAGTGGAAAATGATGAAATCTTAAGAAGAAAAAACAGTAAAAAGAGAACCATAATGGTAAAATCCAGATTTGGAAAGGCGGAATTCTGTAAATCATGTCTGATACTTACTCTACTTTGATTTTATTTTCATTCAAAAATATAACATTGTCATCAATTTCTTTTGGAGGTATATTTTCTGGTGCAACCATCTACAAAAAAACAAACAAATCTGATGAAACATAAACAATATACAGTAAAACCTGCCTAAAGCAAACCCCTCTCCGATTTAACAATATGCTTATCTCAATATATAATAAAACCTGCCTAAACCAAACCCCTCTTCGACTTAACAATATGCTTATCTCAATATACAGTAAATGACTTAACAATATGCTTATCTCAATATATAGTAAAACCTGCCTAAACCAAACCCCTCCCCAATTTAACAATGTGCTTATCTTATACATATGTTTGGTTTACCAAGGTTCAAATACATTTAAATTGATACAAAGGGACTGTAAAAAGTGTCTGGTTTAGACAGGTAATCACATAATCATATTACTCAGGGTTTGGTTCAAACAGGTTTCATTGTTTGACAATGAGAAGCAAAGTTACAAAATAACCAAAACATGAAGTGTATTTATGTGATATCTAGTCCAAAATATCATTTGGGTCACAACTAAACATTTCAGATTAAACCTTCATACTGTGAAGAAGTAACTTGTATTTAAGTTTCGTACATATCCATTCACTAACATTCAAGTTATGGTTACACAAGCTGAAAATCAATAAAAACAATTTCAAAGGGCAATAGCTCCTTAATCAGTGGAAAGTAAGGTAGATCTTAAAGAGTAATCAAGAGAACAAAGGTTATAACGGTAATCAAAAGAATGCAATCCAGGGACAAAGACCAGACATGGAAAGCAGACATACACAACAAAAGAATGTAATCAAGGGACAAAGACCAGACATGGAAAACAAACACACACAATAAAGAACACAAAGTAACTAAAATCATACAGACAAAGTAACAAAAGCAAATGAGCAACTCGGACTCCAGGTTCACCGGTAAGGTAACTAATGTGATTTCTTTTGGAAATTAAAAAAAAAAGTTGTTATCAGCAAAGTGGCCACAATAATGCTTTTGTAGAAATAGCAGCAATTTTTTCGAAACCAGATTTCAGTCACAACTCTAAAAAAACAATTTACTTTTTTGTGAGGAACATTATGCTTAAATTGTATTCTGAATCAGTAATTTCCCTGTCACCAAATGTCTACAGATGTCAATGACAAAGGTTCTGGTATGATGACAGCCAAACGGTATAAAAACTAACCAACAGGAATTGTTAAGATGAAAAAAAAATTAATCATGAGAGCTAAATAGATATTTTTTTTCAGTTTTGATCAAGACCATACCTTTAATTTTGTCCCCACATTAAATCTACAGCTCCTCTGCTTAGCACTGAATGTCACAGCAATATTTTCTTGTCCCATCACTCTGATTGCTAGGTGTCTGCTGAGACCAAAACAGATAGGCTGAAATGGTGGAGCATGCACATGTGTCTCCTGGTCTTTCCATGACCACTTCTTCTTCTTGGCACCAGTTGGGTCTGATTCTAAACCTCCAAACTGATCTATATATAACCTGTAACCCAAATTGTATTCATGATTTAAGGGGGTGCATATTTATGATAAAAGACAAAAACAATTAATAAAAGTTTAATGAGAACTGGTGGAAACTTTTTTTTTTGGTTTTTTTTGTTGTATGAAGTGCAAACGTCAACTGAACAGCAATGTACCATATAAATACCATTTAGATGGATAGGGGGCACAGCAGTGTATAGCATCTCATTTGAATAACCAAAAACTGATGTTTTATATGTAGTGCTGTGACAAACCATGAAGTTGTAAGAATTGTCATGCTAATTATACCTCCAACTGTTCTATATAGTGAAAATTGCTGCCTCATGAAACAAGAAGTTGATACTGGACAGCAACCAAAATTGCTTACAATATATACCCCATCTATATAAAGCCACATACCAAATTTGAAATCTGTCCATCCACTGAAAGAATTGCAACACAATTTGGCCAGATGAGTGGACAGACTGCTAAGGTGATTTCAACATACCACCCACTCTTAAGCGGGAGTATAATTGCAAGTGTAAATTACAACTGCATTTTATAATTAACCTCAAAGACTTGCTGATTGATAAAAACAACTTAAATACCTTATCAATGATAAGAGTCTTAACATGGCAATCATCCTTCAAGACATGCTAAATATGAGTAAAACAGTTACCTTACATTTCCGTTCTCATGGTAACAACTGCCATACCCTAGAGGATCAAACGTTGCTAAGGTTTTAGGAATAGGTTGGTCATCATGTAACACATAATGGTAGTGACCTAATTTGATTGAGGATACCAAAATGGCCAGATTACCACTAGGATAGCTGAAAACTTAGTTAAGGAATACTGGTTAGTTGATTGATTGATTGTGGTTTAGCAGATATTTCATGCATTTCAGGGTGAGAACATTTGACCAATTGAACAGACCCTGCTTTGTTCAAGTCCAACATGCTGAGCCCGACCTTTATTGTGCCAGCTCACCGAAGTAACTTCCTGCAAATAGGCATGTTGACATTACTCTGACCAACCGGTAATCATTCTATCTCCTGAATTCTATGTGCTTGGAAGAGTAGCTGTTTCACTGACTACAGAAACATTATTGCGAACAAAATACATTAGGTTTATATGAAGTTTACTGTAAATCTTCTCCTAAAAATGCACTAACGTGCATGTTATCAATTGAGACTTCCAGTTAACAATTTTATATAAAAAATATGATTCTGTGTAAGAATTAAGCAATGGGTGGCACATCATATTTCTCAATTTGCTTTTTTTGCCTAAAATATATTACAGTTGAACCTCGATATGTCGAACTCGGATTAGTCTAAATCTCGGATAACTCGAACTAACTACAAAGTCCCAGCAAAACTCCCCTTACTCCAATACAATTTTACTTGGATGACTCGAACTCGGATGAATCAAAACCTCAGATAACTCGAGGTAATCAATCAGTCCCCTCGATCAGACTTTGAGATTAATTAACCCTGATGTCTCGAAGTCAACTAATTAGTCAATAAACTGATTGCTTTATTACAAACCATGATCGAAATGTGTTTTAACAACAATTAACGTGGCTTTTAAATATAATTTGTTGACACTCATTATGGTTTGATTTGTTTATTTAATTAATTCAAAATTGTGTGTGTTGTTAAAAGAAACAAATTTTATTAATAACACATCAGAATTTACACCAACAGTGATATCGGATATTTTGATGTTTTGAAATTAAAAAAAAAAAAAATACAGATGAAATGTAATGGTATCTGACTATTTAATGAAACATCAAACAGACTACATTCGTTTCACTAGTGAATTTGAAATTTTATCGTAATATTGTAGACCACATGGTTTGACGATACTCCTGATTGTAAATCAAACAAAGCATCAGGTTTATATGAACTATGAAGTTTTTGATAGAAAAAATAAAAAGGAAATTTCACTAAAACATTCGGTGCCGTTCAGTATTTCAAACATGATATACAACATACAAAAGAATATCTTCCGATATGAAATGTATAACATTACGAAGTACCGTGTAAAGTGAAGTACATTTTTGTACATGTACAAGTACAACATATGATGTAAATACAGAAACAATCATGGACAAAACTACTAGTATTTCCGGTTCATCCTCGACCTCAGATTACTTGAACCTCGGATAACTCGAACATTTTTGCATGGTCCCTTCGACTTCGACTTAACGAGGTTCAACTGTAAATACATCAAGAAAACAAGCAAAAAGTTATTCAAATTAAACCTGAAGCATCTGTGACATATATATTTTTTAGACATCTCACATAGAGAAAATGCAGGAAAATCTCCCATCATTATTACATAGTGCATTTCAACTAAACTTGACCTATCATTATCTTATAAAGGAAAACTATACAAACACTTTAATGGTTATTTCTGAATACTACGAGGTTTAGATACTTGATAATGCAATAAAATTTCTGTGTTTTTTTTGTTTTTGTTTCTGTAATTTTTTGTTTTTTTGTTTGTTTGTTTTTGTTTTTTTTTTTTTTTTGGGGGGGGGGGGGTTTAATACACATTTTGCCTGATTCTTAGACAAAGAAGATTTATTCATTTCCACTTCAAGTGCCAGACTATTCTATTTACAAATCCTTACATTATATTGTTTGTGGTTATACATAAAAAAAATACAGTAAAGAGCGATCTTTATAAAGGATACAAAACATTGCCTGTTCCATCAGGGAAAAGTGTTACAAACTTCTGTCCATCATCATAGAACTTCTCAATCATTAGTCTCTCTCTCCACTGTAAATAAAAACATTAATAGTTCAACTCAACTCCAAAACAATTTCCTTGAAGAATAAAATGTCCAGGGATTGAATTTTAGAATTTTTTCCACAAGCTAAACTACTAAGTACATGTACTGAAAATTTAAAATTGCTAAATTTAAGTTTTTAGGATTATTTCTGGACTTTATCCATATGACAAATAGAATACCACTAGCAAATTTTAGCAAGTGAAAATAATTTCTAATAACAAAATTGAATTTAAACTTGCATTTAGCAAGTATTCCCCCTTAAATTTGATGACTGATGTCTGAAGAATTGTACCATTATCATTTGAAGTCTTTGACCGTCTTCATTTTCAACATCACTTCAAATTGTTCAGACATTCATTTTTTTCCCAGCATGCAACATGCTCCAGAAAATAATATTAGAAAAATGTTACAACTAATAGAAAAAAAAAACCAAAATTTGAATATGAATACGACTACTTTATTTCTCTAAAACTATAACATAGTTACAGAAAGTATAATAATATAATAACTTTAATACAAACATTTACATTACTAAGCAAATGTTTATATAATGTTATACATACTCCCTGTAACTATGTTACAGCCTTTCAAGACTTTTGATATAGGTTATCACTAAAACAAGACAGTTTCT
This sequence comes from Perna viridis, assembly GCA_037379345.1. Lineage (NCBI taxonomy): Eukaryota > Metazoa > Mollusca > Bivalvia > Mytilida > Mytilidae > Perna > Perna viridis. The sequence goes on along the minus strand of CM074512.1, from coordinate 53,682,976 downwards.
AACAATTAATTTGCAAACAATTAAAATTTTGACCAATTACAATCACAATTAGCCTAATAACTGTACCATAACCACGTTACTACACATCATTCCTTTTAAAGCTTACCTTTCCATCCGCTATCATGGCATGATCTAAAGGTTCAGGTACAAACACATCAGTATCATCATCTTGTAACACAGGACTTGGGGGTCGTATTGTCCAACCCTCATTCAAACACATCTGTGATGATAACTGGTACTTTATTGTCTTAACCTGACGGGCAACTGAAATCATCATTTACAAAAAAGTCATATTTACATTGTAAATTTCGTTAGACTGGCTTTACAATTTTTCTTTTCTTTTTCTTTCAATACATTTAATTGAATTGAAGTGGAGTAAATGGAGTCAACATGTTAATTCAAATAATTATGGGACTCGAAGAAATATGTAACTAATATAATATATGAAATTGATAACTGTAAGTTAAAATACAACAGGTATTAACATATTCATTACAGAAATATTCTTATAAAGAATGGAATGTGTAAACTTGATTAAAGTGAAAATATCAAAAGGGTTAAGGGAAAGGTAAGGAATGGGAACTACATTTTAATTCTATTATACAGAAAGGGAGGTAAACAATGCAGGGAAGGATAAAAGTTCATGCATTCTACACACTTCTAGTTACAAGTTTCATATTTTCAGGGAATTTTGAGACAATTAATATCATATTAAAATTTAATTATATAAGTTTGTGTATTTTCAGTAAGATTAAGTGAATGTGAAGTTATTATCATGCAAACGAGAAATAGGAAATGTGAACATTAATTTTGTGCTCTTTGTGATATTAAAAAAATAGCAGTTGTTTATTAGGAAAAAAGCACATCTTGGCACTAAAATTGGAACTCAAAGAAATACACTGTAAGATTCAGAAAACTTTTAATAAAATCAAATTAGGTTTGATTTTGAGCCTCGATTTGGACTAACTCGAAAACAAAATGATAATCTAACTATAAATTTAGATTCAGCATGCTGAAAAACTACAAGAATTCAGAAATCGAACTAAGTCATCTTTAACCTTTGGTCCTCTTGTGGACCAATTACAAAACAGGGCCGCAATCTAAGAACACAGTGAGATTAATTTAAGCTAATAATACAATGGAAAAAAGTTTTATTTTTGGACCCTTGGACCTCTCTGTCCATCAGTTGGAAAACTGGGACTCAAAACCTCCCTTTTTGTTGAATGAAAAACTGCAGTACAATTTCATACAGATCAAATACACATTCAACTTTTGTTCAGAAACAAAAAAAATACTTGCTTTTGACCCAAAATCTGCAACATCTAGGGTCATAAGTTCTCATAACCCTCCCTAAAAAACTTCAACCTTCAACTGTAGTACAAAACCTTGTGGTACAATCAGATAGAAATTCATACACTGATACTGAAATTATTTCTAGACAGCAAATGTCCACAAATAGCAATGACATTGCCCTAACATAACAGAACAGAACATGTTTTTAGGGGTGGTATAAATTTTCACTTCGGTAAAAGATCAAATCCTGCCATGTTGTAACCAATGATGATTGTACATTGACTTGTGTATTAACTTAATGTTGTAATCAATGATTACTGTACATTGACTTGTGTACAAAAACTTCATGTTGTAATCAATGATTACTGTACATTGACTTGTGTACAAAAACTTCGTTGTAATCAGTGATTACTGTACACTGATTTTGTGTACAAACTTCATGTTGTAATCAATGATTACTGTACATGGATTTGTGTACAAACTTCATGTTGTAAACAATGATTACTGTACATGGATTTGTGTACAAACTAATTTAATTACCTTCATAGTGGTCATCAAGATCCAAATCAACCTGCTGAGCAACTAAATTACTCATAGATCTGGATATATTACTCCGCTCTTGTGAGAAAATTTTACGTTTGGCTAAAAAGTCAAATGACTTAACTAATACTGGAATTTACTAGGAAATTTTTGTTTCTTGATTTAACTTTTTCCTTTGAAAAACGTTAAAAAAACTTCTTACTTCATTCATGTTAATGTTATTACAATCTGTTTACATGCAAAAAATGGTTATGAAAATGATAAGTGAAAAACTTTATTTTTACCTCAATATTTCAAAATCATTTCTTTTCATATTTCAAAATTCCTTGTATTTTTTTAATTCATTAATTTCAGAGAGAAACATTCTGTGAAAGTTTAAGTGAAAACCTGTCTAAAACAAAACACTGGAAATCCAAAAGCAATTACAATCATTTGTTAGTCCCTTGGTATGTATGTTACTCCTTCGTAAATCAAATACGATCAAACCTGTCTTCAGTGACATTCCATATAAGAGAAAATTCCTGTTTCATAAGACAGATGGTCATTATATACAGGTTCAATAAACACAGAATGCATAATATTTGGATTATACCGGTCTATTAACCCAGGTCATATCTGAACACAGATAGTCACTAAGAGGTTTGACTGTACCGAACCTGACAAAAAATCAGCTCAAAAGAGGATTGTTTTAGATAGGTTTTACTCTATATTTTCCATGGTACCATTTTTATTAACTATTTAACTTCCTAAAGAATTATGCCCCAAAATGGTTGAAATTTTCTATCTCGAAAGTCAATGATTTCAGCTATCTCTAAATTTTACTTGAAAATCAGTACCATGAAATAAAAAAACTTTCACAGAAATCTTCTAGTGAGTAATGGTATCCTGTTATATGGCCAACACCATCAAATCTTTGTAGTGGAGAAATATCTTGTAGCCAGGTATAAAATAATAACAAGCTCCTATCTCCGGGATAAATTCTCTGTCCCTATTGATATGTATCCAGGCCCCAAAAGCAACAAGAAAATTCTCAAGTCTATAATGCTTCTCAAATGTAACTGACATACAATTATAAAATATCTTCTTTGAATAAAAGAAGGTGGAAAAAGATGAGAAATTTCAGACTTCAGTATTTTCTTAGTTATATTCTGCTAGGACCTTATGTTGGTTTTAAAACACACAAAAGCATAAGCACATGGAATATGGCTTGATAAGCCTATGTAATAGGTTATCATGATATAATAGCAGCCATTTATCAGTATAATGCATAAGAGGTTTAAGAGCAATATTAACATCATATTTCTACTTTCATTCGAAAAATAAAGACGGTATTGACTCTGATGTACCATGGGCTTTATCAATGATACTTCTTATCTCTTTGTTTACAGCTATTGTAGACAAATGTCTAGTGGAGTTTGTGTTATACTGGAAAATATGAAAAATTTTAAAACAGCCTTTTCATACAAAACAGCAATTTTTCATTACTTTTGGAAAGAAATTCAGGCTTATTAATACAATTTTCCTGCTGTATTCTGATTGACATACAATATCTACTAAAGAAATATGTCGATGAATTTCTTACTTGTTTGGATGAAGTATAGAACGAATTCAAGGAGTGTAACGAGTAGAATTATAATCAGCAATAAGCAAGAGATATATTGGAATTAAGTAATTGGTAAAAGAAATAAATGTATAGGAAGAATGCAAAATATACAAAATTTGTGGATGTCAGCAGTCTTTATAAAAACTAAACAGGTGGTGATTTACACATGTCAAAAACCCACAAAATTTACTTTATTTCTTATTCAGAAACAGTTACGAGACCACATAGTTACAGCTTTTGATTTGCAATGTCGAGACAAAAAATTATATATATTGTGTAGGAAACTTGCACTTCACAAGAGTTATTGTTCTTGATTTGGCTGTTGCAATGTCAAGACAAAAAATTACATAAATTGTGTAGGAAACTTGCACTTCACAAGAGTTATTGTTCTTGATTTGGCTGTTGTAGTCAAGACAAAAAATAATATAGATTGTATAGGAAACTTGCACTTCACAAGAGTTATTGTTCATGATTTGGCTGTTGCAATGTCAAGACAAAAAATTACATAAATTGTGTAGGAAACTTGCACTTCACAAGAGTTATTGTTCTTGATTTGGCTGTTGTAGTCAAGACAAAAAATAATATAGATTGTATAGGAAACTTGCACTTCACAAGAGTTATTGTTCTTGATTTGGCTGTTGCAATGTCGAGACAAAAAATTACATAGATTGCGTAGGGAGCTTGCACTTTGCAAGAGTTATTGTTCTTGATTTGGCTGTTGCAATGTCGAGACAAAAAATTATATAGATTGTGTAGGAAACTTGCACTTTGCAAGAGTTATTGTTCTTGATTTGGCTGTTGCAATGTCGAGACAAAAAATTACATAGATTGTGTAGGAAACATGCACTTCACAAGAGTTATTGTTTTTGATTTGGCTGTTGCAATGTCGAGACAAAAAATTATATAGATTGTGTAGGAAACTTGCACTTCACAAGAGTTATTGTTCTTAATTTTGTAGATTTTAGTGGGTTTATGAATGTAAAGTTTTCTCAAAAATACAGATCTGAACACAGAAAGGACTCTTACATAAAAATACAGCATATGTAGACCAATAAAGTATTATTTGTTCTGTGGGTTTTCTACACCATAAATCATCTCTACTATAGGCAGTGTTTAATTTTTATATGGACTTGTACTTAATAAAATACAACAATATTTTAAACGAAATGATACCTCCAATATATTACTAAATTCAAATTATTTTACAGCGTGTAATATAATTAACTTCAAGGAATAGAGTTGGTCTTCCCTTGTTTGAATGACAATCACTTGGTGAAATGCCTCTGATAGTTAACTGGACAATTAACAAGGAGATTTAAATTGTCCATCATTTCATAGGTATTTTAATCTGTGACTAATAGAATTTTTTTAATCTTTTTGTCAACTGTCCATTTAACTACCTATAAAGGAAATTCATTTGGTGATTGTTATTCAAACTCTTTTACATGAAGTTAACTATATTACTTGCTGTCATATGAATAATTTGGCGCCTTATTGGTATAATTTTCAAATAAAAAATCTTCATAGTATATGAGATATTTAACTGCTTGAAACTCGTATGAGCTCAATGGCATCACTATCCACAAATTTTGTATGTTTCAAGATCTACATCCTATCTAAAGCAGAAGCTATTGAGATAATTGAATCCAATATCTGAAGGAATGCTGGATGTTTTCACTGATAATCATGCAGGCTATCCCAGGATTCCACCTACCAATTGGTGCCGGTGGCTGGAGCGGTCGTCCTCGCGCAACAGCTGGTGCTGCCGAAAAACAAGGCACAGGATAATATATATATCATTAAACTAAGTAAGAACAGATCGAATAGACAGAAAACAATGAAAAAGAGAAAGACTGAAGAAATTAGTATCATATACATGTATATGAATAGAAATGACAAGAAATAAGCATGTACGAATGAAGTAGAACCATCTCCCCCTATCTACTGTATATTGTCTTAGAAAGATATGGAAAGATGTGAAAGAAATGAGTTAATGACTGTTTTTTCTTATTAGTATACAAATATTATAATTAATTTGTAAAATTTAATATTTTACAAACCATCACCGAATGCTAAAATGGAGATGCACAAATATATAAACAACATTCAATACATTATTTATGTATGTAAATAGAACTAAGACGATACCCTTATAGACCAGTCCATGTTCAGACTGTTGCACAATAAACCCTTCAAAAAGATATTTTCTTGTTTGAAAGAAATGGATACTGCTATAAAATTATTTTTACCAATTCATCAAACATAAAAAGATCGAATGTTTTAGATATTGAACGCGCCACTTCTCCATAAATGGAAAATGCTACTGTTTCCGTGAAATCATGCAACTATTTTAGCCAAATACATGCACTAAATGATCTCTAGCAATAAATAACAACATTGTACATTGTAGATTTATTTCTCTTAACATTTACATTGTAGAGATATTTTCCCTACAAACGCATTATTTAATATTTGATGAGGAAATAAAAATACGACAACGGAGTCAATATTCTTGAAATGAAGTAACAAAAACAAAACAAAATTTTAACGATACAAATTTGAATTTTGAAATTGTCTTCACTGCACACTAGTGTTATAATTATAAAAACACACTGACCACACTAATAACATGCATTGTTTATATAAAATTGTAAACACTTACATGCCATGAAGTTAGACTGAGTTGCCAACCCAGTAACTTCTTGTTGTCGACGTGCCATCTCTCTGTCTTTCATTCTATGAAAAATTATAGTCTTTATACTAGCGTTTTCATTCTTACATTTTCAGAACATGCATATAATAATAGGGAATAAAATAATTCTGACTTGAGTTACAGTATTTTAACTATTACATTTGTTATATCTAAATGGATAAAAAAATACTGACACACCCCTATTCAGTTAAATTCTGAGCTACGATAAAAATATGTTTTAAAATTAATTTACAAGAATTGGCTTTGTTAAAAATATTGTCTATTAAAAAAATAACATAAATTTCCTTTGTGCATATTTTGTTTATTGCACTTCCCGCAATAAACAATATGCACGTGGAAAATTTATGTTATATTTCAATAGACAAAATTTTTATCACAGCCAATTATTAAATATACCAATTACAAAAGAGAAGATTTTAAGTTGTTTATCAAATTTCAATAAACAATTATAAAGTACAAATGTATTACCGAATATCCCTTGTTTAAACTAAGACAAATACCTTTTTTCAGCTCTTTCCTGGGCAGCTTTTTTGGCTTTCTTGTCAGAGAATGGACCATGAGCTTTTATATTTATCATTTTATTTTTCTTCTTTTCCTCCTCAGCCATATTAAATGCTGTTGTGGTAGCAAACTCAAAGAATTCCCGATACTGATCACAACAGAACAGCTGATCTGGTGGTAATCTCATCTGTTGTTCGAGTGTAGGGAAAGGTTGGATATCGTGGCCACAAAACTCACAGACTCCACCAAAAATGCCATATTGTAAACCGTGATCATCTTTAGGGAAATCGTCTGCTTCCTCATCTAGTTGTAATTCTGGGTCAGCAACATTTAATTCTTTCTTTTCCGATTCTCTGTTGTACTACAAAGTAAACATTTTACACTGAATTCAACATATATCACTAGTATATCATTTTGCTAAATCAGCAAGAAATTGTATGATTACAGGACCAACACACAACTCACTATCATTAAAATATTCGTAGTAAGTTTACACGAACAAATACTTCATAGATTATCAACAATTATTTCAATGTGAAAAGTAAGAATTTTGTCCCATCCCCATTCAATGAAATTATTACAGGCTTGCTATGCATGGTTGTAACACTTCTTTTTTGCTAGTAAGAAAGACTTACTTTAACTGCTACTCATCATAGTATTATTTCAGATTATTTTTAGAAAGCACCAGATTGAAATTTTACTTATTTGGCTTTACATCTTTAATATCACTACAATTTTGTTAAGCAGAAGTGATTTTTTGTCAAGAAAGATATCAATCATATTTGTTGAAGGTGAACTCAAAGGGAATTAAGGTTACACCCTTGATCTTTAGAAATATATTACAATACCATCCTAAGTTGGCCAAAAAAAAATAACAGGATTTTCAATACTCCAATGTTATGTACAACAATTATATGTGGTAGGGAGTATATATGCTATCTTTGTAAATTTATTCCATAATCTTGTTCGGACCAAAAAAATATATATGTTGAAAACTTAGCAAAATTATGAGGCTATTTTCTGATACAAAAATCATACACAAGTGCTGTAAAAAATCTGACATCAAAATTTACTTCAAAAACTTATATAAAGGAATATAAAAGAGACATATATTTAATTAACAACAACAAAAATGTAATATAAATAAATGCTGAAGCTGATAAAAAGCAAAAACTGTAATTTAATGGAAGAAAGCAATTAGCTTTCCAAATACAGTTTTATTTTCTCCAACCATATTGGCAATCAAAATGTCGTGATGCTCGATGATAAAGCAGATAAAAATCAATCCTAAAACAATGTTAGATCAAACTGACTAGTATAACACACAAAAAAAAAACACATAAGAGAACTTAGGATAAAAATTCACTATTTACAGACAAATACAAGTAGATCTCTTTCACATGTACCCATAATATGCAAGTGTTCATAGTTTGAAAAATTTTTGTTATTTTAAAACATGCACCAAAAGATGAATTTTATTACTGCATTCCAAACCTGTATTAGTCAGAATCTAGAAATAGTGAACTATTATACAAAGTGACTCTTATTTAAATGCTTGTATGAAAGTTTTTACAGCTAAAATGTACACATATATACATGTACAATGTAATAATTATCTAATAATTAGTTATTGAACTTAAGTTCAGTTTCTGATAAAAGAATAAGCCATTGTAGTTAATGAAACTTTGAACTAATTAAAAATCTATTCTTATATGATGACGTGATATATTACCCAATATATCCACCCCTAGGTGATTTAGATGCAGAAAAAGTCTTTTGCCATATTTCAAAATAATTTATGTAAAGTACAGTGTTTATACTCATTCAAACATGGTTTGGCCTTTATAATCATATTTCATACTTGGCTAATGCTCAGTATAAAATACACTAATCGAATATAAAGACCCAGCCCATGTACACATGAGTACAACTCCAATCTCAGGGATTAAACCTAAAATTTTGGCTTGTTAGCCCACAGCTTAAATTCTGGTAGTTAATATGTATAGTTATTTAAAATCACAGTAGAAATTTCAGTACCCCACACCAAATTTTAAGGGCCACTGATGAGTGGGCCCCTGCTAGTTTCAAACACTGGCATCCCCACAAATTATTTCTTAAATAAAATGTCAGTTGTAGTACCTTTCTGCAAAAACTTTCATCAATAAGGATAAACACAAACACACACAGCAATATTAGCATCTAAACAATACTGAACACTACCACCTCTAATAAATAAGCTCTAACACTCTATAGGCTTCACAATACACCTTCACCATTAGGTTGGGTTAATTATGTAAAACTGCTTTACAGTCACTAATTTAGTTAACTTTAGGGAATAAAATTGTTCTTCCCTTGACTGAAAGGCCATTACCTGTTGAAATGTCTTAGTTACTTGATTGGTCAATCAATAAGGACATTTAAACTTTCATTTTATTTAAGTTAAGTTTGAAAGTATAAATCACAATATCAATTGTTCAATTAACAAGAAAGTTCAACAGGAGAATATCATTTTATCAAGGGAAGACTTCCATTCCCTGAAGTTCACTATATTAATTACTGTAACTTTTTTTTAAACCACTATAATTAGCTCACAACATATCAATGTTATACATTTGTTAAAGCACTAAATATTATATCAGCCAACAACAAAACCATGTGTTACCTGAAGAATGTTGGGAGGCCCTATACTGGGGATATAATTATAATCCTCATGCCTCCTGTAACTGTCCTCATCTGAACTCTTTAGGAAACAAACAGTCATTTATAATTTACAGTGGGTTTTATAATTTTCAAGTATTACAGTTTTGTAGACTTAAATGTCATTGAAAGATTTTTTATATAAAGCATACAAAATTTCATAGTGTAGTCCATTATTGCTTCCAGATAAGATTCACTATAGTCTGAAAATTTATTGAATGCTTTTACATGACTGATGAAAGAAAGCACACACCAATTGCATTACCAAAATTCAACATTATTCTTTTATTAAAACTATTCAATGTCTTCAAAAAGAGGCCAAAAATCAGCAATGAGTCTGCTTTAATAAAGAGAGAATATATTTATATAAAATTTCTTTCTGCTAATATCAGAACATAGCTTATCCAATGAAAAAACAAATTTAACTGACTATACACATGAGAGAAGAAACAAAAACAAAAAACAATTTAATTGATACATACTGAGTCTGTGTCACTATCACTGATATTTAACTGTGGTATGCCAAAATCCTCCTGAATGGGCGTGGCTTCTTTTTCTACTTCCTCTTCATCTGCTCTACCTATGAAACAAAACAAGTTAGCTGTTTGTGGTATTTCTCAAAGTGATTTTCAAGTTGTTACTTAAAACAGACAGTATGTGAAAATGCCACTATACTTTAAACCATAGAACCATGATGCTTAAAGTATTAAACATGCCAAACCAAAATCTCATTGAGTATAAAATTTGTCTGGTTTAAAAAGGTGTTCATTTCATCTAGGTTATTAAAAGGGACTTTAAAAAATGCCTGGTTTAGGCAGGTTTCATTACATATATATACTATATACAAGACCTCTTACAGTTAATTGCTTTTTATTGACACAAACTTTTCAATTCAATACAAGCAGTCTTGTCTCATTAATGTATCAAGGTTTTTGAATTTGTATACATGTGCAGCTTTTGTTTTTGGCAAACTGCATTGTCACAATGGTATAATTTTTCCTATATTACAAATTATGGAATCAATAAAAACCCAGTGATTTTTGTGAGCATTTCTACCTTGAGGTGATCCAATTCTTTCTCTCCCATCTTCAGACAGAATACCTACAACCAGAAGTGCAACCATAAACCAAAGTGTCATGATATGTGATGTTTACGATCTATGCTTATTCTTCTTGATATCTCATTTGTCTCCCTTTAGCAGAACCCTAGTATCATACAAATTCTTATCAGTAGTACTTGATATTAGGCAGTTTGTTTTAAGGAGGTAGACCTAAGGTAAGGACATAACTCTTGAAATTAGTGATATGTTTGTATCATATTCAATTTCACCAAAGCCTATCAAGCTTTCATTTGAAACAGGATGAAATCAGTACAAGTTATTTTGATGCTTACATAAGATTGATGTAAAATGCTGAATACAAATGTTCCAATGATTTGTAAGAGTTATGTCCCTTACCCTAAGTCTGTTTCCTTAAATACATCCTTACTGACCCTACTTAAATAAAAATGGCCAGATAAAGTAATGCGGTTACAAAGTTAGTGAAATGAAACACACTTTTTTAACAGATAAACTTTCCCTTGTCCACCTTTTTTGTTGTCAAAGTTCCTTTTTTCTTCTAACTTTTGAGGTGGTTATTAACAACTAAAAGTTATTCTGCTTTTAATAATTCATCATTACTGGTATTTTCATTCCTAGCAGCGGGTTAAATCTATCATTATTAAATTGAAAACATCTGATCTTGTTAAAAGTAGTATGGTTAAAACAGTCTATATTTTACATAGCAAATTACAAGCAAAATACTACATTTGTTAAAAAATACATAACATGTAAATAAGTCTTGCCTAAATCTACAGATTTCAAGAAAAAAAATCAAATGGTTTTTATTTTGAGAAAGATCTGACATGACTTTGACAGGAACTACTACGAAGTGTAAATTGGCAATATTTGAACAAAAAATAGGGAAAAAAACTGTTAACAGTAAAATCAAAATTTTAAAAGGGGTAAGTCCACCAAAAATGGGATAAAATTATCACTGAAAGATCAAAAATTTTGAAGACTGAAATTTGACATTATTTCTTATTCAAAGAAAATGGTTCATTTCATTAGTGAACATACCATAATTGTTTGGTCAATTGGTAATTCTGGTTTAGCCATGCTATAATGCTTACCAGTGACTATTCATGAAATGCTATTTTCAAAACGAAACAAAAAATTGTTACACATGGGGTAAAGTTGTTTCATATAAAGCTTAAATACGCCTACTGCATAGCACTGATATCAAAACTAGGTATTAGGACTTCAAAATTCCACTCTTTTTTTTTCATTTTAGAGACACTACATAAATTTTTAAAAATTCCTAATATTGTAAACACTTCAAATTCAATAGCAAACATCAAATCTGAATCTATATATAGTGTAACTCAGAAGCAAACAAATTAGCGTTAAATCGCTGAATGATAATAACCTCTACTAGAACTCCTGCTAGAAGCAGATAATCTTTTCCCTGCAAATGTAAAATTTTTGTGAAAATAAAACCACAATCCTTCACTGAAAAATACATCAGGATATCACAGAATACAGACAGTTTTATCTACAACTTAGCCAAAATTAAGGATAACTCAGAACTAGATTTTCAGCTGTGGTGATATTGTTTTTTTTTTAAACATGTACATGTAAACAAATAAAACACGACAAAATAATTATCAATAACCAAAAACTTATTTCCCACTAATAACAGACTGCAAGCTGACTACAGTATATGTATAATACTTGTTTTCCTTTTAACCCAAAAAAATAATGACATGTTATCTCCCTTAGACCATCTGGTTTCTCACAATACATACTAGATCGACCAGTCAAAACTTTAGCTTCCTCTCCAGGGTCTTGGTACCATTCCCAATCTGTCTGAGTGTTCAATGTTATAAAAGTTATCTCCTTTCCATCATAAGTTACCCTTTTTGATGTTTCCTTAGCAGACAAAGACTTACTGAAAAAAAAAACAACTTAATATAAAAAAAAAGACCAATTTTCATTAAATGTCCAGTAAATACTATCATATTAACTTTGAATATGTAGAGTAAACACAATGTCAGTAATTTGCGCACCAAGTGAAACATGTACATACCAAACCCCTTCTTGACTTGTTGAATTCGTAAGGTTTAGGCGTGTGTTTGATTAACCACTTTCTAAATGCATTATAACTGATATGAATGGACTTTACAAGTGTCTGGTTTAGACAGGTTTTTCTTTATTTGGGGCAGGTTAGACAGGTTTCACAGTATTTCTATTTATTTTTCATGTACTAGTACCAAATGTATACTGTGAACAGTCAAAATGCATTCAACTGAATATAATTTTGTTGAGACCTCACAAGCACCTGTTACATGGTCTTTATACTCGGTTTTTATGACTTGTTTTCAATGATGTGATTGAACATAATCAGCATGTAAATGTCATGATTTGTACTAAAAAAATCACAAACGACATACAGAAATCTTCTCAAACAAAATTCATGCTTAAATAAGTCACACTAAAAAATTTTACTACATTAATTATAGTCTCCACTTACTCTCCTGAGAAAGTTACTGATCTCCTTGATGATCTCTCATCATCAGAGTCTCTGTCCCCAGACATATTAGATTCTCTCCTAAACCCTCGTACAATGGCCGGCCTTGCTCTTCCTGATCCTGGTTTATCTAGTGATGCTGATGATACTGAAATACAATACATAAATTATATTTCTTCCATTCTAAACTGGTGATTAAAATACACGAGTCTTTAACCACCAGACAGTGATGTAATTTCTATGACAGTTTTCAAAGTTTCTACAGATTTCACAAGCAAAACTGATATTCCTTCACTGGCTTCAGCATATTCTTGATTTTATCTTCTATTTCTCCACTTTTTATAATGAAATTAAAATCTGAACATGCCTGCTAAAGCTGCCATGATAAAAATCTCAACTTTCCATCTTGAGAGAAGAAATAATCAAAACCACTAATTACCACATTTTTGCATAGGAAAATCTATATACATGTGTCCACATGAACATGAATATTAAAGAAAGATTTTTATACTAAAAAGATTAAAAATCAGTTTTATTTTTGTATCAATGCCATTTAAGGAGGTAGACCTAGGGTAAGGGACATAACTCATGAAATCAGTGATATGTTTGTATTATATTCAATTTCACCAAAGCCTCTCAAGCTTTTGTTTGAAGCAGAATAAAATGAATCTAAGTTAATTAAATGCTTACATAATATTGATGTGAAATGCTCAATGCAAACGTTCCAAGGCCTAACTAACCACTTCTAATGTTTCCATTCATTTACATGTTAAAAAAGTAATTTTCAAAGTTTCACGGTGAATTCCCAGGACAAATGACATCTTAAAGTTGCATACCATTGCGTAGCTTGGAAAATAAGGCTTCCAAAATCATTATGCTAACGGTACAATGATTGTGTAAATTATTAATACACTTTCGCACTTAATTACATATATGATTTTAAAGTACACATTCTCAGCTTTATTTTGACTACTTTTAATCATAATACACACAAATAATGCACTTAAAATGCATATGTTTAAGTTCAGTGTGTTTTTGGTACTACATAGGGTGGGGTGGCCATTTGACCCTGAAGTGGTTAGTGAGACCCAATGATTTTTAAGAGTTATGTCCCTTAACCTAGGTCTACATCCTTAAGCATTACTTAGATAAATTCTCACAAGCCATTTGAATAAAATCACAGAAAAAATGAACTATGTTTTTCAATTCTTAGAAAATTAATATAAACCTATAATGAATACTTAAGTCATGATAATATCTCAAATAATACATGAAAGTTAAGTTCAAACATGGTTTCGACAATGATACAGATTGAACATTTACTTACATAAATAGATATATGGTGGATACTGAATACCAACAGCCTTTTCGTTTAGGACCATTGTATTAAGTCATAGTCTCCAAACTTTCTAATCATATATGGATTTTACCAATGATAACTGAACAGTAAGAGAGAACAATTGTGGTTATGGCATTTCTTATCCAAAAAGCAGAAAAAAGCCATCTAACTAATCATTGGAACAGTATCCTGATTAGGTTGATCACTGCTTTTTGATGGGATCAGACAACAATCATTGCCTTTTCATTGGCCCAGACAACAATCACTGCTTTTTGATAGGATAAGATAACAATAACTGATTTTTGATTGGTCCAGACAACAATTGCTGACAGCTGATTGGCCCAGACAACAATCACTGCCAGCTGATTGGCCTAGACAACAACCATTGCCAGCTGATTGGCCAAAACAACCATCACTACCAGCTGTTTGGCCAGCACTCCACAGTATTGTAGAACTGCCTGATTTTGGTCTTGTAATCTGATGCTTTGTAACATTTATCACTTTAAAAAATTGTCAAGCATCTGTAAATCTATATATCTAGAAATAGCTCAAGCCAAGGCCTTCAGGATGCAGTAAAAATTTTCTGGAAAAAAATTACCCACAGCATATAGGGTTACCATAGAAACCATGCAAAAATATGCGAAAATTTGCAAAAAAGTTCATAAAATCAGGTTTAAAAATATCAAATTTCCCGCAAAATATCTGAAATTTTTATTTCAATCCCTGAAACTGTTCAAACTTTTCCCTTCAAAAACCCCTTCCTCATATGGGCATCGCCGGTTAGATTTTGAGCTATTTCACTTTGTAATCCACTTATTAAATTTAGCATGGTAAAAAATTGACTTACTTTCACTTTCACAATGAAGTCAAATTGTCATTGAAAAAAAGCCCCTTCAACATTGAATATATATAAAACATTGCAAAATACTTTTAAAAGTCCCCTTTTTTCAGAAAATGTTTTATCAACAATAGATTCTTCATTTTTAATCACTATAGCAACTACCGGTTTCCATTCATGTCATTTTTCATCCCTAGCCAAAAGTGCGAAACTAAACTAAACTGTGGAGTGCTGGCTTGGACCAGACAACAGTCATTGCCAGCTGATTGGCCTAGACAACAATCATTGCCAGCTGATTGGTCAAAACAACAATCACTGCTTTTTGATTAGATAAAACAACAAACACTGCAGCTTGAAAAACCAAACAACAACCCCTGCTTTTTAATTGGACCATACAAATCAATGTTTACCGATTGGCTAAGTGATTGTTATAGTTTAAGAATTAACATAGAAAACAGACAATGAGAACAAAAGACAAATACTTCTTGTCTTGTAATAAATACAGTCCTTATGATTCTGCACAATTCACCTTTTCAGTCTTTCTTTTTAGTCTGAAGTTTCAAAGTTGAGTAAGAAGTCTGAATATTGTCAAATGTGACAGAACAGAAAAGGGGACAATAAATTTTAATCAGATGCATTGTATCACTACCATCCAGTTTAAACATTTGTATCTCAATTGTACATGCATTAGCCAAATAATATGTATTAGGCACAGCCTATAACTGAGCATAGCACTAATACATCTTATGTTTGTAAAATCATTGAAAAAAGGAACAATAGCTGAAAGGAGCGAGATAGGATAGGCAAATGGTTGTCCATCTCAGCGTACTGGATGTAGACATTGTAAATAATTCTTTTTAGTTTTTTCTTTGTTATTGAATTGCATTTTTAATTTTACACCAATTTAAATGCTTCTTTCACTTTGAATTCACTTCCATGACCTTTATCTGAGGGTCTGATACATATTCCAGTTACACTGAAAGTCTATCATTAGCCTTGCATTCGATGCTAGATACTAAAGCGAAAAACTTAATTTTTTTTACACAAGAACTATATTATATAAGTTCTAAAATTACTGGTTACCAATCTTCCATCCTGTTAAATGAGTCTACACATTAACAGAATCTGTTCAGTAATGAATTATTGCCATTTTTAATTCATAAAACTAAAAGTAGAGTATCATTAATTTTGATGAAATAAGGACAACAGTGTCTAGAAAAAAGCATAATAATGACCAAAACTACATGTAAATAGACAAAGTTGTAGAACCTGTAATACAGCATTGGATCTATAATTTCAATTTTCACTATATCTCTTCTTGTGTTAAGAGATATAAACTAAAGTAAAACCATTTTCTGTGTATTATTGTATCAGACAGATATAATTTAAAAAAAATAAAAAAATCACTAACATGTTGGAGTCCAACCTCAATGACCGATGTCTCAATTTTGAAATTGTAAACACGTACTGATGAAGGCCTCAATTGTTATTGATAGGCTTCCCCAGGATTCCAGGGGAAACAAAAAATATGGAGTACAATACTGTGAAAACATGTAGGTTTTATATTTCTAAGCATCACATTGAGTGTGCCTCTGCGATCATTTATTAAACTTCATGAGACTGAGTCATCTAATGAACTATTTCTATTCCAGGGATCACTTTGGCCCTAAAAATGCCAAAAAAATATCCAAAAAGATAAGGGAGGCAAGGGTCAATTTGCATTTTTTGTGTTAAAATAATCCATTATTCTTATTATTGGCCCTTTGTATTATTTGAAAGAGTAATCAAGGGAACCAAGGCTCTAGCGGAAATCAAAAGAAAGTTATCCAGGGACAAAGACCAAACATGAAAAACAGACATACACAACAAAGGACATTCAGTAACTAAAATAATACATACAAAGTAACAAAAGCAAATGAGCAACTCAGACTCCACTAAAAAATGGGAGCATGGACCTAATGCACCACTAGGGAAAGCGCCCTCCGCTTTTCTAGAAACACCTGCCGAGTTGCTCATAAAAAATCAAGTCTAGGGTGGACAAAAGAGAAAAGGAAAACACAATGAACAAATCAGTTTTCATGGTGCAGATGGATACACCATAACAATCCACGAGTTCATGATGGTGACCATAAAACTTCTGTAGTGATGACTTCAATCGTGTAGCAACATAACCCTGTTGAAATCACCCATTTTATGTCACAAGAATGGGTCATTGACTCAATATGAGAAAATTCATGAGTTATCTCTGCCTTTCATTGGTGCTTTGGTTACAAGAGCAACTGAAGTACTGAGCTAAATTGTACATGTATGAGTACTCTTGCAGTTCACAAAACAACCACCTGATTCCTAACTTTAATCTAAATGATCATTAAATAATTTAATCAGTATTGCCATTTTTTTTTAATATCATAAGTAGCCAAGCTGAAGAGGTGCCAAGATGAGACAACACTATATAAACAATGTACCAGCAAAGTTATTTTACCTCTAGAAAGGTTAGATTTTGTTGATCTTGTATCATCCTCCTTATTTTCCATATCATCATCAGTTAAGTCAGAGTCCGTATCAGAATCAGAATCATCTTGAGGAAGAATATCACCTTGTGCACCAATAGGAGGTAATGGTTTTGAAGTTGGAAATTTTACAGAGTTTCTAGATCCTGCCCTTGAACTATTGGGTCTAGTATTTTCAGTCTCTACTGGCTCTGCTGGTGGGTCCATTCTGCATAACATATAGGTATTCCTTGTACTAGTCAATTAAGTCAGGTCCATGGGAAAATTTCCAGAGCTAAAATAAAATTTGAATAATCTTAATTTACATAAGGTGTAAAAAACAAAATCTACCACATAAAAGATCACATACATTATTATTATGTATTTTAGAACGGCAAATTTTAAAGACAAAAATCGAGATTCTTCATTTGGTTTGCTTGCATTGTTAAGTTTTTGAATTTCTGACTTCTTTATGAGATAGGCTATACTTTTTTCCTAAATTCTTACATAATGGGTTAAGAAACTGTCTAATAAGCTTTTAACGTTTTAACTTTCAGTACAATTCTGATGTTCGAGTGTAATGGAGTTACTGGATTGCAAGATGGTGTTCAGGAGTGTGGCTAGAGTATAAATGAAATTCCAACTTCAGTTCTAACCAGGTTTTTTTTCAGGATTTTGAAAGCTTTAGTCACTTTCGCGTGAGAAAATTAGGATAATTTTAAAGGCATATTTTATATTTTTCAAAATAGTATTTGCATCTTCTATTAAATATTTCAGTATCATCTGTTATTTACAGCACTGTTTAAAGACAATATATAAAACTTAAATTTATATTGCATATGAATAATGTACATGTACATTATTTTTTTTTCACTATCATGCAACCATATTTTCCAGACAATCCAAATAGTACACCTGAAATTGAATTAAAACAGAAACTCCCCAGCCTTTATATATCATCAAAAATAGAAATCCTTTTCCACCTTTTAATTCTTATACTTAATCAGGGACCATATCATCTGAACATCCCTGACATAATTTTAAATGGTTTTAATACTGAAAAAATGTGGTTTTTTGCATGGCCACCCTTTGTAGAAATACAAAAATGCACCTAGCAAAGTGTAGATATATAATCATCTATGGACTGCCTTAACATGCATCAGTACTACAAAAAATGTATATACATTGAACAGAAATGAATATTTTCAATTAAATATTTCCCCTGTGGTGCCTCAAGAGATTCTATCTTTAGCACAATTTCAAGTGCTATTACTCCATGTTGGCACCTGTTGAGAGTTCTAATAAGCTTGGGGTAATGAAATTGTCACTTTCGCCACTTGAGCCAATGTTGGGTTTACAGCTCTTCATGTTTTTTTTTGTACTTGCAAAGATTTCAGGAGATGAAATGAGACTAGATTATTTTCATCGTTCTTAAAAATCTTTTGTCAATGATGAGCACTATAAAAATCACTGCTAACATAATAGAAGTTCTCCCAAAAAAACTGCATCACCAATACAGGTCATACTGATCAGAAAGTAGGTCTTGCTATTTTCATGACAAAGGCAAAACTTATTATATGTATTGCAAAATTACTAACAGAAATTTTGCTACTTGATGAAAAAAATCATCTAATAGATAATATTTATGACACAATATACATGTATGTATGTAAACTATTGTATATTTGATCATGAATTCAAGCAATAACTTTTTTTAATAGATGAGAAATAATGTTTTTGATAAGTGGGATTTGTAACTTTAATACAGGTCTTATAAAAGACTACAAAAGGGACTATGCATTAGTCGACTTTTTGGGGGGCAATGTTATCTTGTGTCTTGTGCAAGTTTATTAGAAGCCAGTACAAACATAATTTAGTAATTTGAGAGTTTGAGTTGAGCAAAATCTCCTGAAAATTAAACAATACTTGTCTGAAATATAATACAAAATTATGTTGTAAAGTGCTACTTTTTTATTGTTGCCGAAGTCAAGTGGACAACAAAGAATAACCAAACATAAACTACGAAAAACAATGTGCTTAGTGTTATCACCTTCGTTCAAACTATTTTCAGTCTGTCGTCCATCTTAGTTTACATTGATGGTTATAGCGACAGTCATGTGACAAAATACTTTATTCTCATTGGTGAAATGGTTTGACAAAATTTTATCATTTTTCACCATTTCTTACTTATCAATATAATATTGTTCCATCCGGTTCAAATGTAAAATTTGTAACGATAGACTTTGTGTGACACATAGATATTTCTTTAAATATTCTTTGAAAAAAACTCTTTACGACACCTCTATGGCCAATTTACTTCTACAAAAACTGCGTAGTCCGTTTCATTCCAGAGCGTAATCACGTGATCAATTTTCGCTATACCACCGTCCGCGTGAGTTCCGTAAGGGCACGTGTGTGCGTGAAGATAGTCAAGGACATTAAAAAGAATCTGAAGCTAGATAATTTCCGACGAGTGTAAAGATACTTCCCGATCACTTTGGCCAAGGTCTCACATTTTTTTTTTAAAGTACATTAACGTGACCGGCCACTTGTGACGTACGGGCCTATTAATATCAAGGATTTTTATAGTAGACAACTATACACATATCCTTGATATTTCTTTTCTTTTTCAACTTTTTTCTTCCTTCTTTTTTTTTTGCAAAAAAACATCATGTATACAAAAATGGAATGGAATGAATTGAATTCAAGACAACTGAATCTAAGTGTATTTTTTTGGTTTGGTTTGGTTTGGTTTGTTTTGTTTTTGTTTTTGTTTTTGTTTTTGTTTTTGTTTTGTTTTGTTTTGTTTTGTTTTTTGTTTTTAATCAAAGGGCCCTTTACAGAACATATATGATATGTACATGTACAATTCTAATCATCAGACAGTTACAAATTAAAGATAACAAAGAAAAAGTATGTATGTATACTGACAATGTACTGGGTAAACTTCGATACAGTTTAAAGGTATAGGATACTGAAAAAAAAATAAAAATCATAATTTTCTTCATCTATTGGTAATTTGCAAATAGATTGTGGCTTTGGGGCGTCGGGGACATAAAACTCACACATAGTCTCGACAGTTTAAACTTGATATCGTTATATCATTGTCATATGACACTTACACGGATGCCAAACACTATTTAGGTCAACACTGTCAACGAAAAGCTACCGATAATTTTTTTTCTGTTGAGGCAAGCGAGATTCACACGCTTTAACTCAGGTGCTTCGGAAGGATGAACAGTTCCTGCTTCTTGCAAGGCACCAGTCATGATCCTCGTTGAAGATAAAGTCCAATGACTTGATGTATTACACGTTTATAGCGCCGAGCTTTTCTATCCGGGAAAAAGTGAAGGAAACCTACTGAGAAATTGGACACTAATGAACTTTCAGTAACTCTTCTCTGTGTTATTCCTACTAAAACAAATTATTATAGTGCCGCAAAAGGCAGGCCAATAATTTTGTCGAGGATTAATCACAAGTTGGCAATATTTGCCACAAGCCCCCCTTTATTATATCAAAGAGAAACATGCAATCAATAATCTTTTTTCCCCATTTATTCTTGAATTTAAAGAGAAGGAGTTTACAAGTGGTTGCAGTGATCAAGGACTATTTGTCAAAGTTGGTTTATTTGGACCCAAAAGCAACAGAATTATTATAACAAGTAAAACAAAAGCTTTACACCTAGCCCAGCCAATCGGGAAACGGTTCTAGGTCTGCGGAGGAGATTGTGACAAAGTAATCAAGGGAACCAAGGTTATAGCGGTATTCAAAAGAATGTAATCCAGGGACAAAGACCAGACATACACAACAAAGAACATAAAGTAACTAAAATCATACATACAAAGTAACAAAAGTAAATGAGCAACTCGGACACCACTAAAAACTGGGAGCATGGACAAGGTGCACCGGTAGGGTAAGCGTCCTCTGCTTTTCTAGAAACAACCGCCGAGTTGCTCATAAAAAGTCAATTCCGGGGTAGACAAACGAGGAAAGGAAAACTATGACCCGTTGAATACATCAGTTTTCATGGTGCAGATGGATACACCATAACGATCCACGAGTTCATGATGACGACCATAAAACTTCTGTAGTGATGACTTCAATCTTGTAGCAACATAACCCTGTTCCAGAAGCCTATTTGTTAGAGTTATAGCGCGATACAAAAAGTCTGCGTAGTTTCGGCAAGCTCTGGCATAACGTATGAGTTGTGATATGAACACTCCATACGCAGGAGCCGAAGGGATGTTGCCACAGATGAAAGGAAAGTTGACAATTCTGAATGAAAAGTCATCACGTTTGTCGTAAAGTTTGGTCAATAGTTTTCCTTTACCATCGATTTCTAAGTGTAGGTCAAGATATGAGGCTGACTTCACAGTGTCTGTAGAATCCTTTTCTTTGCAGACAAAAACAATGTTGTTTTGGGCTTTGTCTGCTGGTACGACAACATATTTGTCATGTATAGTAGACAATGTTTTTGCTACATCGGGGTCTTTGAAAACTGAATTCTTCTCCCTTAAATTACTTAACAAGTCCGGCAATAAAGTAACTAAGAACATTCAGCTATAGTTTGATCTATGTGGGAGTATAATAACGAGTTTCTATAGCGATTCCAATCCTACAGAAAATAAAATATAGTCAAGATAGAGATGCAAAGCTCCATTTAGTTTTAAAAACTAGTGAAAAACTAAGTCCTGGTGAAGGAAAACAAGCGTTTTCACAACGCTGTATAATGTTTGCGACGTCAGAAATAGTTCGGCGTCGTACTATGACGCTGTCAATCGGCTATAGCAACGCCCTCAGTTCAGCAGCTTCCGCAGTCACGGAAAGTATACACATTTTATCTACCAAACATTTTTATTGACTTTTTACAAGCAGGAAGATGAAAGCTCTTCCAGTTTTGTTGTTTTTAATGCTCCAGATCGCCAACAATAATGATGGCAGTGTCAGAAAAGAGTTAAATTTGAGGTAAATATACAACTCCTGTTTGGACATAATTTCGCGAACATAACAGAGGGAAAACTTGAATAACAATAATAACCAACAAAAATTATACGTACGTACCTCACCACATAAAATTAACCATATATTCAATTTTATCTGCATTAACAATAAAAGTATATATCTCTTTTTTTATATTTCAGCCTGGAGCAGTTGTATGGAATTGCATGTGAAAACAGTTTTGCAGCTATCGAGGTAGGATTTCTACGAAGGAAATTATCATATCTAAATTTATAGAGAATAAAAGAATAACATACGACATTGAGGTGTGTATTTATTTTCCTGCATCTCGTACATAACTACATTTTATTTTACTTTCTCCTATGTATATTCCTGAATGATACATCATTTTGATTTTATTTGATAGGTTGGTTTGTCTGGAAATGAGCTCTTGATGATTGGTCTCTGTTTTGTGTTGGCACTGATTCACAGAAAGAGACGAAACATGAACGAAAATATAAGAAAACGTAAGTAATTTTTTCAACTTTTCCTCTTCTCTCACATTTTAACACTAAAACGTTTTCATGTTTGGTACTAGTAATTTCTTTGAGGAAAGTATAAACAGACTTATCATATAGGTAACATTTTTTTATTACTCAAGCAAACTGAATAAGCATGAACATATTACTGACCCCTTCTTCCGGTAAAAAAATAAATAAAATCTTGTTCTTGTTTGGTTTGGTTTTAGGGATCAAGATTTTACAGAAGGATTACTACAGTCACTGTGATTCAGATATCCCACAAGCCATTGGCTCTACCCTAGAAGGTATTTATCACAAATGATTCATACCAGTACACATATTTCTGTTTATTTTAAAATAGTAAATATTTAAATTACGAGAGGTCATTAAAAACACACACACACACAAATATCATTTTGATGCCACATTTGTTTTAATATAATACTGATCAAAACTGAAGTTCTAATTAAGGGATTGATGGTAATTTAAGGCTGTTTGGTTCCATTATCATTACAAGAATGACATTTATTTTACAGATTACAGAAGCAAAAACAGTTGTCTAGAATTTCCTATGAGAAAGATGGATAGAGAATGTGACAGAATGGTGAAAGAGGTAGAGCAGAAATTTAGAGAAACTGAAATCATCTACAATGAGTTCAGACATTTTACAGAAGAGTTCAATCAAGCTGTTCTTGTACCAGAAAGTGTTATGGATGTCAATGACTTGAGAGTTAAAGTAGAACTTGTGGCACTGAAGAAGTTTATAAGTATGTTTATTGTACATTTCAGTAAAAAACAAGTTTCTTAGTTTCAAGGTTTCATTATCAGAATAGAGATGTGATGAAATATATCTTCGATTTACATTAAAATAATATGGCAAAAGTTAAACATCAGAATAATATGCCCAGTGTTAGTAATGGGGTATTAGATGTTTCACAAAGTTAATTACAGTGCATTGGACATTAATTCAGCCCACCAATCTTAAATATGGGATCAGAATCAAAACAAATAACCAACTTATGGACATTGCTAACTAAATAATGCAATATCGGTATTTTCCAATTTTCTAGCATCGGAAGTCTCGGTAATTAAGGTGGTTCAGGATTATTACAAGGACCTCATTGGCGATGCAGTAGAGGAGGTAGATAGAGTGATCAGTGCTGAAGGTAAGACACGGTATTAGAATCATAGTTTAATCACAGTTATCTTTTTGTTTACCAGTATTTTCCGAACTAAATACGTTGTTTTATTTATTAAACTTTGTTTAAACAAGACATTCGTCATATACACGAACTCAACAATTATTTTTATTTATTTATTTTTTTTGCAGGTTTATGATTCAAGATGATGCCCCAAGCTGTTGTGATAATGACATTCAACTTATTCTTTTTATCGTTTCCTTCAATTTTGTCTTCATTAAAGTATATTTTCTTAAATTTTTCATTGAATTGAGAATAAACAAATTAAAAAGGTCTCACCATGCTCGAAGCAAAATCAGAAGTAAATTCAAGTTCAAAAGCAAGGAGCAACCTCCCACGTCTGCGGGGTTTTGAGGGAGCGAAGATGGACTCAAAACCTTGATTTGGGACGATGACACGAATCATGCAAAAATAGAGACAATAACAACGACAACCAAAAAAAAAACATGTTATGAATGAAAAAAAAAACAAAAATACCATTGCATGTGTAAACATTAACTTCCATTAAATTATAAAATATAGTTTCTAAGCATTGACCAGGTACATCAGTAGGCCAAGGAGTAATCAAGGGAACCAAGATTCCAGCGGAAATCAAAAGAATGTTATCCAGAGCCAAAGACTAGTCATGGAAAACAGACACACACAACAAAGAAAATACAATAACCAAAACGATACAGACAAAGAAACAAAATTAAATGAGCAATTCGAACTCCACTAAAAACTGGGAGCATGGACCAGGTGCACCGGTAGGGTAAGCGTCCTCTGCTTTTCTAGAAACACCCGCCGAGTTGCTCATAAAGAGTCAAGTCCGGGGTAGACAAACGAGGAAAGAAAAATATATGACCCGTTGAATGGAACAGATGCAAAGCGTCTTCTGGTTTTCTTCCAACACCTGGCGCAAGTTCATGTCCATTGAATGACGATTCAACTAAATATGTCTCTATGTTGGTGATAGGCGCACACACGTGGTAGTGGCAATATAACTCATGAAGTGATGAATTTTATGCTTCAAAATCATATAATCACCGACAAAACGGAGACAAAAGAAATATATATTCGAAATTAGATTGATTTTATCATTAACCTACAGTAAATTTTCATGAAATTTTATGTTGAATTATGTATATAGATTTAGTGGAATTCAGTGTAAACCTGCATGGTTTTTTTTTCATAGACAATGTCAGTGTTCAACCATGTAAACAAGAACACTCTTGAAGAGAATAATGCATCTTGATTTATTGAGCCATAACAAGGGTAAATGTTCATATCCAAAATAAATGGGAATCGATCAGATAAGAAAATATAATAATTTCTCATTGCAGAAGTTGAATGTGACCACATTTTTCAACATATGCAGCGCAATATTTTTAAGCAAGCGAAATCAATATTTTTATCGGAAAATCTGCCTTGTTAAATAATGGGGAAAATGTTTTGTTTCAATGAATGAGTAAAAACAATTTTTTTTTCCAAAATTTTGGACATTTATTGTTTTGTTTTGTTTTTGTTTTTGTTTTTTTGTTTTTACTTTTTTATTCAGGAAAAGAACCCAGCTTCCTCCTAAATGGTCCATGACTAAGTAGCACTTCGCAATACTTAAGAAATTTTAACCTTAAAAGGCATCTATAGCAATAGTATTTAGCGGGTCAGATACCGGAAATATTCCAGTTCTGGACGGATGATGGGAATATTTTACACATATCATGTGACGTAAAACAAAATTCAGACGCGACTATCTGTATGACGGATGTTAAAAAAAAAAGAAAATGATCGTCTTTCCTATCGTAGAAAAGCCATGCTTCGTTTTGGATATACAATCAGAGTTATATTTTTTTTCCGAGGCGGGTTAGGTTCTTGACAACAGCAACAGTGAAACAGCGGAGATACACGTACGTACATCTATGTTTTCCCGAACTCTTGGAACTCATATTCCATGTATTCTGTCATTCACTTCTTTTAATAAGTGAAAAAATAGAAAAAACTATCAGAAAAGGTGAACTTATATTTACTGAAACATGATCATAACCTGTTATATTTTTATTTGATTTATGGAAACGTTGAATTTTCTCCGTAAGGACAGTCACTTTTCGTTACTTCCAGGACATGACTTTTTTTGGCAAGGGGGTGTTAAGATAGTATATGTAATAACCGTAGAACTCGCAGTGCTCGCTTAATGATGAAGGTGAAACCTTTTAACGCTCCCGAAGAAACATAAAAACAACTTTGATAATATTAGTCAGCTCTAATTTGATATATTATTATACTTATAACCTTCAAATATGGTAAATTTTGTAATGATATATGTCCTAAAGCATTATACTAATTGTCATGGTCTTGTATGTCTATTGGCCGAAATGTCCGGCATTTATAAGAAATTATTGGTTGTCATGGTCCGAAATGTCTTTGAGTCGAATTGTCCGACACTGGTCAATATTATGGTTCTTATAATTTGCGAAACGTCTTAAAATATTTCTTTCATTCAAATTACTTTCGCTTCATTCTGTTTCGATTTGTACCGTTTAAATATCATTTTATTACGATTTGATTCATTTTATCGAATCGTTTCGTTTCGCAATTTTTATCACCCGAGAATTATGGGTATTGATTACGTAATTTTCATACTGCAGACTATTATGGCCAACCCTATCTTCGAAAAGCAATAATTCGATTTGTATCTAATTTTCGAAACTAGCGAATATTTTCCGAGACTGGTTTGGCTCTCAATCGCATATATACAAGTGCACGCAAATGAAGCTGCCATTATGCTGTTTTTCAGCCCCTGAAAATGAAGGTAAAAATCGGATATTGATGCTTTTTCTTGTCATTAGTATACAGAACCAAATTGATAATACGACTATAATCGTAATCGTATTACCACCGTCACCTTCCAATCGGAATTGAAGTTGGCCATTTCCGCTTTACTAAAACAGAAAGACCGAGGAGTTCCGATTGGAAACCTAATAGTCTGGTTCCCTGGTCAATATCATATGCTACCCTAGGATCGCTAATATATAGTCTCATGTCACCAGCGACGGATATGCAAAATATATGAATAAATTACCGCTTATGAATCAAAGTAAAAACCAAGATAAAATTATCTAAATCAACTTATTTATTGTGCATTTGTTTTGAAAGGTAGTCAAAGTAATTTGAAAGAAATATTTTTAAAAACGTTGCTTTAAAAATTTGAATATTTGAACGTATAAAATAAATGAAATAACGTCATATCCACTCAGCCAATTAAAAGACAGAAGACGTCACTGGTGACCCGGGGTTATATTTGAGAGAAACTTGTGGAACGAAAATGTTACCCGGGGTGCCAGGTTTGATACCTAATGGTTTGACGTTCATTACGTCACGCATGAATAAACAACTTTGCTGACTATAAAATGACGTCAGTAATGTAACGTTTCATTACTCGAATTTAGGGTTTTCGAAGTGAATTGTTTCCTATGTCGCAAACTTAGAAATGCCCAGAAGTAATGACGGTTCAGCGTTTGGTGGATATGTTGAAAAATACAGTAAAAGTAGTAAATCAAATCATACATTACATAGAAGTCTTTCAAGGAAAAGATTCCACAGAAGGAGGAGATTCTAATAGAAGGAAATAAACAGTTATTTATTTGATAAAAAAAAATACATAGACAATAGACAATTTTATTTGCACAAACACATTTACAGTAAATGGTTATGGCATGAACAAAAACAAAACAATGTAATATACATTACATATAAACTAAATTTATGACCATGGTGCGACAGTGGTGTAAATCTGATCAAAACAGATTAATCTATAGTTTTAATATTATATATTAATATGATTTCTGTTAAATTAAATTGACCTTCGATTCCAACATTTACTCATGAATTTAATAGTTATTTTAGTGTTTCTATTGAGCTACTGTTTAATAAGTATGCTGTATCTCTTGGTGTGAGGTGAGGTTTTGATGAAGAAATTAAATTGTGGTTGTCCAATTTCATTCTGTATTGATTTCTTTGCGGTGTGTAGTGGGTGCACACCGAGAAGAAATGATATTCATCCTCTGTTTTCCCACTATCACATGATTTACAAATACGTTTTTTTTTCTCTCTATGTCTTTGTACCGACCCCTTTCTATTTCTAGTGCATGTGCACTCAAACGAAATTTACTGATGATAGATCTTTCTATTTTAGATTTACATAAATTAATATATGGGGGTCTTTTAGACGGAATAAATATTTTACGGAAAAATGACAGTTTTCCACTCATAGCTATTGAGCCTACTAAATTTTGCTTAAACTGATCGTGTAGTCTTTGTTCGATTCTTTTGATATAAAATTGAAGGTTATTAAGTTGTAAGTTAAGATGGCAGAACCCTAATTTTTTAGTATATTTTTTACATGGGACATCCGCAAGTTGTTGTTTTTAACTTCTCTGAACATTTCGTAGACTAGTGTAACAGGGGAGTTACGGATATGGTTTAAAAAATTAATCGTATTTAATTGAACTTTTAGATGTAGAGATGTTCTGTTCAGTTCTGAAAAGCATGCAATGTTTGTACATATATCATAAAAGAAAACAAAACAAGATTTAAAAAAATAAAAACAAACAAACAAACAAACCCCAAAAAATTAGAAAATTAGAAATTAAAAAAGATATTTTTAATGCAGCCAATTTCAAATAGCCAGTCTCAAGCCTGGATAAAATGCAGAGAGGAAATATTCTGGTTCAGAGGTGTAGTAGCTGGTACGACAAGTAAGTACTGTTATCGCCGTGCCAATGTTTTGTGTTGGTATTGCATGCCGTACCCACAATTTTTGTCCAAATAAAAAAAAACTATAAAAAAAAACATTGATTTCTTTTTCATTCTCTTCATGGGGAGGGGGGTCATGTTTCATATCCCCTAGCAAGGCGTTCTTTCTGTCGTACTAATCGAGATGTGGGTGCTACGCCTCTGTTGTTCCGTAACTTCATGGTTTCAAACATGTTCACGGGCATGGCAAGGTCATGACTAGCTGCGGAACCTCAAACTTTGACAAAAAATTGCGCCTGCATTTCCAATGTAAGCTACCAAAACACATGCAGCATCCCTTCAATTACGACCCGAAGTTGCTTTCAAAGAGCCAAGTGTGGACATATTTTTACCTCGCCAAATCAAACCTAAATGGGTTTTTTCTGACACGTCTACTTCTTTATAGATGAGGAATTCTGCGAGAAAGGTTGTCCAAATAACTTCAGAAAAATACCCTATCATTAAAGGAACTATTATGTGCATTGCAATGAAAGGTCAATGTGGGAGTCTCTAGAGATTCCATTACTACAGTAGATAAAATATAACCAATATAAAGAAGCAAAGTTTTTGAAAATTAAGTGGCTATGGAAATGTGCACTTAATTATCACGTCAGGCAATAGTTGGAAAGTTCAGAAAGTATTAGTAAAAGGCTGAGTTCGTACTACACGTTTAGGTCAATTCTGAAAATTTGGTCTCACTTTGTTGAAAAAAGCTGTCAACAAGGAAATTTCAAGTGTTTTTTTTTCCATAAAAAATAC
This sequence comes from Perna viridis, assembly GCA_037379345.1. Taxonomy (NCBI): domain Eukaryota; kingdom Metazoa; phylum Mollusca; class Bivalvia; order Mytilida; family Mytilidae; genus Perna; species Perna viridis. The sequence continues at coordinate 53,653,210 of CM074512.1, read as the reverse complement.
ATATTTTCCTAATCCTTGGTGTGCAGGTTAAAGTAATTAATAAGTAAACTAGTGATTATTGTCATAAATTAAATCCAGTAGCCATGGTAATACTGAAAAAAAAATTGCGGAGTTTTAGTACAAATCAGGGGTGCATTTCAAAAACTTATAGCGAAATACTATGTTTTATAAAATGTAAGGCACTTAGAAACTAGCACAGGATGAAAACATGCATGGAGGAGGTGAAAAAAAAGATAAAAATAATGACTCCGTTTCCGATTTATTTTCTCACAGTTTTATATGGCAATCCAAAGTGGACGAAAATTGGTGTTTTCTAATACACACAAAATGTATTAAAAAAACGATTTTTTAATATAACGAATTCATTTTTCAATATTACAGATTTGATTTCTAATATTACAAAACCCTTTTTTAGTATTAAAAACATCATTTTTTTTATATTAAAAATTCAATTGAATTTCTAATATTAAGAAATCATTTTTTAATATTAGAAAATGGATTTGTTTATTCAATTACGATTTTTTAATATTTGAAAATCATTTTGTAATATTAAATAATGTGACTGATTTTGCAATATTGGAAAGTGATTTTTTAATATTACAAATTCATTTTCTAACATTACAAATTCAATTAGTAATGTTACTAAATGTGTGATATTTTGTAATATTTACTCAATCAGGAAATTGTAATATTAGAAAATGAAATTTTAATGTTAAAAAATACTTTCTAATATTAAAAAAAATATTTTGTAATATTAAAAATTGTTTTTTAATATTAAAAAATTATTTTCAAATATTACAAAATATTGATTTTTATCCACTTTGGCTTGCTATAATTTTACATGTAACTCCGAAAGCTCGTGCGAAATAATATTTCGAAAATCAGCCAGATGATGCTCAATCTAATTGAAAGCCGATCTCACAGCCCTTGGTTTTCTGTTATGTTGCGCGACATAACAGAAAACCAGGAGCTGTGAGATCGGCTGATGCTGAGGAGAGAACCTAATACGGCAGTGGACTGAAACGTTTCGGATACCCTTCTCCATTTAAATTACTTATTTTTTTACTAATACATATATTACATCTGTCTGTGTATGAATGCTTAACAACATTTACACAATATATCCAACAAATTTCAACTTTTAAGTTTTACAAAAATTTATACCGGGTCAACGTGATGTGCGTAAAACACAGGCGCTTGGGGACAACTTATGGTTTCTCGGTATTTTTCCTCGAAACCCGCGTGTTTTATAATGTTCCCTAAGTGAGCACTCCATAGTTTTGTAACCTATGCCATATTTTGTTCTGTTTGTGTTTTCCTTATGGCGATTCACTGGTCAAAAAATTGAGAGCCGTGCATACATGTATATATCAAATGAAAGCTAATAAAACAGACTTTTCAATGCATGAACTTATTAGAGAAAAAAATAAAAACACAAGAATAAATGTCACCATGGAAACCACACAGAAATCATGTAAAAATGCATAAAAACAGAACAGAACTATTCTGTATCTTTCGGATATCCCATACAGCATTACCATTGTTTCGTTCATAAAATGCGTACAGTTCAAAAAAACATACAAACAGTTAAGATTACCTCGCCTCTCCCATCGAACTATGACAGAGACTTCTTTAGGCGAAAATTGGCAACTTGTATAAGAGGCAGAGTGCGATTGGAATTGGTACGCATTAAGAAATTAGTAAATGTGGACCGATTTGTTGATCGGGCTAATACAGCAATAAAAAACATAATTCCATGTTTCAGTAATCGTCACCAAAACTGCAGAAGAAATTCATTTGTTTGCTGTGCCCATTTGGCTAAATATAGTACAAAATTCTTGCCGTATGGGAAACATTTGTCACTTAGCAGAGAAGACGAGTCAAATTTAATGCAATCACTTCTAAGGTCTCTATCTTTGGAAATTTTACAGAAGATATCTCGTCTTCTCAATACTAATCAAACTGAGAGTATGCATAGGAGGGCTTTCACATATGCCCCTAAAAGTACGCTATGGAGCAGAAATTTTGAATGTCTTTGTCATTCGGCATTACACAGTTCAACATTTGGCACAGGAAGGTCAACTTTACTCCTAGCAAGGGCACGCGGTATAAAATTTTCAAAAACTGACCCCTTATCTAGGCAAATGGTGAAAAGAGATGATAATGCTCTTTATCACCGAAAGAGGAAGCAGACTCCTGAGTATAAAAACCAACAACATATTTCGAAACTAAATGAAACTGTGGAATGCTAGCTAATATTTGGCCATTATACGCATGTCTGACCTGTTTTTAGCTTGCTTTACCATCTCTGACAGGGAAAATGTCAGAGATGGTAAAACAAGCTAAAACATACCGAGAAACCACAAATTGTCCCCAAGAGCCTGTGGCATACAAGTTTGCCAAAATGTAACTGTAGTGCACCTTGAGCCATTATGAAGGAAAACAAGCGTTTTCACAACGTTGTGTAATGTTTGCGACGTCAGAAATAGTTCGACGTTGCACTATGACGCTGTCAGTCGACTATAGCAACGTCCTCAGTTCAGCAGCTTCCGCACTTCGGAAAGAACACGCATTTTATCAAGCCGACATTTATTGCCTTTTAACAAGCAGAAATATGAAAGCTCTTCCAGTTTTGTTGTTTTTAATGCTCCAGATTGCCAACAATAAAGATGGCAGTGTCAGAAAAGAATTAAACTTGAGGTAAATATACAAGTTCTGCTTATACAACATAAATTTCGCGAATAGAAGAGAGAGATATTTCATTTTTCCGACGCAATCGGTATAGTTTCGCTTTTTGCCCTTTGACCTTAATGAGTTCTTCTATGGAAACGCAAGCCACCTGATCGCAATTCTGAAAACTTAGTGGCGTTCGAAAAATCTGTATTGAAAATTTGAATAATATGTGCCATGTGTTATTTTCTTGAAAGAAATGTAGAAACTTAAGTTAGAAGACCTGAATTTTACTGCGTTGGCTATCTATTTTGAAAGATAGTACAAAGGTACTTGTTTTATCATATATTCAATTTTATCTGTATTAACAATGTATTTTTTACATTTCAGCATGGATCAGTTGTATGGAATTGAAAGTATAAACAGCTTTGCAGCTTTAGAGGTAAGATTTCAAATAAGAGAATCTAGAGAATATAAAGAATAAAAATAATGTTGATGATAGATAATTTCTTAGTTTCCATAGTGATCAACATTTAAGATTTTACTTCCTTGGATCCGTGCCCGAGTATGTTTTTTTTTTAACTTTGAGTTTCCTAAGGATAATTTTAGTGAAAGATTAGCCTTTTTGGATACAATATTGGGCCGTGTAATTTATATTCATGTATATCGCACAAATTCAGTTTCTTCTTATGTGGTATATACTTGAATGATACATCATTTTAACACTATTTGATAGGTTGGTTTGTGTGGTATTGAGCTTTTGATGATTGGTCTCTGTTTTGTGTTGGCATTGATTCACGGGAAGAGACGAAGCATGAATGAAAATATAAGAAAACGTAAGTATTTTTTTTATCAAATTGTTCTTCCATTCTTTATTGTCCTTAAGTGTAAGTGTTTGTAAGAATCAGGCAAAATGGAAAAATCAGAAACATGCATGTCAAAACCCCACCGATCTGACAATGTAATATCACTCAAGGATGCTTTCTCTATTTGAAAAAAAAAAACATTTGATCTCTGCATCACTGGCTTTTTTCAGAAATTTTTCAATGAAATGAGAAAAATTAGATTTTTGACAGAGTTATCTGCCCTTTAAATGTTCATTTTCAGTGCATTTCAATAAAATTATAACTCAATGCACCAAGCTGATATGGAAACTACTGTCTTTTTTCCTTGATTTTGATGGTGCAAATAGTCAAATTACACTATCAAAATGATGTTTTTTTTTCATATCATGTTTCACCGACTTCTTACAGAGACTGATACTTAAAAAAGTTCAAGTCCTGCATCCATCCCATTTTCACACTAAATGTTCTCACTTTGGTTTTTTTTTCACAGTAATTTCTATAAGAAAATGTTACTAGAGGTATCATACTAGCACTAGTAGGTAACACTTTGCAAACTGAATATGATCAGGTTACAGACCATTACTTCTGGTGAAAAAAAATTAAAAGTGTTTTTGTTTGGTTTTAGGAATCAAGATTTTACAGATGGATTACAACGGAGATTCAGACATACCACAAGACATTAACTCTACCCTGGAAGGTATTTTTCAATTGATTCATAAATTAATATACCAGTACTCATATTTTTGTTTATTTACTAGCAAATACTTTAATTACACCAGGTTACTAGTATTGCTCTTAAAAAAATATTTATGCCTCTTTTAATTCAAAATAAAACTGAATAAAAATTGAATTACCAACAAAGAGCTTGATGGCAATTTAAGGTTGTTGGGTTCCTTTACCATTTCAAGACTGACATTTATTTTACAGATTACAGAAGCAAGAACAGCTGTCTAGAGTTTCCTCTTAGAAAAATTGACAAAGAATGTGACAGGATGGTGAAAGAGGCAGAGCAGAAGTTGAGAGAAACTGAAATGATCTACAATCAGTTCAAACATTTTGCAGAAGAATTCCAACAGGCTGTTATTGTGCCAAAAAGTGTTATGGATGTCAATGATTTGAGAGTAAAAGTAGAACTTGCAGCACTGAAGAAGTTCATAAGTATGTTGATTGTAATTATATCATGACATTTTATTAAAATACAAGCTTCAAAGTTTCAAAGTTTGATTTTTTGAACCAAGACGTAATGAAATGAGTGTTTGATTTACAATCAAGTTAAACATCAGAGGGCTTAGTGTTAGTTATAGGGTATTAGATGTTTAACAAAGTTAATTATGAGGCATTGGGCATGAATTCAATCATCCAATCTTAAATATGGGGTTCAAAATCCAAACAAATAAAAAAAAAAACTCATGAACGTTGCCAGCAAAATTATGCAATATCAGTATTTTTCAAATTACAATTCTCATTTTTTTCTCTCTATCTAGCATCAGAAGTCTCATCTATCAAAATGGTTCAGGGTTATTATAAGGATCTCATTGATGATGCAGTAGAGGAGGTAGATAGAGTGATTAGTGCTGAAGGTAAGACATGGTCTTAGACTCATAGTTTGTCATTTAAGTGTACGTCTCTGTAAGAATCAGGCAAAATGGGAAAAATAAGAAACATGCATGTCAAAAACCCACCGACCTGACAGTACTATTTCAACAAAAGAAGATTGAAAATACCACTACCAGTATTTATCTCTGCATCACTGGATTTTTTTCCCGTTCAAATGTTCATTTTCTGTGCAATAATAATCCAATTTACCAGAATGATTTGAAAAATCTTTTTTCCTTGATTCTGACAGTGCAAATAGTCAAACGACATTTTTTTTTATACCATGTTTCAACAACTGCCTGATTCTTACAGAAACTGACACTTATCTTCAATGTTTACCAGGTTTTATCCATGTATAACTACCTTAATACATGTAAGCTGATTTGTTTTTTTTTTTTTCAATTTAAGGTTGTTCAGATATTGCGTGTGCTGTTACATATTTCATTTCCATCAAAATGAATAGGTGCAAACTTCAGAATTTTAAGAAGGGATGATAACTTTACCAAACCCCTTTTTCAAACTTTATCAAGAAATGTAAATAAACTGTACTACTATTGATCAACACATATTTATAATTATTTATTTATTTTTTGCAGGTCTATGATTCAAGATGTTGTCCCAGGCTACAGTTGTGATATTGACATTCTAATTTTTCTTTTGTTCTGTGTTTCATTTTGTTTTCTTCATTAAATTATATTTTGTTAAATCTTTGAATTTCTTTAATTCACTGTTAATTTTGGTAAGAAAGAAGGGTCATATAGAAAAGAATACAGTGAGAAGAAAAAATAGATAAGGGCAGCCATGCTTGAAGCAAAATCATTAGTTCACAAGAAAAGACCAAACATCAAGCATAAAAAATAGAGACAATAACAACAACCAACAAACACGAAATCAATTAAAACACACACAAAAGTTCACTCGAACGACATAAACATTGGAAGCATTGACCACGTACATCATTAGGCAAAGCAAGCCACAGGTCCTTGGAACCAGGATTTTATTTTTTTTTTCATCATATAAAGTATCATTAAGTCATTTTGTTTCCAAATTTCAAATATTGTGCACGTTCTCTGACATGTTCGTCTGTTATTTAATGCTTGAAATACAACGTCCAGAATCTGGGCATATCATTTAAAGCATTTGATAACAGGCGAACATGTCGGAGAACACCACAATAGTTCAAATTATTGTACTATTTTATTACCCTCCATTATATGCATGTTTTGACACCCGCTATATGTAAAACCAAATAGAAACCTTAATGAGCTCATGATGGAGCCAAGAAAAAAACTCCGGAAGAGGTGAGTTTAATGTTCCAAGAGCTGGATGGTACTATCGCTGACGGCTGAAACAAAACGGAGATAACGGTATATACACTTAACATACCATGAACGGGCAGAAAACCATTCAAACGAACGTTAAAAAAATCATTTTGTAAAAACAAACAAACCCAAAAAATTAGAAAATTAGAAATTAAAAAAAAAAATTAATGCAGCCAATTTCAAATAGCCAGTCTCAAGCCTGGATAAAATGCAGAGAGGAAATATTCTGGTTCAGAGGTGTAGTAGCTGGTACGACGAGTAAGTACTGTTATCGCCGTGCCAATGTTTTGTGTTGGTATTGCATGCCGTAACCACATTTTTTGTCTAAATAAAAAAAAACTAAAAAAAAACATTGATATCTTTTTCATTCTCTTCATGGTGGGGTGTCGTGTTCCATATCTCCTAACAAGGCGTTCTTTCTGTCGTACTAATCGAGATGTGGGTGCTACGCCTCTGTTGTTCCGTAACTTCATGGTTTCAAATATGTTCACGGGCATTGCAAGGTCATGACTAGCTGCGGAACCTCAAACTTTGACAAAAAATTGCGCCTGCATTTCCAATTTAAGCTACCAAAACATATGCAGCATCCCTTCAATTACGACCCGAAGTTGCTTTCAAAGAGCCAAAGTGTGGACATATTTTTACCTCGCCAAATCAAACCTAAATGGGTTTTTTTTCCGACACATCTACTTCTTTATAGATGAGGAATTCTGTGGTTGTCCAAATAACTTCAGAAAAATACCCTATCATTAAAGGAACTATTATGTGCCTTGCAATGAAAGGTCAATGTAGGAGTCACTAGAGATTCCATTACTACAGTAGATAAAATATAACCAATATAAAGAAGCAAAGTTTTTGAAAATTAAGTGGCTATGGAAATGTGCACTTAATTATCACGTCAGGCAATAGTTGGAAAGTTCAGAAAGTATTAGTAAAAGGCTGAGTTCGTACTACACGTTTAGGTCAATTCTGAAAATTTGGTCTCATTTTGTTGAAAAAAGCTGTCAACAAGGAAATTTCAAGTGTTTTTTTTTCCATAAAAAATACATATTTTCCTAATCCTTGGTGTGGAAGTTAAAGTAATTTGTAAGTAAACTAGTGATTATTGTTATAAATTAAATCCAGTAGCCATGGTAATACTGAAAAAAATATTGCGGAGTTTTAGTACAAATCAGGGGTGCATTTCAAAAACTAATAGCCAAATACTACGTTTTATAAAATGTCAGGCACTTAGAAACTAGCACAGGATGAAAGCATGCATGGAGGAGGTGAAAAAAAAGATAAAATTAATGACTCCGTTTGCGATTCATTTTCTCACGGTTTTTTATGGCAATCCAAAGTGGACGAAAATTGGTGTTTTCTAATACACACAAAATGTATTTAAAAAATAATTTTTTAATATAACGAATTCATTTCTCAATATTACAGATTTGATTTCTAATATTACAAAACCCTTTTTTAGTATTAAAAACATCATTTTTTTATATTAAAAATTCAATTGAATTTCTAATATTAAGAAATCATTTTTTAATATTAGAAAATGGATTTGTTTATTCAATTATGATTTTTTAATATTTGAAAATCATTTTGTAATATTAAATAATGTGACTGATTTTGCAATATTGGAAAGTGATTTTTTAATATTACAAATTCATTTTCTAATATTACAAATTCATTTTCTAATATTACAAATTCAATTAGTAATATTACTAAATGTGTGATATTTTGTAATATTTACTCAATCAGGAAATTGTAATATTAGAAAATGAATTTTTAATATTAAAAAATACTTTCTAATATTAAAAAAATATTTTGTAATATTAAAAAATTATTTTCAAATATTACAAAATATTGATTTTTATCCGCTTTGGCTTGCTATAATTTTAACTCCTAAAGCTCGTGCGAAATAATATTTCGAAAATCAGCCAGGTTATGCTCAATCTAATTGAAAGCCGATCTCACAGCTCCTGGTTTTCTGTTATGTCGCGCGACATAACAGAAAACCAGGAGCTATGAGATTGGCTGATGCTGAGGAGAGAGCCTAATACGGCAGTGGACTGAAACGTTTCGGATACCCTTCTCCATTTAAATTACATCTTTTTTACTAATACATATATTACATCTGTCTGTGTATAAATGCTTAACAACATTTAAACAATATATCCAACAAATTTCAACTTTTAATTTTTTTAGTTTCACAAAAATTAGACCGGGTCAAGTTGATGTGCGTAAAACACAGGCGCTTGGGGACAATTTGTGGTTTCTCGGTATTTTTCCTCGAAACCCGCGTGTTTTATAATGTTCCCTAATATTTGGCCATTATACGCATGTCTGACCTGTTTTTAGCTTGTTTTACCATCACTGACAGGGAAAATGTCAGATATGGTAAAACAAGCTAAAACATACCGAGAAACCACAAATCGTCCCCAAGAGCCTGTGGCATACAAGTTTGCCAAAATGTAACTGTAGTGCACCTTGAGCCATTATGAAGGAAAACAAGCGTTTTCACAACGTTGTGTAATGTTTGCGACGTCAGAAATAGTTCGACGTTGCACTATGACGCTGTCAGTCGACTATAGCAACGTCCTCAGTTCAGCAGCTTCCGCACTACGGAAAGAACACGCATTTTATCAAGCCGACATTTATTGCCTTTTAACAAGCAGAAATATGAAAGCTCTTCCAATTTTGTTGTTTTTAATGCTCCAGATTGCCAACAGTAAAGATGGCAGTGTCAGAAATGAGTTAAACTTGAGGTAAATATACAAGTTCTGCTTATACAACATAAATGTCGCGAATAGAAGAGAGAGATATTTCATTTTTCCGACGCAATCGGTATAGTTTCGCTTTTTGCCCTTTGACCTTAATGAGTTCTTCTATGGAAACGCAAGCCACCTGATCGCAATTCTGATAACTTAATGGCGTTCGAAAAATCTGTATTGAAAATTTGAATAATATGTGCCATGTGTTATTTTCTTGAAAGAAATGTAGAAACTTAAGTTAGAAGACCTAAATTTTACTGCGTTGGCTATCTATTTTGAAAGATAGAACAAACGTACTTGTTTTATCATATATTCAATTTCATCTGTATTAACAATGTATTTTTTACATTTCAGCATGGATCAGCTGTATGGAATTGAAAGTGTAAACAGCTTTGCAGCTTTAGAGGTAAGATTTCAAATAAGAGAATCTAGAGAATATAAAGAATAAAAATAATGTTGATGGTGCATTATTTCTTATTGTCTCCATTGTGATCAACATTTAAGATTTTACGTCCTTGGATCCGTGCCCGAGTATGTTTTTTTTTTTGACATTGAGTTTCCTAAGGATAATTTTAGTGAAAGATTAGCCTTTTTGGATACGATATTGGACCGTGTATTTTACATTCATGCATATCGCACAAATTCGGTTTCTTCTTATGTGGTATATACTTGATTGATACATCATTTTAACTGTATTTGATAGGTTGGTTTGTGTGGTATTGAGCTTTTGATGATTGGTCTCTGTTTTGTGTTGGCATTAATTCACAGGAAGAGACGAAGTATGAATGAAAATATAAGAAAACGTAAGTATTTTTTTTATCAAATTGTTCTTCCATACTTTATTGTCCTTAAGTGTAAGTGTTTGTAAGAATCAGGCAAAATGGAAAAAATCAGAAACATGCATGTCAAAACCCCACCGATCTAACAATGTAATATCACTCAAGGATGCTTTATCTATCTGAAAAGACCATTATTTGATCTCTGCATCAGCCAGCAGTCCACAGTATTGTAGAACTGCCTAATTTTGGTCTTGTAATCTGATGCTTTGTAACATTTATCACTTTAAAAAATTGTCAAGCATCTGTAAATCTATACATCTAGAAATAGCTCAAGCCAAGGCCTTCAGGATGCAGTAAAAATTTTCTGGAAAAAAATTACCCACAGCATATAGGGTTACCATAGAAACCATGCAAAAATATGCGAAAATTTGCAAAAAAGTTCATAAAATCAGGTTTAAAAATATCAAATTTCCCGCAAAATATCTGAAATGTTTATTTCAATCCCTGAAACTGTTCAAACTTTTCCCTTCAAAAACCCCTTCCTCATATGGGCATCGCCGGTTAGATTTTGAGCTATTTCACTTTGTAATCCACTTATTAAATTTAGCATGGTAAAAAATTGACTTACTTTCACTTTCACAATGAAGTCAAATTGTCATTGAAAAAAAGCCCCTTCAACATTGAAAATATATAAAACATTGCAAAATACTTTTAAAAGTCCCCTTTTTTCAGAAAATGTTTTATCAACAATAGATTCTTCATTTTTAATCACTATAGCAACCACCGGTTTCCATTTATGTCATTTTTCATCCCTAGCCAAAAGTGCGAAACTAAACTAAACTGTGGAGTGCTGGCTCAATGGCTTTTCTCAGAAATTTTTCAATGAAATGAGAAAAATGAGCTTTTTGACAGAGTTATCTGCCCTTTAAATGTTCATTTTCAGTGCATTTCAATAAAATTATAACTCAATGCACCAAGCTGATATGGAAACTACAATCTTTTTCCCTTGATTTTGATGGTGCAAATAGTCAAATTACACTATCAAAATGATTTTTTTTTCATATCATGTTTCACCGACTGCCAGATTCTTACAGAGACTGATACTTAAAAAAGTTCAAGTCCTGCATCCATCCCATTGTTACACTAAATGTTTTCACTTTTTGTGTTTTTTTTTTCACAGTAATTTCTATAAGAAAATGTTACTAGAAGTATCATACTAGTACTAGTAGGTAACACTTCCCAACTGAATGTGATCAGATTACAGACCATTACTTCTGGTGAAAAAAAAATTAAAACCTTTTTTGTTTGGTTTTAGGAATCAAGATTTTACAGATGGACTACAACGGAGATTCAGATATCCCAAAAAACATTAGCTCTACCCTGGAAGGTATTTTTCAAATGATTCATAAATCAATATACCAGTACTCATATTTTTGTTTATTTACTAGCAAATACTTTAATTACGCGAGGTTACTAGTATTGCTCTTAAGAAAACATATTTATGTCTCTATTAATTCAAAATAAAACTGAATAACACTTGAATTACCAACTAAGGGATTGACGGCAATTTAAGGCTGTTGGGTTCCTTTACCATTTCAAGACTGACATTTACTTTACAGATTACAGAAGCAAGAACAGCTGTCTAGAGTTTCCTCTTAGAAAGATGGACAGAGAATGTGACAGGATGGTGAAAGAGGCAGAGCAGAAGTTGAGAGAAACTGAAATGATCTACAATCAGTTCAAACATTTCACAGAAGAGTTCCAACAGGCTGTTATTGCACCAGAAAGTGTTATGGATGTCAATGATTTGATAGTAAAAGTAGAACTTGCAGCACTGAAGAAGTTCATAAGTATGTTGATTGTAATTATATCATGACATTTTATTAAAATACAAGCTTCAAAGTTTCAAAGTTTGATTTTTTGAACCAAGACGTAATGAAATGAGTGTTTGATTTACAATCAAGTTAAACATCAGAGGGCTTAGTGTTAGTTATAGGGTATTAGATGTTTAACAAAGTTAATTATGAGGCATTGGGCATGAATTCAATCATCCAATCTTAAATATTGGGTTCAAAATCCAAACAAATAAAAAAAAAAACTCATGAACGTTGCCAGCAAAATTATGCAATATCAGTATTTTTCAAATTACAATTCTCATTTTTTTCTCTCTATCTAGCATCAGAAGTCTCATCTATCAAAATGGTTCAGGGTTATTATAAGGATCTCATTGATGATGCAGTAGAGGAGGTAGATAGAGTGATTAGTGCTGAAGGTAAGACATGGTCTTAGACTCATAGTTTGTCATTTAAGTGTACGTCTCTGTAAGAATCAGGCAAAATGGGAAAAATAAGAAACATGCATGTCAAAAACCCACCGACCTGACAGTACTATTTCAACAAAAGAAGATTGAAAATACCACTACCAGTATTTATCTCTGCATCACTGGATTTTTTTCCCGTTCAAATGTTCATTTTCTGTGCAATAATAATCCAATTTACCAAAATGATTTGAAAAATCTTTTTTCTTGATTCTGACAGTGCAAATAGTCAAACGACGTTTTTTTGATACCATGTTTCAACAACTGCCTGATTCTTACAGAAACTGACACTTATCTTCAATGTTTACCAGGTTTTATCCATGCATGTATAACTACCTTAATACATGTAAGCTGATTTGTTTTTTTAATTGAAGGTTGTTCAGATATTTTGTGTACTGTTACATATTTCATTTCCATCAAAATGCATAGGTGCAAACTTCAGAATTATAAGAAGGGATGATAACTTTACCAAACCCCTTTTCAAACTTTATCAAGAAATGTAAATAAATTGTACTACTATTGATCAACACATATTTCTAATTATCAATTTATTTTTTGCAGGTCTATGATTCCAGATGTTGTCCCAGGCTACAGTTGTGATATTGACATTCTAATTTTTCCTTTGTTCTGTCTTTCATTTTGTTTTCTTCATTAAAATTATATTTTGTTAAATCTTTGAGTTTCTTTAATTCACTATTAATAATTTTGGTAAAAAAGAAGGGTCATATCCGTAACATAGAAAGGAATACAGTGAGAAGAAAAATAGAGAAGGGCCGCCATGCTTGAAGCAAAATCAGATGTTCAAAAGAAAAGACCAAACATCAAGCATGAAAAATACAGACAATAACAACAACCAACAAACACGAAATCAATTAAAAGGCACAAAAAAGTTCACCCGAAGGACATTAAAATTGGAAGCATTAACCAGGTACATCATTAGGCAAAGCCACAGGCCCTTGTTCCAGGATTTTTATTATCAAAAGTATCATTAAGTCATTTTGTTTCGAAATTTGAAATTTTATTTGTTTTTTTTTTCTGACATGTTCACCTGTTATCAGATGCTTTAAATGCTATGCCCAGATTCCAATATATAAGCAAAAATGATATTTTAGGTAATAAAAATATTCCTGGTCTCAAGGGCTTGTGGGTAAAGTGTCTTCTGATTTTTTACCTACACCTGCCAAGTTCTACCAGTGCTTCTGGTCCATGCTACCAATTGTTAGTGGAGTCCGAGTTGCTTTTGTTACTTTGTATGTATTATTTTGGTTACTTTATGTCCTTTGTTGCGCGTGTCTGTTTTCCATATCTGGTCTTTGTCCCTGGATCACATTCTTTTGTTTTCTGCTAGATTATTAAAAGTAGTCTTGAAAGAAAAATAGTCATCTTCTCTACTTTCACTAGTTTTGCATTCATCAACCTTTGCAGAGGAACATTTTTATGTCAAAATTTTAACGCTAAATTTTCTTAATCAATAGTCATGGTAATATGTTTCCCCTATTTTATAAGTCGTAGTTCATATTTTTTTGTTTGGATAAAACGTTTGTTAAGAGAAAAAAAAAGACCGTACTATTTTATTACCCTCCATTATTTGACACCCGCTAAAGGATATGGAAAGCCAGTTACACGAGATAGAAACCTTGGTGAGCTCATGATGAAGGAAAAAACTCCGGGAGAGACGAATTTAATGTTTCAAAAACTAGATGGTACAATCACTGACGGCTGAAACAAAACAGAGACAACGGTATACGTTTAAAATACCATGAGCGGACCGAAAACCATCCAAAAAAACTTAAAAACACATTTTGAATAGAATAATGCATCTTTCTGTATGATGAATATGCTCTTCTTACTGATTTGCCGAGACATGAAAGGTTGAAAATTTATCAAAAATTAATAGAAATGGATAGGAAAATGTCATTTTCAAAATCGATGGCTGGATGTGAACACAAATTTTAAAAAAAAAAAAATATCCAAAAAACAAAATAAATGCAATTTTCATTCAGTAAGGCAAAACTAGATGAACATTTAAGTTTACTTCCAATTTAGAAAATCGTGATCGGTACTGAACACATTTCCGTATGTGTTCATCTTTGAATAAAACGAATGCCAAAAAATGAGAGACTCGGTCAACTTTCTGTTAAAGATCGGAATACGATGCGGACCAACAAGAACATGTTGGATCGTTGTTTTATCCCACGTGTTCGTCTTTTTGGTTATTCTTATTTTGTTTTGTAGTTTGAAAAGCTACTAGTATATCGCATTGATCCATTGAAATCACAAAAAATATCTGTAGCATTTAGCAGAACCATTTTCTTTATTTAAAAAAATACTAGAACTTTTAACTGAAATGAACATACAGATATTAATCATCTTAATGTCATCTAAATAGCTATAAGTAAATTATTATCACAGGATTTAAAGTTGACGAAGTCATATCACAGTATATTCAAGAAGGACAACAGGCACAAATTTAATAAGCATTATAGGAATTTCACGTCCTCCCGTCTGTTTCCTTCGGTTCAACCTGCAAATAAGCAAGGGTCAATCATACTTGTAGCAAATTATGCTTGTAGCGATTCGTAAAGTCCATTGCTTAGGTGAAATGAAATACAAAAAATACCAGTTTAATATATTGTAAATTTCGATATGCTGCACACGTGTTTCAAGGAGTAACCTCTCATCAGCAGCATTAAAATCAAATATGTAGGAAGATCATAATCAAAATATTAGTTGTATACAAGAAGTACTCATAACCAAATCTATCGAAAGAGGAAGCCATATCGATCACCGAGAGGTCCTACCATATGCAATGCAAGGAATGAAGCCTCGGCGTTTTACGTATTTTTAAATTTGGAATACTGTAAGATTGTGTAAATAGGATACATAAAATGTGATGTTATTCGGGGTCAGACAAGTCTGACTACTGGGTTGGTGAATACCCTCGGGAACCTCAGGTCCACCAGCAGTGGTATCGACACAGTGGTTCTTAAATGCAAAAAATACCAGTTTTATATATCGTAAATTTCGATATGCTGTACACGTGTTTCAAGGAGTAACCTCTCATCAGCAGAGTAATAAGTTAATAATAGTTCGTTATTTTTTTTTATCTTCCAACCAAACATTTCCTATTAGTTCTTATTGTGATTCTATATTTTAATTACAAGAAAAGAATATATGTTAATTCTACAGATATCAAAGCTTGTATTCATATCATAACTTTGATATTTCATATTTGACCTTTTAGTTGAATTGTACACGTCGACTGTGGTAGGTGGACCCATTAGGGCGGTAAGCAGTATACTCCTTGAACGATTGTTGTCCTCCACCGCTCTGACCGTAAGAGAACGCTCCTCCTCCCCCAGAAGATGACGAAGCACCATAACCAAAGCCACCAGTCGAAGAAGAGCTTGTCTGGTTAATGGTTTTGGTAATCGTTGCTTTATAGCTTACTGGTGTGCTTAATCTGTAAAGAGAAAAGTCATCACTCATGATATACGATTACTATTGCTTCTAGTATCGCTGTTTTATAGTGCAAATGTTTATAAAATGAAATATTCATCCGTTTCTGGAAACGATTTTGAAAATTAAATTGATATGTTATTAAGTATAAACTGTCACATCACGACATAAAAAACCAGAAAAAAGCTTGGAAATGAATAAAATGGATTATGACATGTGAAGTTGCAAATCTGGTTCTCGTCTAGTCTCGTCCTAGCTCTTCATCTGCTCAGCCAGAATTACTTTGCTGTCTCTTCTACTCCACACCCAGGAATATTTCCTTATCTTTTATCCTCCTCAGGGCTCCATGAGGTTTTTCTTACCTCTTTTCCGCAACCGGAACTATTTTTTAACTCTTCTCCTCAGGGAGGACTACTTTCTTACCTCTTCTCCTCCTCTGCCAGGAGTATTTTCATTGCTTCTATCTCCGCCTTCAAAGGAATGTATGATTCCTGAGATAGATGTGCTTCTTCCAGTTTCAGCAACATAGCCTGTTGGAGTTCTTTAAATCTCTTCTCCATTTCTCTGATCTGAGCCGCTGCCATTGCCCTTTCTTGGTCAATCAATGCACCGAGGGAATTCTTTTCTTGCATAAGAGCTGCAATCTGAAAAAAAAAAATATCGTCAGACCTTACCGACAACTGAACTGACTATCTATAGGAATTGATGTACAGGAAAAAGGAGCGGACAAACATGTAGGGTAGTCAGGCGGCATTGAAGTGAAACTAAAAAGTTGATGTTTTCATACAGTATAACAATGGAATAAGTGATACAAGTTCAGTTGTTACTATGGAATCAATTATAACTTTAAGTTGTTACTATGGGGTCAATAATAACATGTAAGTTGTTACTATGGAATCACTGATAACATGTAAGTTGTTACTATAGAATCAATGATAACATGTAAGTTGTTACTATGGGATCAATAATAACATGCAAGTTGTTACTATGGGATCAATAATAACATGTAAGTTGTTACTATAGAATCAATGATAACATGTAAGTTGTTACTATGGGATCAATAATAACATGTAAGTTGTTACTATAGAATCAATGATAACATGTAAGTTGTTACTATGGGATCAATGATAACATGTAAGTTGTTACTATGGGATCAATAATAACATGTAAGTTGTTACTATAGAATCAATGATAACATGTAAGTTGTTACTATAGAATCAATGATAACATGTAAAGTTGTTACTATGGGATCAATAATAACATGTAAGTTGTTACTATAGAATCAATGATAACATGTAAGTTGTTACTATAGAATCAATGATAACATGTAAGTTATTACTATGGAATCAATGATAACATGTAAGTTGTTACTATGTAATCAATGATAGAATCTAAATGGTTACTATGTGATCTATAATAACGTGCAAGTTGTTCCTATAGAATCAATTTAAATATGCAAGTTGTTAGTGTGGAATCAATGATAGCCTGCAAGTTGTGACTATGTGATCAATGATAACATTGCTACAAGTAAGTATATAAAAACCAATGTAATTTCTCGAAACTACAACCCATGGAGCATACTGCAAATCAATTACATGAGCATACAGAGATTGGAGGGAAACGTGCTCTCTATGCCAGTCATGTGTCCAGTTACATAAAACATCTCAAGTTGAGACCAACTTACCTGTGCCTCCAAAGCAGCAATTTTAGCTTTCAGATCACCCATTGCATCACGTAATTGTGCCTTTTCAGCTTCAAGTTTACCCATTACACCAGCACCACTCTCCATTTGCATTTTGAGGGCGGAAATCTAATAAAAGAAAATATGATTATTATACATTTTAATACATACATAAGCAATGAAACTTTACTTGACAATTTACAATTAAATTCTTTTCTTCTTTTTTTTCTATAAAATGTACACTAGATATTCTACAATGATGACTGATCTATGGAGAACTTCCTGGCTAGGAAAACAATTGTATTATACTTGAAGTTGTAGAAGCTCATGGCGACGCATCAAATCAATTATGATTACAATAGGAATAAGAAAATTACACTCTTGCTGTATTTGGCATCTGTTGCAGATTGGTGCTTCTTTAGTTCGTCTTCAGCAGCTAATCTAACTTTTCTAAGCAATTCCTGTATGTTTGTATCTGACCTGCCTCCCTCTCTAACTCGAGACTCCAATGTTAAAATAGTTGACGTCGTAGCTTCCAATCGCTGTTTCATTTCTGCTAACTGTTGCATGAGCACGTTCATATCAAAGTCGGCTTTCTTTTTGTAGGCAGCAAAGTCACCTTCGATGCTCTTCCTCGTCTGTACTTCCTTTTCCCATCTAAGAACGAAGAAATACTCTAAGTTTTCTGATATTATTTTTTTCTCTTCTTTTTTTCGACATGGAATTAAACGTTTCCGATGGTTAAATATGCATATGCTAAGTTCACTTAAGAAACGCGTATACTTCAAAACATTTTATTAATCTGTGGCGGATTCAGGGGGTCCCTTTTGTATCCGCCCCTTGCTAAAAAATTTACAATGACAATTTCTTAATTTTCCATTGGATATTCTCATATATTCATCAAAAAATATGTAGCTAACCTTCCCATAAAATCCTCCTTGTCCCTAGACAAATCTCCAAGCTGTTTCCTCAGTATCGGGCTCTCGTCGACTGGTTGTGGGACAGATTTCAATCGAACAACTTCTTGCTCCAAGATACTAATCTTTTGTTGGTTTTGGTTGATGATATCATTCAATTGTCTATTCTTATCAGAATCTTGAGCATGCCTTTCAATATAAACAGAGTCATATAATAATATTCCTTTTTAGGTGGTGGGATAGGTGCAATGGAATTATTTTGTCTAGCAGGATCAGGGTAAACCGGAATAGTGTGAAAATGGGACATTATAGAGCAGTATTTGATAAGAATATATATTTTTATCGAACCAGGCTTAAAACTGAAATAAGATGGTCATTAAATATTGAGAAAACAAGTGATTTACGTTGTTCAAAGACTGCAATAGACTGGCATCTCTGGATTGCTTTTACTTATCATGTTATGATTAAAGATTTTTCCAAAAGTTTTTGATACACTACGGTAGTGTTAAGTTTAGTGTGGTTCGAGTGTTGGCTTTCAACATATAACGATAATGGGTATTATGAATATGTCAAAGAGACAACAACCCCACCGGGATGAAAAAAGTCACTTCAATGCGACCATGGGTCTTCAATGAACGACAAGGAAACTCTAATACCGACACTGGCCCCAAAACAGCATTATACACAGGTACAGCGAAAGAGTTGCCCCTATATAATCCAACAGCATAAAAGTAAACTGAAAGTGAAAATGAAACTAAACATACAGAGGCTAGAAATTCCCGACTTCGGACAGGCGCAAAAAATGCGGCGGGGTTAAAGTACTTTTGCATGCTTTTAAATTTGGCCACTGTGGAAAAAACACATAACAATCTGTAGTTTTTGTCCCAATTTGATATCATGGTGAAAAGAAGGAAAATTCTTTGAATTTTTAAATTCCAGTAATACATATCAATGCAAGATGAGAAAAGTTTTTACATGGTAAAATTCTATTCATACCCTTTTTCTAAATCTCTGATTTTGATGGCAAAGCTCTCCTGCTGTTGTATCAAATTATTTTTATCACGAGCTGTATCTTGCAATTGTCGCCTGAAAAAAGTTTATTGTTCATCTTATTCATAATTATTTTGCATGAAGTAGCATGTCTATCATTTTCTTGTATTCACACTTGATGACATAGTATGTTATGATAGGCACACCGTTTAAAATATTGAAACTTAAGTCGTGGTACTACTTTTAATACTTGATGCTGATTTTTCACCTATTCTATGATAAATGAATACATTTAAATGGCATTTTAAATTTAGTTCAATATATGCTTTCTTGTAAAACACACTTCCTATAGTTTTCTCAAATACTATTGTAAGAAAATTCATAGTCAATTTCTGGCTTGCCTTATTTTATCACCCCTAGATAACAGTTACAGCGATTGCTTTTTAGCTTTTACTGTATATTTAATGTACATTTTACCTTAGATTTCCTAACTCGCATTCATACAAATCCTTCAGCTTCCGGACTTCCTCCTCCAAAATCTTTGTTGACTGAATAAAAGATGAGGAATCAACATGTGACCTTTGCTCCCAGAGCTGTCTGACCTTGCTTATATATTCTGCGAGTTTATTGTTCAGGTGCTGTAGTTCTGCTTTGTCTTCCATCTTTACAGTAGAAGAAGTGGTGTAGACATTACCGGAGGACGAAGCACCAAATGCATTTCCAGCAGCGACAGAGGAGGACCGGAATGTATTCCCGGCTGACGCTGATCCACAAGCGTTGTCAGAGTATCCGATGCCACCATTTCCTGTGGTTGTTGTATAGGAATACGATGTAGTGGTTTCTTTGTTACCTACTTTTTCAGAACCTGGTCTGAAATACGTTTGTGGTCCTGAACTAGTTGATCGCCAGGCATATTCCGTGGTAGGACGTTGGAATGGTGATACACTTGGGTTGGAGAAGGCATTTACCATATAGTTACTTTTGTTTTGATAGCCCCCAGCACCAAATCGGTTACTGCTGCTGGAGCTGAAATATATGAAGTAATAAAACGTTAATGTCTAATGGTTGGTTTCAAGGGGAGCTAACTTTGGAAATGAGTGCGACTGTGTTAATTCAGAAAAGTGTAAAAATAAAGGACTTCGAAATGTAGCATTCCGGACCTCAATGCTAAATCAGGCTGCAAATGGTGAAATCATACACTGCTTTGATAACCCGTTATTTTTTATTAAACACTTATGAACAGAAGTTTTCATTAGACTTATATTAAGTCTTCGAGAACGGGGGAGTTAGTACATTATGTGAAGATGTGTTTTGTTTTTTTAATTAAATGTGTATCTAAGGAGCAAAAAACATTTAAAAGGGGAATAAACAGAGCTTGTATTAAAAATAACTATATGCACAATAAAAAAAATACATAATGGAAAATTGCAAATATAACATATTAAAGAAACATACGTGTACATCATAAACAAAAAGATATTGGAATTTAACAGGAAACACATGTACATAAATAAATTTGTTGACACGGAAAATATACACACAGGTACAATTTTAAATAAAAATAAAAGTGACAAACCAAAAAGGGTAGAACATAGAAAATAATTATGACATAAGATGAGTGGGTTCGACCAAGTTATTTAAGAAAGACTAATAATTGTCTTATCGCATATAGTATTCCCTTTTGTCAGACTGAATACTAGTACGTAAAGTATCGATGTTTTGTACCATCTCTTCCCCTCTCTACAAAGGTGTTGCTATCGTCTATAGTGGTTAATCGGGGGGGGGGGTAGGAGGTCTCACCCCCAAGAACCCCTCCCTGCTACTCAGAATATTTTGTCAATTTACGCAAAATTTTTGAAAAAAAAGAGAGTGAATAAATAATAGCCTGAAACCCTCTTTTTAGAATCCTCTTTTCAAAAATTCTAGGTCTACCCCTGAACTAAACAGATTTCCTCTATAAGCGTAGATACATACCTGAAATGATTACACCCTCCAGCAGAACGAGTAGGCCCCCACTGATACATATTTCTACACTATGTTTGATCAGTACTTCTGAATGTTTTCTTATCAACTTTGTTTATAAGTCCTTATGATTTCTGTAGACATGGATTCCTAATTGACTGTGTTTTATTTGTCAAACGACAAGTATCCAATGATAGACAAGATTTTCCCATGCATGGGTTGTCATACGGTTGCTCTGCATATTTAAGAGCTTAAGCTAAATATAAGTTACTTTTAAACTATTTTAAAATCTAGCAGTGAAGGAGAAGAGTCTTCCTCTCATCTCTCCAATCAGAGATTTGAATTTAAATTATTATCAAGTTCATTGTATGTATTTGTCAATAGGACCCATTGCAATTGGATCTGGTCGCCAGTGATAACAGTTAAATCCGTTTTAATCACTAAGTTTGTAAAAATGATTGTTATGGTGATTTTATTTTTGCTGTTTTTGTATGATAACAGATTGTAGCTTACTCTTCTTACCTTGAACATCTTTTCGTACAGTACGAAGAATTCCAGGGAAACATATTCTCAACTTAAGCTGCAGAGCTTGCAAAATTGAAAAAAAAACTTAATTTCTCCGATATAAATGTAGATGGAGTTTTTAATTTGTTTATAGAGGTGGGTGTCTGTTGCCACGGAAGCCGTGTTTTATCAACACAAAAGACCTTTAATATGATTTTTATCTATTACCCTACCTGTAATTTCGCTAATATTACTGAAACAATATTTCCTTTCTCAGCCATTAATGCTTCATTGGAGTTGGTAAAGAGAGCGTTTGTGTGTATGAAAGTGCAACCACAACAAACGAAATATGCACCAGCTTGCAGTGAGTTGAGAATAAGGACCTAGTCATAGGTAGATGTTGGAAACTATACCAAGTATATAATTGGATAATAAATTAATAAAAGTTGCATATACACCTGGCTACACACAAAAACGTCTTCGCTTGATCTTGATATGCACTATATTAAAATTTAATTGACGTTTAATCGTCCTTGCAAATATTAAAGTAATTTCATATCACACTATGACTCGACTGGAATCTGAGTTTTGACTTACTTTAACACAAGTCTGTAGAACTAGATTTTATGGGTTTTTTTTATCATCGCAAGAAATATATAGTTTGATCAGTGACTATCCAGGTCACGAGCTTTTTACCTGACTTTTACTATTAAATAAACTTTCTCTATCGTTTAATTTAAAAATGAGTGGGAGTCAGAAATTTATTTAAAACTGTTTAAAATCAATATGAAAAAGAATTTCAAAAGCTAAACATGAAATTCAAACCAAGTATTTTAAATACGTTATGCCAAAGCTCTCAGTGTATTCTGTATGTTCCAACCGTGCAAAAAAGTAAATTACATAACTTCGTTACCTTACAGGTATTCTTAATTCTCAATGCAATAAAAAAAAATTCACTAGCAAAAACATTATCAATATTGTAAAGACCTTTTAGTTCGGCTAAACAATTATTATGACAACGCGGTAAAATAATTGATTTAAAAAAGATCTATTCATATTGTCAGTTTTTTTTTTAAATTAGTCAAAGTCCCTGATATTGTGAAATCGGTTTAAATTTTCAATAAAAACACGTCTGAAAAAAGGTAGAACGAATGCTAAGTGGGAGTGATTTTACTCGGTTCTTCAAGTAAACATTAGGTGCTGGACTTTCCGATGATAATACGACGAACGTTTTGTATTCGACAACCAGACGGACTGTCGAAAATCTATGTTAAGTGTAATTAGTTTAATCCTCTAATCTTCAACTAGGAAATTTTCAAATTAGTCTTTGAATTTCTTAGAATCTTCTTTAGGATGACACAAAATATGATGATAATGACGCATTTTTTTGTGTATTTCCAGTACGTAAAGCAATAGTTCTTTTTTTTTAATTTTAAAGCAAAGTACTCACGTGCTAAAATCGAATGAGAGAAGTATACTAAAACATCTACAATGAAGTATGCAAAATATTGTTATCTCATATACGAGGCTGTTTTGTAGAAGTCGTGTTTTACTATTTCTTTCACAATCTATATACATTTTGTCTCAAACGTGCAAAATCTATTATTGTTGGTGTGGTGTTTCTGAATTAGAAATAAAAGTAAAATCGATGGATTTTGCTATGTATGAATCACCTTCTGTCTGATTTTTATAAAGACTGCTACTGAAATGCAGGTACTTCAAATTAAACTAAACAAGTCCAGCTACAGCACCGTGTCAAAGGTGAGTCCATTTTTAAAATCCCCCATAGAATCTATCTAAAATTACATTTTTTTTCAGAAAAGAATTGTGAAACTGTCATAGCACCGATCTTTATGAAAGTTTTATAAACAGACAGATAAAAAAGAAAAGTTTATAAGTACATTTGGGTTGAAGATTTATTTAATAAGACAACTTTGACTTAACAATAAATAGAAGTCAATAGAAAAAAAATAAGTCAAAAATATACTTGCTTTTATAGGTAAATTGTGACTCAATTATTTTTTCTTTTTTTTATCATTGATATTTGGGTATTGGGCAATAAAAACCCTAATAATGGTTTATTCTCTAGATATTTCTCTTCTATAAGATGATAAGTTCTTTAAAATCGTCTGTGAAACGACTTCGCTATTGTTTTGTTTGATATTTTTTTCGAAAAAAATTAATTTTGTATAGATTCTACGGGGAAATACAAAATAGGACTCGTTGTATTCGAGAACTGCTCTATATCCGTCTATAAACTGTTCCGATGACAGTTGTAGAATAGCTTTTCAGGGGAAGGAAATTCGCAGCGCCTGCGATTGCAATTAGATCTACCACGTGCTTCCTGTTTATTGATATGTTGCTCACACGTGACATACCAATAAACGGTAAGCAAAGCAGGGATTTAATTTTAATTAACATATCACTCCGATTGTTATAGTCATGTATTTCTTACTAACGTTGGGGTAGTCAATGAGCATGCGTAGAGCATGCTCAATATACACTTCCGCGAGGAAAATTCTTTTGTTCTACCCAAGCTCTACCTCGCGAAAGTGTATATTGAGCATGCTTACCAACTTACCACGAAAGGGTCTATTTCTCGTTTGAAGAAAAGGCTGAAGTTCGAACTAAATATTTTACGCAAAATTAACAATCGGAACTCCTCAGGCTTTCTAGTTATGCACACTTCTTTAGTGTAGCCGTAATGGCCGAAAAGTTTTGGTTGGCAAAATTAACTATTTCCACGGATGGGATGTCAGGGGCGACTGCCATGCTTATTCCGATCATCGATCGACCCGGTTACTCGACAAAAAAAAAAAACAAAAACAAAAAAAACAACAAAACAAAAAATAAATAAACACTAGAGTATTTTATATATATGAAGGCCACCTCACTATTAAAATGTTTGGTGCTTTATAAGATCATTCTCGAGACAAATAACGACGCATGGACGGGCCAGCGTAAAAATCGAAATTCCAATAGTCTCTACGGAATGAAATCCATGCGAATAAAATATGACATTCGCTATTAAAAATGAGCATATTCGAAAGTCTATACTAGCTAAATGAAATAACATTAAAAAAAATCATTTTTTACAGCCAGACCTATAACAAGTGTTCAGAGTTTTTGACATCCACGGAAACATGTTGCAATTTACTTCCAAAAGAGAAATAGGGGGATCTTGTGGATGGTTGCAATGTTTTTTTTTTATACTATTATTAGTTCTTTTTTATGGAAACTGGAAAACAAATAAGTATCGTGTAAGTATCTTAATTTACATTTTTTTAATTATGAGAAATCGAGTGAAACCCACATTCCCATAACGTTTCATAGAAGGAGATTTAATTTGAAAATGATTAATAATAAAAATTTAAATGGTATATTTATTTCTATGTATTTGATAAAAAAGTTTACTTATTAAATATCAGTGCATATATAACCTTAATTGTGCCCTACAAGGTCATATGTGCTCTATTTCTTTAACGATTGTGGGGAAAATGTTCGTGTAGTCATAACAAATTCAAACAATATATTGTTTACTTGTTTATTTGTTTACTTATTGTTGAACAACAACAATCTCCAGATTTTTCTTTTAATGTCAATTACTACTTGTATTTATGTGATATCGGAATGCAAGTCTAAACTACTCTTCAATTAACTACACCACTGGTATACTTTGTTCTGCACTCCTACTGTTGTAGGCGTCCACCTGAAAAAAAAGAAACATGTTGAAAATGGATTGGCATTATAATATAGCAACAGTTATTATTTTGACCTATTTAATAGAGCTGTTCTCAAACCAAGCTCTGGGAACGATTTGATATTGCTTAGTAGTACACGTTTTATTTAACATTAATGGCCAGCCCGTGGTAAAACAATGATAAAATGGAGTTTCCGTGATTTCTTTCGAATCTAATAGGACAAGTTTCATCATTTTTTAATAGACGCAGCCCGATATTTGCACGAAATGTTGGTCATGTGTTAATCACTTTTTTTGAAACAGCTTGCAAAATCCAACTTTGTCTAAACACTAGAATAAGAACCTGGATTCCATAAGAATTATTTATACAGTAATATATCACAGGAGGGCCTAAGGGGGCCCATTTGCCGCCCCTCCCCCGTTATGCTGGAAAATGTTGGTTATATTGAAAAATACCCGGTACTGGAAATCACTTGAGCAGGCCTCCTCTTAAGCCAGTCAGCGCCCACACTTATTACGGAATTTCTCTCGACTCGCACCTGTATATATATATATATATATATATATATATATATATATATATATATATATATATATATATATATATATATATATATATATATATATATATATATATATATATGTCTCTAATAATGTCTCTAATATGTAACCATACCTTTATCTTCTACTGTATCTTGTATAATATTGTTTGGTTTGGTAGTTAGACACACCAGAAGGTCTGTAAGCTGTATATTCCTTAATCTTACCACTCCCACCTGTTCCGTATGAGTGTGTGACTGTGGTCGTAGCTGGGATGTAAGTTTCTTTAAGTACTGTGCTGTAGTTGATAGGTGCACTTAATCTGAAAATAGGGGAGTGAACTTAAATAAAAAATATGTAGCAAATATTAAAACCGTACTCCAGCAATGTTAGGCGTTGTCTGGCAAGCTATTTTCTGACTTGGTGCCATGGAGGGAGTTATTTAAACCCATACCACAGGGGCTTGCTCCCACTCTCAAATATTACCTAGGTAATATACTAGTGGGGCTGCATATTTGATAGTGGGAGCCAGCCCCTGTGCCCAAACTTGACAAACTATGCTACTTTTTAATGAATTTCTGGTAAATAGTTGTCCTGATATTTTTGTTCTTAATCTAAATTACCTAATTGAAATTGGCATGTAGTGTTTTATTTCACTATCAAAGATACAAATGTAAAGGTAATTTTAAATGGTTCTTATCTCATTATCAAAAAGACTTGGGCATGGCATTCAGTCTGAGTGAAAATGGCCATACATTTGTAAGTTAACTGTGATGAACATACCTCCTCTCCTCTTCGGTTAGTAGCAGTTTCATTGCTTCGATTTCTGCTTTTAGAGGAATGAAAGAATCTTTTGAGAATCTTGCATCATTTAGTTTTGCAAAGAAATCATCCTGCAACTCTTTGAAACGTCTGTCCATCTCACGTATCTGGGCCGAGGCCGTAGCCCTCTCTTGAGCGATCAGATCTTGTAATGACTGCTTATGTTGAGCTAAGGCGCTAACCTGTATTGTACAACAGAACAAAAAAGCTAATTGCCAAACTCTGGATTGTCAATTTAGATACGTTGTCATGTTCATATAGAAGCATTTTCTGTCTCATTTACATTAGTGATTTTTTAAAATGATAATTATGTAGAAAAATGTAGGATGGATGTCGGTAAAATATATGTTTAGTTTTATGGTAACTATGTTGGCAAGGACGAGCGACCTTAAACAAACGTTAACGAATTGGTGGAGCTGTAATTTTGGCGTGCAATAATAGTCTGTCTAAAAACACAAAACAAATTCTGCAAACATTTACACTGGGCTAGTACTTTGTGCACCACTTTTCCGCAAATTTGGTAAACAAATTTTTTTTTTGGCTCAGAATTGCCAAATTTTACATCTTTACCTGTGATTCTAGATCGGAAATTCTAGCTTTAAGATCTCCAACACTTCCAAGTATCTGAGTTTTCTCCTGTTCTAATCTTCCAATGACACTGGCATCATTATCCATTCTTTGCTTCAAACTGTTTATCTGTGTGAAATAAAAACAGGTGTCATTGAAATTTTACGAGGCTAATTCTTTAAAGAATGACAAAGTCACAAATAACTAATTTGAAATAACAATATCAAATTAATGTAAAATGTTCAAGCCGAAAATAACTAGTGTGTATCTTCGTTGCTTTTTTTGTATATAAATACTACACCGGAAAAAATTGCAATATATTTTTTCATATGTTTTAAAACATATTTAAAAACCAATATGGAAATTTAAGTTTCTGTGAATACAAAATCACTCGGAAACAAGTTTTCTAAATTATGTGAAGACCACACTTTTTCCAATAACCAGTCCAATGAAGACATATAATTGCCATATGAATTTTATTTCCCAACTGTTTATCATGACTTAATTTGTTAGCCATAAACATACGTTTTTTCATATGTAGTTTTTTTCATTGCGGTCCTAAACATATGAAAAACAGATGAGAAACATTTGTTTTTCAGCTTTTTTGCACTTTTCCTGTGTATTTAAGAGATTATCAAAATAAGGTATGGTTCTGTGCAGCTTTGTTAAATTATTTATGGAGACTATGGAGTGCTATTATTTCACTTACGGGCCACCCTAAAGGACATACTAGTATAAGGAGCCTGATTCGTGACATACCGTTAGACGGATTTGAAGTGATGAATACTACGTAACTGGACTTCCTCGTAAAATTGTCGTTTTATAAGTGACAGTAGAACAGCAACGTATTCCCGTGTTGCATGCCATTTGAATATTTATCAGTATTTTGGCAAGGTCGCATTGTCTCGCGGACATTGTCCCCAAATCCATATTATTTAGCTGTGATCTCATCGAGCCTGGGTGCACAGAATGGCAAGTTATAAATTTAACACAACTTAAATCAGACAACTATGTATCCCTAAAAGGCAGGACTGTATAACTACTGAACTTAAGCCCGTTTACAAAAAAAAAGATTACATTTTTACTGTATTTCTGCTCAATATCAGTCTCGTGCTTCCTCAGTTCTTCTTCAGCCGCTCTCCTAACTTGGCTCAGTAACTGTGGTATGTTAGTGTCTGTCTTACTAAGCTCCCGAATTCTTGTTTCCAAAGCCAAAATGGTAGATGTCGTTGCTTCTAATCTCTGTTTTAAATCATTTATTTGTTGTCGTAAGACGTCAGCATCGAATTCCGCTTTCTTTGAATATGCTGCAAACCTTTCTTCAACATCTTTCCTAGACTTTTGCTCTTGGTGCCACCTTAATTAGAAATTTGAACCAAAAACATGTAATTTTTTTAATTTAGAACTAAGATTTAAACATCGAAATATTAAAAGAGAGACAACTCTGATATAATTTGAGTTAAAGTCCATACCTTGCTTTGAAATCGTCCCTCTCCCTGATGAGTTCAGACACTTGCTTCCTCAGTGCTGGACTCTCATCTACTGGCTGTGGAATGGATCTTAGTTTGGCTATTTCCTGCTCCAAATAACTTATGGTTTCTTGGAGGTTGGTGACGTTAGCGACCATTTCTCTATTCTTGTCTATTTCCTGGGCAAGCCTGAAATGCAAGTTGTTTTAATTCAATTAACATATTTC
The DNA here is from genome assembly GCA_037379345.1 of Perna viridis. Taxonomy (NCBI): domain Eukaryota; kingdom Metazoa; phylum Mollusca; class Bivalvia; order Mytilida; family Mytilidae; genus Perna; species Perna viridis. Next base: position 53,624,084 of record CM074512.1, on the reverse strand, counting down.
TAAAACTGTTTTATGTCAAATTATGTACTTGTATTTCTACATTAATGCACTAGTTTCTTTGTACCGTTGTGTACAGACTCAATATGATAAAACTTTTTAGCCAAAAGACTTAAGAATATAGTAAAGCACAATATTCACACTTTTGGTCAAAGGACCTGCTGTGGTATTTTCGAAATTTCATTTTAGATCAAAAGGTCAGTGTCAAGCGATCTATTAAAGAGCATTTTGATTTCGCTTCATATGCGAACGGCAAGAGGGGGCATTTTGGTTGATTATACATATACAGAAAAAATGGAAATTACTGGTGCAACCCCCTTCCACCCCACCCCTTTTAAGGCATGTAAACTGGTCCATCTTTTCGGAGGGTTTGAATCTGCTAAATCTTGATATATGTTTATACCTTTTCTCCAAGTCTTTTACAGTGTGATGGCAATCTCCGTATTTTGTCTGTAGGCTGTTCCTTTCATTAACGTTATCTTGTAGTTTTCGCCTATGGAGAAACAGAAAGTATGAAATAAGTAGATCAACATCTTAAATAATAACGTATGACAGAATACTACGTGCAGACCGCCAATTTAACCCTCCATCATGTGTATTAGGCGTATTTTTCCATATTTAAATGCATGTACACTATAAAATATTACACATACCTCAGATTCTCCAGTTCACATTCGTACATTCCTTTCAGATTCTGTAGTTCTTCTTCTAAGATTCGAGTAGACTTCAGAAATGCCGAGGAGTCTATTTGACCACGTTGTTCCCATAGTTGTCTCACACGGCTGATGTACTCAGACAAACGGTTGTTCAGAACCTGCAGTTCTTCCTTATCCTCTAAGCGGCCGACTTTAGACACCGTGAAGTCACTGCTGAGCCCAGGTGAGTAACTATAACTAGTCCCACTTGATTTATACTCGCTCTGACTTGTGATTAACGGTGTGTATGACCGTGGAACTTCTTTAGTGTAGGAGTAATCCTGTACTGAGATGTTCCTCGGACTTGTAAACGCATTGAATTTTAATGATTGGTATGGCCGTTTACTGTTGTAGGTATAGTTGTAAGTACTCTTGCCCGGTTTGTATGTAACATTGCTCCACGTCTTGGCAAATGGTCTGGAATCATACCTGGGAAAACATATAATTGTATGTATAAGTTGTAGAAATTAATGGCGGTATTACTTGATTTTCAGTGTGGTATAAATCAAGAAAATGACAATGTCAAATAAAGAAGACTTCCTTGAGTGATAATTTAGCATGCATTAAAATAACCTTTTAATTATTAATCATAGTTTAATACTGGTTTTAACCATTTTTTTAATGGACCATTTTAATTTAAGTTCTCATGGCACGGCTCCTCTTCGCCTCTTTATTAATTATATTCGGGGAAAACCACTACCTTTTTTTTGTTTTACTGCTAACCGTAGGCTAATGTCTTCCTTTGTTACAATAAATAGTTTCCCTATTTGAATGTCAGCAGAATCATAAGTCCTTGGATACGTAACAGCGGTACTGTGAAGAATGTCTGTATCTATCCATTTGGTATGTAGGTGTCCAGGTAAGGATTGTTTCAAAGAAATATATTGACTTAAATTTGCCATGATTTCATTTTTTCCTCAAAGGCAATATTAAAATATTAAACACGGTGGCGGGTTGAGGAAGGGTTCAGACCCGAACCGCCTGCTATTGGAAAAAATTGTTAATTACGTGCCAAATTTTGGCATAAATATGCAAATAATAGCCTGGAACCCCTTTGGATCCTGCTTGGAAATCTCTGTATCAGTCACTATAAACTTTCTATCTTCATCAACACATACAATATTTATTTTTAAATTAAACCATTTTTTTACGAATAATTTTCAAATAAAGCAATTTACATTAAATTTATGGTAAAGACATTGAAAAGTATTTACTATACCGATTAAGTAGAAAAAATATGTATTTTTTTTTTGTAAGTTTATATTTTCAATGATTTTCTTTCCCCTTTCCTATCCTTAGACGAACGCATATAATGATATTTCATCATTTTTTTTCTGTGAAGGAATTATAGTTTAAGTTTTTTTCTGTGCCAACTTCGTGTAGAACTTGCATTCGAATCATCGTACCAACGCAGTGCCCAAGGGACGAGTGTGTGTGTGATTTTTATTGGGTTCTCGACTTAAAAGCGAAATGTGTTTGAGCTTAGAAGTTTTTGACATTTTAGCGTTATGAAAACGAGCCATTGTATTTCCCGTTAAAAATGTCCATGGG